>CM043322.1:32388982-33074399 GCA_023736055.1 Quercus glauca
CAAAAAGATGTGGTGTGGATTGCGAAACTACAACATAGGAATCCTGTTAGACTTCGGGGATATTGCATAAAAGGCGATGAAAAGATTTTACTCTATGAATACATGTAAAGTAAAAGCTTAGATTCTTTTATATTTGGTTGGCTTCCTAAACCAAATTCCTAGTGATGGTGAACTGAAAATTGAACCAACTCCAATTCATCCTTGAGGGTCGTCTAGGTCAAGAAGACAAGAATGGTTGTACCTAGCAAAACGGTCGTCCAAAGGCATATGGGTTGTCCATGAGGAAAGCACCTGGACGACCCCCGACACTTGGGAAAATTTCATTGAGAGTTATCAACAAGAGCTAGTAAATTGAATCACGTGTTATTATTTCGAGGCATAAGTAAGATCCTGGTTCATCGTTATAACTTCCTACTTAGTACTTAACTTCCAACAACATTTATAAAAGATAAAGATAAAATATTCTAACTCCTATAGCGGTTATGGAAGTTAACCTTGAACCCTCTGACCTCCTCAAATATAGGGGAAGTTACAAGACAAGTAACCACTTCAATAGCACACTATATAAACACTCGTTCACATCAAATGAATGTAAGTTTGAGACAACTCCAAAAAAGTTGGAACTCCATAATTTAAGAGAGAAACTAACTTAAGCATCGAAGGGTTCTTGGCCAATTTGCCCCGGTCACCTTTGATCGTGTGTTTTCCTTTTCAAGACTTTCAAGCAATTACTAGATCATTGACGCCCGAAGCATTCAGCTTACTAATTTTCTTCACATCATCAGTTGGCACTGTCTATGGGGAGTTTAATTTTGTGTTTTGCAGTTTATCTTTCTCTGACAAAAGGCTGTATGGTTCGAACAAGATCAAGGGCCACTAGCCCAGGCCACCAAGAGAGTAGGGATGTTTCTAGTATTCCCCACCGTGATTGACAGCCAACACCTGTCACGTAACCACCTTCCATCCAACATGTACAGTCCATGGCAGCCACCATGGCAAATTAACCTGTTAGAATCAAGAGTTGACTAGGGAGATTAGTCTAAAGAGGCAATGCCATGAAAGATACGTGAAAGGACAAGCCCAAAGTGAAGAAGATAGAGGAGGAAATGTTGAGCCTGAAAACCAATCAAGGGATACCACTTCACGAAGGGTGCCACACTTGGAGAGGGAGATGGATCATATGAGGAAGGCCATGGACAAGATGATGGAGAACATAAGAAGGGAAAATCCCGTAGATGATTTAGTTCATCAAACAGACTTCCCTTTCACAACTTCCATCAACAGTCACCCTTTGCCTCCTAAGTTCAAGATGCCTTCCTTGGACTCATACGATAAAACGTGCACCCTTTTGATCATATTGCTATTTTCAAGACTACAATGCACCTTTAAGGGGTTCCAGACGAGATTATGTGCAAGGCCTTCCCTACCACCCTCAAAGAGCCAGGACGAGTGTGGTTCAGGAAGATACCTCTGAATACTATGAGTTATTTCGAAGAATTGAGTAAGCTGTTTGTCAATAATTTTATCGAATGACAAAGGCATAAGCGTTCCTTGCCTAGCCTGTTAACAATAGAGCAAGGGGAAAATGAAAGCTTGCGGTCCTTCATTACTCATTTCAACAGGGAAAACCTAACGGTGGATGAGATGGATGACAAGTTGTTATTAGCAATCTTCTATAATGGAGTTAACTCTAATTTATTCATCCATAAGCTTTATCAGCAAGAGCCTCAAACCATGGCTGAACTCGTCCATTTGGCCCAAAACTTCATGAATGCAGAAGATGCAATTATAGCTAAGAAGAGGAAGAGAACCAAGCAAATGGAAGCAGATCTCCCGCACCATCCTGAGCAGGGTCCTCGTCCAAAGAAGGCACGAGCGGGAGAGAAGAAAGATCGAGACAACAAGAAGGCAAGCTCTTCAGCACAGAGTAACAATGTACACCCTTGAACTCTGATTAATTCATCCATAAGCTTTATAAGTAAGAGCCTCAAACCATGGCTGAACTCATCCATTCGGCCCAAAACTTCATGAATGCAGAAGATGTAATTCTAGCTAAGAAGAGGAAGAGAGCTGAGCGAATGGAAGCAGATCTCCCACACCATCCTGAGCAGGGTCCTCGCCCAAAGAAGGCACGGGCGGGAGAGAAGAAAGATTGAGACAACAAGAAGGCAAGCTCTTCAGCACAGAGTCAACAATGCACGCCCTTGAACTTTGATTTATTCATCCATAAGCTTTGTGAGCAAGAGCCTCAAACCATGGCTGAACTCATCCATTCGGCCCAAAACTTCATGAATGCAGAAGACGCAATTATAGCTAAGAAGAGGAAGAGAGCCGAGTGAATGGAAGTAGATCTCCCACGCCATCCTGAGGAGGGTCCTCGTCCAAAGAAGGCATTGGCAGGAGAGAAGAAAGATCGAGACAACAAGAAGGCAAGCTCTTCAGCACGAAGTCAACAATACACGCCCTTAAACATGCCGCTTGAACAAGTGCTTATGCAAATCAAGGATGATCCTTCCTTGAAGTGGCCAAAAAAAATGAAGGGAGATCCTAATAAGTGCAATAGGAACAAGTATTTCCGCTTCCACAGAGATTATGGACATGACAAGGACGAGTGTTTTGATTTGAAGCAGCAGATAGAGAATCCCATCAGGGAAGGAAAATTGATAAATTTCCTTGGACTAGATCACAAAGACGAGAAGTTGAAGGGAAAGCTAGAAGAGTCATCATGACCCCCACTTGGAGGGACCTTGACATGACAATCTTCCAAGTCAAGGAAGAAGTACCTGAAGGTAGTGCAAAACGTCCAAATTTCAAGACGATCCCCAAGGATGAGGGTAATGGACGAGCAAACCATTACGTTTACAGACGAGGATGCTGAAAGGGTTCACCACCCACATGATGACGCGATCGTCATCACTTTGCTTATTACTGATTATACGACTAAAAGGGTGTTGGTGGACAATGGGAGTTCGACGGATATCTTGTATTACCCTGCTTTCCAGCAAATGAGACTTGGACGAGATCAATTTTGTCCAGTAAATTCACCCTTGGTAGGATTTAGAGGGATGAAAGTGCAGTCCATGAGTACCATTACGTTACTTATGGTGGTAGAAGCATATCCACAATAGATAACCAAAGAAGTAAACTTTCTTGTCGTGGACTGTTCATCGTCATACAACACTATCATTGGAAGACTGACTTTAAGCAGTTGGAAGGCAGTAACATCTACTTACCATTTGTCTGTTAAATTCCCAACAGATTATGGAGTGGGTCAAGTGCAAGGAGACCAATTAGCCACCAAATAATGCTATCTAGCCATGTTAGCCATGGACAAGCACGTGCAGACGATGAGCATAGACAAGAGAAGGGTTACCATGGAGCCCACGGAAGCATTGGAAGATGTTCCTTTGGAAAAAAGTAACCCTGAAAAATTCACAAGGATTGGAACAAGCATGGAAATGAAGACGAAGAAATACCCTGTCCATTTTTTAAGAAGAGCATGGATGTATTTGTATGGAGTCACAAGGACATGCCAGGAATTAACCCAAGTGTAATCACCCACCATCTGAACGTATATCCTTCCTCCAGGCTTGTGCGTCAAAAGAAGAGGGTTTTTGCTCTCAAACGAGATAAGGCTATTAAAGAGGAAGTTCAGAAGTTGACCATGGTAAAATTTATCAGGGAATTTTACTACCCGGACTGGTTGGCCAATGTGGTGATGGTCAAAAAATCTAATGATAAATGGAGGATATGCGTGGACTTCACTGATTTGAACAAAGCTTTTCCAAAGGATAGCTATCCGTTGCCACACATTGACTAGCTAATGGACTCAACTGCGGGTCATAAATTGCTAAGTTTCATGGACGCCTTCTCGGGCTATAATCAAATAAGGATGGATGAGGTAGACCAAGAGAAGACATCTTCCATTACCAGCCAAGGTTTTTTTTGCTACAAGGTAATGCCCTTCAGTTTGAAGAACTTAGGAACAACTTATCAAAGGCTGGTTAACCATATGTTTCGTCCACAGATTGGACAAAATGTGGAAGTTTATGTAGATGATATGCTGGTAAAGAGTTTGGACGAGGAAAAGCATCTAGACGACCTTCAAGAGACCTTTAATATGCTTAGACGATATAACATGAAGTTGAATCCGAGCAAGTGTGCTTTTGGAGTCTCATCTAGTAAGTTTCTTAGGTTCATGGTTTCACATAGGGGAATTAAGGCAAATCCCAATAAAATCCAAGCAATACTGAAATAGAGCCATCAAGGAACATCAAAGAAGTCCAATCTCTCACCGAACGAATTGCTGCCCTTAACAGGTTCGTCTCCAAAGCTACTGACAAGTGCTTGTCATTTTTTAAGATTCTTAAGAAGGCATTTGAATGGACGGATGAGTGTCAAAAGCCCTTTCAAGACCATAAGGCCTACCTCACAACAGCTCCTCTACTAAGCCCGTCTATTCCAAGTGAAGAATTATATTTGAATTTAGCGGTGTCCCCGCATACAGTGAGCTCGATGTTGATTAGAGAAGAAGGGAAGATACAGAAGCCAGTTTATTATACAAGACGAGCGTTAAGATGGGCAGAAGGACAATACTCAATGATGGAAAAGCTAGCCTTTGCTTTGGTCACAGCTTCTAGGAAGTTAAGGCATTACTTTCAAGCTCATGTCATAAATGTCTTGACAGATCATCCACTAAAGAAGGTGATGAACAAATTGGAAGCCGTAGGACGACTAATCCAATGGGTCATAGAACTCAACGAGTTTGATGTCAAGTACCAACCAAGGAACGCAATAAAAGCACAGGTATTGGCAGATTTCATTGCAGAGTTCATTCCCAACCAAGGTGACCAAGATGGGGTGGATAGAGCTCAGATGCGGGTCATCAATGTGGGTGGCTCGTCCACATTATATACGGGAGGAATTGGAATTATACTCAAGTTCCCAGAAGGAGATAAGTTGAAATATGTAGCCCGTCTACAATACCAAACCACCAATAATGAAGCTCTTCTTAAAGGTTTGGAATTGGCAAAGTCCTTAGTGGTAGAGTCAGTAGTCGTCCAAGGGGATTCTCAATTGATTATCAATCAAGTGAATGGAATGTGTGAAGCTAAGGAAGATCGGATGAAGACATATCTAAGCAGGGTAAAGCAGCTTGTCAAAAAATTTAAAGAAACCAGTTTTGTTCGGCTCCTGAGGAAGGAAAACATGGAAGTAGATGCTTGGCAAAAGCAGCTTCAGCAAGGGGAGCTATGGATGAGTATGACAAAGTCCAATACATACCGAGCATAGATCTTCAGATACACAGCAGGTTGAAGGCAAAGAAAATTGGATGACTCCAATAGTAATTTACCTCAAAGATGGAAGACTTCCAGAGAACAAGGATGAGGCCAGAAGATTGAGGATCAAAGTTGCCAAGTATATCCTTATAAATGAGGTACTATATAAAAGGGGCTTCTCTCAGCCTTAATTAAGGTGCTTAGCTCAAGACAAATCAAACTATGTGTTAAGGGAAGTTCATGAAAGAGCATGTGAAAACCACTTAGGAGCAAGAGCACTAGTCCATAAAGTCATCCGTGCAAGTTACTACTAGCCAACTATTCAAGTAGATGCAAAGGCTTACATCATGGTGTGTGACCATGTCAATTCTTCAGCAACATCGTTAGGCAGCCATCAAAGTATCTCACCCCGATGATGGCCCCATGGCCCTTTGCACAATGGGGATTGGATATCTTGGGTCTTTTTCCACTTGGAACCAAGCAGATGAAGTTTTTAGTAGTAGGGATTGATTACTTCACTAAGTGGGTGGAAGCAAAACCCCTACCAAAGATCACATAGTAGAATGTCAAAAACTTCGTTTGGAAGAACATTATATGCAAGTTTGGTGTACCTAGGGTATTAATATCAGACAATGGACAACAATTCGACAACATGCATTTTAGAGACTTCTGCAAGCAATTTGGAATCAAGAATCATTATTCCTCACCCTCCCACCTGCAAGCAAATGGTCAAGCAGAAGTGGAAAACTGATCCTTGTTGAAAATCATCAAGACTCGGCTTGAGGGAGCAAAGGAAGTATAGCCAGACAAGCTACCAGGAGTTTTATAAGCTTACAGGACGACTGTGAGGACCCCCACAGGGGAAACTCCTTTAAAACTGGCCTATGGAAGTGAAGCAATGATACCTGCAGAAGTGCATATGGCAAACCATAGGGGCCTCAACCTTGATCTTATAGACGAGGTAAGGATGAACGCAGAACAAAGGACAACGAGGTATAAAAACCTCATGGCTAGACAATATGATGCAATGGTCAAACCTAGGCACTTCAACATTGGGGACCTTGTCCTAAAAAAGGTTTCTTTAACAACCAGAAATCTAGCCCATAGGAAGCTGGGACCTAACTCCTTTAAAACTGGCCTATGGAAGTGAAGCAATGATACCTGCAGAAGTGCATATGGCAAACCATAGGGGCCTCAACCTTGATTTTATAGACGAGGTAAGGATGAACGCAGAACAAAGGACAACGAGGTATAAAAACCTCATGGCTAGACAATATGATGCAATGGTCAAACCTAGGCACTTCAACATTGGGGACCTTGTCCTAAAAAAGGTTTCTTTAACAACCAGAAATCTAGCCCATAGGAAACTGGGACCTAATTAGGAAGGACCCTACAGGGTTATTAATTGCAAAAGGCAAGGATCATATTACTTAGAAGCCATGGACAAGAGAAAGCTAGAGCACCCCTGGAATGTCATGCATTTAAGAAGATATTATCAGTAAAGGGTTAGCCTAGACGAGTATCATGGACGAAATCACCCTAGACATTGTCACTCTAGACGAAATAAAGTTTATTGCTTTCTATTACATATGTTTACTTTCTGTTAAGTGTTTTCTTACTACTACATGTGTTCTTTATTAGCACTATGTGTTGTATTTTAATTCCCTAAAGGTGTATTAGTTTTTAAACTATGCGCTATGGGCGAAGTCATAGACGATCCATATGTGTTCTTAATTCCCTAAAAGGCACTAGCTTCTAAAGCATGTGCCATGCTTGTGGACGATGTCTATGTTACATATATACAGTTTGGAATTCCAATATACGTGATGTATAAATTTCTAATTTTCATGATTCATCCACAAGAAGGCTAAAGGCCTAAGACGAGTAAAATCTCTGGATGCAGGGAGGTAATGTCTATTAAGCTTTCCTTAAAATAGGGATAAGGCAAAGAAAAATAAGTTTAAGGCACACTCGCCTAAACAATGGACAAGATAAAGCCTGAAGCGTATTCGTCCAACCAATGGATGTGAAAATGCGTGAGCATAAGAATATTCAAAGTCCATGGATAAGTATAACCAGCTAAAACAATCCAATCTTTGGACGAGTAAAAAGCTAGAAACGTCTTGCCTAAAAGATGAGTCCTATGGACAAAAAATAGAACTAGCAATCAAATCTTTGGACGATTGAAGCAATTAAAACCAATGCCATTCATAAGACAAGTTATACTTGCAAATATAAAAAAATGGTAAAGATGTTGAACATGAGGAGATTCTTATCATGTACGAGCCAAATGCCTTCATGAGTGGACAGGCCACACTTGAAACCAATATAATGGATGATGTAAATAAAGAAAAATTTGTCCATACAATAACATGTTCAATAGTAAATGGAAAAGTGATGGAAATAAACATTCATTCATAAAAGTTTAGAAACAGGTAGATGACCACTTTCCAAAAACCCTTATAAAATAAAAGCCTAAAAGGCAACTATTTGGAAGCTCATCTTAAATATTATAGATGAGTAAAATGTACTTAAATAACTTCAAATGGTCCAAACAACACCTTATAAAAACAAAGAAGGAAAAAGAGAATGGGAAACTAAGACGCTAAAATTTAATTTTCACTGAGGGGGGTCATCTCTAGAGTTAGGCTCGTCCTAGGCAAGCTGAGTGGTGGCATCATCCTCAATATTAACATCTTCAGAACTAGTTTGGAAAAGGGAGCTTGCAGCACCAAGGTTGAGCTTGATGGAGCTAAAGTTAACTTCAGGGAAGTTTTACATAGCATCCATACGAAAGTCTTTAAAGCGAGCTGCATAGTTGGTGTCCAACAAATCAGTGAACTGTTTGGAAGCTCTGAACTCTAGTGCAGCATCTTCTTTGGCCTTGTTAAGAAGGGTACTCAACTCGTCATTCCTTTTTTGAAGGTAGTCAAAACGAGTGTCATTCTCATCAATATCAGCTCTGAGCTCTTCGATGAGGTTCTGCAATTTCTTGGCCTCGTCTTTAGCCTTGGCTGCCACCTCAGCCCAGCCTTTGTAGTCATCCTTAACCTCCTGGATCCTCGTCTCAAGCAAGATCCTCGTCTTGTCCATCTTCGTGGGCTGCCTGGACGCAGCTATGAACTTTGACATTGCTTACACAAGTGATTAAAAATTCTGTTAAAGTATATATATATATATATATATATATATATATATAAATATACACACACACACATATGCATATGCATGTTACTATGACAAGATGAGGTAAAAGTAATTACATACCTTGAAAAGATCATGAACAGCATAATCTCAAATTCTTTCAAAGACATGTCATAGCACGTAGCCACGTCCTCACCAATCACAGCCTTCTCAAACCTTTCCCAAGCCAAGTCCTCATTCTCTAGAAGGTTCATAGGAACCTTCTGGGAAGGCTAAGATGAGGCAGGCGCAATGGTCTTGGACGGAGTGACTTCAAGGGGAATGGACGAGTCTATATCAAAGATTTGGACGGACGGTTAAGAGGTGGGAAGACTAAGCTTTACAACCCCAGGATTAGAGGACCCATGCTTCGCCCTCTTTCCTCAATGATTGGGAAGGTTTCCCAAGTCAAGCATCTTGGATAAAGTTTTCCTTTCGTCCTCAACAAAAGGACGAAGCTGGGATTAAGCCTCAGGCCTGGTTCCCTCATCTACCACTTCCTTTCATTATTCTCTTTCATGGTTGCCATCCCTAAAAGAAGAATATTAAAGTTTAGTTTAAAAATATAACTCAAATAATACCCAAATAAATTCTAAGTAAAAATAAAACTCACGTCTACGAACAGTAAGCTCATGAGCAATAGCCTCAACCGATGGCTCAGGACCGAGTCCCCACGTGGCAAGACGTTGAAGAGTGACCAATGAATGGAAACTCCTATTAGCATATAGACGAGCTTTGTGGACATGGTCACGATGAAATTTACTTAAAGACAGTCATCTAACAGCTATAAAAAAAAATAAAATAAAATAAAAAGAAGAGAGAGAAGGGTTAGACAATTATAAGCAAAAGATAAAAACACTGTATTAAAAAAATTTTAAAAATTAAAAAAAAAAAAAAAAAAAAAACCTTTACAATGAAGGTTCCCTAATTCTCCAATATATGGAGCAAATGGATCCCTGCCAACCTCAACAGGGTGCCCAGACTAGAAACCAGAGACGAAGAAAAACTCCGTCTTCTAGTTTCTGTCAAACGTTACCAAAGACTTTATTAACTGACAATCTTTACCCTTGGCTGTGAATTGATAAAAGCCAAGGGATTGATTAATTTCTGAGGGTTTGTAACAGAAGAGGAACTCGTCCACAGTGAGAGGACGATCCCATTCAAACACCTCCCTCCACAAAACTTGCATAGAGACGACCAGTCTACATGCATTGGGGTTGAACTGACACACTCCTAAACCTAACCTAGTGAGTAATTCCCTAACAAATGCATTAAAGGGTAACCTAAGTCCCCCTAAAAGGTAAGCTTTATAAACGCCTATCCCAAAACAAAGGTTACAGCACCAATCCCCACGGACGGCTAACCTAGGGTTAAGGTCGTCTGGGATTTGGTACCAATTCCTAAGTGCAGTAAGTCTCCTTTCATCTGTTTTAGAAGGGATGCCTATGTTAGGACATATGTGATTTGATGTTAGGAACATATGTCAATTTAGAATTGGCTAATCCTTTGACAAAATGCACTTTACTTATAATTGGTTAGATCTAGGATGTGTTTAATGCTTCAAGGAACAAGGTTTCAAGTTCAAGTGTTAAAGCCATGCATATCTGTCCAAGAAACAAGTGAAGAAGTGCTAGTTTTTAAAGCTCGACAGCTAGTATCTATCGAGGTTTAAAAAGGTGTCAATGCTCGACAACTAGCTCGATAGATACCCTATCTGTCGAGATTTATGAAATTCAGTTTTTCAAAGCTGATTTTCATCCAAACCGTATGTATATGTTTGGGCTTACTTTTCTCACAGCCTTAAACATATATAAGGATTATTTTAAAGGCCGTCAAAGGTTGCGCAAGTGTGAAGCAAAGTTCTGTTCATGCAAATTGTGACCAGAGACCAAATTTGCCCTAGTTCATCTTTCTCTTGAAGAAACTGCTATGTTTGTACACCGTAGGGTTTTGTGACCAAGGAGCTTCATGATCTATATCGTGTGATGAACTAAAGAACTTTGCAGCCAACATCTTTCTTAAGTTAGTGATTAAGTCGCATACTGGGATCCACGCATCGATTTCTTAGTCACGTACTGGGAGTCGTGCATTGAAAAGGAGAGATTTTCACTACAGAACAAGTCCAATTAGGTATTGGGGTAATGGTTCAACTGTAGGTTGGTATAAAGTACTGGGATTCTTTTACTTGTAACCGCTTGTTTTGATAATAGTGGATTCTCTGAAGTGGTGACCTTAAAATCACCTAATGGGGTTTTTGCAGTGTAGGTTTTCCCTTTTTGTAAACAAATCACCGTGTCAATTTAATTTCCGTTGCATTTAGTTGCGTGGTGATTTGTTTGTACTGCCATGAGTTTTGCATGTTAATTGAATTAATTAATTAACTTGGCTACATCAATTGGTTAATTTATCACAATGGGTCAATACATTCTTGGACTATCAAGTGGTATCAGAGTAGGCACACTCTGATTAGGTGTTAATCTTTGCTATGTGATCCATTGACCCCTGTTTGTCATGGATAGAGGATAGTCTCTTATTATACCCCCTTTATTTGATGACACTAACTATGCATACTGGAAAGTACACATGAGAGCTTTCTTGTAGTCATTGGATGAAAATGTGTGGCAAGCTGTGGAGATAGGTTGGACTAAGCCTATGGAAGCACTGGCCGACTAGGATGATGCTAAGATCAAGGCGGCAAACTTCAACAGTAGGGCATTGAATGCTCTATTCAGTGCAGTCACGAATAAGGAGTTCAAAATATATCCTCTACTGAAACTGCTAAGGAAGCATAGACCATTCTCCAGACAACCTATGAAAGAACCAAGGCTGTCAAGAATTCAAAACTTCAGAGGCTTACTACGAGCTTTGAAGAGATTAAGATGGAGGAGGATGATTCATTCAATGAGTTCTATGCCAAGCTCAAGGTCATAGTGAACTCAGCCTTTAATCTCGGGGAAACCATTCCTGAACCCAAGATTGTGAGAAAGTTGCTCAGATCTCTACCCAAGAGATTTCATGCCAAGATCACCGCAATTGAGGAATCAAAGGATATTGATAAAATTCCTTTGACAGAGTTGGTTAGCAATCTGCAGACCTATGAGTTGGGTTTAGCAAGGATCAAGAAATAAAGCAAAAGCAAGAGCATGGCATTGAAGGCCAAGAGTAGTGACACAGATGAGTCTTCAGACGATGAAGATTCTAAGATGAAATCCTATATCACGAGGTAGTTCAAGAAGTTTATGAAGAATGCCAACATGAAAGGATTTGACAAGGACCAAAAGCAATCCAGTTCTTCGTAGTTTAAGAGCCAATACAAAGGGAAGAAGGATGCTAGGGATGGCAACCACTACACTGTTCCCTCAGGACCAAAGTGCTTTTGGGTGTCAGGGCTTCGGTCATATGAAACAAGAGTGCCCTAAGTATCTTAAGACTATTGGGAAGAGCAAGGCACTTGCTGCTACATTGAGCGACACTAAGCCTGAGGATGATTCTGATAATGAGGATGGTGGAATCCTAAATGCCTTCACTACCACTATAAATCCTACTGAAGGGATTGTTGAAGATGTGGATGAAGAAGAGAAATTTGTGGAGTCTAAGTTTGAAAAGATAGATGAGCAAGATGACATCCACACAGCCTATGCAAAGTTATACAAGGTCTCGAAAAAGCATGAGAAATTGTATAGGTTAGCCACCAAAAAACTTAGTGAAGTGGAGCTTGAACGAGAAGAAATCTCCACAAAGTTTGATGAAGCAAATCAAACCATTAGAGCACTGAGATTTGAGAATAATTTCTTGGTTGAGAAGACCAAAAAGCTTGAGGCAGAACTGTTCCAAGTCAAAACTCTATTAGAGAGGACTTCCAGTGCAAAACTTGATGAGATGCTTAATCTTCAGAAATCTGCTTTTGATCGAATCAATTTAGGGTATGATTTCTCTTCTTCGAGTATTGCTACTTCTAGTACTACTGTTTTTGATCCTCCGGCTAATAATGTTGAAACTGAGAACAATGATGTTAAAAATGAATTAGCTAGTGAGAACATAGACAAGGGTAAATCTATCTTAAAAGCACCCTCTAAGCTTGATAAAAAAGAGATTAAGAACTCTAGGGCTAAGAAGAGAAATACTCAAAAGCCTAAATAGAAAAAGCAGCATTTTTGTCATCACTGTGGAGCAGCTAGACATACTCAACCTAATTGCTATAAGTGGTTAGCCACTCAATAGAGCAATAGCATGATCTCGTCGGGAAACCAGAATCAACTTCCATCCTCTTTTGCTCCTCTTGGAGATCTTCTTAAAGCCCTCATGTTCCTTTTGAACTTAAACGGTTTCAACTCTTCCCCCTTACCGTCGGATTAAGGGTTTGCTAAACGGGAAGGTTCTTCCAAGGTGTGGAAGGAAAATGGCTCCAAGTGATTCTGTCACTTTTTCTCTCTCTCCCTTTCTTGTTTTTGTTTTTGCATTACTTGTGTGTTTTGCTTTTGTGTTTTAAGTCAGTCTAGTTTTATGCATTGTTTTGTTTAACATGTTTTTGTTTATTTACTTTTCAGTTTTGCTTTATTTTTTTTCTCATATAAAATTTAAAAAAAAATGAAAAATCAGAAAAATACAAAAATAGTGTGTGTTCATGTACATTGGTACTTGTGTACCTTGGATGGCCATTGAAACAAAGTTTTCTAAACTTTGTATCATTTGTAGCTTAGATGAGCATCTCTATGCACAACTAAGCAAGTGAGTTTTGTGACTCGTGTTTATGATGAGTAAGATTAAGTAATCTCTTGTACTTAACACTCGTATCACTCTTTTTGAAGGGAAGGACTAAAAAATCCTAAGAGAAATGCATAAATAACCATATCATCACTGTTGCCCGCCAATCATGAAATGACATTTATATGCTTCGGCATAGCAAAAGTGGAATGTCAAATGCTTAACATCATTGTGTATTTCTTTTCTATCTCTTATATGCCCATGCATGGTTTGCTTAAAGAAAAAGAATGCAAAGAGCAACGAAAAGCAAAAAGAATCAAAATGCTTTATACATGATTGCAAGCGTGTATTCTAGGAGATATGAGAGTTATAGGATGTACCTCAAAGGTGATAGTCCCCATCAAACAGTTATGATTGTGTGTGAGTTAAAGTGATTTTCTCATATCTTAAATCATCATAACATATAGACACTAATGCAATCATACGATGTTTTTCACACACAACATGCAATATTCTTTGCTACCTTTTATACATGTGTACGTATAATGTGATTTAGCCATCACAAGGAATACATGTGTTAATTTATGCTCACTAAACTGTCTTAACTATTTTTGAAATATAAAATTGGTTAGACATGTTAGTGTGTATGTGTGTTTTGGATCTATATGCTTAACAATTTTTTGTTGAGAGATGTTTTTGAGAGCTTAAAATGTGGTTTGGATATTTGGTTGTGTAGCATGCTTGATTGCTTTCATGTCTGTGTTTTTCTCTTCTTGAAAAACTATTTTTAAGCAATCTCGACAGCTGCTGGACACCTCTCGACAGCAAGGCCATATATCGAGACCCTTCAGCTGTTTTTTAATGAATTCTCAACAGCTTCTCGATAGCTACTTCGATCCATCTAGAAACTTTCTGGATGCTCGATAGCTACTTAATAGCTACCTCGATCCATTGAGATCCTTTAGCTTTGGACATCTCTCGACAGAAGCTGGACAACTCTTTGATAGATAAAACATGTGTTTTAATCCTCGATACCTCTGGACACCTCTCGATCTGTTGAGAATTATGTTTTTCTATATATTGGATCTGCGTGATTTTATACCTCTGGACACCTCTCGATCTGTTGAGAATTATGTTTTTCTATATATTGGATCTGCGTGATTTTTTCTATCATTTTTCTCTGATCTCTCTCGATAGATTCTCTCTTCTCTCACTCCAAAACTTCTTAAACTCAACCTTTTCACATTCCTTACTTGATCTTTGGCCCAAATCAAGTTTTCTTCATCTGGTATGATCTTATTTCTCTCTTGTATCATGCATTTCGTACTTTTTGACCTAATTTTTGGGTTTTTGAAAAGTTTTTGGGATTTTTCAAAATTAATGAGGTTTTTGCAAAATCTTTGGGTTGGGCCGTTGCTTAAAAGAGTATATAACATCATGCATTGCGTTACATTTGCATTATAACAATTTATCATGCATTTTAGATGTGTGTGTCATTTGTTGCAATGATGTGTGCTGTTAGGTTTGGATTGAGCTGAGCCCATGATGAATTTAAGTTTGCATGTCACATGTTCATGCATTTTCATGCATTCGTACCTTCATTTCTTTATATTCTTATATATTGATGTGTTTGGTGCTTTTCTGCGTGTCTCTCTTTCTCATTCTCTCTTTCTTTCAGTTAGTTGCATCATGGCACCTAAACGAAAATCCACTCCGTCCCAGAACCTTCTTCGTTATGGGGCATCTTCTTCTTCTTCTGACCCTACACCTTCACATGTATGGTTCCGTGATGATAAAGCCCAAAAGGACTTTTCAGAGAACTTTTGTCGACAAGGTATTCATTCGGAATGCCAATTCATCTTATCAAATTTTTCTGATACTAACCTACCCATTATCATTGACAGTAGGGGTTAGGGGTCACTTTGTGACATCTCGGTCACTTGTCCCTCCATGATCGTACAAGAGTTTTACTCCCATATGCACGGAATCAACACTTTCGTACCTTATTTCTTCTCTCACATTTGAGGTATGCGCATAGTAGTTACTCCGGATATTGTATCTGAGATACTACACATTCCTACGGTAGCACATCTTGATTACCCTAGTTGTGCTCGTCTGCAGACTATGTCCAAATACGAACTCTCGTCTCTCTTTTGTGAGACACCTTTTTCTTGGGGTGACCGTCAAAACACCCATTGCTTGGGCTTTGCAAAAGGTCCGAGATTCCTAAACATGGTGATGACATTTATTATTCATCCTTTGTCTCATTATAACTCCATTACAAAGTCTCATGCTCGATTTTTGTTGTCCTCTTAAAGGATATCTCTATCGACTTCCCTTCTCACTTCATTCTATCCCTTATAGATGTTTAAAGGGATACGTTGACCTGTGATAAGCTTATTTTTCCTTCGGCTATCACGCGGATCCTCCGAAATTTTTCTATCTCCTTTCCCGAGTCTCCTCACTTTTCAATGATGTGTGCCATAAATGTAGCTACCGTTCAATGGAGCGAGGCACAGCTTAGACCGAGGCGGCCTCGAACAAAGACAGCTACCGCTCCATCCACCTCTGCTCCTTCATCTTTTGTGGGTGGAGTGACACTTGAGGCCATCCTGGCACAGCTTGTGCGTATGGATGCTCACCTTGACACTCTTAGTCATGAGTTATGTCAGGTGAACACCCATATTGGTCGTATCGCAGGACGACAGGCTGTCATGGGTAGTTTCACTGTTGCTTCTTCTCCATCTCCACCAGCTTCTGAGGATAAGAGTGACGATGGCTCTGGCGGTGATGATGCTGATGATGACGATGATGCTAGCTTGCCCAGTGATGATGAGATGTCTACTTGATGTACTTACCCTTTGTCATTCATGACAAAAAGGGGAACTAGTTTTGATATGAGAGTAGTCATACATAAAGGGAGGGTTAGCATAGGAGATTTTTGTGATAGGGGAAGTGTTTATGAGGGATGAAGTGAGGATTTTTTTGTATCTTTTTTTTGTTTTTTTCTTTCTATTTTAGATACATTATCTTTTGTACATTGGTCTTGTGACCATTTAGTGATTGCAAACATTGTACTTATCTTTGATATATATATATTTGATGATGTTTTTATCATATTTCACCTATCACTCTATGTGTTGTTTCTTTTCTCTCTTTATACACATGATTCTTATATACTGTATGCAATCTATTATTTCTATTTCACACTAAGATGCCTTGATGAATTTTGTTTAAAGTGTTTCAGAAATGCAGGTTGTCAAAGTCTTCTTGCCATAAACTCTCTTCTTGCAAAGTTTTTCAAGAGTTTGTGTTAGGATAGATTTTATTGTATTCAACAAGTGCGTATGAGTTGAGTGATTTATAACTTATCTCATATGTTCATTTGTTTGTTGTGGTTTTGTCACGGATTGCCAAAGGGGGAGATTGTTAGGACATATGTGATTTGATGTTAGAACATATGTCAATTTAGAATTGGCTAATCCTTTGACAAAACGCACTTTACTTGTAATTGGGTAGATCTAGGATGTGTTTAATGCTTCAAGGAATAAGGTTTCAAGTTCTAGTGTTAAAGTCATGCATATCTATCCAAGAAACAAGTGAAGAAATGCTAATTTTCAAAGCTCAACAGCTAGTATCTATCGAGGTTTAAAAGGGTGTTGAAGCTCGATGCTCGACAACTAGCTTGATAGATACCCTATTTGTCGAGGTTTATGAAATTCAGTTTTTCAGAGCTGATTTTCATCCAATCCGTGTGCATATGTTTGGGATTACTTTCCTCACAACCCTAAACATATATAAGGATTATTTTAAGGGCCATCAAAGGTTGCACAAGTGTGAAACAAAGTTCTGTTCATGCAAATTGTGACCGGAGACTGAATTTGCCCTAGTTCATCATTTTCTTGAAAAAGCTACTGTGTTTGTACACCATAGGGTTTTGTGACCAAGGAGCTTCGTGATATTCATCGTGTGATGAACTAAAGAACTTTGCAGCCAACATCTTTCTCAAGTTAGTGATTAAGTCGCATAATGGGGTCCGCGCATCGATTAGTTAGTCACATATTAGGAGTCGTGCATTGAAAAAGAGAGATTGTCACTACAAAACAAGTCCAATTGGGTATTAGGGTAAGGGTTCAACTGTAGGTTGGTATAAGGTACTGGGATTCCTTTACTTGTAACCGCTTGTTTTGATAATTGTGAATTCTCGAGAGTGGTGACCTTAAAATCACCCAATGGAGTTTTTGCCGTGTAGGTTTTTCCCATTTGTAAAAAAATCACCATGCCAATTTAATTTCCAATGCATTTAGTTTATTGGTGATTTGTTTGTGTTGCCACGCATTTTGCACGTTAATTGAATTAATTAATTAACTTGGCTAAATCAATTGGTTAATTTATCACAAGGGGTCAATACATTCTTGACCTATCAGCCTACAGCACAGCTATACTCTATCTCTACCTCGTCTAACGGAGGGGACTAAGGAACACTTGTCGAGGTACTAGCTCCAGAAGCTGCCCTTGTCCTATGATGCTCCTGGAAAACCTCTAGAGGAACCCTAGGAACACCAGATGTGTATTCCTCGTCTGTGGTATTCCCATTACTACTACTACTACTACTACTGCTACTGGAACCACTATAACTAGTTGAGTCATGGTACTCGTCTGTAGCTTTATCTACACTATTACTAGACGAAGAGGTGATAACTTCAAACATGTTGAAATTTGAAGAAAAACCTAAGAACGAGGATGAGGAGAGTACCTGGCTCTAGACGAAGGAAGACTAGGGACGCGGAAATACTTCTAGAGGAGGCATTAGACGAGGAATGTCAAGGGAGGAAATTTAAGAAATGTGAAGGGCAAGAGAGGAATTCCACTATTTATAGGTAGTGAATTTTAGCATCTGAAACGATGTAACCAACCAGAGAACGACACGTGGCATATTCCTCGAAAAGGTAAATCGACGCGACCAATCACCAATGAGGTCATGACACGTGGCATGACATCTAATAACTAATGTAAAGGCACGTCCAAAGAACAACAGTAAATTTTACAGTGCTCTAGACAACCCTTGGACAAGGGGGCAACTAATGGTAAACTGAAAATTGAATCAACTCCAATTCGTTCATGAGGGTCGTCCAGGCCAAGAAGACAAGAATGGCTATACCTAGCAAAACGATCATCCAAAGGCATATGGGTCGTCCATGAGGAAAGCACCTGGAAGACCCTCGACACTTGGGAAAATTCCATAGATATTTATCTACAAGAGCTAGTAAATTGAACCACGTGTTATTATTTCGAGGCATAAGTAAGATCCTGGTTCATCGCTATAACTTCCTACTCAGTACTTAACTTCCAACGACAATTATAGAAGATAAAGATACAATATTCTAACTCCTATAGTAGTTATGGAAGTTAACATTGAACCCTCTGATCTTCTCAAATATAGGGGAAGTTACGAGACAAGTAACCACTTCATAAGCACACTATATAAACACTCATTCACATCAAATGAAGGTAAGTTTGAGACAACTCCCAAAAAGTTGGAACTCCAGAATTTAAGAGAGAAACTAACTTAAGCATTGGAGGGTTCTTGGTCGGTCCGCCCGGTCACCTTTGATCGTGTGTCTTCCTTTTCAGGCCTTTCAAGCAATTACTAGATCATTGACACCCGAAGCATTCAACCTACTGATTTTCTTCGCATCATCACCTAGTATCCACTAGTAATTGATAAATTGTATCTTGTTTGAGTAAAAGCTAACCTGTTATTGTTGCTAATATTGTTCTATTGAATGGAAAATGGAAAACCTTTTAAGATCCAAAGAGAAGCATGCTTTTGGATTGGGAGATGGGCTTCAACATCATCTTGGGAATAGTTCAAAGGCTTCTTTATCTTCACCAAGATTTCAGATTTAGGATCATTCATAAAGATATGAAAACTAGCAACATTCTTCTAGATCAAGAGATGAACCCCAAAATATCTGACTTTGGCTTGACAAAGATTGTTAGAGGCAAAGAAACTAAATCAAACACCGCTAGAGTAATCGGAACTTAGTAAGTTTATAGTAGACTGTATTCTAATGAAAGTTTTTTTTTTTTTTTTTTTTTTTTTTGAGAAGATTCTTATGAAAGTTGGTCATTATATATTGTAGAATTTTTTTTCAATGACCTAAACCTGTTTAGAAAAATGTATACAAGTGCCTACTTTATTCCTTAATGTTACAACAATCTCTCTAATGTAGCCCTATATGGCCCCAGAGTATGCATTGGATGGAGTTTTCTCAACAAAATCCGATGTTTTTAGTTTCGGAGTAGTGTTACTTCAGATTATTAGTAGAAAAAAGAACGCTGAATTTTACAGATTAGAGCAAGCCATGAGCCTTATAGATTATGTAAGTGCGTTGAATTTTTTTAAATCATTCATTCTTTGGTCATTTTGTACTTCATACCAATTTTGATTTTAAATTTGTCTCAGGCATGGAGATTGTGAACAAAAACCAAGGTGTTGAATTTAATGGACCAAACTCTACATGCATCTTGTAATGTAGACCTATTTACGAAGTGCGTAAAGGTTGGACTCCTATGCATACAAGAAGACCCAAGTGATCGTCCCACCATGTCAAATGTTGTTACCATGCTTGATAGTGAAACTGTAACAGTTCCAACTCCTAAACAACCAGCTTTTTTAGAAGTAGCATAATGCATTATTGTAGTTCTGAATGCATGCGTGCTCTTTATCGCACTTGCAAAGTTTCTCATGCACAAAAGATTGATTTCTATACTAAGATTCTTATTACAATCAAGTGTAACCTTTCTTTTTCCTTAGTAACTATTCCTTTGCTTTTTCTTTTTTTTTCTAAGTAAATGGAAGTAGAGTAGATGCAAGTCTTATAGCATTCGTATGATTGAAAAAAAATATTTTGAGTTTTATATCAGAATTCTCATAGATTGATAAATTGAGATGTATCGAGTCAAGTATCGAGTTTCACTAAGTCTCGATAGATTGATAAGTATCGAGGAGGTACGGGGACCTGTAGATTCAGTTTTTCATGAGCAATCTTGTGCTTTCAATAGTACCACTTGTAAAAATACTTCTTGATGTTCTTGAACACACTAGAACTAAGACCCAAATACCAGTAAAGTGCGTGTTGTCATAGAATATGTCAACTACATAAAAATATGACCCTAACAAGCACAAAACTTATTGATTTTAACAAGGTTGAAATATTTGGGTGGATTGTCGACTCTTATTTGGTGAATCTTGTCAATTGCATGAAGACCAATGAAAAATAATTTCAAGTTGCTCAAATTATTTTTTATTTTTTTTTTTTGGAGATAGTTTAAACCTATGGCGTCCACTCCTAGTAATAGTTCTTTATCATCAGACTAAGATACCAAGACAGCACTATAAAAGTATTCAAAGTATTTGTTCGTTTGGAATGGAAGACTTTAGATCTCCAATATCAACTTGAGGAGAGTTTTCTTTCAAGTGGAAGCGTCTGATGTAGGATGCAATCTATAATAGAATTTTTATTATTTATTGATTTTAGTTTTATTTAAATGTAATTTTTGGAATTTTAGGTTCAGGGTTATTATTTTCTTGATTTTAGATGTATTTAATGCTTTTAGTCAATTTACGGTCTTATATGGTAGGGTAATATCAATTAGGGTCATATACATGCCTACAGGCATATTTCCATGCTAATATGTGTAGATCAGTGTGTTTACATGCTTAGATCGTTGTTCTCTACATGCTTTACGCCATCATATATGTGCTTGCGTGCTTCATGCCATGTTTATGTGCTTGCGCCTAGACCTTGTTTGTCATGCCATGTGCTATTGTAGTCCTTTTGTTACTTTTATTGTATTTTCTTGTGCTTTGGTCTAATGGTTAGGACCCAATCTAGACCCTATGGTCTTTGTCATTGTCCATACACCAAGGCCCACATAAGAGGGTTTGGATCACCCCTATTTGCATGTCTATGCTTGCTTGCTTCTATGCTTTATGCTCTATGCTAGCCTCTCTAGTTCTAGGTTTTGTCAAGCTTGGCGCCCTCCGTTGGCTTGATCTTGTTTGGTTACATTCAACGCCCATGAGGCCTTGTTTGGATGTAACCGCTTGGGACGTATCTCCGTGATGCCGATTGCTGCATGCATACCCTTTCCCTTTTTGCTTTGTGTGATGTTATGCTTGCCATGCTTGTTTGTGCCACCCATTGGCTTTCTACGCATCTTTACACGCTTGCTTACATATCCATGCATGAGTTTTGCTTGCTAGTGTGTCATCCATACTTCAACACAATGAAGCTATGGACATTCGATCCAACCCTACATTTGTCCCCCATGGACACCACCTTTTGTTTGCCTTTTTGCTTATTCGTCTTCGTTCTTGTTTGCTTGCTTGCCTATTTGCCTTCTTGCTTTCTTGTTTTTTTGTTTATCTTGTGGCTCATCATGTCTCCTGCCATATGCTATGCTTGCCATGTCTATCATGCTTATCTACTTTATGCCTCTTTCACATGCTCTTTGCATCTTTTTCCTTCCATTGCTTGTCTACTAGTTTCTTGTCTTTGCCTTTGCACGTACACATATGGAGCAAGGATGTATGGAGCTAGGGGACAGTCTACCAAGCACAAGCAAAAAGGGCGAGGATGTGAGCATGTGGATATAAGTTGAGTGGTTATGTTCAGTAGGTTTAGGGGTCTAGCCTCTCCCATTTGGTTATGTACTCTTTTAAACCCCCTTCCTTCCTTCTTCCTTTCTCTCTGAGATGGATTATGTCAGGTATATCATGCCATGTACCATTCCTCCTCATCTCTAGGGCATGGCGACCCCTATTTACTTTCCTGCACTTATATTTTAGGCCATGCTCTAGGGATGTAGGCACTTACTTTCTTGTGCTGTGTGCTTTCATTGTGTATGATGTATGTATATATACATGCTCGCCCCTTCCAGTGTGATTGTCAAAATCCATGTCACCTAAGGAAAAGTGATGCCTAATTTCCACCGCGAAAGTAAGGTGACATGTCGCCAAATTTTCATTGTGGAAATCTGGTACTTTGCCCGAATGCCTTAGGAAAGCATAGATTAGGACCACACTCATTCAAAAGCCAAACCTCAAAGCCCCCCATGCATGCAAAGCCCGATAGCCAATGCCAAAATCATGTTTTTTATTGCCAATCTTCGAAAATTAAGGTTTTATCAAAACAAAATACTATCATTGAACAGGCGTTGTGGGGTGCCTAGCACCTTCCTCACACGTAACCAAACTTCCAGACTCAAGAATCAAGATTTTTTTTGCCATCCACATTAGATTAGGAAAAATGCCCTTTTTCTTAGCCAAGGATTGGTAATAAAATCAACTAGAAACATGTGACCAATCACACCTTAGGAAAACCCTATGATTGGTGGCGACTTCACTTACCTCTGGTAATCATTTAAAATTTTGCCAAGATTCCTGCCACACCCCTAAAGGTAGATAAATACATTCCTCCACCGAAAGAGAAAGCACCCAAAGCTCCTCGCAAACCACACAATCATTGAGAGGGGCCTCCAACAGGCCACACATGCGTGAGAGCGTCACCAAGACAGTGGTCGAACGAAGGCCCAACGGCAATTTTTTCCGGCCATTCGCGGGTCGGGCGTCGACAGACTGGTGACTCCACTAGGGATTGATGATAGTTTAGCCTTTAGAGATATTGATAAGACCATAATCTTTGGACATTGGCTTTCAAAAACCTAGAAATTGGCATTAGCCTCTGGGGCTTTCCTTTTTTAAAAAGGCTTCTAATATATCCTAGAAGACTATTTTCAAAAGAGCAAAAACATTTCCCAAAAAAGGGTGTGAGGTATTCTCGTGAGGGTTTACAGCTTTCCTCACATGCTTTACATATTTCCTTCACATGCAAACATAGGGTAGAAAAATCTAATTTTTGCTACACCTTTATCTATTTTCATATATATATATATATATATATATATATATATATATATATATCTATTGTGCTTTGAAAAATTCTTTCCCCTTCATTAAGGATTGCATGACATATACACCCTTTTTGAGCCGAACCTGGGCTCTGCACTGCTGGCGTAGTCACATCTCTTTAGGGATTTCATCACCCCATCTGTAGGTGCCTAGACAAAAAATCGGCAATGTTACCTATAGTTAGATCTAGGGCTAACTTTGTAGGCACTTCTAGGTCCATGGGTGGACAGGAGTAGCTGAAAAGGCCCCCTTGTTGACACCCAGCCTCAACCGGTTGAGCAAAAAAACCGCCGTCGCCATGCCTTCGTTCAACCACCCACCGTGGCAACAGCTCTTGCGCACGCGAGGTCCTATTGGAGGGCCCCTCTCAAATGTGCATGCATGTGTGTTTCACGCAGAGCGTCAAGTGCTTTCTCTCTCGGTGGAGGAAGGAAGGTCTACCTTTGGCTTTATGGAAGGAATCTAGGCCAAATTTTAAGGGATTACTAAAGGTAAGTGGAGTCACGGCCAATCATTGGGTTTTTCTAAGGTGTAATTGGTCACCTATTTCTAGTTGATTTTATTACCAATCCTAGGCTAAGAAAAAGATCATTTTTCCTAATCTAATATGGATGGAAAAAAAATATATATATCTTGATTCTTAGGTCCAGAAGTTTGGTTACGAGTGGGGAAGGTATTAGGCACCCCATAACGCCTGTCCAAGGACAGTCCTTTGTTTTGATAAAACCTTAACTTTTAGAAATTGGCTATAAAAACATGATTTTGGCATTGGCTTTCTAGGCTTTGCATACATGGGAGCTTTGAGGTTTGGCTTTTGAAAGGGTGTGGTCTCAATCTATGCTTTCCTATGGCATTTGAGCTGAGTACCAATTTCCACAGCGAAAATCCAGACACATTGCCTTACTTTCGCAGTGGGAAGTAGGCATCGCTTTGCCTTAGGTGACATGGACTGTGACGATCACACCTGAAAAGGGGAGCAAGTATATATATACATACATCATGCACAATGCAAGCACACAGAGCAGGAAAGTAAATGCCTACATCCCTAGAGCATGGCCCAAAATATAGGTGCAGGAAATTGTAAACAGGGGTTTACATACTCTAGAGATGAGGACATATGGTACAAGGCATGATAAACATAACCAAAGGAAAAAAGCTAAAGTCCTAAACCTATTGACTGCAGCCGCTTGGCTCATATCCACGTGCTCACATCCTCACTCCTTTCGCTTGTTCTCAGGAGACCGTGTCGTAGCTCTATGCGTCCTCGCTCCATGTGCATACATGCAAAGGCAAAGACAAGAAACTAGCAAACAAGCCATGGAAGGAAAAGATGTAAAGAGCACAATAAAGAGGCATAAAGTAGATAAACATGATATGCATGGAAAACATAGAAACCAAGATGCGAGCAAAAAGGAAAACAAAGCAAGATAGCAAAAAAACAAGTGTGGTGTCTGCAAGGGACTAATGTAGGTTTGGATCGGATGTCCATAGCTTCATTGTGTTGAAGCATGGATGACACACTAGCAAGCTAGACTCATGCATGAACATGTAACCAAGTGTGTAAAGATACGCAGAAAGTTAATGGGGGCACAAACAAGCATGGCAAGCATAACATTGCTCGGAAAGGAAAAAGGGAAGGGTACACACGGAACGACCCGGCATCCAGAGACGCATCCCAAGTGGTTACACCTGAACAAAGCCTTGTGGGCATCGGATGTAACCACACAAACACAAACCTGCTAAGGGCGTCAAACGTGGCAAAGCCTAGAACTAGAGAGGCTAACACAAGCATAAAGCATAGAAAAAAGCAAGCATAGACATGCAAAATGGGCAATCTAAACCCTTTTATGTGGGCCTTGGTGTACGAACAATGACAAAGACCACAGGGTCTAGATTGGGTCCTAACTGATAGGCCAAAACACATGAGAAAAAGACAAAGTGACAAAAGGGCTACAATTGCACATGGCATGACAAACAAGGTCTAGATCTAAGCACACAAACATGGCATGGAGTGCACAAGCACATGGAAGATGGCATAAAGCATATAGAACATATAAGCAAGGAAACAAGCATGCAAGCATGTAGAAGACAAGGATCCAACCATATATCATGGAAATAAACACATAAACACATAGATTCGAGCAAAGCATAACCATAGACATGATATCAAGCATGTGAGCACATAACCCTAACATCAACGCAAAGCAAAGAAAGGAACAAAACAAAGGAAACATGGCATAAAACCCTAAGCATATAGATCTAAACATATAAGCATGAATGGATGTAGATTTAAGCATAAAACATGGCATAAAAACCCTAAGCATGTAGATTGGGACAAAAAAAACATGTGAACAAGCATAAAAGAACACGGATCTAAGCTAAAAACATGCTAGAAACAAGATAAAGCAAGAAACATGTCAAAGAAAGCAATAAAACATATTATTCTAGGAAAAAGAAAGATAAATGCTAGAAAAGAGATCTAGAAGGTTAGGGGAGTGGATGATAGCTAAAAAAGCCACATCCACACCCCTAAACCCCAAATCCTAAGTATAGAACCAAGGAAAAGAAGATTGGGTGCAAAAGCAATACCTTGTGTTCTTGGTGAAGAGGAAAGAATCCAGAGACTTTGATTTGTTTTTTGGAGTGTTTTTGGACCTTTTTTTGGTGTTTGGAAGAGAGAAAAAACATAGAGAGGAACTGGACAAAGAGCAAATTTCAGGAGAAAAAAAAGTGTGTCTTCCTGGTCTGATGGGTGCCTGGGGCTATTTATAGCCCCAGAAGCGTTTTTCGAGGCGGCACCATTGTAGGGCCGCCAGCCTCAAACCACCTCTGATCGTGTTGATCTTGACACCCTTGGATAGATCTTCATTTTCAGTTTCTAAAAAGGTATGGAACTCAAAAAAATCAAACGGTCGAATCAAAAGTTATGGCTCTCAGAAGTTTGTGGTGTAGCGCTCAGTACATCATCCCGGTTTTTGTGATATCTCGGCTGTTCTAACTCCAATTTCGACCTATGACCAGTCGTTGAAACGATAATTTGATGATCTTCATAATGACATTAGTTTTAACCCATTCTAGCAGCCATATCAAAATTAGGATTTTTGGGCCCACTCAGGGTCGACTTTAAGTCAAACTTGGTCAAAGTTGCTAAAAATCTTCGAGAAACTTGGGTTTGGTGTAAAGTTGTGAAAAATGTTGTTTTGTGGAAGTTTAGATCTCGTTTGATCTTCAGTCAACCCTAGGACCGACCAGGGGCATTTTGGTCACTTTGGCTTAAAAAGGCACTTCAGGTGCTCCAGTGCCCGAACGGTTTGCGCTACGTCACTCTAGATGTTCTCATGGCCCCGTAGAGAGAAAATTATATTTTTTTGGATTTTTCAAGGTTTGACACGTAAATCAAGGGTGGACAAAATACAATATCAACACCCCTTGATCCTTCTGGCCCCACAACTTCCATGAAGTGAAGGGTATGGTAATTGAGTCCCCCTAGGATAGAAACAACCTACCAGTTAATCCTTTGCATACAGTTGACCTAGTTATGTCAAAGCCATGAGGACTAGATCAAGCCTAGAGCCCATGAGGACTAGGTAAAGCCCAAAGAGTGAACATCCAAGCCTAGGAAAGGATACCCCTATAGGCCTAGAGGTCAAGGGAAAGTGTCTTGTAACAGGTGCGCCTTTTTTTCTTGCGATAAAGAAATAGTGCTCTACTTCAGATTCTTTCTATCCTACTTGCACAGCATCCATGATTAAACCCCTAAGGAAAGCAACCCCGTTGCTTGTACATGCTAGATCATACCTCATCCCTAAGGGCTTACAACCCTACAAGGGCATTCATGCATACACTAATTGGTTCCATCATCTAATTATGCAAAGATAAAATCTGTGGCAAGTAACCAAAACTCCCCAGGAGGAAATGCTGCCGAAAACTGTCAAAAATCCCAAGATATCATGAGTTCAAAAATTCTCCCAAGGAATATCTAAAAAAGATTGCTAGGAGACCTAAGTCCTCAAAGAGATCCAAAGGTCCAAAAGATCCATACTGTCTAAATTACCAAGAGACAAGAGATCGAAAGGTCCAAGAGATACATGCTGTCCAAGTTACCAAGAGATCCAAGTGTCCAGGAGCTTCCCCGAGAAGTCCACATCATTAGAAGCCGAGCTTTTCCTCGTAATTTCATTTCCTTTTATTATAAAAGGCCCACCGTTGGAGTCGATGAACCTTGCATTGTAAAAGCGAATATTGTACAAGCATATAATCAAAAAAGGGTCCGTCCTGCATTACCAAGCATATCATGAAAGTTTCGGTTACTTGCCAATCTTGTGCATTAATCTTGCATCATAGTAGAAACTCACCATGATAAATACCCAATCAAGGGTGCAAAGCCAAATTTTTTTGAAAATGGTAGGTGCATATTAAATAGCAAGGGCATAAACTAACTGGATTTTGGTGATGTGTTTCCACATTGTTAAATGCACCCCGTTTCTTTCATGTCCTATTCATTTTTAGGATCAAAATATTGCTAAAAAGAAACAGTCTAAGCTACCACCACGTTGTGATCCCATCGTCACGAGGTCTCGTGCAAGAGAGATGTCTACTAGTGGTACTTCTCCCCATGAGGAAAATGCTCAGGAAATTTCTCTTCTAAAGGAGCAAATAGCAAAAATGATGTGTATGATGCAACAACATGTTGTAGGAGGAGAACAGAACTCCTCTGGTCATTGTCAAGGAGGTCTCTAAACTGAGAATCAAAATCATCCCCCACCAAAGCAAGATCAGCGCCACAATATACCACCCCAGGGCAATGACCAAGAAACAGATCCTTCTAAGGACAAGAACCCCGAATCTGGAATTGGCCAAGCAAGAGCCAAGTGGAAACTCTAGCTGAGAAGTTTCGTATCATAAAGGGCTCCAACGCCCATGGAAGCGTTGATCTAGACAGTCTGACCAACTTCCCTTAGGTCATTATGCCTCCCAAGTTTAAGGCACCAGAGTTCGTCAAGTATGATGGTATTGGAGACCCTTGCGCACACTTACGCATGTTCTGTAGGAAGATGGCTCCTTATAGGGATAAGCACCCTCTGCTTTGCCAAATTTTCCCTAATAGTTTGACCAGCCCCACGGCCACATGGTATGTGAGACTAGAAAAGACCTCTAATTGAAGGTCAGTGGCCAACTCTTTCCTAGAATACTACCGGTTCAACATCAAGATAACTCCCGACCGTACAATCCTTATGAGAACAGAGAAGAAGAGTGGGGAATCTTTCCAAGAATATGCCCAGAGGTGGCGAAAGCTAGTTGCACAAGTGCAACCCCCTATGATGGAAAATGAGATGATCAAATGGTTCATTGACAACCTTAAGCCTCCTTACTATGAGAAGATGATCAGCACCTAAGTCACTCATTTGCTAACCTCATCCTTATTGAGGAGCATATTGACGAGGGTATTAGGAGCAAGATGATTGTGGATCCTAAATCCTTGAGTTTCATGGTTGAACAACAAATCAAGAAAATGACCGGCCGCAAGACAAAGGAAGCTGATGTGCACATGGTCGACAACACATAAAAAAGGCCTAGGGGTATTACTTCTGCTTATGCAACCCCAGCCGCTAGACCTTATCAGCAACAGGCTCAGCCTATTTAAGCACCTAACCAAGCCTTTAATCATAGAAGGAGGCCAAACCCACATCATCCCCTTAGGAGGGAAAACCGGAAGTACACTCCGTTACCCATGCCCATGGTAGATCTCTATGCTTACCTACTAGAAAGAAAGCTAGTAACCCCGATGTTTGCAAAGCCCATAGAAGGTCCTCTCCCACCCGGCTTTAATCCGTCCAAGAAATGTGAACACTATTTTGAGGCCAAAAGGCATACCCATGAAGAATGTTACCAGTTGAGAGGCTGTGTCCAAGATCTCATTGACAACAAGTTGATATAATTCGATAATGCAGCCACTCCGAACATCATCACCAACCTTTTACCTCCCCATCAGGAAGGGAATGTGATTGCCATCATCACAGTGGAAGAAAGGGTTCCAAATTTCTCCTCACCATCATTCCCATGAAAGACCATGCTCCGAGCCTTGGTCTAAGAGAGCCACCTTGATATTAAAGTTATGGGAACCCCAGGATTTAATTGGAGAATCTGGTTATTCTGTGATAGTGAAGACAGGCATGCCCTGTTTAATTGTAGAGTGCTCCGAGCACAAGTTTAAAGTCTATCCAATAGTGGTATTATCTGGATTGAAAAGGAAATTTTGTGGAGAGAAGATTGCTTGGCAGCCAACCTATGTCCTCCAGCTGCCCAGTCAAGAACTAGCTACAATGCTATATCAATTGGGTCAAGGAAAGATTGGGACGAATATCTATAGAAATGCCTTGGTAAGGTTACTTCAGTACCTCCCTCTTTAGTAGTCATTGAGGAGAACATAGAATCACCTATGGATTCAGGGTCATCGGATTCAGGAAAAGGGCAAGCCCCACCAGCCATCAAGGGATTCAATCTAGTAGTTCTTGCATTACTTGCAGTCGCAAGGCCAGCTTTGTCATCAGTTTAGAAGGGAACCTCTATTGTCCCTACCATCTGAGGTTTCAATCCTCTTATTCTCCCAAAGCCGGCCTCAGGATTCTCTAGGGTATCCGGCTCAAAAGCCCTTGAAGCCATTCTGCCAAGTCCGATGGTCACTAATCCGAAGATGTTATCCATAGCGCCCAATTTGCAAAATCATGAGGGTGTTATCATTCGCATGCTGAAGTCGTTCCCTTATAAGGATAACCATCGTGTCCCCTGGAAATACGATGTGTCCTTGATCTCAACTTGAACTTAAAAGAGGAGGTCTACTCTAATATCTCTTCAAGTCTATCTGGGCTTACTAGGAATGACCGTTGCTATACCCCCGAGGAGCTAGAAAAGAGAAGGAAAGAGATTGGTAAGGGTACAGCCGAACCCGTCAAGAATAGGGTCACAACCGAAGAAACCGAGGAATTCTTGAAAATTATCAGAAACTTAGAATACAGTGTGAATCAGCAACTAAACAAGTTGCCAGCTAAGATTTCTATCTTGGCGCTATTGCTATCCTCTGACGTCCACCGTGAGGCTTTCTTGAAAGTCTTGAAAGAGACATATGTTACTATAGGTGTCACAGAATCTTCCTTTAAGGGTATGGTCTCAATGGTGTTGGCCACCAACCAGATTTTCTTTACAGATGATGAGCTACCACCAGAGGGTAGAAAGCATACTTTACCCATGCATATTATGGTGACGTGTGAAGACATGATCGTCTCCAGAGTATTAATTGATAATGGATTAGCCCTGAATGTTTGACCGATGTCTACTATAGAGCGTTTGAATGTGAATACCTCTCTTATTTGCCCTACCACCATGATCATCAAAGCCTTTGATGGCACTCTTCGAGAAGTGCAAGGTAAGATTAAATTAGTGATTGGAATTGGACCCAGGTCTTTCATGGTTAACTTCCTAGTCATCAAGGTGGATTCCCCATATAATATGCTCTTAAGGGGGCCTTGTCTATAGGCTGCGGATATAGTTGCTTCTACCCTTCACCGGAGGCTCAAGTTCCCCTCTGAGGATCAGTTGATCACTATTATGGCTGAAAAGCCCCTAACCATCTTCAAGGAGACTTATATCCCCTACATTGGTGCTAATGCCTTTCCGGAGGCAACTTTCCACAGTTTCGAGCTAGTCTCCATGATTTCCAGAGCTACAGAACTCGAGTCAGTTGGCCCTTCGCTACTTTAATGGTTGCCAAGGAGATGCTCAAATTTGGCTATCAGTTACTCCCGTGGGACATAGGAATACTTCTCTGATTGAACTCCCAGACAACAAAGGAGGATTCGGTCTAAGCTACAACCCCTCTGATGAAAAACTTTTCTAGGCTTCTAGAGGAAAGAAAAGGAAGTGCATTGGCCAAGGGATGTCCATTCCCCACATCAGGGTCACTTTTTCAGCTCCGACCAAGGCCATCAGATCAGAAATAGCATAGGAATCATGTGAGTAAGAATCAAATCTAGATTGTCTCATCCACTTGTATCCTAAAGAATTCTTAGTGGATGCCATCATATCCCCCAAGGATGATCTGACTTCTACTATCCAACCCTATGTGCCAAGAGACAATAGGCCATTGGACCATCGAGCCCTGCTTTGTAGTTGCACCAACTGAGTAAGCAATATTCCATCATCATGTGGTTGGGTCCTCCAATTTTTCAAAAGAGTTGGAATAGCATATCTAGTTTGTTTTGTATGTTTACTTCTTGCTTTCAGCATTTCTTGTTTGCATTTCCCCAGTTTATTTCCCAAAAAAAAAAAAAACAAAAAAACAAAACATTTCTCTTTTATCATTATCAGGCATAAACTTTGTTCTCCCCCTATCTATAATCCATTAATGAAATTATCTAGCGTATTATTCAGGAAAACCTTGCATTTATCTCTTTATTTGCTTTCCTATGAATGTGTGTGTGCAAATTGTCTTATGTTTTCTTGTATATATTCCGTTCTATACAATCTATTCTAATTCCCAAGTGGGTACGTCCTGTTACCATAACAAGGATAATAATGATGTGAATGAGACAATAGAGTTGGATCATGATGTTGAAGGATTAGAAGAGATTCTGAGTTTGCCTTGTGATATTTTGGAAGCTCTAAACAGAGAGAGTAAAGGGTCCAAGCCCAACATAGAAGAAACTGAAGTGATTAACCTTGCCTACAAAGGCAAGAATGAAAAACCCGTTAAGATTGGGGTGAACTTTCCTAAATAAATGAAGCCTAAGCTTATAGCACTACTCAAGGAATTCAAAGAGATCTTCGCTTGGTCTTACCAAGATATGCCAGGTTTAGATATTGAGATTATCATGCACAAAATTCCAATTAAGCCAAAATACCCCTCAATGCGGCAAGCCCTTTGAAGGATGAAATTTGAGATCATTCTGAAGATCAAAGAAGAAGTAAAAAAGTAGTTGAAAGTTGGTTTCCTTACCACGATAGCCTATTCAAATTGGGTCGCCAACATTGTTCCTGTGCCTAAGAAAACTGGTAAGTATGCATGTGCGTTGAATACAGATATTTGAACCAGGCCAGCACCAAGGATAACTTTCCATTGCCATATATCGATACCCTGGTCAATAATACCGCTACCAACATGTTCTTCTCCTTCATGGATGGATTCTTAGGCTATAATCAGATCAAAATGGCCGAAGAAGACAAAGCCAAGACAACATTCACCACTCATTAGGAAACCTATACATATGATGTCATGTCATTCGGCTTAAAGAATGCTAATGCTTCTTATCAGCGAGCCATTGTAACCTTGTTCCATGATATGATGCATAAAGAGATTAAAGTCTACGTAGACGATATGATTGCCAAATCCCACACTTCCAGGGATCATTTGATAGATTTAAGGAAGCTATTCAAGCACCTCGTCAAGTACAAGTTGAGACTAAATCCTAACAAGTGCATATTCAGAACTAGTTCAAAGAAATTACTCAACTTTATAGTCAGCCAAATAGGAATTGAAGTGGACCCAACAAAAGGCCAATCTATTTGGGACATGCCAACACCGCAAATTGAGAAATAGATTCGTAGCTTCTTAGGCAAAGTCAACTACATAGCTCGTTTGATAGCGCAGTTGACCGCCACATGTGATCCATTGTTCAAGCTCTTGAAGAATGACACAAAGATAGAATGGACAGATGCGTGCCAAGTGGCCTTTAACAAGATCAAGCAGTATTTGTTGAACCCTCCTGTTTTGGTTCCCCTGACGTCGGGGTATCCATTGATCCGTCACCTAGCAGAACAAGAAACCTCTTTGGGTTGCATGTTAGGCCAATTGGCTGAGCCTGACCAGAAAGAAAGTACGATTTACTACTTAAGCAAGAAGTTCACCAGTTGTGAGATCAACTACATCACCATTGAGAAGACGTGTTGTGCCTTAGTGTGGGCCTCGCACAAATTGTAGCAATACATGCTCTACTACACCACACAGCTCATTTCCTGTATGGATCCCATTAAGTACATCTTTGAAAAGCCAGCTCTTACAGGGAAGATCTCCCATTAGCAAATGTTGCTCTCCGAATTCGACATTGTGTTTGTGACGAGAAAGGCCATCAAGGGCCAAGCCATAACCAACTACCTAGCGGACCAGCCACTGAATGATCCAGAACTTTTAGAATCCCTCTACCTTGATGAGGATGTCATGGCACTAGAGCCAGAACCAAACAATGTGGAATCATGGCGGTGGAAGCTTTATTTTGATGGGGTCGCCAATTCTACCAGAAATGGAATGGGAGCAGTCAAACTGAATTTTGACTGCTCCCCCAAAGGCCAGCAAATCCCTATTTCAGTCAAACTGAATTTTGATTTCACCAACAATGTCACAAAATATGAAGCGAGCATAGTCAGCCTGCAAGTGGCCCTAGAGTTTGGCACCTATAACTTTAGCGTCTTTAAAGATTCCCTATTGATCATTTCTCAAATCAAAGGAAAGTGGCAAGCTCGAGACACCAAGTTGATTCTGTATCAAAAATGCGTCAACTGCTTGATTCCAAAATTCTGAGACATCATATTTGCCTATTTGCCCTAAGCACACAACCAATTTGCAGATACCTTGGCTACCCTGGCTAGCATGGTCAAGTTATCATAAGGAGATGATATGCGGCAATTGTGCATAGAATTCTGTGGCGTTCAAGCCTATTGCATAAACATCGAAGAATGCATGGGTGTCAAAGTTGAAGCCGACGAAAAGCCATGGTACCATGATATCAAGGCTTATATCAAGAACAGTGAATACCTGTCCGATGCAACGAACAGTGAAAAGAAGTTTATCCATTGCATGGCCTGCTAATTTTTCTTAAGTGGAGAAGTCCTGTACAAAAGGAACCACGATTCTACCCTGCTTTAATGTGTAAATGCCTCTGAGGCTAATCATCTGACGGAAGAGATGCATGAAGGATACTCAGAGCTTAAGCCAGTGGACCCCTGTTGGCCCGCAAGATTATGAGAGTCGATTACCATTGGCTCACCATGGAAAGTGATTGCATTAAACATATGAGGACATGCCACCGTTGCTAGGTCTATCAAGACAGGAAGAATGCTCCTCCTCAGCCTTTGCACTCTTTAGCAACATCATGGCCCTTCTCAACCTGGGGTATGGATGTCATCGAACCTGTGATTCCGAATGCTTCAAACAGTCATGAGTACATCTTAATGGCCATTGATTATTTTACAAAGTGGGTGGAAGCTGCTTTATACAAAAGCCTCACTCAAGCAGTGGTAGCCTAGTTCCTAAAACATAACATTATTTGCCGCTACGGCGTGCCAGGAGAGCTCATTATAGATAATGGGGCGAACCTAAATGGAAAAATGATCCAGTAACTCTGCCAATAGTTCAAGATCGAGCACAGAAATTTGGCTCCCTATTGCTCTCAGATGAATGGTGCAGTGGAAGGTGCTAACAAGAACATAAAGAAAATCTTGGTAAAGATGACAGACACATACAAGGATTGGCACGAGTACTTGCCGTTTGCTTTGTGGTAAAAAAGGCCTTTTCTGAAGGAGCCTTAATTCTAGTCGACATGGACGGGCATGACTTCAATATGCCCACCAATTCTAACGCCGTCATACGGTACTTTGCATAAAGGAGCCTCTTAGTGCACCTCATTTCTATATTTTTATGTCAAAAAAAAAATAATAAATAAAAAGTACGTAAAAAGGTAGATCAAAAACCCGAAAGAGCGATCTATGCAAAAGGAGAGCCAAAAGAAAAAGAGTGTGAGAAAATACAAAAGGTAGATTGAAAACTCGGAAAGGCAGTTTAGGCAAAAATTAAGGCAATCAAAAGTCATTTAAACTACATGATGACCTGATCCTTCCTAGTAAAGGTACGTAGGCAGCCACCTTGGTTCGATCACATCTTAAAAGAAAAATCAGTCATTTGAATCCCCTCGGATATAAGATCAAGATCAGAAGATTAGATGGATCCAACATCTAAGACAAGATATGAAGACACCTCCGAGATCTCTCTTTGTCTACAATACTGCGACGACCCGGTGGTCTGCTCAAGATGTTCTAACTCATACCAATGGGAAATGTACCTCAATAGGAAAAGGAAAAGATCAGTCTAGAATAGGATGTATCCTTGTAAAAATAAAATATTGATATGCATGGATTCTACATTTATCACTTATTTGTATAATCTTGCATTTTCAAAGCATTTGCCTGCATATTCATTAACATGCCTGTATTTTGCCATTCAATTTCTTTCATACATTCTAGTATCAAAACATGAAATCTCGTCTCATAAATATATACTGAATATCATCATAAACATCTCTTTCCACCATCTCTCTATTTCTAAGCATGCCTAACATACTAAACTATGCTTTAAGAAATCAAACAAAAAGAGGAAGGACTTACGTAATTGCCTAGCAATTTACAAAGGACCTTTCCATACATGGTGGGATACTAACTACATAATTCATGTGCAGAAACAAGATAATCAAAAAAGAACTCCAGCAAGTCAAACATGGCCTAAGCGATCAGACACGGACTGGTACAATCTCCCAAAACTAGTACAGAGAATCGGGTCATCATGAGATGAGTGCAAAGTAACCTAGCTGCATCAAAACCCAAGTCTCAGGCAACCCCTCTGAGCTTGTCATGTGAATATCAAAGAAGGGCAAGCTCCCTCTCCATCATGGAATCAGAAGTAGAGCCTGTCTCTCAGTCTCCAACAAACCTGCAAGGTGCCCACCTCTGCAGTAGCAATTCTCAAAACCTCCTCCCTCTCAACCAGCTCAGTCTAAAGGCAATGGAAGACCAACTACGGCTCATTAGGCTCATCGCCCTCTCACCCGTACTCCATGCTTGGAATGAATGTAGGCCTTCGCCTACACTAGCTCCAATGCTAAGCCATCAGCCTTGCTACTAGTCTCGGCCCTGCCGGCCTCTAGTGCGACCCTTTCCTCAACCCAAGTATAATCCAAAGCGGCAAACCTTTGAGTAAGACCCGCAAGCTCATCCTCCAAACCCGCAACCCAAGATCTCAGCTGAACACACTCTGCCTCTGTACCAAGAGGGGCCGGCCCTTTCCGATCAAGCTCTGCCCTAAGAGAAGCAAGCTCACTCTCATGTGCACTGCTCATCTCCTCAATATCCTCCATAAGAGTATCAAATAGCTCCCTGCAGTAGTCTTTATCCCTAACAGCCTCCCTTAGGAACTCCTTCAGATCCATAAGGCCCTTTCAACCCTGATCTCAAACTTCAAAGTATAGTCTCTCAAAACATCAGCCAGAAGTGGCAACTCAACTAAGACTAGTGATGATAAGTTAAGCACAAAGCTGGGATCTCTAGTGTCTTTCCACACTCTAAACTAAAAAAAAAAAAACCATTCCTAGTCATCCCTAGAACAAAGAGGAAAGTCAATGCTCGACTTACGCGCCTCCCAAAAATCAGAGGCACGCCTTGTCACTGACACATCAATATCCACAAGCCTATACGCAAGTGACAACGGAGAGATCACTAAGTCGAAGGACATGTTGGATACCCCCGAACTGTCGTATGGCCATACCCGAAATTTACCTCGTGCACCCCTAAATACCCACCACGGGAATGCCAAGTAAACTGATGCATTGGGTCCTCCCCTGCCATTTGGTAATACCCCACTTGACCCTCTATGTCCAATCAATGGGACTCAAGTTGCACAAGTACCTCAACCAACCCTTAGTATCCCCAAAAAAAGGAAAATCAAGAGCTACAGTAGCCCGAACTCTACTCCTACTCGCAAAGCCCTCATGTTAATCCCTAGCAATAACACTTAGGTGGCTACAAAACCACAGCTATAATAGATGAACACAGCAGCCTAGCCTACCCCTACCAGTCTCCTGACATAAAGACAAGGACCTAATGGTCTCAAAAAGTATAGTAGGAATGAAAGAGGTACCATGAGGTAGGGCACTCACCAAAGGGAGAATGGCAAAGCTGACAACTCCTAATGATGAAGGAAATAGCACTGCACCAAAATAGGCCACTAGGAAGGCCTGACACCAGTAGGATGCCCATCACTCCTCTGAGTCCACAAAGTCATCTCGGTAGCCAACATGACAGTCCAATAAGTGGAACCGATCATACAGAAGATCAAAGGACATGCTCCCTCCTACCCCGCTGCCATACCAAGTCAGCACCTCCACAACGGGCCTTTTCAAGCCCGACAAATCAATGAGTCTCTTGCAATAGCGCGGCCACACTAATGGAATAAAGATAGTTCTCAAAGGGGTAGAAAGGGAAAGAAAATGATCATACTCCTCTAAAGTAGGCACCAGATCAACATCTCCAATGATGACACATCTCAAGACAGGGTCCCAACAAGAGGTAATGACCTTCAACAAATGCCAATCTAGTGTGCTGTGAAGAAGGGCAGTAGCATCTCCAAGAAGTTGCCGGATAAATGCCCAGTCACTGCAATAAAAGGAGCTTAACCACCTCCTAAGCTTCTTCTCATAGTAAGACTCCCTCTCAAGCTCGACCAAGTGTCGTAGGAATGAGCACTAAAAGCATCCACGAACGAATCCTACTAAATCTGATGATCTGATGACAATCTATGAGAAAAATGATGAAAAACAGTGTTTTCTACACATTCTAGGTGAAGAAAATGGTAGAAGAAGACCCTAGAAAATTGCAGACCAAAATGAGCTGAGGCTGGGCTGAACCCAGCCTTTTATGCATGAGAATCGAGGTGACGGTCCTTGAAGAGCCGCTAGAGGCCCTATAAGGGCCGCCAAGCCTCGGGACATATACTTGGGCTTTTTAGCCCCTCAGGCACAAACCCCCTTGTATTTTGACCACTACCCCTCTGTTTGGGACATTTTTGACTACCTTAGAGCAAAGATTCCCTTATTTTAGCACCCGCAGTAATGCGCGGTTGGCCCGATAGTGACTCAGATTGTCAGAAACTCTCTCATGCAACTGAGACTGCACAAATCTTACACTGGGGCAGTTTATCTTTGTGCGTCTTGTTCAGCACTTCCAGACATCTTGAAACCTCATTTTTCTAAGCCCGGTTCACCCAGTTCAGGGGTCGGTTTAGCCCTGGTAATTCGATCTCACAACAAAAAGACACTATAGCCTGTTTTTTTCCCTGCAGCAGCTTTTTCAGCTTATTTTGAGGAAAGAGGGAGTCGTTTCTCATGATGTTGCCCCAAGAAGCCTATCTTTGAATTGATAGCCTGGCCGAGCAATAACAGGAGCAATCAGTGCATACCACCTCATGGCGTGTCTAAGAAGATTTCATTCAGAATGTCCGCATTCATTACCAACATTTGGTATGGTTTGTGAAGTCGAGGCCATATTTAGCCGGCCTGCAGGCTTGGAACCTCGCAAAACCATAAATTGGGGTAGTTTATTTTGCACGGTTCCGTCCACCTTGTCCAATATACAAGAATGGGTACGTCCCGCTGAGGATGTGTCCCTCATGTCAAGAATCGCGTGAAACCCTAAATTGGGGCAGTTTATTTCACGCGGTCTCTGTATTCTCTCTCCCCCTAATGGGACAATCATTGTCAAAATCCACAAATAAACCTATGAAACTATGGTGCAATACAAATGAGTGTGACATAAGCTGGACCAAAATCACCATCTATGATGAAAATGCGACAGTGCATACGTACAGCAGCAGCCCTTTTAAAGGCGACACCAAGAATTGTACATGTAAGTCCTACCTAAAGGCATTGTTTCATGCATACATCAGCCGCTCTTTAAAAGGCGACATCTAGAATCATGCATATAAGTCCTACCCGGAGGCATTGTTTCATGCGTACATCAGCAGCACTCTCAAAGGCATTTTTTCCATAATTGTACATGTAAGTCCTACCTAGAGGCATTGTTCCATGCATACATCAGCCGCTCCTAAAAAGGCGACATCCAAAATCATGTATGTAAGTCCTACCCAGAGGCATTGTTTCTTGCGTACATCAACAGCCCTCTCAAAGGCATTTTTCCAAAATTGTACATGTAAGTCCTACCAAGAGGCATTGTTTCTTGCACACATCAACAACCCTCTCAAAGGCAATTTCTAGAACCATACATGTAAACCCTTCAAAGGCAATTTTCTAAAGTTATGCATGTAAGTCCTACCTAGAGGCATTGTTTTTTGCACACATTAGTAGCCCTCTCAAAGGCGATTTTTTCTATGATTATACATGTAAGTCCCAATTAGAGGCATTGTTTTACACATACATCGGCAGTCCTCTCAAAGGCATTTTTTCTATGGTGATACCATAGCCCTCTCAAAGGCATTTTTTTCTATGGTGATACCATAGCCCTCTCAAAGGCGATTTCCTAGAACTATACATGTAAGTCCTAAGAAGCATTGCTTCTTACATACATCAGCAGCTTTCTCAAATGAAATTTTCTTCTATGATCATACATTTTCCCTCTCAAAGGCATTTCTTCTAGATTCATACATGTAAGTCCTAATAAGAGGCATTGTTTCACATATTAGCTGCCCTCTCAAGGGCTATTTTCTAAAGTCATACATAAGTCCTCCCAAAAGCAGTTTTTGGAATCATACATGTAAGTCCTAACAAGAGGCATTGTTGCATACATACACCATAAAGCTACTAAGAGATAATGTCATATATCAGGGCCCATTGTGGGGCAATATAATATGCATATGTCTAGGCCTATCAAGAGGCGATACATAATATACATACACAATTGGCCCACCATGGGGCAATGTCTACAAAATACATGAAGAATACATACATGCCCATGCAAAGGCTACATCATGCTACAACAAAAAGCTAAGCCTACTGGGAATCATCATCCCTAAAAAACTGGTCGGCATCATCATCATCATCACCATTGCCTACAAGTGGACTGGTGGAAGGATCTACTCTGCCTGAAGTGCCTGGAGTGTACCCTGGGTCCTAATGAGGCCATAGAGCCTGAGCAAAAGAACCCCAATTGCCCGGTGGACCTGGCGAAGCTGGCATGTACTCTGTCTCGCCTGGTGGAATAATAGGCCCCCGACCCGGCATGTGAGGTAAAGGTGGAATATAGGCCCGAAGTGCCCGCAGCTCCCCTATCAAGACCCTGGCATAACCATGAAGCATGGCTAGCTCACCTTGAAGCTGGCTCCGCTCTCTTTCTATAGCAGTAGCACGGGTCTCTCATCCCTCTGCCAAAGTTCCCTCTCCTAAGCTAATGCCCAAGTAGTCTCCTCCTGCATGTGCACCTCCCTGGCGGCAATAGCAGTCTTAAGCTCTATCACCCTGGCCTACAAAGCCTCTACACCAATCTCCACTCAGCTCCCGAGGCTACCTAAGCACGAACAATGCCTACTAGCACTTTATCTCCACTCACAGTAACATCTCCAATGATAGGCCCCGTGGAGGACTCTGCGAACCAAGTGGCATAATCCTTGCTAGTATCCACATATGAATCAAAAGAACCCGTCATGTAAGCCGAGTTGTCCATGACAATGTACTCAAATGACAAGCCAAAAGGAGGTGGATCTCTAGGTACCCCAAAAAACCGGCATGACTTGATGGAAGGTCCTCTCAGCCAAAAAGAACTCCTAACTCAACAGGGCCCAGACCCAGCATCGTACTCTCGACTAGCTCATGGCAACATTAAGCTCCGATCTCCCCAACAGTGAGCCATCATAAAGACGAACCACTATCTCACCCCAGGTGACACAATCCAAAGCCGCAGTGATAGTAACCGGTTGCACCAGGACAACTCTGGTAATGGCGTAGAGTGACCAAGCATAAGCTCGAGGATAAACGGTCGCAAACAAACCTGTGAACCATGGTCGCAAGGCTAGGATATACTCATAGGCCCACTAGGTCAAGATTTTCTAACACCCCTTTAGGCTCCTAAAATCCCACTGTGAAGCTCACCTCAGGAAGGCAATCAAAAAGCCTTTAATGACGGACCCCCAGTCATGTCTCCAAACATCTGAAACTATTCTCAAAGCCCACAACAACTGGCAGGTCAATACTGATCGGTTGTTGTCGAAGAAGCAACTACCAGAAAAACACATGGAGAATCACCGAAGATGAATGTCAATCGCTACTACACTCCAGGGGATGCTACCCTGCAGCCACTCAGTACGGATCTGTACCGACATGGTAGGGTCAAAATACGCTATCATGCCCTCTGTTAGTGGGAAAGGGATGCTCAAGAGCTCACGGCATCAGTTGGAATCGAGTATTCTCTGAATCTAATGCCCAAGATGGTCGTCTAATCAAGAGGGAGAATTGCATACTCCCCGCAACTCAAATGAAAGGTGCTTGTCTCGGCATGAAACCGTCGCACCAAAGCCTCCCCAATCCCGTGCCTCATGGTATGTGGAGGAATCCTCAGAAAATCCTCGAATCCTTGCTCTATCAAGAAATCAACATAGCGTTGGTGGGTCCCAAGATCAGACAGTAGCCGAAAAAAGGTAGACCAAGGACCCCAACCACAGATCTTGTCGGGACCTTGCGTTCAAAATCAAAAGCTACTCGTTAGCACATGCATTCAATAGGAATCTAGATGACGAAAAATGAAGACAACATACCTTTCCCTTCCGCACCTAGGTAGAAGGATGATCCTTCATCCCGCATTGAAGGTTAGTGTCTTTGATACTGCCATCCATTACTCTAGTATAAGCATTGGCACCAGCCTGACGTGGTGGAAATCTCAGTCTCAAACTACGCTTCCGAGCGCCCGAATCCGGCTCAACCATATCGTCCCTAGACAAATCAGCCTCTATATCAAAAAGGAGATCTCCAACTATCGTCTCTCCTCCAAAGGTCCTTTTCCCCGTAGTAGACATGCACCGTGAGGAAGCCCTACTAGAAATAGTGCGAGACTTAAAGGAAGCACTAACTGCCTCAGCTAAATGTCGTCTCTTGGATCGGGTCTCCATAAGGATCCTGATGGTGGGCCTAATGTCATCATCCCCACTGCCAAAATGGCTCTGCATAACTCAAGCCACCTGCTCACCACTAGAAACAATCTTATCATCAGAAGAAGAGTCCCCATAGGACGTAGTATAAACGAGGGCCTTCCCCTGGTCTCCTTTGGAACTCGTCCTCCGTGACATAATTTACAAAACAGAAAGAAATCCAAACATAATTGGTAAGCCCATAAGTTCAATGACAACACAAGTGGACTAACACTATTTTTAAAACGTGCAAGTCTGTACCCAACACATAGTTTAAAGGACATAAATCAAGACTGCTATTCAGATATCATCTGGTCCTACCCGGTCTAAGACCAAGACTGCTATTCAGATATCCTTTGTTTCTACTTGGCAAAAATCAGGACTGCTATTTAAATCTCCTCTGTTTCTACCTGACACCAATCGAGACTGTTGTTCATATATCCTCTATTCCTACCCAGCCTAAGACCAAGACTGCTATTCAGATATCCTCTGTTTCTACTTGGCAAAAATCAAGACTGCTATTCAGATATCCTCTGTTCCTACCTGGCCTAAGACCAAGACTGCTATTCAGATATCCTTTGTTTCTACTTGGCAAAAATCAGGACTGTTATTCAGATATCCTCTGTTTCTACATAACACCAATCGAGACTACTATTCAGATATCCTCTTTTCCTACCCAGCCTAAGACCAAGACTGCTATTCAAATATACTCTATTTCTACTTGGCAAAAATCAAGATTGTTATTTAGATATCCTCTGTTTCTACTTGACACAAATCTGAACAGCTATTCAAATATCCTCTGTTCCTACTCTGCCTAAGACTAAGACTGCTATTCAAATATCCTTTCTTTCTACTTGGCAAAAATCGAGACTACTGTTCAGATATCCTCTATTCCTACCTAGCCTAAGACCAAGACTGCTATTCAGATTTCCTCTGTTTCTACTTGGCAAAAATCAAAGACTGTTATTCAGATATTCTCTGTTTCTACTTGACACCCATCAAGACTGCTATTCAGATATCCTCTGTCTCTATTCCACTATTCCCGACTACCAGGTAAGTCTCCTTACCTATGTCCTGCATTTTATTCTTAGCATTAAAATTCTCGAATATTTGCACACCCATATAACACAGACAAAAAGCAATATATATATATATATATATATATATATATATATATATATATATACATTTTCCTAAGATAGCATGGCATAAATCATGGCAAAAAAATATATGCTTATGAAATTCCAAAAATAAAATAAGCACTAGCATGCATTCCTAATAGTATTGCTACTAACGTTTTGCAGAAAAAAGAAGAGGAGGAAAAAATATACACTGACCTCAAGTTCAAAAAAGGCTACAACAGCAAACTGAAGCGAAAAAACCAGGCCCACTAAATTCGCAAGTTGCTCCAGAGAAATTTTTAAAAGTGAGAAGTCAAAGGAAGGAGTGAAACGAGGTCAAAATGAGCCAAAATGGAGCTTTTATAGGCCTTTGCACGACTTGGGCTGCTCGACACACCTTCTTGGGCCGCCGGTCAGCGTTGACCAAGTCAACATTGACCAGTCAAACTTCCAAAAAAAAAGAAGGCAAAAGCCTATTCCTCTCCTCGAACTCAAAGACAAGTCCAGAAAATGTTTAAGAAGCAACTGCAGCAAATCGGTCCAGTTAGGTAAAATCTGGTCTTAATCCATGAGTAATCTCCACACGCAATTTGGGGGGCACAAAATTTGAAATCACGTTCTTTATCTGACATCTCTCATTGCACTCAAGATGTCAGATAAAGAAAGGGCAGTTGTTGATACCGTATTTTGTCCACCCTCGATTTGCATGTTGGACCTCGAAAAATCCAAAAATATTAGTTTCACTCCATGGGGCCGCGATAACATCCAGAATGATGTGGCGCAACTCGTTCAGACACCAAAGCACCCAAAGTACCTTTCTTAGCTAAAATGAACAAAATGCCCCTAGTCAACCCTGGGTTGACCGAAAGTCAAACAAAGTCCAAATCCCCTCAAAACATCACTTTTCATAGTTTTACATCAAACTCGAGCTTTTTTGGAGATTTTTGCAAGTTTGACCAAGTTTGTCCCGGAGTTGACTCTCGGCGAGCCCCAGAAACCCTAATTTTGATTCAGCCGTCAGAACGGGTTGAATCCAACTCCATTATGAAGATTATCAAATTCTCAGTCCAATGACTATTCATGGGTCAAAATCGGAGTTAGAACAGCTCAGATATCATGAAAACCGGGTTAACGCACCGATCAATGTACCCCTAACTTCCAAGAGCCATAACTTTTGATTCGACCGTTGGATTTTCAAGTTCCATACCTTTCTAGAAACAGTAAGTCAAGATCTTTACAAGGGTGTCAAGATCAACCTGAACTGAGACCATTTGAAGGTGGTGGCCCTACAAGGGCCGCCACCTCGTAAAGCGTGTAGGGGCTATAAAAAGCCCCTGGCACCTCCAGACCAAAAAAAGAAAAAAGACTTCCTGGCTGCCTGCTCTCTGCCTAGAAGATTTCTGAGCTTTTCTCCTCTCTTCCAAACACAAAAAACACATCAAAGTCTCTTGATTCTTCTCTTCACCAAAATACAAGTTAGTGTTCATACCCTTCATTTTCCTCTCCTTGGTTCCATACCTTGGATATGAGGTATAAAGGGGTATGGATGTAGCTTTTTAGCTACTATCCATAGCCTTGTTTCTTTAAATCTTTTTCTAGCATTTATCTTGCTTTCTCTTGCCTTAATAACATGATTTATTGCTTTCTTTAGGATGTTTCTTACTTTATTTGTGCTTCTAGCTTAATTCTACATATTTTATGCTTTATGCCATGCCTTAGATGCTTAGATCTATCTTTTCCTCGTATTGTTGTTTAGATCTACATGCTTACATGCTTGATATCATATTTTTGGCCATGCCTTGCTTAGATCTACATGTTTACATGCATGTTTACATGCATGTTTCTATGCCTATATGTCTAGATCTATGTTTTCACATGCTTGTATGCTTGGATTTGTGTTCTTCCATGCTTTCATGCTTACATCCACATGCTTAGATGTACATTCACATGCCTACATGCATATTTCTGTGCTTATATGTGTAGATCAACATGTTTACATGCTTAGATCATTGTTCTCTACATGCTAGCTTGCCTGTTTGCCTTCTTGCTTTTTTGTTTATTTGTTTATCTCGTGGCTCGTCATGTCTCCTGCCATATGTTATGCTTGCCATGTCTATCATGCTTATCCGCTTTATACCTTTTTCACATGCTCTTTGCATCTTTTTCCTTCCATTGCTTGTCTGCTAGTTTCTTGTCTTTACCTTTGCACGTACACACATGGAGTGAGGATGCATGGAGCTAGGGCACAGTCTCCTTGGAGCAAGCAAAAAGGAGGAGGATGCGAGCATGTGGATATAAGCCAAGTGGTTATATTCAGTAGGTTTAGGGGTCTAGCCTCTCCCATTTGGTTTTGTACTCTTTTAAACCCCCTTCCTTCCTCCCTCCTTTCTCTCTTAGATGGATTGTATTAGGTATATCATGTCGTGTACCATTCGTCCTCATTTCTAGGGCATGGCGACCCCTATTTACTTTCCTGCACCTATATTTTAGGTCATGCTCTAGGGATGTAAGCATTTACTTTCCTGCGCTATGTGCTTTCATTGTGCATGATGTATGTATATATACCTATTTGCCCCTTCCGGTGTGATTGTCACAGTCCATGTCACCTAAGGCAAAGCGATGCCTAATTTCCACCGCGAAAGTAAGGTGACATGTCACCGGATTTTCGCCGTGGAAATCTGGTACTTTGCCTGAATGCCTTAGGAAAGCGTAAATTAGGACCACACCCATTCAAAAGCCAAACCTCAAAGCTCCCTATGCATGCAAAGCCCCAATAGCCAATACCAAAATAATATTTTTTACTGCTAATCTCCAAAAATTAAGATTTTATCAAAACAAAGGACTATCCTTGGACAGGCGTTGTGGGGTGCCTAACACCTTCCCCACATGTAACCAAACTTCCGGACTCAAGAATCAAGATTTTTTTTGCCATCCACATTAGATTAGGAAAAATGCCATTTTTCTTAGCCTATGATTGGTAATAAAATCAACTAGAAACAGGTGACTAATCACAACTTAGAAAAACCCCCATGATTGGTGACGACTTCACTTACCTTTGGTAATCATCTAGATTCCTGCCACACCCCCAAAGGTAGACAAATATCTTCCTCCACCGAGAGAGAGAGAGCACCCGAAACTCTGTGCAAACCACACAATCATCGAGAGAGGCCTCCAACGAGCCCCACACGCGCAGGAGCGTAGCCACGGCGAGTGGTCGAACGAAGGCCCAATGGCTTTTTTTTCGGCCGTTAGTGGCTCGGGCGTCAACACCACCAACCCTAGGAACCTGCAACTAACCACTACCAGCCACCACCACTAGAGGAAAAAAAAAACCCACAAAACCTCAACCATCATGAACCCTCTATGACCCATTCCAAAATCAACCCAACCATAAACCTATGAGAGTAAGAGAAGAGAGAAAATATGATCTTACCTGAGACCCGCGACCACACCATCGAGCACGGCCAAATCCACCACCATATCCATGAACTCGTAACACCAACCCAAAACGCCAACTGCAACACCATCGAGTAAAGCCAAACCCACGAATCCGACCACCACAAAGTTCAAACCCATATCACATCCAACAAAAACCCACCCACCATACCAAAACCCTGCAAGCCATAAATCACAAAACCACGAATCCAATCTCACCTAACAAATCACAAAACCGGCAACCCAAACCCACGAATCCGATCTCACCTCCAATGCCCATGAATCCAAACTCCACTTTGATGCCCACGAATCTAATCTCACCTCATTGGCCAATGCCCACAATCCAAATTCACTTGGGCTGGAGCCGAAGCCAAGAGGAGAGAGTAGAGGAGAAGTGAGAGAGGAGAAAGAAAAAGAAAAGAGAGAAAAGAAAAAGTATGCATGTGGGAGTGAGAAGTGAGCATGTGAGAATAAAAAATATGTATTTTCTACTTATACCATTCAGTTATAGTGAGCTGCTAGAGATAGCAGCTCACTGTAGCTATCACTCAAAATTTTTTAGCTTTAACATCTTTGTTGTGGTGTGTGTTTTTAGTGTTTTGGTTGCTAAAATGACTATTTATTCATTTTAGCAGCCTTATTGTGACTGCTCTAATGTATATAAATTGTTTAGGTTTTTTTTTTTTCTTTTGACAGTATATGTTATACACTTTATTCACTTTATTGTTTACATTTTCTTCAAGAATACATAACTACATCGTAAAATTTAAATTTAGGTTTTCGTAGTGTGAGTAATTTATGAGGAAATCATTCACAATTGTTGTATATTTTAAGAAAAAAATTGTTTAAGATTAGATGTTACTATTCAATATAAAAGTTAGGATTACAAAAAAATAAATTTTTGAATGATAGGTTTACCATGTAAATTAAAATCTATTTTTTTTAAATTGAGTTCAAAATCATTTTTAGCATCATGAAAGAACGTAGCACAACGTTGTTGAGTTATAGTTTTCTTTGCCTACCCTTTTCTCTTTCTCAAATTCACATCACCAAAGAAGTATATGAAGCTAAAAACAATGTGAATACATCTCTATTCAATGGAAGTCCATTGGTAAGTGCATTCAAATTTGTAGACATGTATATTTTGTTTTGATTAAACTCAAATTTCTATTTTATAAAAAAAAAAAAAAACAAAAAAAAAAAAACAAAAAACAAAACAAAACAAAACAAAACAAAACTACATATTAACCCAAACCAAAATTTAACCAAAGCTATAAGAGTGATTTGTGATGGGAAAATTTAAAAAATACAACACAAAAAAAATTAAATAAAAAAACCATCAATCTAAATTAGAGTTATAAGAAAGAACAAAAATCAAGAGAGAGAGAGAGAGAGAGAGAGAGAGAGAGAGAACTCACAGTTTTTGTGTGGAAAAAAATATGGATTGAATCGAATAAATGATATCAAATTTATACAAAATAAGATGGAGAGAAGAAGAGTTAAAATATAAGAAAGATGAATTTATGAAGTTTAATGGTAAAGTAAAGAGTAGTAGGGAGATAAAGAGACAAAAAGGGAGGGAAAATATTAGAGGAAGAGAAGAAGAGTTTTTTTTTTTTTTTAAGAATGGGAAGATGAAAATTTTAAATATTTAATTTTAACATTCGCATCTAATGAATAGTAGACATGTGCATGTATTCACTAAATGATAATGAATTATTCAATTTTAACAATTACTTGAAATTAGAAAAAAGAAAATGAAAAGTCGAAATCAATTTGGGTAGTTGAATTGTCAAATATTTATATTTAAAACAAATGAATAGTAACGTGTTTAATCGAATAAATGGAGTGTATTAACAAGTTTTTCCATTAACTATATTTAATTACTTTAAATAAAATAAAATAGAAAAATCAAAAAGGAAATTTAAACAAAAAAAAATGTCGTGGCTGATGAGGTGGCTCAATTGGAGTACAGCAACATCAAATTCTACCTCTTATCTTATATATATATATATATATATATATATATATATATTACACAAACACTTAAAAATAAAAATAAATAAAAATAAATAAAAATAAATAAATAAATAAATAAAAATAAATAATAATAAAAAGGTGCTTAGCCCCCTTTAGCTCTGTCCATACTTGTGTTGAAGAACCAAAAAAAAAAATTGTGAAAGTTAGATTGAATAAACTTGTGCCTTGGTTTAAGCTAAATACTGATGGCTCCTAATTAGATAACCCTGGAGTAGCTAGTGGTGGTGGTGTGACTTGTGATCATTTAGGCTTATGGATTATGGGTTTCTATTCTCATAGCTGATAGGTGTGAATACCGTGGTCGTTGAATTATGAGCTTTGAGAGAAGGATTGTCTTTGTTTTTAAACCTAAACTTATTGGCAGTTAAAATTGAGATTGATGCTAAGTTTTTTTTTTTAATGGTTTTTGAAACACATAACAATAACTCACAGGATGCAACTCTTATAGGAACCTCTTCAGTCAGATACCGTAGGAAATGAGTTATTGCTTCTAGGAGGCAAACCAATGTGCTTACGCCATGGCTAGAGAAAGACCAGATATAAGTTAGGATTTGAAGTTTTTCGTAGCCCCGTGTGTATATTTGCATTTTTCCTTTGTATGATAAAATGGATTTGTATTATGAGAGGAGATATTCTCCTAATAAGCTTCTTTTGCCTAATTAATGAAATCATTTATTACCACAAAAAACAAAACAAAAAATTCCAAAACCAAAACCCTCTTAGGGTCATGCGAAAGGACAGGCTGGTCGACCTTGATCTTGTTAGTTATGTCATTATCATCGTGTTATTAAATTGCTCGAAACAAAAAAGTGACAAATGATGCTTTTTTATATAAGAAACCCGCGTAATCACATCTTAAATTCTTTCCCACAAAAAGAGGGAAAAAAGATCAACCCAGGGGACAACACTTCAATCAATCAAATTAAACAAATCCAACAAACTTGACCTCCGTGGCCGCCCTGCTTTTTCAATAATTCAACTTAGTTCACTCAATTACCCCTCTAATTACAGATTATTATTGTGCTGCCCTTTTATATAAAAATAAATAATAAATAAAATTATTCTTTATTTAAATTCTACGAGTCTACGACCTTGTATCATATTCCCCTTCAATCGTGCGTGGTTATGTAAGGAGGGAAAATAAATATGACAATTCTGATGGTTAGATTAAACTTCAACTTATTGGTCTTGTTTTTCCTCGAATCTAATTATAGGTTTAACGCACAAATAAAACAGGCTGAAAGAATTGTTGATAGGTAAAGGGCTAGCTCAGTCTTGGTCTCGGAAAGAGGAGAGCTGTAAGTTCAATTCAATGAGTAATTTGTGGTTCATTATGGGCCAGTTTTTCTTCTTTCTGCTAGTGCCTTTCGTCCCCAAGTCATCTTCACGTGCTTCTTCCTTGTTATTTATTTGTCATCCTTTGCATAAATTCTTTGTGCCCTGTGAAGTCTAAGAAGCTAAATGTCAAATGGGAATAGTGCTACATTTTCCTCTTCTTTTGATAATGTGAATCTTGGACAAGATGTTAAATCAGCTCTAAATCAAGTCAATTCCGACTAGAAAATTGGGTACCAATTATTTAACTAGTACACATCATCCCATATTCCACATTGGTCAAAATGTCAGTCAATGTGTAAAATAAAGTGTTTTTGTCTTTTACTCAAATTTTTCTATCACTTTATTCGCATATGATTTTCTTATTCAATATGCATGTGCCTTCTTTTATATAAATATTATTTCGTATTGCTTATTGTATGCAAGCGTACACGCACATTTTGCACTGAAATTGTTATTTCAAGTCTAGATCTCGGTTCAAAAAGTTTTGAACTGAAGTCGTTGGAAAAAATGTATATATGTTTGTGCGCAATAAGCAGTGTGAAATAAACACCATCCACAATTATGCTTTAAGGGTGACAGCCGACAGGGATGTGGTATGTGTAATTTGTCCTATGCAATTATGTATTTCACCCATTCGTCCCAGTGAACTCCATAGACATTGTCTATCAGTCAAAAAGTTACTGTGTGGGGGAAATTTTGATGGAAAACAACTCTGTAAGTCAGTTTCGCGGAAAGGAAACAAAATCCAAGTTTCACCAGCAGACCTATGGAAACTGCATGATTAGCTATCACTGTACGCTTTCTAGATAAGTACAAGATTCTAACCAATTTAGATTTGATTACAACGGTATGCAAAAGAAGAATATGAGAAAAACCATCATCATTACTTGGTGTGTAAATTACATACTACTTCCTACCATTTTCTCATTGTACACATTTGTACTTTTCTCATGCGTTTTTTTTTGCTCCGCTAGAGATACCATGTCCTTCAGCAGATTGGTTAGTGATGATACAAGCAAAACTCTCATTTCAGCAGGAGAAAATTTTGAACTGGGATTTTTCACTCCTAGTGGAAGCTCTGACAATAGAAGATATGTTGGAATATGGTATTACAGGTCGAATCCACAAACTGTTGTGTGGGTTGCCAATCGAGACAACCCAGTTTTAGGTACTGATGGTGTTTTTGCCATTGCAGAAGATGGAAATCTAAAGGTATTGGATGGAAGTGGCAAGCCTTACTGGTGGACAAACATGGAGACATCATCACCTATGTACAGGACAGCAAAGCTAATGGATACTGGGAACTTGGTTGTGAGCCATGTGGAACAAGAAAATCTCACAGAGAGAGTTGTGTGGCAGAGTTTTGAAAACCCAACTGATACATTTATTCCAGGCATGAAAATGGATGCAAGTTTAGCATTGACTTCATGGAAAAGTTATGATGATCCAGCACCTGGGAACTTCACTTTTCGGCAAGATCAAGAAGAAGTGAACCAGTTCATCATCTGGAAAAGGTCTTTAAGGTACTGGAAAAGTGGAGTTTCAGGTAAGATTATTAGTTCTGATCAGATGACCTCTGCTATATTCTACTTGCTATCCAACTTTACCTCGAATTTAGTCCACAATGAGTCTTCTATGCCATATCTCGCATCACCATTATACAGTGATACGAGGCTAGTAATGAATTTTTCGGGCCAACTGCAGTATTTGAAGTGGGATACTGAGAGGATTTGGTCATTGATTTGGGCAGAGCCCAGGGACAGATGCAGTGTTTACAATGCTTGTGGAAATTTCGCTAGTTGTAACAGTAAGAATGACATAATGTGCAATTGTTTGCCTGGTTTCAAGCCTAGCTTGCTGGAGAGCTGGAATAGAGGAGATTTTTCAGGAGGCTGCACCAGAAAGTCAATATTATGTGGCAAAAATACTGAGAGTGACATTTTCTTGAGCTTAGAGATGATGAAGGTTGGAAATCCAGACACTCAATTTAATGCCAAAAATGATATGGAATGCAAAATAGAGTGCCTTGACAATTGCCGGTGCCAGGCTTATTCTTATGAAGTATCGAAAATCACACGGCAGGGTGGCACTGGCAGTTCTGTATGCTGGATATGGTCAGAGGATCTCAACAATCTTCAGGAGGAGTATGACAGTGGCCAAAATCTTTTTGTGCGAGTAGCAATTTCTGATACAGGTAACACTTTTTCCATATCTGTAAATGTTTCGTGAATGAAAGTTCATGATTGCCAAATATACATTTTAGCTGATGTAATTACGGTATATTTGAAGATTAGAAAGTCACTGCTCTAAATTAGATCTCTTGGGCTTAGATTTTTGCTTTGTTGTTTCCATTGAGTTCAGAGGATGTCTGAAAACCAGGGGTGATCCTCCACTCCTAATGACAGAAGGGAGGCTACTTAGTCCTTCCAAACACTGGAGCTACTGGCATTAAGTTAGTTCACCACAAGCCATGTCTAAACCACTAAACTTGTAGTAAATATATCAGGCTAAGGTTGTTCTTACCCAAATGAGTAATTCGTTTGGTTCCTAGGAATGTTCCAGTTCATTTAGCTGACAAACATGACCAAATAGCTTGTGTAATTATGATCAATTGATAGTCATTAGGTTTTGAATTGACAGGACTTAAATAGGCCAAATCAGCTAAAATGGGCTCTAGCCTCATATAACATCACCTTAGAACTTATGATCTATATATTAATGATATGTTTCCAAGATTCAGTCAGATTTATATTAAAGAATCCATAGCCTCATGCTTGTATTATACGCTTGACAAGTGAAACACATCACCAATATGGTCGATCTTTAAATAGCAATTGAGCCAAAGCTTGTTAGTTAGTGTTTCTGAATTCTAAAGTTCTAATTTTGCAGAATCAACTACTAGAAATTGTGAAACTTGTGGCACAAACATGATTCCCTATCCCCTTAGCACTGGACCTAAATGTGGTGATCCAATGTACTTCAATTTTCACTGCAACATCACCACAGGCCAAGTTAGCTTTGAGGCACCTGGTGGCACCTACCGCATCACAAATATCTATCCAGAAAAAAGAAAGTTCATCATCCAAATAAAAGACGCAAATAATTGTGGGGATAGGAGCTTACAAGACAAAATTCTGCAGCTCAACCAGTCATCACCATTTAAAGCGATCAGCTGGTGCAATTTTGGGCAGGCCAACTTTAGTTCTGACTTATCATTTAAAGGTGAAGATGAATTTGAGATTGGTTGGGATCCACCACCAGAGCCAACTTGTTCTTCACCTACAGACTGCAAGGACTGGCCAAATTCAACTTGCAATTCTACTGGAGATGGGAAGAGAAGTTGCCTTTGCAAATCAAACTTTGTATGGGATAGTTTGAGCTTGAATTGTACTCAAGGTAAGGATATGTTACTGAGCAAAAGTATGCAATAATGTTCATTATTTATTTTTTTGGATAGAATGAATTAGGTGCTAAGGTTAGTGTTATTGCCAATATGGATTTTGTTGGGCAAAGATTGAATACAAGTGAGACGTTCATTTTCATTCTTGCAGCTGGCGATTTCAAGCAAACAGATGGACATTCAACAGGAAAGATGCCCCTCTCACTGATTATTGCAATAGCTTTTACAAGTGTAATTGTCCTAATTATTCTCTCAACTACTATTATTTGTATCTATTTTTGGAGAAGAAGGATCGGCACAAGACAAGGTAAACTAGTAACCATTAACCATTGCTTATTTTACCCAAAATTGCCTAAATTCAAGTCTTCTTTAACATGACTTGCCCACAAATGAGTAATTCAGTTGATATATTTGAAATCAGAAAATGGAGAAATTGCTCTGAAAAGTCCTGTGTTTCATGTATACGACAATGAAAGACGTGTCAAAGACTTCATTGAATCAGGCCGGTTCAAAGAAAATGATGCAAAAGGCATAGATGTACCATTTTTTGATTTGGAAAGCATACTAGCTGCCACAGATTGCTTCTCGAGTGCAAATAAGCTTGGACAAGGGGGATTTGGTCCTGTTTACAAGGTAATGATTCATTTCTTTACACTTCGTTAAATTGAGTTTCACCTTTTTCTTGGTTAACAATGAAAGGTGTATTTTGAACTCCAAAATCAGGGTAAATTTCCAAGAGGGCAAGAAATTGCTGTAAAGAGGCTCTCAAGTGGTTCTGGGCAAGGTCTAGAAGAATTTAAAAATGAGGTTGTGCTGATTGCCAAACTCCAACATCGGAATTTGGTTAGACTTTTGGGCTATTGTGTCAAAGGAGATGAAAAGATGTTACTCTATGAATATATGCCCAACAAAAGTTTAGACTCCTTTATATTCGGTTAGTCTCTACATTGAATTTCTATTTCATTTTATCACAAGGTATAGTATCCTTATAAAATAAAAAGATTGCCTAAAATAGTGATTAAAAGCTAACTAATAATGTTATGTACTTCTTTCTCAAAAAAATAATAATAATAATAATGTTATGTACTTGGGATAAAAAAATCTTGATCTTCAAAGATCCAAAGCTATGCAAGTTATTGGATTGGGACATGCGGTTCAAGATCATTTTGGGAATTGCTCGTGGGCTTCTATATCTTCATCAAGATTCTAGATTGAGGATTATTCATAGAGATTTGAAAACAAGCAATATTCTGCTAGATGAGGAGATGAACCCCAAAATCTCTGACTTTGGGTTGGCAAGGATTTTTGGAGGCAAAGAAACTGCAAGAAACACCAACAGAGTAGTTGGAACGTAGTAAGTTTATGTAGAGCTTAATTTAATGCAGATTGTATAATCAAATCCTGCTATCTCAAACTCTATCACATCATTCAATCCTCCAGCCTTTTTTGAGAATAACCATTTAGTCACCTACCTAATTCACTAATTATTTTTATACTCTTTAATGCAGTGGTTATATGTCTCCAGAATATGCATTAGATGGGTTTTTTTCAGTAAAGTCAGATGTTTTTAGCTTTGGTGTTGTTGTGCTTGAGATTATTAGTGGGAAAAGGAATACAGGATTTTATCAACCTGAACATGCTTTGAGTCTTCTAGGCTATGTAAGTTTGCTGAATTTTTTTCATACCCATCAACCGTATGGTCATCCTTGCTACTTTATAACACTCTCACTCTTGAATCGATTCCAGGCATGGCATTCGTGGAAAGAAGAAAAGGCACTGGATTTAATAGAACAGACACTATGCGAAAGTTGCAATACAGATGAATACTTGAAGTGCGTAAATGTTGGGCTGCTATGCGTACAAGAAGATCCAAGTGATCGTCCAACCATGTCTAATGTTGTTTTCATGCTTGGCAGTGAAACTGCAACTCTTCCAACCCCTAAACAACCAGCTTTTATTGTTAGGCGATTGCCTTCTAGCAAAGCTTCTTCTTCTAGTAAACCTGAAACGTTCTCTAATAATGAGTTAACAGTCACTTTAGAAGATGGAAGATAGTTCTTGAGGTTCAATTTCTAGCTAGTCTTGTACTTCTCTCATTCATCAATGTTATAAAGTTTCAACTTTCAAGTGCATTTCTTGTGTAATCTTTTATTATAAGGATATACCCTATTGAAAATATATGATTGATGGAACATTCTTCCATCCATAACTCGATAGACTTTATAAGTTATTTTTAAGTCACCTTTTCTATTCTAAGTTTTACCCTTAATATTGTCACTGTTTCCTAAATAAGAGAGCACCGTGTATCGAGCTTTGAGTCATCTAGCTTTGATTTTGAAATTGAAAGTAAGGTCCTTAATTATGTGAACTTTTCCTGTTTTCCTAGAAAGCAAAAGTTTTCTCAAGTTCAAAGTCAAGCATGATAGCCGGAATGCTTTATGGAAATAGATATGTATATATAATTTGTATCGCAACTAACAATTGAATGGATTAAGTGTTGCTTTAAGTCCAGAGTTAGAAATCCAATAATAGTGTAACCACATTAAACAAAGAATTACTGCTAGTATGGGTCAGAACTTAGATATACCTTCACATACCATATAAGCATGTATGTGCATGTCTATGGGTGTAAACGAGTTGGAGTTGAGCAAAGTATTAAAAGTTCAAGCTTATTCATTTAATTTTTTTTCAAACACAAGCCGAGTTCGAGCCCATCACCAAATAATATTTTATGTTCAAGTTTGTTCATTATTCACGACTTATTCTTTTCCTATATATTGTAAAACCATGACTAAAATGCTTTACCTTTTCATAATTCTATAAATTTTACTACGAATAGATTGCTTATATAATCAATAAGCTACAAATAATAATCTAATATAATATGAAACAAACTCACACAATCTAATTTTAAGTATATATAAATATATTTTTAGACAAGTATACATATAAAAATATTACATTATATATAGTTAAAACGAGCCATCATTTTCACGAATTTGATCACAAACACATTATTATGTTTGAACTTGGCTCATTTACTAATCGAGCTTAAACTTATGGCTTGAACTTGGTTTGTTTTCTAAACAAACGAACATAAACAAACTTCTCGAGCCAAGCTCGAGTTATTCATAAATAACTTAGTTCATTTATAGCCCTATGCATGTCATATATACAACGGTAGACTCTCCTTGGGACCATCTATGCACATGACGTGACCACATTTTGTTAGTCAAAATTGACGAAACTAAGATGGAGAGGTCAATTTCACAAATATGAAAACCTTAAAAAGTTATAAGGAAAAATTAAAAACCTAGAAATTAGTTTGCGACTGACCCAAACCCATAGGATGTTTTCTTGGGCCATAATAAAATAATGATTTTTCACAAAAATTAAGCGAGAACAAAATACAACTTCAATAGTAAATTATGTAACCAGTACAAGCATTTAAAAATTTTTACTTAACTAATAAGTGTTATATTATATGTTTGAATATCATTATGATTATTTTCATTATTATTTTTCTATTTTATTAAGGAAAAAACTAAGGTAGAGTACCTTAGGTGTTATTTCTTAGGTTCCCCTTTTAAAATTTAGTCATGTAATTTTTTCTTGTGAGATGAAAGTGTATTTTAAGTTAAGTCATCACATGACTAAATTTTAAAAAGAAAACTTAAGAAACAACACCTAAGTACTATACCTAAGCTTTTCCCTTTTATTAATTCATTATCTTCAAAGTCTTTTTTTATGAGTTTCTTATTAATTTGTGAGATTTTCAAATACTATTTTTGTTATATTTTTTATATTCTTAGTAACATATTTATCAAGGGATCCTATTATAAATTCAATTGATTTTTTTATTATTCACTCTTTTTTATTATTATTAAATATCAAATTTAAAAACTTTCTAGTAGACAGTTATAATTTTTTATTAAAAGAATTACAAACAAAACAAACACTATTTATAATATAAAATTATATTTTACTAAAATTCAAAGTGTAGAACAATATATTCTAGTTTATCAAAAACATTTAGCAATTTTATTTAACAACAGAATCACATGACAATAGCCTCAACTTGCTCAAGCAAGACAATATAAACACATAACTTGATGAATTAATATTGATCAAAAAAATTAATTTCATATAGAGAATCAGATAGCATGAATCAAACATAAAATTAACAAAAAAATTTATTAAAAAAAACCGAGTTTAAATTGCCTCCTTTAAGACAATGCAAGGTGAAGGAGAGATGACATCAAATTTTCCATTTGGATTTTGATGTTGCACATTATATAATTTTTTTTCTTTTCTATTTTGTAACTATGTTGAAGATTTTACCATGTGGGAAACTTAGTTACAACAATTGAGATTTTAAACTGTTAGGAGAAGTACATCATCACTGATGATTCAGTACACTAACAAGTTTCTTTCTTTTTGAAAAAAAAAAAAAACACTTAGAATTTCAATTGTGTTGGGTTTTTATTGATCTACAAATTTGAGTGTCATGAACTCTTGTTAGAGCATTATTATTGGTAGTGCTAAGAAGCTATATTCCTATTTTTAGCACCACCAACTACAAAACTAGGGCTCCATTGGTGGAGCCAAATCCAAAAATTATAACTTCTCAGCTACAATGTACACCCATCTTTAGCTGTGCACTGTAGCTCAAAGGTATAGGAAAATATATATATATATATATATATATATATATATATATATATATATATATATATTGTTTATTATTTCTCTCTCTTACTTTTCCCTTTTTCTCTTTTCTTCTCCCACTTTTTCTTTTTTCCTTTTTTTTTTTTTTTTGTCATTGTCTGAACATCTCCTTCCTATCTTCACCTCTTTTCTTTTTTCTTTGTTCTTTCTTCTCTATTGCTTTGCCTCTCTTTCTCCCTTTCTTTTTTTCTTTCTTCACCGTTCTTTCTTCTCTGTGGTTGTGAGTTTTGTGAGTTTGGCCGTGGGTTTGTTTCAATGATCGGATTGTGTGGTTGTTTTTGGTAGTGGGTTGTACATGGTGGCAGTCGGTGGCTGTTAGGTGTGATCGGGTTTTGGGTGTGGTGGTTGTTGGTAGTTTGAGTTTTGGGTGGTTGGATGGTGTGGTGGTGGCAAAGGGTGTTTTGTGGGTTTGCTGGTTGCTTGCTATCTGAGAAGAAAGGGAAAGAGATGAGGAAGAATAAAAAATAAATATTTAAATAAAGTAGCTAAAAAAAATAGTGTTGATGCCCATTTTTTACAAAGGGCCCAATAGCAGAAGAAGCCCGAAAATATAGAAAAGGTAAGAAGGGAAAAATGGTAAAGGAATAAGATAACAAGCCCGGCGGGCTAAAATGGTAGGATTGATGGCCAGCATGCCCACAAGAATAAAAAAAGAGGTGAAGAACAAGTAAATGAGTCAAGGAATCCTAATGAATGAAGTAGTAAGTCCATGGGAATAATAAGAGATAAAGAGAAAGTAAATGGGTCAAGGAAGCCTAAGAAATGAATCAATAAACTCAATGGGTTGGCTTAAAGGCCAATAAGCACAAAAAAGTAATAAGAGGTAAAGACATGGTAATTGGGTCGAGGAAGCCTAAAGAATCTAGCAAAAAGCCCATAGGAGTAAATGAGGTAAAGAGAGAGTAAACAGGTCGAGGAAGCTCGAGGAATAAAGTAATGGGCTGGCATAACAGAAACGCTGGCCAACAAAGCCCAGAAGAGGTAAAGATGTGAAAAGTGGGCATAGGGAGTCCTAAGCAAAAGATTGATGAATAAGTGGGCTAACACGGCAAGAGCATTAGTCCGCAAGCCCACGGGGTAACAAGCAATAAAAGGAAAGGTAAAGCTATAGCAAACACGACAAAGTGATATGACAGGATCAATAACCAAAAAGCCTACAGACATAGAAAAGGAAAACGTGGGCTTGGCAGGAAGATGAGGGCTTTTGCCCAAGCAACGCCCAGTCCATGAAGGGGTAAAAGGCAAGGAATATGAACCTAAAAGCCCACACATCTTTCACACCACAAAAGATAAACACCAACCAGCACGTACAGCAGAATCAAAACAAACATGGAGGTAGCAGAAATGGTATGAATGCCAGAAAGAAACAAAGTTCAAATAGAGTGAAGCATACACAAAGGGCCAAGACACCCCCTACCTGTACCCAGAAAATACATGGGAGGTGGGCCACGGGTCAAGGTTTTTAGAGGGTGTGGTCTAGCGGTAGGGAGAATGAAAGGTCTATTTTGAGGTTCTCGCTCAAACTTCTTTAGGGAGAGATATCCTGCTGGAATGGCATCTCACCTAAAAGAGGTAAATATGGGTTGGGACCACTTGATGCATGTCATAGAGGTAGGTAATGGAGAGGCCTAATCCTTATTCGGATGAAGGAAGTGAAAAACAGAGAGAGGTAAGAAACAAGACAAGCAATTTGGTAGTGACTGAGCAGTAAGTAGGCCAGTGGGTAGTCTTGTAAGTGTTGGGAAATTTAGACCCCGATTGATAAAATTAACAAGTTTTAAACCCAAATTGTTAATTAGATTTATATTGAATAAAACTTGTTAAAACAAACAAACATCAATATCATGTCAAAATCATGTAACAGAAAAAATAAATAAGACAAGATATGATGATCCAGGAAAACCAATGAAACCAACCAGTTTTACAGTAAAAAACCTAGAAGGAAACCTTCCCAAAAAGCAATTCACTATAGTAAAAAGAAGTTTCAGATACAAAACATTTGTCCTTAGACTCTACAATGCCCGTAGATGAACTCACAGCAGAAACCTTCTATCGCTTCAGAACCTCTGACATCTTCAATATATGAATGCCACCCTTTGATGATGCACGAATCTCAGTACATGACTAACCAATTGCGCAGATTCCAATACGCGACTTAATCACCAACTAGAAGAAGATGTTGGCTGCAAAGTTCTTCACTTCATCAAGAATGAAGATCAAAAAGTACTTGGTTACAAAACCCTAAGGCGCAAAGACGCAGTAGCTTCTTTCAGAGATAATAAGGCATTAGTCACCTTTTGCATATGTTCTCCTTGTATTCTCTTATGTGACGGCCTCTAAAATAAGTCTTATATAAGTCTAAGGTTGTGAGAAAAGAAACCCTACACAAATACAAAAGCCTAGCCCAAAAATCAGATCTGAAAACTTTGATTCCCGTAACCTCGATAGATAACAGGTGTCGAGAAGCTGTCGAGGGGACAAGAGCTTTCTCGATCAATCCACCAGCTATCGAGAAGGTGTCGAGATTGCGATAATAATCAACTGAAGAGCTCAATAGATAGCCAGCTGTCGAGAGGTGTCGAGAAGTTGTCGAGCTATGAATCCACAAGTGTCGAGCTATCTGTCCAGCTTTAGTGAACACCTTTTCTTCACTTGTTTCTTGGTCCAATCTTCATGGCTTTAATACTAGACTTGAACAACATGTTCCTTGAAATATTAAACACATCTTAGACCTACCAAATTACAAGTGTGTTTTGTCAAAAAATTAGCCAATTACACAAAATATGTCCTTAACAGGAAGGACACCCATAAGGAGCCAAAATCAGTTGAAGGGTAACAATGGTAAATCCCACCATGACAGATAGTATAAAAATGAGTAGCTGTGAATAGTAAAAAGAAGGAACAAGGAACAAGGAACGAAAGGAAGAAGAGGTAGAAAAAGAAAGAAAAGAAAGAATAAAGAGAAAAGAAAAGAATATATGAAAAAATCAGAGAGACATAAGTGGTAAGAATATAAGCATACATCAATAGACTATCTTTTTCTCTCCCTCTTGACAGATCCACTCCTTGAGAGATTGAGGATTGAAGCTTAAACCATTTAGGCCCTTTTTTTCCAAAGTGTGTAACTTCTATGGCAGAAGCCTTCTTTGAGGTTACTCACATTGGGGATTGGTTCCCTTCTTGGACTCGCGTCTGCTGAGAAGCTAAGCCTACTTTTCTGGCGGACAAGTTTTTCTTTTATGCTTGTTGGGTGATTAGTTTACCGTTCAATTATTAAACTGTTTGCTATAGTGTTATTTCCATTTGTTGTATTATTCTACCATAACCTTATTAAGTTACCTTCCTTTATTTCAGTGTTAGTATTATTTGTTTCATATTATAGTTATTCTGCCATACTGTATTCTTGCTATGACATCTGTAACAGTTGTTCTTGCTGTGGGCACGCCACGCTGTACACTCAACCCGTAATGCCTCTGTAGAACGCATCTATATTGAGACGGATCAACTTGTGCACAAACTGGCCTAAAGTGTATCTCATTTAATCCAACCCCAACTCTCTTACCTCAAACCCACGAGCCAAAGTACAACAGGAGGGATCAAAGCCCAACAACACAAAAATGCCAACCACAAATAAAAACATTAATGTTGAGTGTGTTGTAAAATAATAAGTTAAAATAGATAAAGTGACTTTTTGTAATGTCAAAAAGCTAAAAATTTACCTCTATCAACGTGGATACTCTTGGATGATTAATGGGAGATAATTTACTATATTACAACGTCTCTCTCACACTAGGTGCGGCCCATTGATGTGTGGGTCCACCTGCTATCATAGCTTCTACTCGGGTATAATTTTTAAGCTAATAGAGCTCAAAGCCCACTTATTTTTATTTTTATTTTTATTTTATTGTTTCCCTTCCCCCTAGAGAAAGCAACTTTTGACCTATAATTATTTTGAGTTCCTAAGCAAATGCCTAAATGGCCTGAGCCTGGAGCCCATCCTGTACTTAAAACATTTGATATAAAGATACACGTTGTTCCCTGTAAGTCTGTAACATGGTCCAAGAATATCGATATCTTAACAAACAACAATGTTCAATGGACAAGAAACATCCTTAACGGTGTCCATCCCCAATTCTGCACAGTATTTCTATTGAGGAACATGATTCCATTGTTGTAATTTCTCTAGTATTTCACATTGCCATATATACATGACAAAAACGGCAGTTCTTTCACATTGCCAACCGGAGCAGTCTAGGCATAAATATGATTTAGAATCTGAAGTTGCCAACCCTCAAAGACTAATAACACAAGTAATTGCCACTCACAAGGAAAGATCGACATAAACATATATAATAATAATGCATTCACTCTTCATTTTCAAGCAACTTTATTGTTCACCTGTGGTTTTCTAAATACAGCGAGGAAAAGTATATGAACATTGAAAGTATTGTGTCTTCCACAATGGCTGCAAAATTAATGCCTTCATTTTGACTAGGCTATTGTTCCAAAGGAGATCTCCTATTTTCTACTCTTAACGTGATAGTCAAATTTATTGCCTCTTATACATTAAGGAAATTTTTTTTTTGAGAAGCACATTAAGGAAATTAATTACTAGTAACCCCAAAGAAATATATCACTCTTACATAAATTGTAATTCTAACTTGTACCACATCAATTAAAGCTCAGAAAATTATATTATGGATTCCTAATTGACTGTAGAATTTCAAAGTTGAATGTCGATTTTGGCCGGCTATCACATTAATTCTTTAACAATTTTCTTAATGTCCAAACTTAAAATGAGGATGAGGCTACGTACACCTTGATTAATTTATCTAGTTCAGACGCAGATATGAAATATAGTTTTTTTCTTTTGTAGAAATAAGATGAATGTGAAAGATAATTTGAGAACAGAAACTTCTAAAATGCTGTGGGAAAAAGAAAAAAAGAAATGCAGGAAGCTTCCTGCTGTGTTGACCTTGGGAGTTGTTTGACTCCGAGGAAAAAAACTTGTTGACAAAATTAGAACTAGATTTAGATTTGTACATTATAGCCATCGAAACTGTCAATGTGCTCACAAGAAATCCGTGAAAGATCCCAATCTGAATCAGGCTATCCATGTGTTTGTAACTCGTGAATTTGTATATTAAACAATAACTGTGACTGCCAACTGGCCAAAAATTAAAAATTGTATGCGTATGGAGGGAGGTAGCCTTACGCGTTATGGAATATGGACCACTCTAGTCTCGGCTTCATTCATATCTCTTTCTTACTTTGATTGTCTTATACTTTTATTTGCCCCTATTTTCTTTCCCAAACTGGAAATGCTTTGTAAGTTCTAATTTTGGCAGTACATGAGAGGTTCCAAAAATAAAATAATAAAAAAATAAAAAATAAAAATAAAAAAAAACACATTCACACGTAGCTTTCTGCAATTGAATCAACTACTTTTGACTTTTGTTGTAATTTTGCTTGTTTGGGTTTAATCGATCAAAAGCAATATTCCAAGTCAATGGAAGCTGGAATTTGGAGGTCATTTTATAAACCAAAAGAGACAGCGAGACACCCAAATTATCATCTGGCCATAATTCGTAAGAAAGAAAAGAACAAAAGAAAAGAAAAAGAAGTTTCATGAATAGCGCAACACGGCAACAGCCTGGTTGGGTGGTAAAATGTGTGGAGTGAGAGAAAGAGGAAAAGAATCAGATTTTAAATTTTATTTTTGGTTTAATTACCATTTCAATCCTTAACTTTTGTTTCATGTTTAAAAACGGTCCCTAAAATATGTTATTTTAATCTTTAATCTTTTTTATATTGTGTGAAAATAATTCATACCATTAAGTTTTTTTTTTTTTTTTTTTTTGGAGAGATTCACAATTTATGGTATTTGCTCCTTATAAATCTTTTATTCAATTATCAAAAATTTTACCAATTGAGCTAACTGAAACCCACATTCATACCATTAAGTAATAGATGATAAATGATGATATTAAAATAATAATAATAATATATATAAGTCCTTTGTTTTGTATATCATATCATATCATATTATATATAATAAAAGTTGAGCTTAGACTCTATAGTTGGGCCAAGTGGCAGCACCAAATTGCAGAAATTTTATTAGATTTTTAGATTTTAAGAAAAAATATATAATAAAGACCCAGCAATAGTTGGGTCACGTGTGTGTTTACAAAATTCTTTAGACTTTATACTTTAATTAGCATTAGACTTTTTGTTCATATAAAATTCTTCAATGTGGAGTGTGTCTGTATATATATATATATATATATCAAATAATTCATAATTAATACCCATCGTACGGTTCTTTTACGCTATTATTCTCTTCTTCCTCCTACAACCTTACAAGTATGTATTTGTTTACTCTACTTTTTTTTTTCCATCAAATTGAATATATTTTGTGTATTTGTCTAGGTTGATTTCCTTAAGTTTTTCTATCAAATTGAATATATTTTGTGTATTTGTTTAGGTTGATTTCCTTAAGTTTAATCCAATTCCGAGAATTGTTATGGATTGTCAATAGATTTTTTTTTTTTTTTTAATAATGTTAGTTTGATTGTTTAGAAATTATATAAGAAATTGAGCTTTCATGTCTAATTAAGTAAGAAATTAATTGTTTCTCAAAAAAAAAAAAAAGTAAGAAATTAATTTTTTAGTTTTGCAATAACTCTTAGTCTATGAATCTGTGATTGCTGTTTGGAAAGATTAATTTACATATGTAGGTCCGTTAATTATGTGTTTTCGAGGCTTACTCGGTTAACTATTTTTTTTATAATTTTTTTTTGGTAAATAACTAAATACTCGGTTAACTATGTTATTATTTCCTCTCTCTCTCTCTCTCTCTCTCTCTATATATATATATATATATATTATATACTATATAATAAAATTTGGGCTTAGACGCCATAGTTGCGCCAAGTGACTTCATTAAATTGCAGAAATTTTATAAAATTTCAGATTTTGAAAAAACAAATATATATATATATATATATATATATGTATGTATAGTTTTTCTTCTCCTATAATTTCTAATTTGATAAAATTTTTAATTAGATTACAATCTAAATTCTTCATCTAATCCATCTAATCCTTATTTTTTACATGTAGTGTATTATAATCCAAATTCTTCATCTAATCCATCTAATCCTTTTTTTTTTTTTTTTTTTACATTTGTATTACAAAAATACCACTTTCATTGGGAGGATATACAAACGGATCTAATCCATCTAATCCTTATTTTTTACATGTAGTGTATTATAATCCAAATTCTTCATCTAATCCATCTAATCCCTTTTTTTTTTTTTTTTTTTTTTTTTTTTTTTTTTTTTTTACGTTTGTATTACGAAAAATACCACTTTCATTGGGAGGATATACAAACGGGAGGAATTGACAATAAATTCATTATCTACTTTTTTTTTCAAATATATATATATATATATTGGATAAATATCAAATTTTTGGATTTAAAAAAAAAAAAAAAAAAAAAAAAAAAAAAAAAAAAAAAAAAAAAAAAAAGCTAATAACAACATGGTTGTTACGGTATAACAGAAAAAAAAAATTGTAAGTTTTAATTTATTTTTTTGGATAAATATCAAATTTTTCGATTAAAAAAAAAAAACCTAATAACAACATGGTTTTACGGTATAACAAGAAAAAAAAAATTGTAACTAAAGTTAACAACTTGAATTTTATGGTATTTGATTTTAAATAAATTCCTTCTTTTTTTGCTTATATCAATTTCATCACAACTTTCATTGGGAGGATATACACAAGGGGAGGAACTAATAATAAATTTTTGGCTAAAATGCAAAACTGACCCTTTAAGTTTCAGCTTTTGTCAATTCAGTCCTTTAAGTTTTAGTTTTGTCATTTCAGTCCTCTAAGTTTCAAATTTTGTCAATTCAGTTCTCCGTTACCCTTCAGTTAAGTACTGTCGTTAACTAAACCAAAACGACGTCGTTTTGGTGTTTTTTTTTTTTTAACTTTTTAATTTTACTAAAATACTTTAATTACCAAAAAAAAAAAAAAAGAATCTAATGGGAACAACGTCGTTCCCTTGCCTCTAGAAGGAGCTGAAGATCAAGACAACAACAATCAAAATGACGAAGGAGCTGAAGATGAATCCATGGCGTCCTCCACCTTCGCCGTCGCCTCCGCCATTCACAGAGCTTCCACGTCCCCTGTAGACTTCGTCCAGAGATCGAAAAGGACAACGCCAATAGAACCCGCGATGACAAAGGAGCTGAAGATGAATCCATGGCATCCTCCGCCTCCGCCGTCGCCTCCGCCATTCGCAGAACTTCCACGTCCCCCGTAGACTTCGTCCAGAGATCGAAAAGGACAACGCCAGTAGAACCCTCCGCACCGTCCTCCCTAGCCCCGATTTTTAACGCCTCTGTATCGAGCAACTTCATCTCTTCCGCAGAATCGTCCATCCCCACACTCTTCTCTCTCGGTCTAGATCTCGCAGTCTCTCTCTCTCCCCCTTTTTCTCTCCCCCAAAATTTCCTAGCTAGTCGGATTGTTAGGGATGGCTGGATAGGGATAGTCTGATAGTCATTCCCTTTAGATTTTTTTTTTTTTTTTTGGTAATTAAAGTATTTTAGTAAAATTAAGAAATTATAAAATAAAAAAAAATAAAAAATAAAAAATAAAAAAAAAACCAAAACGTCGTCATTTTGGTTTAATTAACGGCAACATTTAACTGATGGGTAACGGAAGACTGAATTGACAAAATTTGAAACTTAGAGGACTGAAATGACAAAACTAAAACTTAGAGGACTGAAATGACAAAAGCTGAAATTTAAAGGGTCAGTTTTGCATTTTAGCCTAAATTTTTTATCTATTTTTTTTCAAATATATATTTTTTAATTTAATTTTTTTGGATAAATATCAAATTATTTGATAAAAAAAAGCTAATAACGTTAATTAAGAACATGATTTTTATGGTATAACAGAAAATAAAAATTTGTAATTAACGTTAACAACTTGATTTTTATGGTATTGGATTTTAATTTAAATTTCTTCTTTTTTTGCTTATATCAAATTCTTTATAACTTAAAATTATTGTTTTAAATAGAAACAATTTCTTATCAACTTTTGTTTTTTGGTTGAAGTTTATCGTGATTGAAATTTTGTTTGTTGGATAAATATAAGAATGATTATGGATAATAGTTTTATTATACCTTAACTCTCATCTTTAGATTTTCAAGTCACTATAAATAATAAGGCCAGATTCATGATTTTTTTATTTATTAATATTTTGAACTTCCAAGTATCAATCTTTTTTAGGGTTATTTGTTATTTGTTTAATTTTGTTTTTTTTTTTATTCATTGTTTTTTTTTCAAGGAGAGGTTTCAATGAACTTGATCAAACAATACTCTTGGTATTGAGTTTTTCTCAAAATAATTTCTTGAAGTTTATATCTACATATTTTGTTTTGATAGGGTGAAAGTAGGTGCCTCCTACCTCACTTTCAAAGACAAAAATTCAATTATTATGTAAGTTTTCTACTTTTATTTTTTAATGTTTAGTAATTTGGGTTGTTCATAATTCTTAATTATTACATTGAGGTTACTACTTAAATATGCTTTCAATTTTTTTTTTTTTAATTATTGAATTCAAGGTTTTTCATTTAAATATGCACTTGAGCTTGAATTATGCAAACTTCCTTTATATTTTTTTAGGCATCTCCTTTTATAATAGTTGCATAGTTCTCTACCATATTCCATTTCATTAATTAATTTTGGACTTATATATGATTTTATTTATTTATAAAACTTAATCTTACACAATATGCATTCATTATATAACTTAAAGTAAAATGTTACTTTGTTTATAAAAAAAAAAAAAAATAGAGTAAAAGATTACCTTATTTTTATTATCTATTTAATTTTAATCAAAATAATTTTTTTTTCATTAATTTACACATCATTCTTAATTAAGCCGTGCATCGCACGGGCATAATACTAGTTTTATATATAAAACTCCCTTCTTTTAAGAGAGAGAGAGAGAGAGAGACTATTCTAGTTTTTATCATAATAGAAAGAGGCGTCACCATTACTAACAAAATTGCATAATGCAGCTAGCAAGAAAAGAGAACCTTCATTGCAATCAAGCAATGTGCTAGTACCATATTTAACCATTATCATTATTATTATTATTTAAAATGTCCTACCTATTTATCCATCTTAAAAGTTGTACTTGTACGTATTCTAGAATATTATAACAAACTTTCTTAGCGATGAAGTTCATCAATAACCTGAAGTTACTTCATGAGAGTCATCACTTTATCAGGGTATCCAATGCCTTTCTATTTTGCATCTTCCTCCAAATTTCCTATAACTTTTCCTCATGAGTCATGAATTTTTCATGAAAATGAACCCAGACGTGTCATCCTCATCCCAACTCCCAGCCGACCTACACTTTTGGGCACCTTCGTAAACTTTTATGTGAACATAGTCCTTAGGTTAAAGTCAACCCAAATGCAATAGTACCCCTCCTATAACCAATACTTGGGCCAAACTAACTCCTAAAAGTCAAAACAAGTAGAGATCAAACTCCACTAAATAACAGTTATACCCTTCGAACAACTATCATCCAGCCAAGTTTAGAAATACTCTAATTTCCACTCATTTTTAATTGAACTCTTTTTTAAACTCTTCCAAATGAGGAAGAAAAATACAACTCAATATGAACAAATCACTCTAATTAAATACTCTAATTTCCTCTTATTTTTATTTGAATGTGTCACATATACTATAAATTTTATTTTTAAATATCACATGTTTTATAATTAAATAAAATGAATGATTCAATGTAAGGAAATTTATGATGATGTCATATATTCATTTTTAACTGTGTCCTCAACGCATCGTAACAATGGGTTCAATGAACTAAGTCCCACAAGCCAAGTTTTACCCGAAACCTATAGCCAATCCTCCGACAAAGCTGGAGTATGGTGGATGGATCAAAACCAAATTGACAAATTATACACTTCTTAGTACTTTTTTTTTTTTTTTTGGATACGACACTTCTTAATACTAATCCCTGGGTCAAGTCAAAAACATTAAACTCTGAGAAATGACGAGCATACCCTTGACAAACTTCTGAGAAAGTGAGGGGGCAAATGCAACCTCAAAGAATCAAAACCGACCAGCAATTAACCGCTTGTTCTTGTGCTGTCATCCATTGGGAAACCATGACCATGTTCCTTCCAAGAACCCCTTCTCTTCTTCTCTTTCCACATATATATAAATATTGACTCAATTCCTTGCCTCATCCATAAACAATTGCATCCAAATCTTTATTTGATAATCTTTCTTTCTCTCTAAATCCCAAAAAACAATGGCAGGAGTTGGCAAAGGTGCTGTTTTTGAAGATTTGCTACCTGTTATGGCTGACAAGCTTGGTGGTGAGGGGCTGATAAGGGAGCTGTGTAATGGGTTTCAGTTGCTGATGGACAAGGACAAGGAAGTAATCACTTTGGAGAGCCTGAGGAAGAACTCTAGGCTTCTGGGTCTGCAGGACTTGAAGGAAGACGAGCTTGTGAGCATGGTTAAGGAAGGTGATTTGGACGGTGATGGTGCACTGAATCAGATGGAGTTTTGTGTGTTAATGTTCAGACTCAGCCCTGAGTTGATGGAAGAGTCTCAGTTATGGCTTGAGGAGGCCTTGGAACAGGAGCTCAAGAATGCTAGCTAGATTTTGATCATTGCTGATTTCATATGAGACCAGGGCAATATTTTGCAGTTACAAGGCAGAGTGAGGCGAAACGACAGCATCTTGATTTTATTTGTGATTAAACTGACATTTGTAAAGTGAAACATTGCCTTGGTGTAGTGTTCCCTTTTCTGACTTTTCATTGTTGTTCATGTTCTTTAGTGTTCATTCATGTTGAAATTGATTAGAAAATACAGACATTTCTTTTTCTTCTCTTTTTGATGAATAAAATACAGACATTTATGTAAATGGCAATTGGGTATTTGAGTATCAAATAATTTATACGTAATTTATTACAATCATGTTGCTAATCTTCTGCCTTTTTAACGAGATGGGATTATACCAATAGTGGCATTACTGGATGCCTCCTCTGCTGCAATAATTTCTCTTTCTCTAATCTTCTGAGTGAGAAGATGAAAAAAAAAAATTGTAATTTGAGTTAGCAATTACCTACTCTAATGTTTTATATTTTAGTCCAATCGGCAGAAAGGAAATATATTATAAAGTTAATCCAATGGATCACAACATAATGTACAGAAACGTAGATCAATAAGCTTTATATTTTGTTAGTGTTATACAATTATATATGTCTATTGCATTGCGTGGAACTTGCACGCCTCTTTTGTTTTTAAGTCTGGAGCCGTTGGAACAAGTGGAATTGTACACTGACACCATTTTTTAAGTTTTATTTACTTTATTTCAAGCTTGTTTTGATCAAGGTGAGTTGGATAATTTTGATTTCAATCTATGTCATGAATAAATTATCTTTTTGTATAGATATTTTTTTTTTTTTTTTTTAAATCTATGAACCACTAACAATTAACAAGATCTCTAGTCCTCTAGAATAGAGGTAACTACAAAGAAAGGAAAGAATAGAAGTAAGAGTATCAAGAAAGAAAAAGTCACTTCCGTGATTGATTTGAATAGAACTACCTTCAACCATTTCCATTCTAAACTTAATTATTACTATTTACAAGGGATCATTAACCACGCAACCAATTGTTTTCACCTCGTGATCGAGCTAACTTTTACTTACCATCTTTCTTATTTTTTTTATTTTTTTATTTTTTTTGGGGGAGATCTTCCATTGCAAATCCTTGATAAATCATTTTGCACAAAATGAAAATTCTGAACCTAATTGTTCGCTAAACTGCATGCTCGTATTCCTAATAATTAGTGATTGAGCACTAATTTGAGATTTGCGTTTACTTATTATTATGCATTATGGTTCCATTTGTAATTTTTGTCCTAGTTAAACTGTCATGAACAGATTAGGAAAAATTGTAACTTAACATGTTAGATTGAAACCACGTCCAAATTGTAGGTGGATTCATGTAATATTTCTAAAAGTTTTTTTTTTTTATCAATTTCTTTTTTCTTTTTGGTAAATTCATATCTATATATAAGTAAGAGAGAGAGAGAGAGAGAGAGATTGTTTTGTGTTTGCCAACTGGACGGGCTTTGACAATGATCCCACTTCGTATTTGTTGTTCAGCAATTATGCCAAGGTATGGTCGGGACTAGTTCTGCCTAGTTTCTCTCTGGAATCTGCCGTCCAAGTCAACTAAAGTTGGCCCATTAATTTTATGTGCGGTTAGGCCCGGCACCCTTTCACAAATTAAAAGTCTAAGAAGTTAGACTTAGCTAATTGGAGGAAATTCAAACTTGTGCCGCTCTACCTTTAAAACCTTTGCCATAGAGTGAGAATTGGTTTGGATTGGCTGTGTAGATTTGGCATGAAGAATGAATACATATTAAAAGAGTCCGTTATAAGATGTCAATGCACTTATATTAGAGGTCGACAAGCTTTTCTTACAAAAGGTAAGAGAAATATTGTCCTAGGAAATTTGACTACACATCCCTTGCTCCTTGACTTTCTTATTTTAAAGGTCTGTTCTGTTTAGGTGGCTATTGATTGAGAATTGTTTCCTTCAATTTTTGTTGTTGTGGTAAATAGCAGGTAACAACTTCTATCTCCCAGGGCCTAATTCATGGAACTTGATTAACTTGCTGCAGGTTAACTTTGTCTTCGTCTTTGCAGTTTCTCTACAACAACAACAAAAAAAAAAATTTCTTCGTTGAATTGTTGTTTGCCAAGTTGGTCTTGCCATGACCGAGCCGTGAACATTTTTTTTTTTTTTTTTTTCTTTTTTGAAATAGTTGGCATTACTTACTTTATATATATGCTGCTACATAATATATATACTGCGACCCCAGCTCAAACTCAACTCACCCAACTAGGGGGCGTTGTCATGAGCATATTTGTATAATACAGAAATGGAAAAAAATAAAATAAAAAAAGAAGATTAAAAAAAAAAAATTTTATTTTATCCTTTTCGACTAAAATCCCACAAGTTGGTAGACTAGTACAATAAAACAAAAAACCCAAATTTATTGTGGATATGGTTTGAGAAATTAGGCCTAATATCCCATTTCTAGCCCAATAGAACAGGCACGGGAATAGTATATGTTTTTTAATTAAAATGCAGGATTGGGCCTAAGGTTAGATATGTCTACTTGTTTAAATTATATCTTTTTTAAAATTAAAATAATTAATATTAAAAATAAATAAACCTTGTATAAATTATACTTAGGCCATGAGCCCACGATCCACTAAAGCTTTTCTTGGCCTGTTCAGGAAATAAACCGTAGAATACTAGAACCTGTTTGGTAAGAGATTTTTGATAACGTTGTTTAAATGTTGTAAAAATATATGTGTGAAAAAGTATTATACTTGTAGACATACGTATACTGTTATTTAAATAACGAAAACTGTTATTTAAACAACAGTACCAAACAAGCCCCTAATCTCAATGCAAATAAAAATACTGTTATACTCTTGCTTGAGCTATTCCGTATCATAATTAAAAGTTTGAAACTATAAACCACCCTATTTTGGGCATGATTTTAGAAGGAAAAACAAAACCAAAAAATTCTGGGCACAGGAATACAGGATCAATCAGTAATTTTCTTTCTCAAAAAAAAAAAATAAATATCAGAATTTTTTTTTTTTTTAGAAAGTAAAAATATGGAATTTGATATTACGAAAACATTTTTTTATGTGCAACATAATTAAGTGAGAAGGAGGATTAAAATCCTAAAAATGTCCATTAAAATCACTAAGAATTGACGTAAACGTCATTAGCTACAAAAACAACTTAGTTGTCGTTAATAAATGGAAACAAATCAAGTACGTACACTTTACAAAGTAGTCGCAATTTTACAATCTCACTATGGTGGCACTAATGGATTTCCTCAATTTTCTTTTTGGTAAAATACTTGCATAAAAAAGCTAAGTTATAATTATTAATTACAGACCCAAAGTGAACCAAAAGATAGAAGTCCACAGATTACTGACCATCCTTTTTTGGCACTAGAATTAGCAACAAATTCTAATTCATTCAGTCTTACACTAAATTCAACTTTTAATTTCTGGACTTCTACTTGATCTTGATATTCATTTTGGGTTTATCCTCTGTAACTTCTTTTTAACTTGCTTTACATGGGGGATATGTAAGGAATGGTGTTGAGTGGTTTCTTAATTAATTAATACTGGGCATGCCTTTGTAGGTCAAGCCAAAAAAATTAAAGATTTCTTGAAGCAAGGAGATTGGATTGGTGTGTTCTTATTGAGATAATGTGAAGCCAATTAGTAACTTTTAGGAATTTCCTTTAGTTCCCAAATAATTTTACATTGTTTCATTTTTATATGTTTGCATATTTTTCCTTCTTGTTATTTATGAATCTAATCTTTAGCATTAGGGATTCGTGCATGTCTAAGATTTTATTGAATAAGGAGACATTAAAATACTCAAAATAGTGACTCATTTCATTATTAAAAGAAGTTGGTACATGGATGCATATAGATGACCAAAATTTTCACTATAAAAATCGTTTGCAAAATAAGAAAAATCTTTCAAAGTCCAATTGCTTGTGGCTTTTGTCGGGAACCATGATAAGGTAGAAGGTTTTTGGACTTTATTATTATTAATAGTAAGTACACCCCTGTCTTAGCCCTTCACCACCACATGAGCTACGACATTAAGGTTCTTGGTCCAACCTTCTTCTTCATTCTTCAATTGGTCCTCCTCAGTTTGATCCTCAAAAGCTAGGCTTTCATTGAAGAAGGTTCCATTCCAAGCCACAATTCTTTGGTGATCTCATCAAACCGTGGCTTAGAAAAGCCACAACAGGGTGGTCTTCTCCTTCCTTAACAAACTACCCACCCAACATCTTCTAAGTTTTTTTTGGTCATGTGTGGCACACACACCTATATATCACACCCCAAATTCTTTCTACTTCCTTGGGATTTGAATTCAAGAAAGGCTACTACGCCACGCTAATTCTTCTAATAAGGCCCTTTCTTGGGAAATAGCTCATTTCCTTCATCATTTGGGCCACCATGCAATTGCAATGCTAACCAAATTCTAAGCCCATAATCTCCTTCCTTTTCCCTTGCATATCAACCATCCGCACCTATTCAAACATGTTAAACTCGGACTCATAGGGATATTCCTTTATTTTATTGACTAGTACCAATAGTTCCAATTTTCCACGGATGGTTAAAATGCCTTATTTTCTCTGGAGTTTGATATTTTCGTGGACTATCAAGGAGATGGCATCTACTTGATGCATCCAAGTCGATCCTATTAAGAGGGTTGTATTTGGCGGTGAGGTCCAAAATGAAAAACTCAGTCAAAGATTCCATTAGGGCCACTTTACACATTGCTTAGAAGGACACCAATACTTCCCTAATATTTCTTTTGTTGTATGTTCATAGCGGCTTTTATTATCTTCATTGATGCCCAATTGAGTGACCATCTTAAGAGCGCATACTTTAGGGAAAATCCTACATCGACTAACAACAGTGGATTTTTATTCCTCCTATCTCCATTACATGGAGAGCCTTGGAATGGTTAGTACCCTCAAGTGGCAAATCTTTATTCATAAAAGTAACTTGAGGTGGATCTAATGAGTATTAAGATTTGCTCCAAAGTCAATGACGTTAACACTTCCTCCCACTTGACCCACCTTCTCTCGTTCTACTCTATGCGAATATTTCCTACCCTGAAGATGTGACAAGGCAAGGACATATTTTTTCCACCGCAACCCATCTTGCTCCGCCTCAAACGTATATACACGTATTTTACTTAATATATCTTTAGATTTTTTACACATATAATTTAATTTTTTATCTATATATCCTTATTATAATTTAATTTTTTATTCACATTCGACAACCATCTCTAAAATATTTGTCTATCTTTCTCACTTATTACTATCATGGTCGACTTTTCTTCTTATATTTCATCTTTATCTTATCAATGTTAGATTTTAGCCATAATCTTCTATTCTTCATAGTCCTTTTTTCCTCCAAATCCCACACGGTTTCTTCTTCATCAACCTCAAGCTTCTTCCCTTGAAATATTTTCATTTTCTCTACAATCTATGGCCTCTTAGTGAAATGAGGTTTGATCATCTACCATCTTCTTCATCGTTCCATCAACTTGGCTACTGTAGATATCTTCATTTGTACTTGACCTTGTATGACTTTACAGAGACTTTGATTGTAGGACAGTAAGCCCAAAAATATCGAGCCTGTGCTTGTTGTTGGTGGAAGCAATCAGCAAATGGGATTTCTATCAAATGTTTCAAGAACTTTTTTCTTTCCCTTTAGGCGAGAAACAAGTCCCTTTGCACTCACTGGTGATTAAGAAATGTTTCTTTAAACAATTATTTCATATATTCGTTGTATTAGTTAGATATCTTATAACATGTAGAATTTGTGGGTGTGTAAGATCCCATAAATTGTAAGAAATCCAATGCGTGCCTTGTATGTTATACCCAATACTAGCTAGAATTCTAGGACTAGGGGTAATGTTTCTAAAAATTAGGCAAAAAATGGGTTCCATTAGTATTAACTCATAGCCATGTGTTACTAATGGACCCAGAATAAAAAAATAAAATAAAATAAAATAAAACAATAAAAAAATATAAATAAATAAAAACTCTCTTTAATTTGTTTTGTATTAGATTGTCGATGGTGATAATTATTTTGTTATTTTTTAACCTGAGTGTTAGGTCCAATAGGTTCAGACAGTGGCGGCTCCAGGAATTTTGTCCAGGGTGTTCCTATTCTACTTTGAAAAAATTTCGGGTCATTTCGGTCTATTTCGGGTGTTTCGGGAAATACCGACCGAAATTCAAGATTTAGCCGGCATGAAGTTTGTGCTTAAAAAAAAAAAAAAGTTCTTAAAATCAAAATAAATTTGCATTCTGTACACTGAAAAACCTCAAAAGGAAAAAAATGAAAAGAAAAGAAATGAACAAAAGTACCTATACAATAAACTAGAAGTTCATTTGAAATATTAATAAATTTATTAATTATTGTTGTTTAGTTGTTTCATTAATTTGTTTATCTTTTATAAATTATAATTTGTTGTATTTTTGTTTCATTAATTATTAAATTATTAATTGTTGTTTAGCCTAACATAATTTAATTTGTTTGTCTTTTATAATATATTGGTTAATTAAATTATTAATTATTGTTTATTAGTTGTTTTCTCCAATTAATTATTGGTTAATTAAATTATTGTTTATTAGTTGCGCTAGCACACACCTATGTGCACATTACACTAAAAGAGCCAGCCATGTGATGTGCACATTACACTGCTTTAATTATTGTTTACCCGACCTTGTGTTCATTCACCCCCCACCCCACTTAACAGACAAGCCAGTCAAGTCTCAAGAAAATTTCCCCAATCACAAGAGCCTGCTACCAATCAGAAAATTTCACAATCACAAATCACAATACACATTACACTAAAAGACAATTAATAACCATAAAAAAAAAAAAAAAGACAATTAATAATTTAATATCTCACCACCACAAACACACATACCAACAACATCACCCACCAACACCAACAACACCAACGGATAAGATATTAAGATAAAGTCAAATTCAAAAAGTTAAAAAAAAAAAAAAAGCCAAATATTAATAAAGATAAAGTCAAAGGTTCAGCAGTTGAGCAGCCCAATCACAGAATAGATAAAAGACAAAGTATTCAAATTAGACTTAAAGAATAAAGAGAGAAAGAGACTCATCATTTTCATTTCAGGGATTCAAATAGAGAGAGTGAGAGACTGAGAGAGGAAAAGAGAGAGAAGTTAGTTGAGTAAAATGAAATACCTTGAGGGAGGGAGGGAGCACCGGAGCAGCCAAGCAAGGAGGCCTGAAGGCTGAGGCCGCTGAGGCAATGACGAGGCGACGAGCGATCTCCGATGAGGGCTGTGGCGAGCGACATGACTGATCCGATCTTCGTGACTCCGTCTGTTGGCAGCTGGCTTGAGCTTGAGGCGTTGCTTGCTCTGTCTTTACTCTTTAGGTTTGCTTTAGGCTTTTAGGGATTTCTGATTTGATTTGCTCTACAGCTTTGTATTGGGGTTCCGTTTGGTTGTTGATGTTGTTGTTGTATTTTTTTTTTTTTTTTTTTTATGGAGAATCCGTGGGTTCTGTAATCTGTTGGCTTTCCGAGTTGCCGTGGGCTTGGCTCAGTTACTTTTTTTTTTTTCTTTTTTTCTTTTTTCATATTTTAGTTCAAAATTTTTTTTTGGGCTTTTTTTTTGGTTTCGGCTTGAAAGTAGAACAATTTTTTTTTTTTTTTGTTAATTTGAGGGTGTTATTAATTTTGTGATTGAGGGTGTTCCTAATAGAGAGCAAATATAAAAAATTTTATAAAAAAAAATTTTTTTTCTTGTTTTTTTTCAAGTCAGGGTGTTCCTGGGAACACCCTGAGTTGCATGTGGCGCCGCCCCTGGGTTCAGAGTTGGCAAACCATGACAAATACACATTCTAACTAAACAAAACTTACACTTTAAAGTGTAAGTTTTGTTTAGTTAGAATGTGTATTTTTAAATCCAAGACAAAGAACCAAGTTTAACTTAAAGAAAAAGGAGTTCTATTTTCTCGATTCCTTCTTAACTCCACCTCGACCCAATGAGGTTGTTTCTCGACCACACGAGTGCTCAAATCAGCCACGTAAGAAGCCTAATAACTTGTATGTTTCAAACCCAATTTGAGCCCTACTTCTTAGGACACAAAATGGACAGAATAAGTTGATCCTAGAGAGTTTTTTCTTTTTTTTTTTTTTAAAGAGAGAAATCTTATTTTATGTGGCTAGAGTTTTTTAACCAAGATTATCTCAATTAATGTCACCATACTAGAGATATTCAAGTAGATATAAAGATCAGCTAGTGAAGAAGCTGGAAAGCCATAACACCTACCACATACTTGCTACTATGAAGAAAAACTACAAAAGATTCTTGAAGTCAATTGAAGGTTCCAGTCATGATCACGAGTGCATCATCCGTGGAGGAAATCCATATAATTGAAGAGTCCTAACGTTCTAGTGTAGTGAACAGTTTTTATTGGAAGTTGTCTAGGGGTTGTAGAGTCTATGAAAATGTTTTTCTTGAGATTGTAAAATTTCTCTTACTATAGTATATTTGTTTCTTTGGAAAAGGTTTCCTCTGCGATGTTTTTTCCTTTCGAATAGTTTCCATTGGTTTTCTCTACGTCACAAAATTGTTGTCTTCATTGTTTTTTTTTTTTTTTAATACAAAATAGAAATTCTACTCAAACTTAATCTAAGTGTATATATGTATAATCTTCTAGAGATTTGAATCTCGGCCCTTGCGCCCCACACCCTACAAATACTTATACTTGTAAAGTGACCATCGCATCAAGGGTGCACGGTAATATCTTTATTGTATTTGATTTTGAGCAGTTGGTGACATATTATTTAATTTGCCATTAAATTGCTTACATCGTTTACATGAAAATTGATATTGGCATAGTTGAATTTAATGATCAACTAATTCAGTAAGTAATCAACCAAGAACTAAATCCCTAAAATAAAAAAGCATGGAAATGTGGATCTCAAGGAATACTTCAGGTTGGTTAACTGGTTTCTTTCTAAAACCTCATAATAGGCCGAATTCAATTTTTTTTTACAGCATGGTCCGATGTGAGGATAGGTCCTTGTCTAGTCATCTCAAACCCGACCATTATAACCAAAATGTATCTAAATTATTTGCTTTATTATGTTATCCCTTCAACTTTCTGATAACTTTGCCTGCCATATTGATTTCTACTCAACTTTGAGTACTATTCAAAAGATTATCTAGGACAATAATAATGACAACCAGAAAACAAAAAAAGAGACCAGGGATACGCTAAACTGAGGAGTGGAGGCACAGTTTTCCTTACATTTTGTTTTCCAGTAAAAAATAGGGGTGTTCTGGCTTCTGGATTTTATCAGTTTTATATTTTCCAATAAGACTTTTGGGATTTAATTAAAAGCATGGGTTGTTGTCGAAGGGAGGACCATGACACCTAAGTCTATGAAGCAATTTACCTTATCACCTTTCAGGGAATCTAATTTGGAAGCAAAAGGATATTAAACAAAGAGGCAATCATGTGTTCCCCTTTCATGTCATATAGATGAATATCAGGAAGACACAACAAACTCTCTTTTTAGAACCGCATATAGAAAGGGACCCATACCCTCCCAAAACCCGAGCCTTCAAATTTCAATTTCAACACCAACACCATCCCTCTCTTTTCGATCTATATTATTTTTTCTCTTAAATAGTTTTTGGGGTAGCCATACACATATTTCCACCTTAATTATTTTGCACTATCTAGACAAGTAAGCGTTTTTCCTATATAGAAAAACCCTCTCACTGTACCTATTGGAAGATTAGATCATCCGTATCCTCTAGCATGATGGAAACACATCATAATATAACCTGTTTATTATGTTTACTTCTCAACTTGTATATTAATATGCTCCCCACCTTTGCTAGACCTTAGGCCACCATATCTTCTCTTTCCCTGGAAAGTAACGCAAAAGACATAGAAAATCCCATTGAAAAGAGAACTCAAAAGACACTGTCCCCTTCTTTCATATGTTCACAATCATCTTCTAAAAGACACTGATACTCTTCGTGCGTGTACTTTGTGGTGAAGCTAACGTCAAAACCATGGACCTACATGTTAGCCAAACTGCACTACATGAATTAATATACAGGCAGAATACTCTATCTCTTACCATGGGCTTGGATTTGGCCATAAGCTTCAAGGTCCAACAAATCAATTGAAATGTCTCCGGAATTTCAAGTTGCATCAAGCTAAGGTGTCAAAGTGTGTCTAGCTTGTGGCTTTGTAATCACAAAACTAGTCAATCCTACATCTCCTTTTTTTGATCCATCTTGTCATTCTTTTCAGCTTTGGATAAGTGCTATCCTTCCCAACATCATAACATCGTTAATTACATTCATTGTTGCTAACTTAAAGTTAGTCACCGTTGTTTAACCCCCAAAATAAACAAGTTATTCACCATTGTTAATTAAACCAAAGCTTGCCTGATAATTGTGCCGACAGTCTCTATCTTTTTGGGAAAGTGGTTACTGAGGCTTGTCGTAAATTCCTAATGATGTTTTGCTTTTCCATTTCGAAGAGTTATTATCAAGTGAACTGAATGGTTATGTACATCAGTAAGTGGTTTTTCGCGGTCTCTCTAACAAAATTCGTGTCATTAAAAAGAATACAAATCTTTTACTTTTTCTTGGGGGGGTGGGGGGGCGTTGAAATCAAAAGTTGAAACCTAATGCTGTTTATACTTTATACTGCTAAACGCAATCCAGATTGTGATTCCCGTTTCATTGTGTCAATGATGGTGAATGTACGTAATTCAGTTTTTTTTTTTTTTTTTTTCTTTTTTAAATATACAAAATTCCTATTCCCTGGTCTCAATGACGATGAACTCGGAGAATTTTCATCCTGCGCACTTGTGCTTCTCTTTAAGCGTTTTAGAGTTCATATAATTAAAATGGTCGAGTTCAAACAATCAGTTCATATATATTAAGCAGGTGACCTAAAATTTATGTTTAAGTACTGATGGTCTTACAAGGATTTTTATTCGTCTTGTATCCAATAGTTAATACGTATAAAGCCGTATCCAAACTCATACCTAATTCATATCTATCCACTGAGAGTTTCCAAGAAAAAATACATTTTCAAACGCATTGAATCAAACCAAACCAGCAATAACTAAAAGAAAAAGAAGAAGGAAAAAAGAAGCTAGAGAAAAAAAAAATGCATTTTTTTGCAAATATGTATAACATTGTAAACATTTTTGTGTATCTACAATGTAAGTTAAGAATTTTCCTAATGAAAAAACATGTGAAAAGTAGTAGTCATGGCCAAAATTAGCCACCCTCCCATATTGAAGAGCTAAACAGATTCGTAAAACCCTAGAGCTAAAACCTATTCCATCTCTCTTCCTTCTCCCCCTCCAACTGCCAAATTACACGATGGAAAAACTAAAATCATCACACAAAATCATTGGAGCATACTCGAAATCTCCAAGAGGCCTTGGAGTGACCAAGAAGTCTTGGTTTTACGATTGGCAATTCAATTCTTAGATCCGGAGACTAACAAGTAGAAAAGATTAGAGAAATCATTTGCTAGCATGAGCTAAAGGCTCAGATACTTAGTCATTATTTAATTTGAAGGGTTTTGTGATTTGTACTACAACTATTCTTGTTAATGGATTTTTGGTGTTATAAGCCCTAGAGAGTTTTTTTCCACCCGTTTCTCAAGTTTTTCTATCAGTAAACACTTCAGTATTCTTGTGGGTATGATTGTTTATTTGGGTTTTTCTGTCATGTCTATGATAATGTTAATTGGATAATTACTTCTAAAATTTTGAGTTTAATTCAATAGTTAGCTTAAAATTGGTAATAGACGTAATATCAAGGTCTAAATTGCGTTAACTCTCAATTGGTATCATAGCATTGGTGTACTTGTGTTTGAATTCATTTCTTATGGTGATACTTGACCTCATTGTCATGGAGAGTGTTGGATGTGAAACGGTATATGTTTGTGAAAATGACCCTATGTGTACATCTAGGAATACACAATATAATATGCTTAGAGTTGGTAAAATCAAAGAAACATGCTAAAAAATTTATCATGAGATTGAGAAAGATTGAAAATGAAAATATCCTTTTGCAAGATAAGTTGGTTGAGTCAAATTTGTTGGTAGATAGAGATAAAGAAGATAATATGGCTCCTTGTGACAAAATTGCTCGTTTGGAAAGAAAATTGAACTCCACCTAATAGTTTAAATCTCCCAATAGGAAGCATGCTTGTTTTAATGAGAAATTAATGTGTTTCCCATGTGTCTTGTTGTGCATACTGCATTGAAAGTTTTTAACTCATGATTGTGGTATATTGACAGTGGTTGCTCTACACACATAACAAGTGATAAGCCTCTCTTCAAAGAACTTTAGGAAGGGATAAGTGGCTTTGTGAAATTTGGTGATGGTAGTAGATATCAAGTGCTAGGAAAAGGAACAGTTATCATTCCTGAATTATCGGTTCTTAAGGATATGCCATATGTTGATAGGTTAAAGGCAAATCCCAGTTTTTTTTTTTTTTTTTGTACAATTTTTTAAAAATTTGCTTTTTTTATTAAAAAAAAATTATATTTTTTCAACATTTAACAAATAAAATTTGAGAAAAAGCTAATCTAAATTAAATCACAGTAATAAAATAGAAATACAATAATAAGTAATACTTTTACACACATACACAAAAAACAAAAAAAAAAAAAAAAACAAAAAACAAAAGCAAAACAAAACAAAACAAAACAAAAAAGAAAGAAAAAGAGGGGAACACGTTGTAAGTCTTTTAACCTAACTCATCAAACTGATTAATTGGTGCATGAATATGGTACGGTGGTTTCTAGTAGGATTAGAAAAGTTATCTGTCACATGTTGAGGTCAAATCATATACATAATAACTTTGATGCGATGTGGATTGTGGACTAGAAAATACATCCATCTAAAAATTAGTTAATTTAGTACTCATACTTCAAGATGCCTCATTAAACCCGAAAACAAAATAAGCCAAGATGATTTTCATGATTTTGATCAGTTTGTACTTGAAACTATAGCACGCATGGCTTCTCTCTCTCTCTCTCTTAATTAATTTTACCACCTTTTTCCCTCCCATAATATTATTGAAACAGGAACTTATAGTTATTTGCATGAGCTTGTGGGTACAAATCCAGTATTACGTATGTCACTAACAAGGTAATTACTGTACTTTAAATTCTTAATAGTGACTCCAATCAACTAATTATTTGCTATTGTGGTTAATGTAAATAAAGGTCCTATTGCTTCTTGATTGTTTAGATAGAGAGAGTAGATAAACTCAATTAGACATTACAAACTAACACCAAAATAAATAACACTGTTGTAGTTGACAGAAAAGAGTATAATATAGTGAGTGGACAACTGGACATGGACAGGTACCAAAACCTGTTATAATTAACCAGACAGGAGAAAATTATTGGATTTGGACCCAGGAAAGTGAAGTGATCCTTTATTTTTCAACTAGAGGTGAAAATCAGTCTCCATGATTGTGAAAGAAGGTAAACTAAAAGAGTGCAAAAGGTCACGACGTCATCGAAGAATTTATTATTCTGAGAAGAAAAAAAAAGTTACAGAGAAAGCACATCCATTCAACATGAGGAAAATGCATGTAGTAAGTTGTGATGGAACAGAAACATCAAATCTGTACAGATATTGAATTTTTCACTATCTTTCATTGTTATTGGGGCTTCGAGATTTTCTTGTTAAAGCGTGAAAAAACAGCTTTTGTGGTGTCGGTATTGATCCGTATAAATAAAGCTAGTTGCAATCTGAGCTATTTATTTTATATATTTTACTTCATGAAATCATGCATTGCCATGTCTGGAAAATGGTACAAGTTTCGTACTGAGTTGTTTTTTTGATGAGTCAGATTACGCATGCGATTTGTTGATACATGTCTCCCTCCTCATATCTCGCTATGTGTGCACATTTTTGGAGTATTTATTGTTATTATTTGCTGGATCACTGTGTGTTCACATGAAAGAGGTAAAGGGGGTAATAAGTAGACATTCTTTTGGTACTTAATTGATAGCTAATAAACACTTAGGCAATGCCAGTGGGCACTCATTTGGGCGCGTTTCATTATTGAATATTGTTTATATATCTTACTCATTTCACATATTAAATACGAATGTTTTTAAAAATATATAAATATTTCCTGTTAAATTATATACGTTGCATGTGTGTTTATATTAACTGAGTCTTTTTTTTTTTTTTCCTGAATTACTAACGAGTCTATATTAGAATATTTTCTCTTGATAGTTAATTTACCTCTTACACGATTGTGTTGATTGGGGTCAAGGTGTACTATTTGCAATCCTAGTCTTTAATTAGTGGGTGTACTCTCTTTTTTGTCTTACGTATAATTATGCATGCATTCCTAATTTGAAGTTTAAGAAGCTGAAAGTACAAGGATCTTGGTAGTGTCCTCGTTTAATTATCATCAATTGAAAATTTTGTATCTAACACGTTTAATTAATTACCTTGTTCCACACATAGTATACTAACCTCTAAGCATGCATTCATTCGTGTGCTTAAAGGCACTTCTATTTTTTTAAGTAAATATTAATAATTTGCATATATTATAATTTAGAAATATATATTTTTTATTTTTCAAATAAATAAAAATGATAAACTTTAGAGAAAAGCAGCAACTGTAATTTTTTTTTTTTAATGTAAAGGGAAAAAAAATCTTAAATTGTAAGAATTCTTTTTTGAATTAGAAATGAAATTTGTTATTTGACATTTATAACCCAATTTCTAAATGAAATTACCCTTCATTAATGAGGGTATTTTTGAACCACAAAAAATCTAGTTTTTTTTTTTTTTTTGAGCAGAAGGTTAGCACAAAAAATCTAGTTGAATCCTCTTATACATAGTATAGATATTTCCTACTATGGCCGGAGACAGGTATTTTATAGCTGTAAACTGATTACTTTTTTTATTGAATAGCTGTTATTACTAATTAATAATTTAGAACTTGGAAGGCTTAAATGTTGTTATTACTGATAAGAGAAACGATATCGTTTTTGTTTCATTACTTCAAGCCATCAAAAGAAACAATGTCGTATTTACAAACAGCTTCGATCAACATGCTTGTATCATGTGCTGTTTATAACTAAACATATGTTAATAATCTGTTTGTTAGATTTGTTAGTTTGTTATTAGAGCTTAACGGCTAATTAGATATTTTATTCTCTCTCTTCATATATATATAAAAAACAGGTCATGTATAGTTTTTTTTTTTTTTTAATGAAAGGTCATGTATAGTATTGATTAAGTTGCAACAACAAAATTCTTGCAATTCATTCGGGTAGAAGTTCTCTCTTTTCCATAATCTTTATTGGTATCAGCCAAGATCTATGGCTTCCTCTCCTTCGAATACCAACACCACTACGCTACCATCAAACAATGTTTCTCCAAAGTCCATGCAAACACCATAACTCCTTCACAACCACAAGCACCATTGTTACTTCTATCAAATATGTCAAACCTAATGTCCATTCACTATATAGAGCAGGCACGTAAAATAGTTTTTGTTTTATCAAGATCATGGCAGTTTGTGTGAGCAATTAGAGCGGAGGAAGCAAGACTCAACATGTGTAGCTGAAGTTCAAGAAGCAATATCTAAAGCACTTGTAGTTTAGTAGCTGTATTTGTACTATAGATAATACGACCTGTAGTTTAGGATATTTTTCATTTTCTGTCATTAGTGCTTAGACGTGAGTAGGTTAGTTAGTCACACGTGAGAGTGGTTGTTATTTTGTTAGTTTAGTTTGTTAGCTCTGTTTTCCTTCTTGGTTGAACCCGATGTTGTATATAAAAAGGCACAAGCTAAATTAATTCAATACAATTCAGTTTTTCGCAATTCTATTGTTTCTCATATGGTATCAGAGCTCTCTAGAAGCTTCCATTTCTAGGGTTTGACAGATTTGGGAATTTTCTTTTCTTGTCCACCATTGTTGATTCTCTTCAAGCTTTCTCAATTTTTGCTGTATTTTTCTTCAAGCTTTTCACTTTCCTTTAATGGCTGACACAACTACAACTAACACTTCCACCACTGAATCTTCATCTTCTTCGCAAGATTCATACAATCTCAATGATCCTTTGTTTTTACATCTTGGAGAAAATCCAGGAGCTGTTCTTACTTCTCAACCTTTAATTAGGGAAGAGAATTATTCTGCTTGGGCAAGATTAGTGAGGAAGTCTTTGATTGGCAAGAATAAGCTTGGTTTTATAGATGGTTCTATAACCATATCTTTTCCATTGGTGGATTCACCAACAGCTATTCAAGCTTGGATTCGTGGTGACAATATGGTTGGTACTTGGATCATCAATTCAGTTTCACCAAAGCTTCAAGGTAGTATCATCTACAAAGATACTGCATTTGAGATTTGGACTGATCTTCAAGACACATTCAGTCAAGGAAATGGCACTAAGGTTTTCAATATCCAAAAGCAAATTGTTGATATTCATCAGGGAGAACAATCACTCACTAATTTCTTCACTCAGCTTAAAGTCTTGTGGGATCAGCTTCAGAATCTTAGCCCATTTCCTCAATGCACTTGTGGCAAGTGTGTGTGTAATATCAATCAGAGGTTGAAGGATCTTCAAGCCAAAGAATCCACAATGAAGTTTCTCATAGGAGTCAATGATGTGTTTTCTCAAGTCAGAACACAAATCTTGCTCATGGATCCATTGCCTTCTGTCAATAAGGCTCATTCTTTGTTCATCCAAGAGGAAACGCAAAGGTCTGTCACCAATTCTGTTAGGGTTGAATCTACTATTTTTGGCTACCAAGAGTTCAGGCAACAATCCTAAAGGGAAGGAAAACCCCTTATGCACTCATTGTGGGAAATTGGGTCACACTATGGATAAATGTTACAAACTCCATGGTTTTCCACCAAGTTACAAATTTAAGAACAAGAATATAATGGCTCATCAAGTTTCAACTGTTGCAAACCAAATCCAAGGTCATTACCTGGCTCCAAATGCAGATCATAATCTTGTTGTCATTGCTCAAGCACCTGCATTTACATCTGATTAGTACCAACAGCTTCTATCTTTGATTGGTTCTTCTTCAATTGGAGTTCACCAAGCTTCAACATTTCAAGAACCTCATATGGCTAATGCTGTTTCTTTGCTATCCAATGCAGTTGCAAGTACTGTTTCTTGCTCACCACATTCAGTCTTTTCTGCTAAGGTTGTGAATAGAAAGGCTTTTGATGTTGAAACTTGGGTTATAGACACTGGTGCAACAGATCACATAGTTTGTTAAATGCATTTATTGACTTCTTTTACTGCAATTTCACACACTGTGGTTGAATTTCCTAATGGGGAGGCTGCTCTTGTGACTCATGTTGGTACAATTAAGCTTTCCTCACATATTACCTTAACAAATGTCCTTTGTGTGCCTTCTTTTTCGTTCAGCTTGATATCTGTTAGTGCCTTAACTAATTCTCAGCCCTTTTGTCTTGTATTCTTTCCACTTACTACTTTATACAAGACCTTACATGTTGGAACACGATTGGAATGGGCCAAATGCATGATGGACTTTATCTATTACAAGGATCTAGTCTCTATATAGCTTCCAAGTCTCTTGATAATTTTCTTCTCAGGCATAAGTTAGCTTTTTCTTCTTCTGTTTCACATGCCAACTTGTATTCTTTATGGCATTCTAGATTAGGACATCGATATGAAACTTCACTCTTTAAGTCATCTTTTTCCTTTCTTGCAAAATTGATGTACTAAAGATTGCAATGTATGTCCTTTGGCAAAGCAAAAGAGACTGCCTTTTCCTTTTGATAATAAAAGAGCTATTCATTCATTTCATCTTGTTCACATGGATGTTTGGGGGCCATTTTCTATTCCTACTACTACTAGGCATAGATATTTTTCTTACCATTGTAGAAGATGCATCAAGGGCTACTTGGGTTTTCCTCTTAAAAGCAAAATCAGAAGTTAGACCTTTGATTGTTTCAGTTTACAATATGGTACATTCTCAATTTCAAACTATCATTAAGTCCATCAGAACTAATAATGCTTTAGAATTTAATATGATTGATTTTTACAATTCTAAGGGCATTATTCATCAACAAAGCTGTGTTTACACTCCACAACAAAATTCAATTGTGGAGAGGAAACATCAGCATATTCTGGCTACTACTGGGGCCTTACAAATTCAATCCAATATCCCTCTTGTTATCTGGGGGTGATTGTGTCCTCACAGCTATCTATTTGATCAATAGACTTCCTACCCCTTTCCTGTAACATAAGTCTCCTTATGAGGTTCTTTTTAATCAAGTTCCTTCTTATTCTCACCTCATGACTTTTGGCTGCTTTTGCTTTGCTACTGATGTTACTCCACATAAGCACAAATTTACTCCTAAGGCAGTGAAGTCAGTTTTCTTAGGCTATCCTTTTAACATTAAAGGTTACAAGTTGTTTGATCTTCAATCCCACTCTATTTTCATCTCTAGGGATGTAGTGTTTCATGAAAAGGTTTTCCCTTTTGCATCACACACTTCCCTTCCTTCATCTGATTTGATTCCTTTACCTAGCATTCCTCCTATTTCTTCAATTTTTCTTGATCCTATCTCTTCTTCATCAGTCACTGTTGATTCCATTGTGCAGATTCATCATGATCTTGACACTGATGATCAAGCTTTTCCTGATGCTTTTGATCATGTTGTTTTTTATGCTTTTGATCATGATGTTTCTGCTACTCCAACTGTGCCTGCTAATGTTCCTAGAAGGTCTACTAGGGTTTCTAAGCCTCCATCTTACCTTAAGGCTTATCATTGTAACCAAGTCTCATCAGCATCCATTTCTAATCAGTCCCAATTAGGTACTTCCCAACCTTTTTCTTCCTATCTCTCTTATGCCAATTTATCTCCTGCCTACAAGTCTTTTTGTTGTTCTATTTGTACTACCACAGAGCCTAAGTGTTTTTCACAAGCAGTATTTGACCCTAAGTGGCAAGATGCCATGGATACTGAAATTTCTTCTTTGGAAGCCAGTAATACTTGGACTATCACTCCTTTGCCTTCTGTTAAACATCATATAGGGTGTAAGTGGGTCTATAAGATTAAGTATAAAGCTGATGGGTCTATTGAGACTTATAAGGCTAGGTTGGTTGCAAAAAGAGGGTCTGGACTACCTTGAAACCTTCAGTCATGTTGCCAAAATGGTTTCTATGTAGTGTGTTCTTGTAGTGGCTGCTATGAAATGTTGGTTCCTTAGCCAACTTGATGTCAATAATGCTTTTCTTCATGGTGACTTGCATGAAGAAGTATACATGGTTCTTCCACCTAGGTTTCACAACAAGGGGGAGCATGGAGAGTAGCTTGTATGCAAGTTAAACAAGTCTCTTTATGGCCTTAAACAGGCTTCAAGACAGTGGTTCTCCAAGTTCTCAACCACACTGATTCAGCTTGGATTCACTCAATCTAAAGCAGACAACTCTCTCTTTACCAAGCAACAAGTAACTTCTTTCATTGTTCTATTAGTGTATGTTGATGATGTTCTCATAGAAAGCAATGATAAAGAGCAAGTTGACCAGTTTAAGGTGATGTTGAATTAGAAATTCAAGTTGAAGGATTTGGGTGGGTTGAGGTATTTTCTTAGTTTAGAGGTAGCTAGGACAGCTAAAGGCATCTCTTTGTGTCAAAGGAAGTATGCCCTTGATATTTTGGAGGATGCAGGACTTCTTGGTTGCAAATTTGTCAAAATTCTCATGGATCAGAACCTAAAGCTTAGCAAACATGAAGGCTTATTACTTGATGATCTAGGGCAGTATAGAAGATTGGTGGAAAGATTGCTATACCTTAGCATCACTAGGCCTGACATCACTTATGCAATCCATAAACTAAGCCAATTTATGGCTAAACCAAGAAAACCACACCTTGAGGCAACACTTAAGGTTCTGCAGTACTTAAAGAATGAACCTGGTAAAGGCATTTTCTTCTCAGCAAGTTCAGAGCTGCATGTGAAAGGTTTCACTGATTCTGACTGGGCTTCATGTCCAGATACCAGAAGGTATGTTACTGGATATCGTATATTCATTGAAGATTCACTGGTTTCATGGAAATCAAAGAAACAGTCCACTATTTCTTGATCCTCAGCAGAATCAGAATATAGGGCAATGGCTATTTCAACTTGCGAAATTGTTTGGATTCTCTATTTGTTAAAGGATCTTCAGGTTGATCACAATAGAGAAGCATTGCTGGATATCGTATATTCATTGAAGATTCACTAGTTTCATGGAAATCAAAGAAACAGTCCACTGTTTCTAGATCCTCAGCAGAATCAGAATATAAGGCAATGGCTATTTCAACTTGTGAAATTGTTTGGATTCTCTATTTGTTAAAGGATCTTCAAGTTGATCACAATAGAGAAGCATTGCTGTTTTGTGATAGCCAAGCAGCTCTTTACATAGGTTCTAATCATGTTTTCCATGAACAAATGAAGCATATAGAAATTGACTGTCATGTTGTGAGGAATAAGGTGTTGGAGAGAGTTATCAAGCTTATTCATGTTATAACTCAGTCTCAATTAGTAGATTTGCTCACTAAAGCTCTAAGTCACAAACAGTTTTCAGAACTTCTATCCAAGATGGGACTCATCAACATTTATCAACCTACAGCCCATCTTGAGGGGAAGTATCAAGATCAAGGCAGTTTGTGTGAGCAATTAGAGCAAAGGAAGCACGACTCAACATGTATAGCTAAAGTTCAAGAAGCAATATCTGAAGCACTTGTAGTTTAGTAGCTGTATTTGTACTATAGATAATACGACATGTAGTTTAGGATATTTTTCATTTTTTGTCATTAGTGCTTACACGTGAGTAGGTTAGTTAGTCACACGTGAGAGTGGTTGTTATTTTGTTAGTTTAGTTTGTTAGCTCTGTTTTCCTTCTTGGTTGAACCTGATGTTGTATATGTAGAGAGGGAAAATTTTCGACCTATCACAAGCTGACACATCACACTACCAAGTCCACAAAATACAGCCAATCACAAAGCGCCACATACTGCTGCTAGGTTTTACTATTGCTGTTCAGAAGCCAACAGAAATTTGCCAAGTGTCATGCAAGAACCAATCATGTATCGGCTCGTGCAAACGATGACATAAGCAACCTCGCACGTGTAGGCGATGACCCAAGCAACCTCACACGTGTAAGCGATGACCTAAGCGGACCAATCAGATTGTGACATGTGTCACCAATCAGACTCCGCCACGTGTCGCTCACCCACCTCCAAACTCCTATAAATAGAAGCCTTCCTAAGGCATTTCAAAGAGATCGAAGGGCTGGAGAGAGGACATCAAGCCATCTGAAGCACTCAGAAGTCCAGAAGCTCTGCTGGAATCAAGCCCCGAAGCCTCTAGCAACTTCAAGAACTTCAAACACAAAATCAAAGAACATTCGAAGCAGAATCATCCAAATCATCTGCTTAGATCCAAAAGTTTGCGAGAATCAAGCCTAAAGTGTCCGAAAACATCAACAAACCACAAATCAGTGAAGCTCTACGGATTCAAGCCTTTAAAGCACCAAAGAACTTCCACTACAAACCTTCAAATACGAAGAACATTCAAAGAGGAATCATCCAAATCATATTCCTAGATCTCAAAGCTCACTGGAATCAAGCTCAAAAGCCTCCAGAAACCTCAACAAATCACAAATCAGCGAAGCTCTACGGATTCAAGCCTCTAAAGCCCCGAAGAACTTCCACCACAAACCTTCGAAGACGAAGAACACACCAAGAACACGAAGAACGTAAAGAACAAAGGATTTCTAACAAGCTCATAGCCAGAGATTCATTGTAATTCTGTTTCAAAGGCCTTCGATCCATTCTTCAACCAAATTGAAGGATATCTCGTGGTCAAATCAAAATCACATTATTACAACTCCAATTAACAAGTCTTTCAAGGAGATCGAATCAGAGGATAACTCTTTTGTAATCACAGAGAATTGTACCACGCATATCATCAATACAAATTCGCACTTGTGAAACTATTTTTACTTGTTTGACTTATTTCGAACCGAGAAATTTAGTCGTCCACAGTATATAAAGTCACAAGCTAAATTAATTCAATACAATTCAGCTTTTCCCAATTCTGTTGTTTCTCATATGTTTTTGTTCTGCTATTAGAGGTTAAACTATTACTTACGAGCAACTCTCAGTTCTGTCGCAAGCTAAAGAACAAGCTTATATTGGAGAACTCGAAAGTAACATACACACTCTTGCAATGTTTGTCTCTAGTAAACAATCCACAAGTCAATCTCAATTCTACTAGAATCATGGTACAAAAAGAGGTCGTGGATGAAATTCCTATCAAAAAAGAAAAGGTGGGAGATTCCGCGTCAAGTATCACCTCACTTTGGAGTAAGTTCATAGCGTTTCTTGGGGTCATTCAATTAGAACTACTCTCTTTTCCATAGAATCTTTCAGTTAATAGGTGTTACTTGAAACAAATAGCAACTACAACTAATATTTCGTGTCACAGAATAATCGGGTGAAGGGTATTTGAAGAGTAATTGAGGATAGACTCTTAGTAAGATGAAAGAAATTTGGGGCAAGAGTGACATTTACTGAAAATTTGTTTAGGAAAATTATACTTTACCACACAAAACTATACATCTGATTACATTTTGCACCATAAACTTTTCAAATGCACATGTTACACTCTAAACTATGATCATCGTTATATTTTGGACCCTCGAAATTAAGCTTGTTGTTAATTTGAATGGAAAATATGGCATCGCATGAAAATACCTAATTGCCCCTCTTCTCAATCATTTAAAAATAAAAGAGAAATTACATTTTATCACCCTAAACTATACTACTTATTACACTTTACACTCTAAACTTTGAACTTTCATCCAAGTTAACAGAAAACTAAATATCAAGATGCAAAATGTAACAAGGTCATAGTTTATGGTGCAAAACGTGCATTCAAAAAGTTTAGAATACAAAATGTAATATAGGGTATAGTTTTGAGTAGTAAAGTGTAATTTACCCAATTCGTTCACATGGCATTAATGTAGTTTTGGTCATGATCATAATCTTACATCATTTTTCAACCATTAAATTATTGATTAAATTTTGTATACTTTCTGCAGCATAACATTAAAACTACAAACCTCATCCCACGTACTCAAGTGTTCAGTGAGGCTTTTTTTTTTAGTTTAATACCATAATTTTTCATTTATTCATCTCTTTTTATGAACTGAAAATCTGTAGTGAATTTTAATTTGTTGAATGTCTAGAGATTTTTCTATTCAAAATAAAAGAGAACATAAAAAAAAAAAAAAAGAAAAAAAAAAAAAGAAAGAAAGATTGTCTTTGTTTAAATTTTTTTTTTTTTTTAAATGATAAGAGATAAAGAGATTGTAAACTGCTGAAAATGTGGGTTTAGTGGGAGGTTTTAACTTGTAAGTGAGCAGGGATATCCAAGCTAGACTTAGTGTGTGTTTGTATAAACTATTAGAAAACTGTATTTTGAATTCAAAATGAACGTTTATAAAAAAGTTATCAGGAGTTGTGGTTATAAAACAGAGTTTTGGGTTTTAAAAACAGTATTTTAAACTCCTAAAACATCTAACCAAACAAACCCTTAGAATCTACAACTTGAAACCCTTTAAATAGTAGTATTTTTTTTTTTTAATACAAGATAGAATTTCTACTCTAATCTAATCTAAGTATATATGTGTGTAAAACTCCCTTCTAAAAACTTGAACCCCGACTTTTATCCCCCACACCTTATAAGCATTCATATTAGTGGAGTAACCAACACACCAAGAGTGCGGGGTGGTTACTAGTATAAATATGGAATAGGTTAGGTAGATAAACTAATGTGGCCATATGCAAGTGATTTGATTGGTTAATACTCCCTCCGTCCCACTTTTTTTGTCCTCTATTCTATTTTGAGATGTCCCAAAATATTGTCATGTTTCTAAAAATAAAAGTCATTAATTTACTAATATTCCTATTATACCCCTATTAATTTACTAATTCAATTTTTTGATAAATTTTTTTGAGGGTTGTTTTGGAAACTTTTAATACAAGATAGAATTTCTACTCTAATCTAATCTAAGTATATATGTGTGTAAAACTCCCTTCTAAAAACTTGAACCCCGACTTTTATCCCCCACACCTTATAAGCATTTATATTAGTGGAATAACCAACGCACCAAGAGTGCGGGGTGGTTACTAGTATAAATATGGAATAGGTTAGGTAGATAAACTAATGTGGCCATATGCAAGTGATTTGATTGGTTAATACTCCCTCCGTCCCATTTTTTTTGTCCTCTATTCTATTTTGAGATGTCCCAAAATATTGTCCTGTTTCTAAAAATAAAAGTCATTAATTTACTAATATTCCTATTATACCCCTATTAATTTACTAATTCAATTTTTTGATAAATTTTTTTGAGGGTTGTTTTGGAAACTTATACATTTTTAAAAGGTAGACAAGACAATAAATAGTGTTCCCTTAAAAAGTTTAACTTTTTAAACAGGATAAAAAAAGTGAGACGGAAGTAGTAGTACGTAATTAAAATGTTGTTTAGCTAAAAACAGATATTAAATAATTCTAAGAGGCCCACAACCACAGAGCAGTTTTGTTTTTACGTGAATGCATTGATATTTGATAGTCAAAAAGGCAAAAAGCACCGCAAGGACAATTTCGTAGGGCATATGTAGCGTGATCGCCATTAATAATTTCACACCAAGTTCGGCTGCAAAGCTGGAATTGACATTATCTATAGAGAGCAAATTCTGTTAAAGCTTTTGCGGTATATAGGTGTTTTTTTTTTTTTTTTCTTAATTCGAATTTAATGCATGAGTTAAGCATGAAAGAGTTTATCATGACAATATATGTTATTATATATTGTTGTTAGACAGAGCTTCAACTAAAGAGCTTTATTAAAGCTTTTGCGATATATAGGTTTAATTGAAACTCTTCATCGTTTTGAGTGTGTGGTAAATTACAATGAATAGCATTTTAAAATTCCAAAATTATAAAACATAATGAATAATTTTTTTTAAGCTTCAAATTTCGGCTTAAAATATTTTTGCTCTTTAATATACCCTTAAAAGTACTTTTCTAAAATTTCTAAATCAATTAATAGAGTTGGAGTCGGTTCTGATTTTTTTAAGAAAACAAAATATTTCAGTATCACGTGATTAATACTAGTGTATGATTTCAAAATTACTATTATTTATATACTTTATATATATATATATATATATATTGTATGTATTTTTTTTTAATATTTTTATAAACATGTTATTTAAATTTTAAATATTTTATAAGCTTAAATATTATCCTAAATACACTAACCCAATGTTATAGAGGACAAATAACATTTTTTTAACAATTTTTTATTGTATCCGCCAAAACACCTAAAACATCCTTAATACAAGGCGATACAGCCCATTATTTTATCCTTTATATATTAAAGAGTACTGATCGTATTAGTGTTACCAAGTATTTTATCATTTATATTTTAGAAAAAATTTTATACCAATTTTATGGTCAGTACGATATATACCACTAGTACGAATGGTATTGGTATTAGTATTGGTATGACTTCCTTGGTTTTAATTTAACCCCATTAAATCACTCTTTGGTCCCTCCAAAACAAAACTATACTCAGACAACTGTACATTTGACTTTAGGGCATCAAGCTTATTACAGCACTGATAGGGTTTCTTCTATTTTTGTTACATCACTGATAGGGTTTCATTTCATGAATTCAACTTTTTGAGAATTTCTGGACAGCACTCTAATCTGATTAATTTGATGGAAAGTGAATTTATTAGTCCAACTTGACAAATTGCCTGTACACCCACGGTTGGTCAAAGTTGACAAGTTTGGCTTTCTGCTGAAGGACTTTGGATGATTTATACAAAATAACAAAAGCCATATTAAAAATTGGGTCTGCTTAATATTAAGCGCCTTCAAAGTATTTGTTAATTAACCGTTTTAGTAATGTTTTGATACAACTTTTATATAAGATATAAAATAAAATAAAATAATCAATTTTTTTTCTTTTTTCATAAAAATTTTTCTTAAAATAATTCATAAACTAGCATGATCAAATTTCATTTTATTCTTGATATTTTTTATTTAAAAAAAAACATATTATTCTCTATTTGAAAGTGGAAATAAATAAATAAATATATATATATATATATATATAATTTCTTCTCCAATAATTATGTAGTGTAGAATATGGCTTGAATTAGGAGTTTGACTCCTTGTTGGATTTGGATAAGGAAGGAATTTTATTCCTTTTGGGTTACTGTTGTTTGAAGTTATCAAATTCTATTAGAAGTCTTATCTATTACTTGATTTGGAATTCTTTTTGGAATAGGAGCGATTCTTCTCTTGTGTGTCAAAAAAAAGTCTAGTCCTTCTTGGTTTTGGATATGCTAGCCTACACAAGTCTCCTATATAAGCATAGTGCTACTACGGAAAATTAGAGTGAAAATAGAGTGTGTGGGTGTGAGAAAAAAGAGAGGCTCTCCTTTGTTTGGTTCGTTGATATTTATGGGTTGCAATTTGGAATAGTGAGAGAGGTTTGTTGTTGCTTGGTTCTACAGTTTGGTGATTTGCTCTCTCTTGGTACGTTGCAACTTTTGGACTTACTTTGTGGCTCTCTCTTTGGTTCGTGCACAATTCGTATTTGGTATTTGGTATTCGTAGTTGGTATTTGTGAACCATTGGTTCTTTGGTTTGTATTTGTGAGAGAGAGTTATTTGGGTGTATTTGAGATTTGGGTTTGTGAGAGTACCTCTACATCAATTTGTATTATCACAAATTTGTTATAGTGAAATTTGTTCGTTGTTGCCCGTGGATGTAAGCTATTGCCGAACCACGTAAATTTTTGATGTTTTGTGTTTATTTTCTTTTGGATTAATTTTCTTCATTCCTATCGTTTGTTTGGGGATCTTTCTTAAGCCTGAAATATTTTCACAATCAGTCTTGATAATTTTTTGAGTTTCCGCTATTTTACAACAAACTGGTATCAGAGCCCAGGTTCACTACCTAGGCGTTTGAATTCGTTCTCTTTAGAGATTTTGGTGATTGGTTCATGGATCTAATTTTTAGGGAGAAAGATGTTAGGTGATTCCTCTACAAAATTTTTCGCAGATTTTTCTGGAAGAGCTTTGGTAGAGTCTTCTGCAAAACCTTTAGCAGTTGGGACAATGGTTTCTAATGCCAAATTTGAAGTAGAGAAATTTGATGGAACGAATAACTTTGGCATGTGGCAATGTGAAGTTATGGATGTCTTGGTTCAACAAGAGATGGATATTACTTAGGAAGACAAACTTAAAGGGATGTCAGACAAGGATTGGGAAAAGATTAATAGACAAGCTTGTGGCATCATTTGTTTGTGTTTGGCCAAGAATCAAAAATATTTTGTTATGAGGGAGACAAATGCTAAAGAGCTTTGGAAGAAATTGGAGGACAAGAATATGACCAAGAGTGTGGAGAATCGTCTCTACTTGAAGAAGAAGATCTTCTGTTTCCAATATCGTGTAGGTATTTCTATGTCTGAGTACTTGAATGATTACAATAAAATAGTTGCTAATCTGCAAAATTTGGAAGTTGATATTAGCAGTGAGGATAAAGCACTCTTGTTATTGAATTCATTGTCGGATACTTATGATCATCTAATTACTACATTCTTGTATGGAAAAGATGAAATTGAGTTTGATGATGTGTCCAATACTTTGACTAATAATAAGTATCATATGAAAGATAAGCGAGCTCAAAGGGACACGATGTCTAAGGTTTTGATTGTTAAGGGCATGTCTAATGATAAGAAACGTGAAAAAGATGAGTGTGCCTATTGTCACAAAAGGGGGCATTGGAAGAAAGATTTCCATTTGTTGCAAAACAAAGACGAGAAGGACTCTAATGCAAATGTAGCACATGATTGTGATGAGGATTCAGATTTTGCATTGACTAGTTCATCATTTATTTGTCATTCAAATGAGTGGGTTTTGGATTCAGCTTGCACCTTCCATAGGTGTCCGAAAAAGGAATGGTTTTACAACCTAGAAGAGTCGGAACTTGGTTCAGTCATCATGGGTAATGATCAAACCTGTGAGATTTTGGGGAAAGGTAAAATCAAGCTGAAATTGCATGATGGAACAGTTCGTTTTTTGAATGAGGTTCGATATGTACCTAAATTGAAAAGGAATCTCATCTCAGTCGGTTTGTTAGAATCCAAGGTTTTCAAGATTGCTTTCGAGAATGGAACTTTGAAGGTACAACATGGTGCTTTGGTAGTAATAATGGCCACACGTCGTAGGAACATGTATTTCCTTAAAGGGAGTACTGTTGTAGGTGGAGTAGCAATTGGGGAGGTTACTTTAGACACTATTAGACTTTTGGAACATGCCAATGATAATACTTTGTTTGAGAGTGCCAAGAACTACAAATTTGAAGTTTGTGAGCCTTGTGCTTTGGAGAAGCAAACTAAGGTCAAGTTTGGTACAATAGTTCATCATACTAAGGGTTTGCTTGATTATGTACACACTGATGTATGGGAGCCTATTAAGGTTGCTTCTTTTGGAGGTAGGAATCATGATGTTGTTTTTGGTGGTGACATGGTGATTAAGCCTTTGCACAAGTTCAAGTGTTGCTTGGACTTGTTCCATATTTGCAATTTGAATTAGCCCGTAGGGGCTTTGGTGGCGGCAATGGAGAAGTTTCGTTTGTGGTGATATGCACTTTGTTTTGGACTCTTATTTGGATTTGGCACCATTTTTGGGTGCATTTGGCGTCCACTAGCGCATTTGGAAGTGGTTTTGGATAATTTGCACTTTTTCTGGTTAGGCTCTCATTTGATTGAGTGCTTTGTATTTGTGGTTTGGGATACGTCTTGTCAAGGTGGAGACTTGTTAACGATTTGTATTTGGTGGTTTGCAAATGCCGTTTGTGAGGCTTAATGGAATTCAAGCCAATGTGGAGATTTGTAGAATATGGCTTGAATTAGGAGTTCGACTCCTTGTTGGATTTGGACAAGGAAGGAATTTTATTCCTTTGTTAGGTTCGTTGATATTTATGGGTTGCAATTTGGAATAGTAAGAGAGGTTTGTTGCTACTTGGTTCTGCAGTTTGGTGATTTGCTCTCTCTTGGTACGTTGCAACTTTTGGATTTACTTTGTGGCTCTCTCTTTGGTTCATGCACAATTCGCATTTGGTATTTGATATTCGTAGTAGGTATTTGTGAACCTTTAGTTCTTTGGTTTGTATTTGTGAGAGAGAGTTATTTGGGTGTATTTGAGATTTGGGTTTGTGAGAGTGTCTCTACACCAATTTGTATTATCACAAATTTGTTATAGTGAAATTTGTTCGTCGTTGCCCGTGGATGTAGGCTATTGCCAAACCACGTAAATTTTTGGTGTTTTGTGTCTATTTTCTTTTGGATTAATTTTTTTCATTCCTATTGTTTGTTTGGGGATCTTTCTTAAGCCTGAAATATTTTCACAATCAGTCTTGATAATTTTTTGAGCTTCCACTATTTTACCGTATGTAGTGCAACAAGTCAACTGAGAAAAGATGTGAACACAAATTTAGATTGAGGGTCAAAGTTGAAGAAGAATGTATAAACGCAAAAAATTAATTATGTGAAAACACAAACAGTAATCGATCAAGAGTCAAGACAATAATCCCACAAATGCATAATAAACATTCATTCCCAGAAAATCTCAGAGTGATCTCCTGAATAATCAAATACGTGAGTACACCAAGCACAAGGCACCCATGCCTTGGTGCGGCCTCTAAGCCCTGCATTTCTCCTACCTAAGCAACCTGTCTCTTTTTTTGGGTTGACTGTTGGGAAACATAGGAAAACAACAACCAACAGTTTTGCAACACGTGTCTATTTGAAAGTGACTGTAAATGGTCTTAAGAGACAACCGGAGAGAAGGCCGGGGTGGGACCACAAGTCAACGGCCTTAAGTTTTATTATATTATGCCCCCACCCCAGTACAGCTTCTGTGCTACTCGATCTGCTAATATCAATATCCATACCCATACCCATATGCGTGATCACAAGGTCACCATCACCAACCCTTTTTATTTTATCATTATTTCATCTAATTTTTTTAAACTATTCTTATGAAATGTCTTGTCTATAATGATGGTTCTTTATAATCATGTCAAGATGTATATTAATTGATTTTTGGAATAACAACTTTCGAACTCTAGATATATATTTTATTCAACTGTTAAAAAACTTTATTAATTGAGGTAATTAAAAAAAAATATCGAGATAACGATAAATACCCCTGTGAACAAATGTTGGTTTGGTGAATGATGAAATTCCTTCCACTAAATTAAAAGATGCACATCTATTTTGCTTTTCATAATGGCAGAAATACAAATTAAGTCTCCACTATATCATTCAAAGTATCTGAGTGGACACCATTTGAGGCACCGTATAAGAGCACTCAATACTTCCTTAGAAAAATAATCCGTTTCATAGCAAAAAAGACATTCCATTAAACTCCACAGTATGTGAAGCTCATTTATTCTCACGCATGGAAAAGACCTTCAATAGGAGAATTCTAAACGTGCAAGAAAGTACATAACGCACTTTTGTAACACAAACTTTTAATTGGGATCAAACAGGGGCGGCGCTAGTCTATATTCAGGGGAGTTCAAATGAACCCCCTGACTTCAAAAAAAAAAAAAAATTATATATAAAAAATATTTTTTTTGTTAGTTTAGTACTTTAATTTATTTTTAAAAATATTTTTGCACACTCTAAATTAAATTTTGCACATCTTTATTACAAGTATTTCAAACTCTAAGAGTAAGAAGTAAGTGTTTGTGAATTATAAGTGTCACTTTTTTTTTTTATAAATTTATATTATGTGTATGAGTATGTTTAATATTGTTTGTGTGCATTACTTTTTATTATAATGTTATTTGTGTGAATTATGATGTGTGGGACGTTTGTGTGTACAATATAAATATAATATAATTTAATAATTACGAAATAGAAATGGTTTGTTACATGTGTGTGTATTGTTATCGTGTTATAATAACTTTTTGTTATAAAGTTAGTAAAATTTAAGAAAAAAAATTGTAAAGTTAGTGTTTGTCCAAGCATTTGATTGGTTAAGTAAACACGTAGTGTATAATTTTATGTATGAATGAGTGTGGTTCTGTGCATCAATAATTAATACAAAGCTAATGAGTTTAGTTTAGTCATTTAGTTTAAAATATTTTTATAAAAAAAAATAACAAATAGATAATAACAATTGCATAAAAATAAAAATGTTAGATAAACTTAACAAAATAAAATAGTTATAGGCTCATAGCTGCCCACATTGACAATAGATACTCATAATGAACTATCATATAACAATTATTAAAAATTTGAGAATTTGTAGAAGAAAATTGTAAAACTTCATGTATTGATTTTTTTTGTCAATAACTCGATATATTCAAGTTCTTTTTTTATTCAAATTTTTTAATGACCCCCCTAAACAAAATTCCTAGAGCCGCCACTGGGATCAAAGCTCTCTACAATATTCAAGATTCAACCTCAAAATCATCCATAAATGAGCTTTTTGGTAAGTGGTTTTATTGAATACGCAAACCCTTATAATAAATAAAAATAAAACAAAAAAAGAGAGAAAATGATGGTAACATTGGCGTACATATTGAAAATAATGGTAACGCAATTGTTGAGTAGACATGGTGATAATAAAGGGCGGCTGTAGAGTACTTGGTGGTGCAGGATGGTATCACAATCTCTACCGATTTTATTTGCTTAGGTTTTTAATTTGTACACGCGGTAATCTTAGCTACTTAGGCAGCCGGCATATTTATTTTGGAATCTTGGTTGCTTTTAGAGTTAGATAAGAACTAATTATTAAATTAGATGAGAAAACTGCACCAATATTTTCCACAGTTTTATTTGTTATTTTCTATAATTTTATTTGTCAAACAGCAATAATTGGTTGCAACTTGCAACATCGGTTTATTTTTTAGCCCTCTCTAACAATAAAATATTCCATCGATCAGTGATATATGAATTAAATCTCAGAGCTCTCAAGTTTAAGATCATAGACATAGAACATCACTCAAAATTGAAAGATCTTATGTATATATCATAATCTGAAGTCCTCATATAACCCACATTTCCTTTTCATGTCTTTGAATTGTGGTTAAATTAAATGAAAGGATTTCAACTCTCCTTTCCTTTTCTCCAAGATAACCTACTTAAAGTACCCCCATCACCATAACATAGTGGGCATAAATATATAACAGCTAATCTTAATTAATACCACATTAAAAACGCATAGACTTTTTTCCATTTCTCAGTTGTTTTACATGACATAATACGTAAGAAATCATAAAAAGAAACACATTTGATTCCCAAAATTGAAAGAACATTAATTTCCAACTATAAATTTCTATGGGAAAAACGTAAGAAAATGGTGTCAATGATGGATAATTATTGAGTACTCCCGAAGTATTATAAATGCTTACTCCCTCCTCTCACATAATTGTAAATTCCACTAATTAAAGTTATGATAAGACTCACAATTTACGTGAGAGGAGAAAGTACACATTTATTATACTTCCGGAGTATTCAGCGGGGGAAAGATGTACTCCATAATGAAGAAACTAAAGCCACCTTTTTAGACCAAATTACGGAAGCCGCGGCTAGTACTCAAAATGACACCCATACTACGTATCAGTTTGGATTCCGCGTCAAGTTAAGTTGCGTTGCTGAAACTGCGTTTTCTCTCTCTCTCTTTTTTTTTTTTTCCCTGCACTTTGGTTCTTCTTTAATAGACAAAAAATACTGTTCATGAACAGTGCACGCACTGTTCATGCACTGTTCATGCATTAAAAAACATTAAAAATAGGTCTTGCAGTACTATTTATACATTTAAAAATTATTTTACTACAGTGTTTTCAGTTTTCAGCAACTTTCAGCAACAATAATCTATATCCAAACGGACCCTACATGCTCGCATGTACCCGGTTCCCACCACAAGTTTACCGGATATTGCCGGTCCTCTTTGAAAATTTCCCTCTCAGTGAGACCGAGAGGCCCGGTTCCAAAACGGTTTTAATTCCCCCCCGTGTTTCCTTGTAATCCAAGCCAACTAGCCCAACCACATATGCATTAACATTTTAACATTTTATAACATTCCCAACTCTCCCACTAAAAAACAGAGCTGTATGAGTTGGGCTAACGTAGAAAAGTCAAAAAACAAATAAATTATGGAAATTGGGTTACACTTCAATTACAATTTTCACCCTTGGTACTGTTCGATTGGAATTAACAAGTGGGTTACAGCCATATTGATCATATTTGCATTTTTGCACTATATATATCCCCTACGCCTCACTTCGTTTCCTATCACAAATTTTATTTTCTACTATTACTACTACTTCTTCACTTTGTAGACTATATATGTATTATTGTAACTATGCCAGAAGCTCCTAAGATTAATAATGTTTCCGAATATGATTGTTGTGGTAGTAACTCATCTCTGGATGGTAAAAACAAGAAGGCGTTACAATTTATTGAAGATGTAACCAGTAGTGCTGATGAAGTTCAGAGGAGGGTTCTTGCTGAGATCCTTTCTCGTAATGCCCACGTTGAGTACTTGCAACGACATGGCCTAAACGGGTGTACAGACCAAGAGACATTCAAGAAGGTGGTTCCTGTTGTTACATATGAAGATTTGAAGCCAGAAATTGACCGTATTGCTAATGGTGATGCTTCACCAATCCTTTGTTCCCAACCCATATCGGAGTTCCTGACTAGGTAATTAATTTAATCAAGTCTAATTTAATAAATTTTTTCTAACTTTTCTTTTTGTCGAGAACTTTGTATTTTAACTGATTCTTTCTGGTTTTTAAACCGGAAACATCTCCGCTGTAACTATTGAATTATTTTTGGCTTAATTTTGTTGGTTTATGTGTGTAGTTCCGGAACTTCTGGCGGGGAGAGGAAATTGATGCCAACAATTGAAGAGGAGCTAGAGAGGAGGTCATTGCTTTACAGCCTTTTGATGCCTGTGATGAACCAATGTGTTCCAGGTTTGGACAAAGGAAAAGGCATGTATTTTTTGTTCATAAAATCAGAAGCTAAGACCCCCGGAGGACTTGTTGCACGTCCAGTTTTAACTAGCTACTACAAAAGTTCACATTTTATGGATAGGCCTTATGATCCCTACACCAACTATACTAGCCCAAACGAGACCATTCTTTGCCCTGATTCTTATCAAAGCATGTACTCTCAGTTGCTTTGTGGCCTTTATCAAAACACCCAAGTTCTTCGTGTTGGGGCAGTCTTCGCTTCCGGCTTCATTCGTGCCCTTAAGTTCCTTGAAAAGAATTGGCTTCTTTTATGCAATGATATTCGAAGTGGTACCTTAGACCCCAAAATCACTGACTCATCAGTGAGAGAAGCTGTAATGAAAATTCTTGAACCAAACCCCAGGCTAGCTGATTTTATTGAAGCTGAATGTGGCAAGGATTCTTGGAGTGGGATCATAACTAGGTTGTGGCCTAATACCAAGTATATTGATGTCATTGTGACAGGAACAATGTCACAGTACATTCCTACTTTGGATTATTATAGCAATGGTCTCCCTCTTGTTTGTACCATGTATGCATCTTCTGAGTGTTACTTTGGCCTTAATTTGAATCCTCTGTGCAAGCCAAGTGAAGTCTCCTACACTCTCATTCCCACCATGTGCTACTATGAGTTCTTGCCAGTTAACAGGAAAAGTGGATTCAATGAATCCTTTTCCAAACCTGTCTCCCTCAATGATAAGGAAAGCCAAGACCTGGTTGATCTTGTTGATGTTAAGCTAGGACAAGAGTACGAGCTTCTTGTAACTACCTATGCAGGTAATATTATATTCTACACTTCACATTGTGAAATGATGATGATTTTCTTTGGTTTTTTATGAGATTAGATAAAACTTAAGTTAATACATTAAGTTCTCTAATTAAATTCAAACATTTTTTTGCAATAACCAATAAAATACATAGTGAGTTATTAAGAAATTTAATGTACTGCACATGTACAATAGTATATATATATAAGAACTGTCATGAAATTTTTTTAATCTTGTAGGCCTTTATCGATATCGTGTTGGAGACATACTTCGAGTGGCAGGATTCAAAAACAAGGCTCCTCAATTCAACTTTGTATGCAGAAAGAATGTGGTTCTTAGCATTGATTCTGATAAAACCGATGAAGTTGAACTACAAAATGCAGTGAAGAATGCAGCTAACAATCTTTTGTCATTTGATGCATCACTCACAGAATATACAAGCTATGCTGACACTTCAACTGTCCCGGGGCATTATGTCCTGTACTGGGAGATTAGCCTCAGCCGAGCAACACCAATCCCTCCTTCAGTTTTTGAGGATTGTTGCCTCACTGTTGAAGAATCATTCAACAGTGTATACCGCCAAGGCAGGGTTTCAGATAAGTCCATTGGTCCCTTAGAGATAAAGATAGTGGAGAGTGGGACATTTGACAGGCTTATGGACTATGCTGTGGGACAAGGTGCCTCAATAAACCAGTACAAAGCACCGCGATGCGTGAAATATGCTCCCATTGTGGAGCTCCTGAACTCAAAAGTTGTGGCAAATTATTTCAGTCCAAAATGCCCCAAATGGGCTCCTGGTCATAAGCAATGGTTAGCTGAAGATTGAGACAAGGTTAGGAATAAGGAGCCTTGTAATGTAGCAGGAATGGAACTGGGGGAGGTTCAAGAAGTATTGTCTTGTGAGTTGTGACCTAGATTAACCCATCTTAGTTTCTTGGTAATGGTATTTTACTATTTCATCTTTGCAAAAGCAGTTTTAAGCTCTTGTTTAATGAATGCTTCTACATGACTTCACTTTGTCCCTTTATATATTTCATTTCCAATCAATGAATCTGGGTCAGTACTAAGCAACTAGCATGGGTTTTAAGAAACTAGTGTGGGTGGTAGAAAGATTAATTTTCTTCTAGTTTAGGGCCTGTTCGATACCGTTTGGCTGAAACTGAAAACTTATTGCCGAAAGTACTATAGATAAAGGTAAAAGTTAGTTAAAATAGTACAATGGAACCAATGAATAGTACCAAAAAGTGCAGAGGAGCCCATAAATAGTAACAAAAATAAGTTGAATAGTAAAATAATTTTCATTTTTCATTGGTATGCAAACGTACATTTAAAGTGTGTTTGGATACAGCTTATTTTGCTGAAACTGAAAAATTATTACTGAAAAAACTGTAGATAAAGGTAAAAGTTAGTTAAAATAAAACAGTGGAGCCCATGAATAGTGCCAAAAAGTGCAATGGGGCCCATGAATAATAGCAAAAATAAGCTAAATAGTGAAATAATTTTAATTTTTAATCTCCACCCAAACCCACACTTAAGCTGAGTTTGGATTGCACTGAAAACAACCCACGCCTGTGTTTGGTGTTTTTCCCTAGGTCTCGTGCACTGTTCACGGGACTCGCAAGTACGGAAAAATGTAAATTTTGCGTACAGAAAAATGTAAATTTTGCTTTAAAAGTGAGTCCCAAGGTACTACTCACATATTCAAAAATTATTTTACTATAATGTTTTCAACAGTAAATTTTCAATTTTCAGTCATGTCCAGCATTGGCAGGCAATGAAAATTATTAGCCTAACTCTATGTTGTCATGTTGGGCAAATTAATCAACTAATCTTTGACCGGTGAAGTACACTATTTGAAAATATGGATTCCATAAGGACAAAGGAATCAACTTGAAAACCAGTGAGCTCAATTTTGAGCAATCTGCCAGTGGGCACACGAATCAGAACTATGTGTTGACTATTCTTATATGACAATGGGCCAATGGCACTGTAATCATATATGGATCTAGCTCCTCCTTAATAATGTGTGTACTATGTGACATTTTTTTTTTTTTTTTTTATGGGGTACTATGTGACTCTTTTCGTTTGGCCTAGTTAACCATGTGATTCATACTCTTCCGGTATGTTTTCATTTTCCGGCCAAAGAATTAAGGCCTTGTTTGGATCCCTTTTTTTTTATCACTCAATTTCCATAACTCATTACTCATCACCCATCACTTAAAATATCCTACCTGTTTGGCACCATCATTCACTTGTCATCACTCAATATTTTTTACACTGTTTGTGGGCCCCACACCTGTCACTCGGTGCAGCTTGTTTTTTTTTTTTTTTCAGTATCACCGAACCCAGTGAAAAAAAAATGAGAAAAGAACTGAACCCAGAAACCCGATGAAGAACAAAAGAAGAAACCCAGAAGCCCAAACCCAGTGAAAAAAAAAAAAAAAAAAAAAAAAAAAAAAAAAAAAAAAAAAAAAACCAGCCAATGAAAACCAATGAAAGAAGAAGAAAAAACCCAGCCAACGGAGACCAGTGAAAGAAGGAAGAAAAGTGGAGAAGAAAAAAAAAAAGTTGCAGCTGACCCTGACAGTGGGTCCCTCTATGTATGTTTAATTACAAAAATGCCATTGAGTTATAAGTTATGGAAACTGAAAACAGCTAAAATGTGTTTTCAGTTTCCATAACTCATAACTCAAAAATCAGATAATTGAGTGATGGAAACAGAGTCACGGAATATCAGTCTTGGAATCTGTTGAGGTTCAAAAATTGGTCACAAACTAAGGCCCAAAGAATGTTGGGCTCATTTCACACAAAAAAAATAAACTAAGAAAAATGAGAAAAGAAAGGAAGGTTGGGCTTACATAATGAGGGAAAGAGAGAAGAAAGAAGAAAAAAGGGCAAGAGGCCTAAAGGATTGGGATCCAGAGATCCACGAAAAGAACAAAAAGAAAAGGCCCAAACTAGGCATAACCAGCAAACGAAAGAAAGCCCAGTAAAGAAAGGGTGGGCCGAGGATCCCAGAAGTCTCCAGAATCCAGAGATCCCTGGACGAACGAAGTAAGATTGAAGCAAATTCAAAGAGGGATAAAAGACAAAAATCATGCGAGTCTCATGCTCCAGACATGCAGTAAAGCCAGGAGGTACGAAGCAACACGCAGAAGCCATGATTCCGACCATTGGGAGAAAATGACAAGAGACAGTACAATTAAAACGCTGGAATACTGAGAAGAAAAAGCCAAATAGCTGAAGGCCGGCCAACGGAGAAGGCTGGAAATAGAAAACTAGATAAAGGACTTTCGTTTGGTCAGACCAAAAGTAAGAAACTATGAGAGAAAAACGAAACGACATAGTCCTAAGTAAAACTAGCACGGCACAAACTCTAAAGGGCAAAAAGGGGAAATCACCGGTACCCCGGAGCCCAATCTGCACTATAAAAGGAGGAAGGGGTCCATGCTGAAAGGAGAGCATTAGGAGAGAGGTGCATGTTGGGCTAGATCACTGAAACATTTTCCTAAAGTCTTATAAAATAAAAGAAAGAACTCTGTAAAACCAAGAGAAAACAGAGGAATCACTCCCGGTATCCCAGAAACAGCCACTATGGCACATGCTCAGATTCAGCAAGTTCAAACTTTGCAAGTCTTTGAAACTTAAATACCTATCAAAAGTCTGTAATTTTTGAACCTAGTTGAACCTTGTATCACGTCCTAGCGAGCATTGTAATAATAACTAAAGAAACTCAATAAAATGCACCTTACTAATTCAAGGATTCTTAATCTTTTCTTACATTATATTTCACTTGTTGTGCATTCCTTTGCTGTTAAAATGTCGTTCAATACGGATATCTTTGCTTGTTAGTTGTTTGTATTGTAGGAAGCTTGTTTTGTGCACCACTCGGTTCTTAAACAGCCCTTTAGCTACGGTGAACCGAGCCCAGTCCTCCAGAAAACATTTATTTGGCCCAGGATCTTTGGGCCATTGTGCTAAAAAAAAAAAAAGGGCACTCTCACAGAATCCAAACACCTGCTCTTCCGTGGGCCCCACCAGTTTTGGATCATGAGTTATGAAAACAGGATGATATCACTCAGTTTTGTGGGTTTCCAAACAAGCTCTAAAGGATTGTTTGTTTGTTTGTTTTTTTTTTTTTTTTTTTTTTTTTTTGTGGGTGGGGGGGTGGGGGGGGGGGGTTAGTTACGCTATGTAGAGCCGTATTCCCATATATACTATGTACTGTCAATTTGATCCTGAGTTCTTGCTATTTCTCCAATTCTAGCCACTTGTTTTTTTTAAATATCTCAAGCACCTACTATAAAACATTTTTTTATATATAATTCGATAGTTGGTGAAATAGTGATTTGAACCCTAAATATATTTTTTAATGTTGTTGAAGGCCAAAATTTCACAAGAAAGCCCATTCTATGAAAAGTAAAGACCATGAGTTTTAACAAAAGAAGGCCCAATTCATGCAGCAAGAAGAATCAACATCGAGGCCTTATGCATGTTCAGATTTCCAGCAAAAAGGCCATTAAAAATCCAGCAAAATCCAGTGAAAGAACTAGGTCAGGATCCCCAGAGGCTGCCAGAGGCTCGGGATCCTCGAGACGTGCACAGTTAAAGTGGGATTAAGACAGCTCAGAATGAGTACCACGAAATACAAGAAATGAAGAACAGATATGTCACTCTCAAGCACCCAGTGGTGTAGCAAAGAATCAGAAAACTTGGAGAGTGACAATTCATGAACAAAAGGCTAGTACCCCGAGGAACCTAGAATGAAGAACTATGAAGGGAAGTGGCTGGGAAAACCTTTAACCCAGCAGGAATTGATTCTGCTCACTTGGGAAAATTGACAGCAAGGAGGACAGCCAAAAAGCTAAGTCTAAGAGGCAAAAGGCCTTGAAAGAAGAGAGGGTAAAGGTCAGCTATCCAAAATGGAAAGTCAGTAAGTGGCTTTTAGGAAAACAGAACTAAAAGATGAAAACTATGAGAAACAGAGAAAGAATCAACGGTCAGAATGGCTGGCATAACAGAGGCTCTGGTACCCAGGGAGCCAAGGGGGGAAGAATCAATGGTATCCAAACCCTAAAATGACACTATAAAAAGGGGGAAGCGGCCAACATTGAAGGGGCATTATGCAGCAATAGAAAATCACAGAAAAATCATTGAGAAAACTCTATCAAAACTCAAGGAAAACAAAGAAACATCTCCCGGCATCCCAGAAACAGCCACTATAACACATACTCGAATCCAAAAGGATTCAAACTTTGCAAGTCTTAGAGGTTTAGATAGCCATCTAAGTCTGTAATTTTTGAGCTTATTTGGACCTTGTATCACGTCTTAGTGAGCATATTGTAATCCACAATTAAGAAAAATAATGAAATACCTCTTATTGATTTGAAGATCTCTAACAATTATTTGGTGTATTTCTTTATTACGTTGTCTTCCTTCACTGTTTCTTGCTAAAATCCTTCTCACCTAACTATCTTGGAAGGCAAAGCCCAAGCAAAGCCACTCGAACTTGAGTTCCAAATCCCACAAGTCTTGTGCAAAAGCACTAAGTCTATGAGAATTGGGGCCAGGATCCTCGTGGCTGAATCATTCCCATTAAATTCATTTACATATACGTATATGTATTAAAATGTATATCATAATCTAAGAAACTAACAATTATTTGAGGATATGTGTATTGTATAGTGTGTTTTTTATGTAGCACCTATAGAGGTAAAGGGAAAGAACAAAACTCTATTGCATAATAAACATGGAGAAAGATCATATAGCTCAGAGAACCAGAGATTCTGGATTCTCACAGGCCTTGTGCACCCCGGGATCCCACGACAGTATCCTCAGGGTACCAAGTGAAGGAATTCTTTTAAATGTTTATACAATAAAAGATAAGCCTTAAATACTCTATTTTAATTTCCTTCTCATTGTGAATATTATGAACACTTATTTTACTTATTTCATAAGAGTAATGGTCATTTTACGAGACTAAAACACTTATAATGATATTTTATTGCTTAGGAGGAATTGCATTTTTCATCTTGAGGAGCTTTATGTGACTTGCGCGCAACTTGGTTTGTAATCAGCCTCATTTAGCTGCGGTAAACTAAGCCCAGTCCACCAAAACAACAAGTAAAGGGCCCAAGATCCTTGTTTTCTACTTGGGCCTGTGTGCTAGAAAAAAAGCACTCTCACAAATGTCATGCTCCGAATCCAACTATAAATATAGGCATGTGACAACGGCCGCACGCTTATAAAATAAGCACCTTACAAGTGTGCAAGGCCTTCTTAGTAACTAAAATTTATGCTTAAAATTATATCAAATAAATCCAAAATACCACAACAATTTTTTTATGAATAGATCTCTAATAATTATAAAGGAACAAAATCTAAATCTCATGTACACAATGCCAGTTGGCCAAAAACTATAAGACTATTACATGACCATCTAATCCCAAAATCACTAAGCTTCTTTCACGCTCACAACACAACAGCAAAACTCCCAAAACTTGCTACTCTTCACAATCTGAAACAAAAGGGGAAAAAGGGGCTAAGTTGACAACTCAATAAGTAACCAAAGTCCTAATAAGTTCTATCAAGCAAATAGATCTGTAAATTAACAAGTTGTATATAGATCAAATATTTTGAATCTTACAAATATATCATAAGTGGATTAGAAAATAATCAGTTTTCCATATGTCAAATCTATAATTTACAATAGGTTCCAAAAACACATAAGCAGTTTCAAGGACTTAAAACAATTCAAATATTCAAATATAATTCATATTCTTAACAATCTTTACAGCTATAGTCACGCTATATCCCCGTGACTGGGCATCAGATTTAGATGAAACTAGTTTCGTACTAATATATATCCCCCATTAGTTGGGTCCAGATACACGATAGGCTCGTGTTGCCCCAAATAGAACTAGTTTCAGTACCAATGAATAACCTCTATTGGCTGGGTATCAGAGTACTAATTAATAACCTCCATTGGCTGGGTATCAGAGTCAAAATATAGTCAGATTGTCTAAAATCATATATATATATATATATATATCAAATCATAGTTCAAACAAAAATATATCTCATTCAAGTATATTTATAAAATTATATATATTCAGTAAATCAAATATATTTGTCATAATTCTTTATTCTTTACTTTAAATCAATATAGCTAAACAATTAAATAAAACCAAAACAATTATAAACAAATTTTAGTAGTTAAAATATAGTCGTATAAGCAAAATAAAACTAATTAGGATAAGATTACTTACCTCAACTAGCTCACTACGAAAGAACTTCTCCCTAACACTTTCTCTAAAATCCTTAGATATCACCTAAACAATTTTAAAGCACCATTTACTCAATAATTAGATAATTGAAGAAAAACTTATAACGATACCCGGCCAGAAGAAAGACTACTAAAAATATCCAATAACTATCTACTTATCTCACACCAAAGTTCCACCTAATTAGGGGTGTGCAAAAAACCAAGGAACAGAAAAAACCGCTTCAAACTAACTGAATCGTTGCAAAAAAATTTCTATTCGGTTTCAGTTTCATTTTTTAAAAACCGAAATTTTCGGTTTCGGTGTCAATTGTATATGCACCGAACCGGCTGAAACCAAACTGAATTATATTATAATATAATTTATATTATAGTTTTATATTATTGTGAGAGTGCCTTTTTCTGTCAGCACTGTGGCCCAAAGTTCCTGGGCCAAATAAATGTTCTTGGTGGACTGGGATTGATTCTCCGCAGCTAAAGGGGCTGTTTTAAGAATCAATTGGTGCACAAAACATACTTTCCATAACACAAATAGCTAACAAGAAGGAAAGCAAGAATATTTGCATTGGACGACATTTATGCAGTAAAGGATTAACACAAATAAGAAAAAGGAAAAGAAAAATATAACATAAGAACAAGCTGGGGATCCTCTAATTAAGTGAGGTATATTTCATTAATTTTATTAAGCTATGATTACAATGCTCACTAGGACGTGATGCAAGGTTCAACTGAGCTCATAAGTTACAGACTTTGATAGCTATTCAAGCTTCAAAGACTTGCAAAGTTTGAACTTGTTGAATCCGAGCGTGTTCAATAGTGGCTGTACTGGGATACCGGAACGGTTCCTCTGTTTTTCCTTCAAGTTACAGAGTATTTTTTGCAACTTTTCTAGGATTTTAGGAAGACAAAGGTGAATGCTTAAGATGATCTGATTGTTCCCCCCAAAATTGAATCCCCTGTAGCATGGATCCCTTCCTCCTTTTATAGCACAACTTCGGCCTCCCTGGTGAACCAGCGATTCCCCTGTTTTACCCTTTGAAGCCTGTACTGTGCCTGGTTGCTTCAGGATCGTGTCGTTTCCTCTTTCTTCATAGTTCCTTGTTTTTTTGTTCCGACCAAATAAAAGTCCCTCGGCTCCTTTCCATTTCCGGATTTCCCCGTTGGCTGGCCTGAGGTCCCTTTTGGCTTTTTCTTCTCAGCGTCCCAGCCTTTCCCAGTTGTACTCTTCCTTGTCTTTTCTCCAAACAGTTGAATCAGGTTTCTGCGTTTTGCATGCTCTGTACCTCCTCTGCGTGTCTGGGTCACAAGGTTCGCGTGGCCTTTGTCTTTTGCCTTTCTTTAATTTCTTTCTGTTATGATCCTCCTGCGCGCCCTAGGATACCTCTGGGAGGCTCTCTGGGATTCCGGCCCAGCTTCCTCCTTTTTTTCAGTTTGGTCTGGTTTGCTGGTTGGGCTTCTTCTTCTGGATCCCAACCCTCTGGTCTTTTCTTTCTCTCTTTTTTTTTTTTTTGTGTGAAATGGGCCCAATACCTTTTCTTTCTCTGTGGGCCTATTGGTGGGCTGTTTAATTTCCTTTTTTTTTTTTGAACCTCAACAATTATATATGTAATATAATACACGTGTTGGGCTTTGCAAAGTTGCAAACATTGGGCCTTAAGCTTTTGGGCCTCCTAACTTTTCATTTTATTCTATAAAAATTTGGGCTGCCAGCCTTTCATTTTATTTTATAAACATTGCTATTTAAAACCCATTAAGATTAAGGCATTAACCCATTAGATTAACTAACTAAAATAAAACTAATTAAATATATAATTAAACTTTAACTAATTTAATCAGAAAACCCTACCAGTTACCCTACATACCCCACACCCACACGTTTCACTCTTACTCACTCTCATTCTCAAACACAAACAGCCTCCATATCTAAACTCTCACTCATGCCGAATCTGCCTTTGCCGCTGGCCTCCACAAGCTGACCTCCACACACTAGCCTCTACAAGATGGCCTCCACACGTTGGCGTCCGCCTCCCCATGCCGGCCTGATCATCGTTGATTCTATTCTCACGGTGACGGTATGATTCTTCCCTTTTCTTTCTCTCTTTTCTTTTTTCTTTCTCAATTTCTCTGTCTTTATTGCTTCGTTCACCAGCTCTCTCTCTCTCTCTCTCTCTCTCTCTCTCTCTCCAACCGAGCCAAACCTAAGGCCCAAAAACCGAAAACTGATTGAAACCAAATGAAACCAAAATGAAGCTGAAACCAATTGATTCCCAATTATTTCGTTTGGTTTCGGTTGAGAATTTCACAAACCGAAATATTCGGTTTCGGTTGGTCAAACACTAAAAAACCAACGAACCAAACCGATTACACCCCTACACCTAATCATTATATTTTTCTTTATACATTTTTTTTTTTTTTTTTGCCACAACTAAAGCCCTAGAGATAAGACCATATCTCCTATTACTATGTAGGCACGTGGGTCATTCTCAAGTACGTGTGTTCCTTTGTTTCCTTTCTTCTTCTTCTTCTTTTTTTTTTTTTCACTATAATTCATGACTTGTCAGACCTCATTGACTTCCTATTCACCCCTACCAAAACCAATAAGCAAAATATAATAATAAAAAGAAGTTGAAGGCTGCTTTGTTTCCTGTTTTAGCCCTCATCTATACTGACACACTCACATCATCAATAGGATGCTGCTGCTGTATCGATTTTCCTATTCACCAAAAGTACAACTTTTTTTAAGGCAAAAACTATGTAGAACCGGACCACCATGACCATGCCTAATTTTTCTGCAGATCCATCTATACCTAACGCAATAGTGGAGGAAAAATACGAAGAATATAATTTAATCCCTTCTTCGATTCAAATCATAAAATTAATTAGATATTTAAATAGTTTCACTTCTTAGCCAAAATACCTACATAAAAAATAAAAATAAATAAAAATACTCTAATTCCAAATAAAGCTTAGATTTGACAAGAAAGCGATTCTTAGGCTCTTATCTCAATTGTGCAGTCAAACCTTCTCTATTTGAATATTTTGGGTAATCTCCTCTCTCAAAATATCTGTCATGATATGCTGACTTAAATTAGCTTATATATAGCTAGGGTTTCAACCTTCTTTTCTAAAAACCCTTTTAGTAATCTTAATTATAAAACTGACCCATAAAAAAATTACTTAAATACCCCTCCTTTTAAATCTTTTTTCTTTTTTTCTTTTTTTTTTTTTTTTTTGGGTATTACATTTAAAAATACCAAAAGGTGCCAAACAATTGAAGTATTTCAACTTAATCCAAAACACTAATGTATATAAAATACTAAATGCTTTGTTGTTGGCACTGTTTTGCATAAATATGATGATGTTTAATAAAGAGTGTTCCATTATCATATGTTGGCTTCTTTTTCAAAAAGGTCCATGAAAAGATATATACTACTTCATCATCACCTTATTCTCAAATACTTCAATTAATGTACTTCCATTGCCATCAGTATAAAACACTAACTTATTTCTTGATTTCATTTTAATTAAACAAAATTCAACAAAGCTTTCCCAAGATATCTGGGCTCTACCAATTCTAAAGTTGCATCTGCTAGCTAGCTAGTTGTCAAATTAAAAGAAAATTCACAAGTAGTGAACTTAAGAGAGAATAATTTTCAATAAGCAAGCTTACTCCATGATTAGAAAGTCCAAGAATGTTTCACCAACCTAGTGAAATGCAATTTTAGCATTAGAAGAAGCCCAAGAAAATCCCATCATTTGTGACCTAATCTTCTGTCGCCTGAGAGAGTCTCTAGCACTGCTATGTCCTGTGCACAGTGTCATCTCTTGAAGGGCTTTTCCATGCTTTAGCAGAAACTTTGCTAGACTAACCTCATTCTCACATTCTAAGAACCCATGGATCTTTACTACCTTCAAATGATGTAGGAAGGACTTCAAAGTATGGGTTTGAGATTCCCAAAATTGTTCTTCCTCAGAGCTAGACATGTCCCACAAGTCCCTATTCCATTGCTAAGGAAGAGAAGTGAAATTAATATGAAGAGAGTTTGTACTAGTAATTGGAGAATAAATTAATCAGAAGTAATGCATGCATATAACTTACTCTCCTTTCAATCTTGTAATCATTAATAATCTTGAGAATAAGAGTATGCAATGTGGGAGAGCTCCTGAATAGGCATGCTAATCCTAGGACATTATTTTTCTTGAAACCAGTATGCAACTCCAAAGATCTGAGGTTATTAAATGGCTGTAGATAAACTGCAAAATAATTATTGCTTGATATAATCTGCAACAAAAGAGGGCTAGGTGAAATGGTGAACCAAGCAACCAAACCCAAAAGCCTAAATAAACAAAAGAAAATTATCATATATAGCAATATATTAATTAGATTCAGCAGTGATTATGGAAATACAATAAAATCAACAACCATGCAACATTTAGCCAACTGTTGGTATGCAGGAGACCAAGACATGAAATAATAAACTAAGGACACAATAATTTTAGCAATCTTTCCTGCGACAATTGCTAATTTGGCAAGTTGTGATTAGAGTAATGTGACTTTCACATGGAGTATCCATTATCATTAATCCTAACATGCCACACCAATAGTTGTGAAAATATTATAAAATTTGTTGTGTTCTTAAAATTATTGGTACAAACGTATATATCACAACGGTTATACAATTCTCACTATCCCACCATAAATAGTATATAGTTTTTTTTTTTTTTTTTTTTGATAAGAAATTCACTTAGCTTTCATTACTCAGGACATAAAGTCCCAATAGGTACATCAGTCCGAATCTGGTTTACAATCATGGGTGGAGTTTCCTCCACCCAAATTACTTCGTTTGCACTCTCATAAGCATTCCTAGCCAACAAATGTGCAACAGTATTGTTGCTACGCCTAACATGGATAGCCTTCCACCCACTGAACCTCATTAGAAACCACCTCGAGCCTTCAATGATCTTCTAAATAAGCGTGGCTGGGGGAGAAGCTCCTTTGATTGCTTGTATGACAGCTAGAGAGTCCCCCTTAAGAATGATGTTTTTGAGTCCTAAGTCCCATGCTAGCATAATACCTTCCTCGAGCGCTTTGGCTTCCACCTCCAACGCACCCAAGGGGTAGTGAATTTTTTTTCCTCATTGCACCCATCAGCTGGCCTTCCTCATTTCTAATTACCACGCCAACTCCACAGTTCCTAGATTCTTTGAAGGTGGCCCCATCCACGTTCACCTTATACCATCCCTCAAGCAAGGCAATCCACCCTCTATGAAATGGAGGGGGTTTTGGGGGGCTGCTAGGCAAGTTTACCCGAAACTCTTCAACATAGCAACGTGCATCAGCTGCAATAATCCTTCCCTGCTTCCTCTGACCTCTGTGCCTAGCCTTATTTCTATTGTTCCATAAGCTCCACGCAGTCATGGCAATCAGCTCCCAATCATACCCTCCCTTCTCTTCCTGTAACAACCATAACACATCCATAAATTGCTCTGGGCAATACCTGACATTGTGTAGCTTGATCTTTAGCTCCCCCCAAGCTGCCTTCGTGGTACTGCAACCCCATAGAATGTGTCCCGATGTCTCATTTTCCCCACATTCATCACATTCCTCCTCCATGGTTACTTTTCGTTGTGCCCAGCTAGTTTTTGTGGGAAGAATATTTTTGCACGCTCACCATGTGAAGTGTCTAATCTTATTCGGGCATTTCATACCCCAAATGGTTTTCCACAAAGCTTGAAGTTTGTAGTTGTCCAAGCTTCCTGGGTGTCCATCTTCTATTTTGCTTTTTTGTAGCAACTTAACTGCTACTTTATAGGCATTATTAACTGAGAAAAATCCATTAGAGGTCATGGCCCATACCAGTTCGCCCTTTGGTGCCATTGAGCTGATGGGAATGCCCAGGATGATGTCTGCCTCCAAGGGAAGGAACAATTCTCGTACCATCTCTGTATTCTACATTCCTTAGTCCCCATTTAAGAGCCTTGAAACCCGCTTATTGCCTTCTCAAGCTCTCACCCTCAAGCTGATCACCTTACCCGAGCCTATGCCTGGCACCCATCTGTCCCTACACATATCCATGTCCCTACCATTGCCAATAATCCACCTCGTTCCTTCGTCAATGACCCTCAAGCTACCAAAATGCTTCGCCAAATATAAGACGAAATTTTCCCCAACTTTGCTTCCATAAAGGAGGTTTTTGCAAAATACTTTGCCTTGAAAACTTTGTGCAGCAAGGAGTCTTCTTTCTGCATAATCCGCCAGCCTTGTTTCGCAAGTAGAGCGAAGTTGAAAGCCTTCAAACTTCTAAATCCCAAACCACCCTCTGCTTTTGGTTGGCATAATTTTTCCCACGACATCCAAGCCATCCTTCTCTTATTTGATTTCTGCCCCCACCAAAATCTTCCCATCATAAAATTTAACTCTAAGCATACAGATTCCAGGAGTTCGAAACAACTCATCGTGTATGTGGGGGTGGTTTGTGCTACTACCTTAATAAGGATTTCTTTGCCAGCATTTGATAGGAGCTTACCTTTCCATCAAGCAATTTTTCTTCCCACTTGGTCCTTTATATGATTAAAAGCATTTCACTTTCCCCGCCTTAGAAGCGAGGGTAGACCAAGGTATCTTTCATGTTGCTAAATTATTTGTGCCCCAAAGACTTCCTTTACAACTTCTTGGACTTCCCGCAATGTGTTTCTACTAAAGAAAATGGATGTTTTCTCCTTGTTCAATTTTTGGCCCAATTCCATTTCATAAACTCTTAATACTTCAGCTACCTGATTGCATTCTTCCCTTGTTGCCCTGCTGAATATAACGATGTCGTCGGCAAAAAAAAAAAAAAAAAGGGAGATTGTAGGTGCCCCTCTCTTTACCGCTACACCATGAAGAAGACCTTCCATTTCTCTTTTCCTCAAAAGGGCCAATAATCCTTCTGCACACAAAAGGAAAAGGTATGGTAAGATGTGGTCTCCCTACCTTAGCCCCCTAGTAGGCATGATGGATCCTTTCGGCACCCCATTAATAAGAACTAAATAAGTCACCGTGGACACACACATCATCACAAGAGCAATCCATCTTTCGTGGAATCCCATTTTCCTCATCATCACCTTAAGATAACCCTACTCCACACGATCGTATGCTTTACTTATATCTAGCTTTAACGCCATCAAGCCTTCTTTGCCTTTCCTTCTTTAATCAATCGAATGCATTGTCTCAAAGGCTAAAAGCACATTATCCGTTATGAGCCTACCCGAAACAAATGCACTTTACGCTTCACCAATCACTGCTGGAAGAATTCTCTTGAGTCTATTTGCGAGGACTTTAGTCATTAGTTTGTAGACCACATTGCACAAACTAATAGGGCGGTACTCAGTCACCCATTGGGGATTTTTTGTTTTGGGGATTAAACAGATGTATATTTCATTGATTCTTTCAGGCATGATCCTTGAGTTTAAGGCTTGCAATACACAGTGAGATACACTAGGTCCCACAATATCCCAATATTTCTGGTAAAAAATAGGGGACAAACCATCCGAGCCTGGAGATTTGGTAGGGTGCATTTGGTTGAGCGCCGTCCACACTTCCTCACTTCTGAACTCCTTCAGTAATTCTTGGTTCATACCCACCGAGATCCTTTTTTTCCACAGCCCCCACACTCTCAGCAAAGCTCTCAAGGTGATTTGAAGTGAAAATTGAGTCAAAGTAATTCAGTATAATACCTTCAGTGGCTTCTTCCATGTCATGCCAGTCCCCATTTGAGTCCATAATGCATTCAATCTTGTTTTTCCTTCGTCCTTGACTTGCCATAGCATGGAAAAATTTGGTGTTCCTATCCCCCTCTTTCAACCACAGCACTCTTGATCGTTGATTCCACATCACTTCCTCCTAGGTGTGAAGTTCGTTTATTTCCATTTTCAATTCTTGGATTTCTTCTTCAGTCTCATGGAGCAAATTAAGCATTTTTTAGTTGCTGGAGCTTCTCTTTTTTTTGTTTAAGAAGTTTGTTCACATTGCCGAATACCCTCTGGTTCCACCCTTGGAGTTGTTGTTGGCATCTTCTAATTCTTTCTTGTATTGGAAGGGTTAAGTCATCACAGTATAGGTCCCAAGCTAATTCAATTTCTTCCTTACATCCTGCTTCTCTTGTCCACATCACTTCAAAGAAGAAATGCCTGCTTGTTTTCCTATGGGGCTTACTACCCTTTGATCCAAGCACCAAAAGACAATGGTCGAAGGCAGCCATAGAAATGTGATACACTATCATATTAGGAAATTCCTCCTTCCATAATTCGTTAGCAAACATCCTATCTAGCCTCACTAGGGTCCTCTGTTCTCCAAATCTTCCATTGCACCATGTATATTTCTGCCCTACAAAACCCAAATCAAGGAGGCCACAATAGCTCACGGTTTCCCTAAAAGCCTCCATCTGACTTGCCTCTCTATCCCTCCAGCCCAGTTTCTCATCAAGATGGACTATTTCGTTAAAATTCCCAAAAATCACCCAAGGTAAACTAGCTTGTGCATGTAGCTTTATAATTAACTCCCATGAACTAAATCTCATCCTAGCATCTAGGTGCCCATAGAATCCTGTTGCTCTCCAATTTTTTCCACTCTCTTCCTCACACACAGCAACTTCAATATGAGAGTGAGAGCAGCTTTTGAAAGTTACTTTTTTTCCTTCACGCCACAGCATTGCAAGACCTCCGCTTCTTCCGTCACTCGGCACCACGATTCCTTGAATGTATTCCAGCTTCTATTGCATGCCTTTAATTCAGCTTTGACCTGCCTTAATCTCCGCGAGAAAGACTAACGTTGGGTTCCTCGTTTTCACCTCATCGGTGAGGGACTGAACTGCCAAGGCGGAACCCATTCCTCAGCAATTCCATGCTAGGACGATCATTTGGCTCGACGGTGCTACTCCGCAGCCACCGCCTCTCCACCAACCATGTTTATACTGCCATCACTCACACCACTCACATCCCCTGTATTTCCATCGCAGGTTTTCTTTGCTTTCTCTCTGCCTTTACTTTTATTAATTTGTATTGTGTTTGGATCAAGCTCCATTAGAGGGGTTGGGCCTTCCCTTTTAGCTCCAACCAAGCCTTTCATCTCAGCTTGCATAGTAAGCTTGTTCTGTCTTGCCATTCTTTTCCAGTGCCCACTATTTAGGCCCAAAACCTTAGCTCGCCACCCTTTGGTTGATTCAAAAATCATTGCTAGTGGGCTTGTGTCTTCCGTGGCCCAGTCCTGGCCCACTACTACCTTCCCCAATCCACTCTTTTTGAAATTTTTCCCTCAGGATTCTCCTTCGTGCCTTCACCCGTCGTTTTCTCCCACTACATGGCTTCAACTTCTTTCCCTTTTGCAAAAATTGTCTCCCCGATGTGGTTGCTAAGTATAGCTAAAGGTTTGCCAACCTTTTTGCCTCCCTCTTTGATCTTCCCTCTTTCATGAAACTTTGCCTGGTTTTTGTCTTTAGCCTCTGTTTTCTCAATGCAATGAGACTTGCTTTTGGCTTCTTGGGGATTCATCTCTGCCATCAGACCTCCACCGACCTCTGCCTTTCGTCCTGCATCTTCCCTCCCTTCCGGCGACCCCACAAACGCTCCTCTACTGTTGGTCTCTACCGTTCTTTTCTCTGCCCATCCTTTTCCTTCCTTAAAGCCATTGTCATTTCCATATCGTCTCCCTAGTTCCCCTCACATCCATGCGCCATATTGCAGAATCGCCTTTCATTTAAGGGTGTGCAAAAAACCGAAGAACCGAAAAAACCGCTTCAAACCGACCGAACCGATGCAAAAATTTCGGTTCTGTTTCGGTTCGGTTCTGTTTCGGTTTTATTATATAAAAACCGAAAATTTCGGTTCAATTTTCGGTTGCAAATTTTAATGAACCGAATCGACCGAACCAAACCAAAATATTATTATATTAAATATATAATATAAAATTTGTAAATATTTGAGATATCAGATATGCTTTGCGTGCGTTGGGCCTCTCTTGGGCCTCCATCATTTTGGGCCTTCATCATTTTATTTTAAAACAATTCACAATTGGGCCTTTTTTTTGTTCAGTCATACTCATCAAATGATTCAGCCTAACTCTTTCTTGTTCAGCTGAGCTTTTCAATGTTTTCATTTTTTCTTTTTAAACGTAGCATTTTAAAACCCATTAGATTAATTATATATAATTAAATATCTAATTAAACTAAAACTAATTAGACTATAAAATCATAAGTCAGAAAACCCTACCCTGTATACTTTTCTTTTCTGAGTTTTCTCACAACAATGGCTTCCTCTACTTTGGTGAGACTCTGCCTCTCACCTTGCTAGCTACCTGGACTCTCACTCAGGCTCCAGGATCCGCACCAGCCTAACCACCAACCAAGTCTCCATCTCCGACTTCCTCAGTTCTTCTCCACCGTCTCATGCTCCCACTCCCACCTCAAAGCCACCGACTCCCTCTTCAACTCCAACTCCATCGGCCACTCCTCTGCAGTCTTCCTCCGCTCCGTCAACGTCGCCTCCGGCTCCTTCCCCACCGATCGCCCCAACCCACTCCTACTTCAGTGCTTCTTCTCCGTTCTTTTTTTTTTTTTTTTTTGCTACTTGCTTGGTGCTTGGTGTTTGGGTGGTGAGAAAACGTGGGAAAGCAAAGGAAATATATATATTTTTTCTTATTTTGGTATGTTTTCTGATTATATACAGGATTTTGATTTTTTTTTTTTTTTTTTTTTTGTTTGCTTTGAGTTTGGGTGCTGAGAAAATGTGGGAAAGTAAAGAGAAATAGGCTTTTTTTTTTTTTTTTGGGTCTTTGATCTGTTTGGTTCTAAGAAACTAGAGGCAACCGAAAACCGACCAAACCGAACCGATTGAAATCCAGTCAGTTCGGTGTCGGTGTTCCTCCCTTTCGGTTCGATGTCAGTGCCAAATTTGGTAAAACCAAAATTTCGGTTCGGTGGAAAAATCGCACTTCAAACCGACCGAACCGAACCAATTACACCCCTACTTTCACTCATCACCCACTCCCCCTTTCTCTTTTTGCATGCATTCTTTCTCCCCATGGTTAAGCATGCCACAGATATAAAAAATTAGGGAGACGTTCGTATTTGAAAAACACCCGTCAACCCCCATCTTCTTCTATTGACACTCTTTTTCCCCTGATCAATTTCTTCGATGTGTCCACTTGAACTCACACCCAAAGGTATTTGCCCCACTGTACCCCTTTCTCTGGCACATCAACTTCCATAACTTCTCCAATTTTTGAACCTATGACCTGTCTTGCCTCTCTGGTCATACTCTTGAGTGGTAAATTGTAAATTTGAACCCAAAAGGGTGACCATTTCATCATAATGTCCTTTGGAACCAACTCCCCTTCAAAATCCTGCAGTAATATCAACTACTTCTCATAACTCCATGGCCTCATCTCCATAATTTTCTTCTTGTCTCGGCTGTCTCCAAATTCCACCAAGAACAGATTATCTTCGATTTCTGATATCTGCATTCCTTTATTCGGTTTCCAAAGCATTCGCGTATTTTTCTTCACAGCCTCAATATTAATACAGCGTTGTGTAAGTATCTTCACTATCACGCAATTCTTTCCTAGTTCCCTAGCTGTCTTCGTGCTGTCTTGCCCCAGAGTTATGCCATCGTCCTCTTCCTCCGTGACCGTTAGCCTTTTCCACATCTCTTCAGGCTCCTCTGCCATTTTTAGAATCCCCTACTCTCTTCCTAGAGGGTCGAGAGGGTACTCAACTGACCTCACTACTAGGGAGATCACTCTTCTCTTGCAAGGATGCAAGACACTACTTTGCCACTACGTGCATGAGAGCACAAGAGCACTATAACTCTTCATATTAGATATATCAAAAAGTGTCTTTTGACCGAAAATATGCCTATTTAAATAGTATATAGTTGATGTTGGAGCTAGTCCCTTTTTCTTTACAATCCAAGTGTCATTCATCGTCATCACCAATAGAATTCCCTTTACTCAATTATGAATGATGCAAACATGGGAGTCTTTCTTGTACATTAGAGAGACTCTAATTGAATAGTTAATATAATATATATAGACATCACTTCACCTAAAAGCTTAAACCAATGAGTTTGGATTTAATTATTATATTAACTACTTATTTTTCTTATTAATATCAAATGTGGGACTTTACTTTTTAACCAATCACACAACTAACATGTAAATAACACAAAGTTGATTAACTAAATTTAGGTGTTACCCCTAGTGAATTCCCATGATTGTTTCTTCTGGGAAAATACTAGCTCAACCATAATTTCAACAACAAAATAAAAACTAGGGTGTTGTGCTTTTTACCATGCTGGAATGATACAAGGCAGAAAATTTATTCCAAATTAAGTCCCTAGCTGTTAGTAGTTATCACATGTTCACGTTTATCTCTGCCAAATACTTAAATATCATTTAACTCTAGTATTGGATTAGAGTGAATTTTCTTGAGCTATACAGATTGATTATGAAAATAAATTTCAAAGCTAACCATAAATAATGGACTTTAGAATCAAATCTTGATTCTTTTTATATCCTAATCATACACAGAAACATGTATTAGTCTAAAAATAAAAATATATAGACAAAGTGATCTAAAGAGAGAGATCAGATGACAAGTACCTGGACACATTGGCTTTCAAGTGTTAAGTAATGGGCATGAGAGAGTCCAGACAAAAAATTGGAAACACTATGAAGCTTGACCACACTTACATCTTCATGAAGTACAAAGAAACCAATAGATACCTCATGCAGCAAACTTAAATTCTCAAGATCACTATAATCAGTGATGGCATTATGTACCCAGTGCAAGATTTTGAGTCTGGGTACATTGATCTCTACCCAACTCTTACCCTCAGAAGCATCAAAACAACGCGCTACACGCAATCTCTCCAATTTTGGACCTGAAATACTCAAATCTTGTAGCTGAAAACAATTTTCCAAGGTCAACTCTTCAAGTGCCTTGCATCCAACACTAAGATGTCTCAACCCGAAACAAGCGTCGAGACTCAATTTCTTCAAGAGTGGAAACGATGATGAATCCGATGAGAACAAGTCCACAAGTGAGGGCTGGTTGTGTAAAATGATAAGCGAAAGAGACAACGTGTGGAGTGATCGAAACCCATCCTTCATAACTGACGAAGGAGGCAAACGAAAACCTGGGAAACGAGATTTTAGTTTAAGAACACGCAATGATTCACTTGCTATAATGGAACGTGGGAAGTTAAAGTAATCATCAGTGGCAACCTCAACATCAAGTTGTTTAACATTATGTCGAATGGCACGGCGAATGATACCATTTAGATGAGAGAAACTTAAACTTCCTCGAAAACGAAGGATCCTTAGGTCTGAGTTTTTGTCACGGTGACCTAAAACCCTAGTTATGAAGTCCAGTCCTGTAGTAGAAGAAGAGTGTGATTGAGAGTTTTTGGCATTTGGGTTATGATTTATGGAAGAAATGGTATTTGGGTTAATGTTTATGGTGGTGAAGTCAAGGTCAGGGAAGGAAGACCAGAGAGATCTCCATCGCTTGGATAAGAGACTGGTTTGTGCGATTGATTTGATGGGTAGGAGCAAGAGAATGTGATGGAGAACAGCATCAGGAAGATCACTGATCCGATCGATGCCATTTTCAGCAATGTGGGAAGGCTTCTTGCGCCTTGTAGATCTTGTTTCCATTGAAATTTGTTGGCAATTTTCTTTGTTTCTTTGTTTTTCAGTAGACGCACTGGTGTAGTTTGACTGTTTGAGTAAGATGGTTAGGGTTTGAACTTTTCTCTGTTTCTTTGTTTTTCAGTAGATCGACGCACTAGTGTAGTTTGACTGTTTGAGTAAGATGGTTAGGGTTTGAACTTTGAAACTTTCAAAGTGTAGAGTAAGGTGAGAACGAGAACAGCGTTTGAGACTTTTTTGAGTTAGTTTCAAATTTTTTTAAAATCAAACAAACAAAATCACACAAAAACTTCCGCAACTAAAACAATATATTATTAGCTATTTACGATAAGATAAATATTGTTGAAAGTCGAAACACTTTAATGTACACATTTTTAAACGTAACTGAAATCATGACTTAAATGAAGTCACAATTTCGTCAAAAAAAGATTGAAGTCACAATTTCCAAATTAATTCATAATTTCAATTTCTTTTCAATTGTGTGTAAAAGTATGTGTATTAAGATATGTATAATATACATTAGTCTTTACAATAGAAATAGTGACATCACTTTAAAACAATTACAACTTAATTATCCGCTTAATAAACTATAGAAAAAATTGTGAATTTTAATGAGCTTAACTAGGAAAATCTGTTCTCTTTGAAAAAAGAATTAGGTTTTAATTTTGCTAAGTAACGCCAAAATCGAATTGATATTTTGATCTAATGATAAAGATCATGGATAAATGATTATATGTTCACAGCTATCATATCTATAAAATATAAAATAAAATAAAAAATTTTGAAATACACTTTTTGTCCTTAAAGTTGAGATTGTTTTAGATTGGTCCCTTTTGTTGTTTCAAATTTTTCATTTTGACCATTTTACATTTTAAAATTTTTATTTTGGACCTTCATGTTTAATTCGGTTTTCTATTTGGTCCTTTTGCATTTCAAATTTTTCATTTCCATAAAGGGCCAAATAAAAAAATTTATTCAAATATGAAGGATCAAATAGAAAATTTAATTAAATATGAAGAGCAAAAATTAAAATTTTAAAATATAAAGGGCTAATATGAAAACTAAATCAAACATGAATGGCCTAAATGAAAACTTTAAAACATAAAGAACCAAAATGAAATTTTAAAATAAATAAAAAATAAAAACCAAAAATTGTTTACTTTAATCATCAAAAAAAAAATTGTATTTTTTTTTAGAGAAAAAAAAATGTATTTCTAACATTACTCTTTGTATATACAAAACCAATAAATAAATATAAAATAAGAAAGAATAAAAAATCATTTGGTGTGTGACCTATTAAGGCTTTGTTTTTAGCTAGAGCTGTAAATGAACCAAACCGTTCCAAAACAGCTCAAGTTTGGCTCGATAAAAAACTCATTCATGTTTGTTTGTTTATAAACAAGTCAAGTTTTAGTTTTAGTTTTAAGTTTGATTAATAAATGAGCCGAGCCCAAGTAAAAAATATTGTTCATGAACAAGCTCATGAACACCAAGGCTCAATATAAAAGTAACAAAACAAGTTGAGTCAATGCTTATTTATGAGTTTGGTAATAAAATTGATACGAGCTTGACGAGTAAACTCATATCCTTCTAAAACTTTAATTAATTATAAGTTAAGACCACTCATCCAAACCAAATAAGTTAGATAATAAACTTGATATATGTTTGATAATATACTTGTTTTGAATCTCAAGCTCAAAAACATGATATTAAGCTTGATATTGAGCTTGAGCTTGGCTTGACTAACAAACCAAGTCATGCCAAGCCAAGCTCAAGATTTTATACTTTATAACGAGCTCAAGCTTGAATATTATTTTTAGGCTCATATCAAGATCAAGCCAAGCTTGAACATTCTACTTTTACTGTCGAGCCGAGCTTGAACATTCACTACTCAACAAAGCTCGACTCGTTTACAGCCCTATTTTTAGCTCTCATTACCAGCATCATACAACAAGAAAATGCTACATAAAACACAATCGCTAGCATGGTAATGTCATTCTTTAAATTACCAAATAGTTTGGTTAATGTGGTATGGACATGAGATTCCATAGCATATTGAAAATATTCTCATAAAATAAATAGGACTTCGTGCAGAAAGCTTGGCTTTCTAGTCAAGCAGAGCTTTTTCTTATTTTAAAAGATGGGAGTATACGAATCTATTATGGATAATTATTTAAAGGGTTAAGGGTTCCGAAGCAATATAAAATAGAAACCAAAAAATATAAATAAAAAGAAGTTTGTTTTCAATTTCTTAAAAGCCAAAAAGAAGCCTATAGCTGATTCATATTTGTTCCCTATTAACCAAGTTTGTTTTCAAGTTCTTAAAAGCCAAAGTGCCGGTTCTCACAAATTAATGAAAGTTTCGAAAGTTTGAGATTCATACGTACCTAGAGTTTAGATAATCGACATGCACATCATGGACATAACCTAAGCTATTAAATTAAATGAGGTTGGGAAACTTGATTGTATGAGTTATATACGATTGAAGCTCAAACACAATCTACTTCAAACCGTATATACTTCATCTTTTGAGCATTGGAAACTTGATTTAGTGAGGTTTCTTTTATTATTAGTAAGTTAGACACACCTTATTCTGATAAAAGAGAAAGATGCTGTTGGCTTTATTAGTCTTGCAAGACAATCATTTTCTCTTATAAAAACAAATAAAAATAAAAATCATTTTTGAAAAACCTAAGAAAAGCATTAGCCACATCTGCACTCAACTCAATTTATGTCCAATGTGGGACCAAGTTACTCAACATACGTCCACATAATACACTCAACTAATTCAATATCAATCTAGACATCACACAACCAAACCATAAATCCAACAGCAGAAACTAAAACATCTATAACTTCTTTAAAATATATGGCAGACTCTATAACTAGATTAAGTTAAAATCAAACATTAAAGTCCACCCCTGGTTGGTGTCACTTGACAAATTTCATCCAAATCCACTAACATCTTGGAATCAAGTCCTTGACCACCTTCGCAGGAATCAATTCAATATCTTCCAAGACCAGTTCTTGCTTTTCTAAAATCCTCACAAAATTTAATGCATTATCTGTTCTGAGAAAAGATTTTATCTTGACTAGTTCAAGGCTTGGGAAGCTGAGATTGATTAGTTCACCTATATTCCCTTTTGATGAGCTCTCCTGAAAACGGGAACAACAAAAATATGAAAATCACGAAATGATCAGCAATGGGGAGTCAAGCATTTGCCTCAATGGCAATATTTAAAACAACTAGAAATGCCTTATACTTACTTTGTTGTAAAATAACTTGAACATGTATCCACAATCAATATTTCAAGGTTGGCAGTAAGTTCAAGAAAGGCAGCTAAAACAAGAAGATCAGATTTTAAATGTCCTGTACGAAGGTGCAAAGTGGATGATGTAGAATATATTAGTCCCAAACAAAAGTCCCTTTTCTGCTAGAAGCTTTGAGGACAAACCAATGCAAACAAAAGAGTCAGATAACAAATAAACTTACTAGAAAATTGACCCTCCACATGCCAATTAATAGCATAAGGGGGTTGAATCTAGTAATTGTATTAAAGTAAGAAAAAGAAACTTGAGCTCCCTATTTAATGTAAGATACAAACAAATTAGTCATTTAAAAAAAAAAAATTGAAGTAAAAGAAAGATCAGATATTTAACTGATCTAAAAAATGATAAACAAGGAACAGCTGACATGCTATAAGAATCATGGCCACCTAGACTATCCAAGTGAAGACAACGCACTTTTCTGATTCAACTGGTTTACTTGATTATGCCAGAGAATACATGTTAAGTGGCAGCTCAGAATGCTTGCAGGAATTTATGTGATGTACTATTGAAGTTATGACAATAACTAACTATTCCAATTAAATGTAAATGGTCACATATTTAATATCCAACATAAATGATGACTTCTATTTCTCTTTCCATTATTGTCATTCATCTCAATTCATATGCAGCAGATGGTTAACTAACTCTTTCGTATCTTCTTTTCCCAACCCAAAAGTTGGACTTTTCTGTTTCCAGTAAGACACCAATTTTGCACTAGCAATGTAATGGAATAGGTTGATTGTTCAAATTCAACAATCAAATTCTAATTTTCTGTTGTTTCTTAACTTCCTTTTCATTTTGATTGGAGCAATTGCTAATAATTTATGCTCAATTTCTCAGAATTATAAACATGACGTGGGACAAGGGGGAACAAAGCAAAATCTAACTTAGAATTCCTGGACCAGATCTGGTCAGCACTGATATTTTGAGAATTAGAGATAGGTTTTGGTGGGAGAATGGTTGGAGATAACAAGGATTACTAGGGTTTCTAATGAGGAAAAGAATAATGGGATTTGGGGATAAAAAAAAGGGGAGAAAACCATGATTTGGGTTTTTGTTCCAGTGCTGTGAGCAGTAAACTGTGAACAGTAACAAGGCTGTTTGAGGGTTATGTGGGGCTATTTGATGGATGGGGATTGGGGGCTTTAGGATTTTGAAGTTTTGGATTTTAGGGTTTAAAGGGTGACAAACCAGTTTGTGTTCACAAGGGTTTAAGTTCTGTGAATTTATGAACAAAAAATAAAAAATTCTTGGCAATACAAATAGACTTCCTATGCGTCACAGTCCACATCTAGGGTTTCCATGGCATCACATCTCTAAGGGGAAGGTTGCATCACGCAAACCTCAACAAAGCTTCATAGCCTCTGAAAATTCAGAAATCTTATTCTTCTTCCAATAGAAAGCATTACATTCCTAAAAATAGAAGACTAATACCTATTCCTAGTGGAAATAAGACTTACTGAAATTTTTAATAAGACTTGGACTTGAACTCCTTGGGCTTTACTACTAAGCTCAAATAAATAACTAAATTCAAATATAACCAAAATAAGACCCATTGCACTATTAGCATAGCCCATCCCTAAAAATCAGAAAGACTCCTTTTATCTGTCGTCAACGGTTACCATGGTTCTCCATCAAAACAGAAGCATAAACTCCAAGCAAACATTGCAATGCCTTCAAAGAGTTGAAAAGTCAACAGCAAAGACTATTGATCTAAACTATGCCACAAAGCAAAAGCAAAAGTTAATAGGAGAAGCCCTGCTCAAACAGTGAGGACAAAGTAAGCCTATCCTAACTTTATAACAAAAATATCTAGTGATTTGCAATATTCCATTTTGGATGAACTGAAGTTCTAAATGAACCACCATATCAAAAGTGGGATGCTTTAGGCCCAAGAATTTTTTTACAAACATGCCTGAGGGAGTCTCTTTGTCAGATGTCGACACAGTCAAGTAAACTAGGCTCAAGTGTATAAGCCTTGAACTCATCTTACACTAGACATTTGGTGCAAACTCCAGCACAAATCAAGTAAGAAAACTCACCAAACATGTGGCACAAAAGGTGAAACTTACCTTACCAATGATTTTACAAAAAAGCTAGACATGACCATCATTGCAAATTATTCTAATAAAAGTACGGAATAACAATATTTGCTACAACCAGAGACTTGGCATCCATGAGAAGATACTACTCGCCCCCCCTTTCCAAATGATTCTATACTAAATGAAAAAGACATGTTGCAAAAATCCCAAGAGACCCATTGCTTCATTTAAAGTGCTTGAGATTAGCTCTCTAAGCTTCAAAGAACATATTTTCACATCCTACATTACTTAACAGTAATCTAAACCAGTTTCTCTAGGTTCACATCTACATAATATCCGATACCAACTTATCCGCCAAATAAAAATAATAAAGAAACATGGATCTCAATGACATGAATTGCATACCTGAAATTCTATCGCAAAGAGAGATTTCTCATGTAGAGAGCCCCTACAAAGCCACTAAGTAGAGCCATTTTCAGCAGTTGTGAGCTGCACAGTTTTTCTGCCTCTTGACCCAATTGAACAGCAACCTTTTCTGCAGCTACTGCAACTTGCAACCCCTCCCCACAACCAGGCAGATTTTCTTTGGGGGTTAGCACCTTTCTGTATGCAAGCAATGCAAAAAAATGCCCCACAAATTATCTCAGACCAAAAATGTTAGTTTCCAACCCACAAAAATTTGAGGTGCAGTGGTGGAATATTGATTTGCTTCTTTGATACACATGAAGCAGGACTGAAACAAAGGAAACTTACTGTAATGTGAAGAATCGGCCTTCCCTCTCAGGCTCTCACCAATAGTCCCCACAGGAGCATACTCCATCCTTGAAATGATGGAATCGATTTGCATCCCGAACAACTATCTCCCTGTTAACAAGCTTTGAAATAAACTTGGTCGCTGAATGACAATTTACACATGCCCTAAGATTCTTTATTATTCTAAGGGTAGTTCCAGGAGGAGTACTAATGAGCCCATAAGCAATTGCTAACCTTTCACTATGATTACAGAGAATCTCCTCTGTCTCTTCATAATTCAAGTCATGAAAAACTGAATCTGTATGCGGGACAAATCCTGCCTCCTTCAACCTCTTCTCTAGTCTCTCAAGCTCCACAGAAATTTCCTTATACCTTGGATGTGATTTGTCTCCCACACGAAATGCCTGAAGCTTTCCATTGACCTCAATCAAACTATACCCAAGGTCCTTACTAAGTCCTTTCTCCTTCATCAATACACGTACCTTTGCCACACAATCCCACAAACAGACTGAAGCATACAGATTAGAAAGCTGCACATAATGCCCTGTATTATATGGGTCTAATGAGAAAAGCTGCTCTGCAGCATATTCTCCCAAAGTCACATGGCGATAGATCTTGCATGCACTAAGAAGTGCTCCCCATACACTAACACCTGGTTCAATTGGCATGTTCGTGATAAAATCATAAGCTTGACTCAAGCAGCCTGCACGTCCAAGAAGATCAACCACACAAGCATAATGCTGGTGGCGGGGCTCTATATCATAATCTTTCATACGGTGGAAAAGTTCCCATCCCTCTTCTACGAGGCCTGAATGATTGCATGCCATGAGTAGCCCAACAAAGGTGACATCATTAGGGCACACACCAGCTTGCTTCATTGCATGGTAAAGATCAATGGCCTCTCGGCCCCGACCATGCAATCCATAGCCCACAATCATGGCACTCCACACAACTACATCCTTTTGTAGTGTTCTATCAAAAATGATGCGAGCAAAATCTAGACTCCCACATTTTGCATACATATCAATAAGGGCTGTATTAACAAAAACATCATCTCTATACTCACCCCTCATGATATAATCATCCATCCATCTCGCTAATTCAAGGGACCCCACTTGGGCACAAGCTAAGATGGCAGACCTGACAGTTATAGAATCTACACTTATGTTCTTACCAATCATCTCACGAAATAGCCCTACAGCTTCCTCAGCATAACCATTCTTCGCATAACCTGAAATCATAGCATTCCACAGAATCAAATTTGGTAGCTTCATCTGATTAAAGAAAGATCTTGCAACTGTCACTTGACCACATTTTGCATACATGGCAGTGAGTGAAATAAGCAAGTCTGGTTCATATTCAAGACCCATCTTAATGACACAACCATGAACAGATTTTCCTTGTTCCAAATCCTCAACATCAGTATAAGCCCTAAGAACACTTACAAGAGCTATCCAATCTGGTTTCACATTACTCTGCCTCATCTGACTGAATATTCTCAATGCTTCTATGGGCTCGCCATTTTGCGCATACCCAGAAATGATGGAAGTCCACGTGACAATCGTCCTATCATATAAACCATCAAACACCATCCTAGCATGCCTAATCTGACTACATTTTGCATACATTGCAACAAGTGAATTCTGCACAAACACATCCAATTCAAACCCATGTCTAAATATCTGTCCATGTACCCGCCAGCCCATTTCAAGAGCCAGCAAGCCACTGCAAGCTTTTAGCACATACGGAAAAGTAAAGCAATCCGGACTCACCCCCGCCATTTGCATCCTCGAATACATTTCAATCACATCACCAAACATATTGTGCATTGAATAACCCCTAATAATCGCATTCCACAAAAACACATCTGGGTCAGGAAATTCATCAAACACCTTACGCGCATAACGAATTTCTCCAAGATTACAGCTCACATTGATCAACTTTGTAATCAAAAACCCACAATCCTGCAATCCAGAGGCCAGTAAGTGGGCATGGATTTGATTCAAATGGGTCTTGTGGGTGGAATTATCAATAAAAGACACATAGAAGGAGTTGAAATCGAAGGTGAAGTGGACGTTGGCATTGTTTAGATGGAAAGGTGATAGTACAGAATAGTGGTTGAGAAATGTTAATAGTAACGCGGGAAATTCAAATGATTTTGCCGTTGAAGGGTACAACGGTCGGATGTTGGCGGTTAGGGAAAAGAGATCTGAGGAAAAACAACATGGGTGAGAGAGTTTCCTTGTCAGTGTCACACTCGTACATTTATTCATAATCATAGCCATATGGCAAAATTGGCGTTTAAAAGTTTACACTGCAATTTATGTAAGTCCATCACTTTTTGGTTTGCTCTCAAGAAAATAAAATAATCACTTATTGGTTTTGGGAGTAGTTGCTTTTTAAAGAAAAATATTATAAGATTTATATATATATATATATATATATTTTTTTTTTTTTTTTTTTTGAGAAAACAGTAAGTCCATATTATATTATATTATAAGATATATTTTATGATGATTATATTTTATCATTTTTTTTTTAGGGAGATTATATTTTATCATTAAATCAAAACATCGGTAGTTTTTTTTTTTTTTTTTTTTTTGAGAAAATACTAAAACATCAATTAATGTTTAATATAAGCAGGATTTAGACCCAAATGCTTTATGTGATAACAAAAATTTTGCCAATAGTTGGTGTACCGCATAGGGTCCCCAGGCCCACTTGGGCTTTGAACTTCAACGCTGCAGTGTGGCCTGTGACCCCAACCTCTTCATCCGAAGCTAAGCCCAAGGCCTACTAAGGCCATGAGCCCAAGCCTCATGCCGCTATGCTTGACCCAAGTCCCATTGGACACGTAATCTTGATCTGTACACATCACGATTAACAATTCGAGGCTTGCCCGATCAACTACATCTCGAACGGAAACGTGATTGCTTAGGGATACTATATCTCAGCTGCTCAGTATTGCCAAGGGGAATATCACTGCCCAGCATCCCTCTTAAGGTGGGAACCAGTTCCAATGCCACTCTTACCATGCTCACTCCCAACTAAACACCCACTTATGGATGATAGCATTGGACCTCCTTTTCCACTGATAATCCAGAGTAATCATAGTCGCCCACTAATCTTGAGCTATAAATAGGAGTATGAGTAACAGGAGGTTGGCAATTCTAGAGAGAACGCTGAGAGAAAAGAGCAAGCACTTAAAAAGAGTGAGCGAGCAACTCTTTGAGGAAAAGAGCAAAACTTTAGGAAACAATAGTGAATTTGGGCTCCCCGAGCATAGGACCACTTAGAGTAGGAAACCCAAAACCCACAAAACAAATAAATTGTGAGCCCAAGTAGAGATTAGGCCCAATAGCCATATTTTAGGGATGCATAGTTGGGTTTGAGTCTTTTGACCTAAATGGAGATGGAATGCTTTGTATAAGAAGTTTTATTTATCTGCAATCAGATTTGATTTGGGTTTCTTTAGCTTTTTAGCATAGAAAACTCTTAGGTACTCCCAAGGCAAGGAAAAATTGTGTTTTCTACTCTCACATTTATGATGGACTCCACCACGAATTTAATGAGTAAACCTCACCATGACGATGAGAAGAATGAACACCATTCTCCATACTCTAAAAATACCTAAAAATTACCACTACACACCATTGGTGCGATAGTCACTCTACAAGTATAAGTGCTTGTGAGGTGTGGGGGGTAAGATCCGGGGTTCAAGTTTTCAGGAGGGAGGTTCACACACATATACACTTAGATTAGGCTAAAGTAGAATTTTTATCTTGTATAAAAAATAAATAAATAAATAAAAACCTAAAAATTACTCTTTTAGCCGAATATTGGTCAACCCAACTCATTTATCACCTCTTAAGCTCTAGTCTAGTCAGTATAGGGCGGTGCTTCAAAGGCTAACTAAAGTTTCAAATAATTTGTCCCTTAGGGACATCCGATAAAAAAAAAAAACGAAAGTTTCAAATAAATTTTCCATCAAAAAAAATTTTTTTTAAAAATTTCATTTATGCCGGAAAAAAATTATGAACCGCAACCATTACCTCTGGCTTCAGTGACTGCTACCGAGAAACTAATTTTAAATGTATACCTAACCTAACTCTTTTTTTTTTTTTTTGGCTGAGAGTAAACCTAACCTAACTCAAAGAAGTAATTAATAGCTTTAATTATAGTTTAATATAGTAGTATATTTTAGTAGTACTTTTCTTCTTTGAAATGAGGTTTAGGAATTAGGAGTAGATGTAGAGAGATTTATGGGATAAAGAAATTAAAAAGTTCTGGGGTTTGTTTTATATAAAAATAAAAGAGTAGTGAACTTGAAAAACTAGGAAATAGATAATTTCATTTTCAATTGCAAATGACATAGATAAACGATGCGGTAAGAATGCTCATAAAGCTTAAACTTTCAATGGGATTGCCAACTATTTGAAAATGAGTTGGCGACAGTAGTCAAAGGGGAATTGGACCCCCAGCTTTTTAGATCCAATAATATTAACAATGACTAATAACAAATATTTTTTTCTCATTAAAAAAATATACCATATATTTTACTATACTATTACTATAAGTTATAGCTGAGCATAGAAGGCAAATTAAAAACCTGTTTCTCATTGAGATTTTCAGCAAGTTCTCATTTGCTTTTGTGAGTGTTTCCACATTAATTGGAAGACTGACCGCAGAAGCTGATATGAAGATAAAAAGTATAGACTATAGACCACATGTGACTGTGAGTTCATATGGAAGATTTGGCCCTTCTTTTGACTACACTAACTTCCCACCAAACAAGCGAAATTATACACCAAAATTTAAGGCGTTCAGCGTGATAGAACCCTAAAACTATTGGACTCGTCTCTTGGTCAAGTCTATAATAAGTCCCTTCCCAGTTCGCACCAAAAAATTAAAGGTCCATAAATGCCCTTCTTTTTTGGGTGAGCTTATTGGTTTATATATCAATTTGCTGCTTCTTCTTTTTTTTCTTTTTTTTTTCTTTCTTTCTTTCTTTCATGTTAAAATTGTTAATCGGTTCCATTAATTCAATGAATTAGTGCTATTGAACTTGGGCGGTTGCAACAATTAATGTAGAGGCACCGTCCTCGCCACTCGCCTGTAGTGACATAGAGGTAGGAGCTTGCTTCGCATTTATTCCCACCTCTTTGGAATTCTAAAAATCATGCAAATTACAAAAAATCCCTCAGAAATATTTTCCATAGGAAAAATGAATCTAAAAGCCTGCAAATTATATATTGGACCGTAATTTACCTCAAAAATTAAATTAGTGAACACAACTACAGCCACTGATGAGAGAACAGAAGGCCAGATCATAGCGGTACTACAATACACTTCTTTATTATCGTTTTAATTCAAAATAATGTACTTCATCTTTAGCAGTTCCTTCATAATTCCACACCAACACATTATGCACACACATCTCAGCTTCCTAATAAGGAAGTGAACAAGTCAACACACAGAAAAATAAAGTATAACAATGCAAAGTTGCAAACGCTTTGGCAAGAAAGACAATTAAAAGTAGGACAATGCAAACAAAAAAGGCCACATACTTCGCTCATCAATCATATATTCACAGTATCTAAAAAGAATTACACTAATTCCTCTGCCTCACACCACATTATGTGTTTGTATCAAAATGAATCACTCACTCCTTTACTCACTTGACTTCTACACTAAACAGTATTTTTTTTTTTCTTTTTTCTTTTTTGTTTGAAAATCTCTGTAATAAGATCTCAAAATGTCACCAGAGCATACAAGCTCAGTGAACATCATCTCTTTTTCTCGTAACCCGAATGTAGCAAAAAACAGCAGCAAAAATAGCAGTGACAAGGCCACCAATGATGAGACCCCCACCAGCCACAGACTTGTCAGAGTGATGCTTTCCCAGCCGTCTGATCTCCGGAGCTTCAGCCACATTGGAGTACTCCTTATTACCCTCTGGTGACTCTGCAACACTAGAAACAGGCTGATCTGCAAGTCTAGCCACAACCCTCAGTGTCCCAACCTTGTTTTGAGCCTTAAGCCCAAATGGGTTCAGTTCTGATCCCTCAGATTTTCCAGCCATGGCATGTACCACCAAGATTTCAGCTAGTATAACCATAAAGCAAAACAGACCAAGCCTACCCATGTTCAAAAAACTGAGGGGAAATGTGAAACAGAATAAATGGTTTGAATATGGAATACTAGGTTTAGAATTGAGATAGATGTGGATTCGAATTGCCAAATATTTTTGGCTAAGTGCAGCATGAGATGGATGGTTATATATAAGGAGGAACGGATGGGTTCGATTCTTTGGAAGTGAACGTGTGGTTTGAAGCTGAGGGGAAGGTTCATACTGTTTTGGAAGTGGGTCCCATCAACTAGTTTTTGATAATGAAGGGGAAGGTGGACTTTGGAAAAGTTAGGGTCTGAGGGGTGAGTAAGAGGAATCGTGTCTGCGTAAGCGTGTGTTTGTTTTACTGTTTCTCGTCAATCTAAGCAGGTGAAATAATGGAGACACCTGTTTTCTTTTGCTACAAAGTGACAGAAACTACAACTGGATTCTCAAATTTATCTGCAATCTTGGGATTCTGACATCTTTTTGCCAGGAGAGAGAGAGAGAGAGAGAGAGAGATCTTTTTGTTATACAAAATCAGCATTTGGGATTTGTTGTTTACTATTCACCATTATTTTACTATTTGTTTTTAGGGACAAACTTTGGTACACAGCATGACTCTTTTAAGTTTCTCTTTTAAAATTCAATTATGTGAATTTTTTTTTATAAAATAAAAGAATATTTTTTATTTAAGCGGTTACATAATTAAATTTTAAGAAGAGAATTTAAATAATAATATTTAAGTACTGTACTTATGTCTTGCCTTTATTTTTAAGTAATTTGCTTTTTGGTAGGACTAATTACTAGTTCAAACTTCAGAACTTGTGTGTTTGGTAGAGGAGCTTGAGTAATATTATTTGAGTGTTTTTGATATACTTATGGGTGAAAATGTGTGTAAAAATGTGTGTAAGTATGTTTGAAATGCTCAAAAAGTTTCTCAAAATGAGTTACCAAACGAGTCGAATTCTTCCTCTCTTCCACCCCCCCCCTATTTTTTATGCTTTTAATTCAAATACAGTTGTAAATGATTTTAAGTGATATAGCAATTATAAAATAGTAATTAAACCATTTATTTACTATGAGTTGAAGTACCACTAATTATATTTATCGACACATTAATTTGTATTTTTTTTTTAGTTAATAATCAAGTTTATTATTAAAGAGAAACAATATTAACATCCTTCTTGCAAGCATCCAAGACGGCTACAAGAAGAAGATGCCTATTACAACAAAAGACCTATGAGCAGTAGCAAATTTAACTAAACTATGGGCGAATATATTATCATCTCTCCTAAGTCCTAACCCAATTAAAATTACAAATAACAAAAAGATAACAATTTTTATCATCAAGTTTGGATAGACCAAACAAAATTTATAAAAATTTTGTAGTAAAATTTGTTTTAATTTTAACATTTTCATATTACATAAGTCTTAAGCCTCACCAAAAGATATCAATAGTGGAAAATGTAAGGCTACAAAGGAGTTGGTATTAAAAATTCAAGTTTGTTCATTTTATTTTAGGCTAAAATGCAAAACAAATCCTCTATGTTTCACCAAAATTCATTTCAGTCATTTAACTTTGTTTTTGTTCGTTTTAATCATTTATGTTTCAAGTTTATTCAATTAAAGTCTCACCATCAACTTTTGTTAAATGTTTCCGTTAATTGTCCAATTTTTTTTCTTCAAATTTTTTAAATTAAAAAGAAATTCAATTAATGATTGAAAGATATTTTCCATATTTTTCAAAAAAAAAAAATAACAGAAGTTGATGGAAGGATCTTAATTAAATAAACTTGAAACTTAAAAGACTGAATGAACGAAAGCAAAGTTATAAGCCTGAAATAAATTATTGTGAAACTTAGATTGTGCATTTTGCATTTTAGCCTTAATTTTATTTCAAACATGAGTCGAACTCAATCTCATTATCAAACAAGGTTACATGTTCAAACTTTTTTGAAGTTCATTATCTTGTCAAACATGCTTAAGCTTTTTTCCCCTTATATAGAAAAACTATGACTAAAATTTCTTACCCCTTAACAAATCTATGAATTTAACTATTAATGAACATTTTATATTATCAATAAACTACAAATACGTATTTGATGTTAAATAAATCTAGTTACATACTCAAACAATCTATTTTCAAGTGTAAATAAGTATATTTTTGGACAATTATACAAAAAAAAAGTATGATATTATACATAATTAAATAAAGTATGCATATTTATGAGCTGTTCACAAACATATTATCACATATGAGATTAGTTTGTTAAATAATTTCGCGTTGTTCACAAACATATTATCTTGTATAAGATTGGCTTGTGTTTGAACTCAACTTGTTTGCAATACAAATAAACATGATCAAACTTTTTTTTCAAAGCGAGCTCAGGTTGTTCATAACAACTTGATTTATTTGCATTATTTGCAGAGAAAATGTATCATTTGTTAGTTGTTGCCGTTGAACTAAGTAGTGGACAAATGCTCGTGGAGTGTCAAAAAAATTAATAAATGACGGAGTGCCTGGTTGGCCGGTGGATCCACGTACGCAGCATCACTATCATCACCCATTATTATTATTATTATTTTTTTTTATGGCCCAGATGAGATGAGCATATTCTATGCTCTTTTTATTTTACCTACCTGCAATCATGTATCTTATTACTCTTTTTACTCATCAGTATCTGATCTGAGGATTACTTCTTAATTAGGTCCTGACTCGTGACAACTAGCAAGCAAACGAAGAGGTTCCTATAAATTGCAAATTCTAACTTTATTTTCTTGGCAATGTTAAGAGTACTGTTCTCTTTTGGTATGAAAATGACACACAGCTCACAGTTGGCATTGCAGTTACAGCTGGAGATTAGCAATGACATGGTTGTCTATTCCAATTTCCAATTGCTAGTGGTAGGCTCTTGCAATCCACGTTTAGTTAGCAATCCCGAGGATGAATTGAGTTGTTATTGACTGGGGTTCAATTAAAGTACTCATTCATCGATTAGTTTTATACTTTAATGACTTAATTTGGACATTGGCAAGGGTTCAATTCATATATATATATATATATATATATATATTTCTTTTTCTTTTTCTTTTTTGTGAAACTCCATTAAGAATAATAAAATATGTCAATTAAGTTAAAATGCTCTCAACAAGTGACATTTTGAATTTGTTTGGAAACAATTTATTTAACTGAAACTGAAAACTTTTTGTTAAAAGTACTATAAATAAAACTAAAAGGTGGTTGAAATAATACAGTAGGACTCATAAATAGTACCAAAAAATGTAATAAGACTCATTAATAGTAACAAAAATAAGCTGAATAGTAACAAAAATAAACTAAAAAGTAAAAAAAAAAAAAGATTTTTTAAACCAATACCGAACGCGACCTCTATATATATAATAGAATATAAAATGAAAGACAATTGAACACATAATGGTTTGTGATTGTGTCATGCAAAATTACATTTTTCCTAGCATTGAAATGCGAGCAATAATAGATCAAACATCTTGTTTTTGCTTAGTAACAATAGATCAAATCTCTCACTTGCATGATCAGTTACATGCATCCAGTTGCACTATTGAAGGTGGTTGGTTTAGTGATCATTCTTACGAGTTTGGGAGGTGGAGGTTCCGTGTTCAAATCCTGCAATAAAAAACGCTCGGAAAAAACATCTACTCTCGGCTCATGTATATTAGCATTTCCGACGGGGTTAGTGTCATCCAAATGGCAAATACCCTACTTTTGTAGGCCCAAACGTATTCCAATAATACTAACATCTTGCAACACAGTTTTAGGGCCTGTTTGGTACATGCACTTAAACAACCGTTTTCAGTTTTTAAACAATATTACACATATTTCTATACACTATTTCACCTACACGTATTTTTAAAAAATACAAACATCGTTATTAAAATAACATTATCAAATAGTCCCTAATTTCATCAACACCATAACGAGATTTCACAAATCACAAAAGGAGGATACAGTACTTTGTTGGTGAGAAAATCGAAGTTTCGTTGAAAGAAAAACTTTTGACTTCTCTGATAAATAGTCGGTGGTAGATGCAAGCTAAGCAGCCACAACATTAGTTAATTCATGATTCATATGATGAAATGAAGTAAAGTACCCAACTGTCCACCAAACTGGCCACAGTCAAAAGAGATAAAGGGCCGAAGCTACATCACAGACTGTTTCACTTTTCAAAGCCATGCACCGATGCAGCGTCTCTATTTTGTTTGAACTTTGAAGGAGAAGGAGTGGGAGGGGGATGGGAAGAGATACAAAAAGAAATGTGAAAGTGGAAAATACCTCATTTGGTACAGAGAAAAATAAACAAATAATTAAGGCTGAGTTTGTTTGAAATATTTTTTAGCTGAAAATATTTTTAAAGGTGTTTGCTTATTATGTTCTTAAAAGTAATTTTTAGTGCTTGGTTCGTACAAGATATTAAAAAAAAAAATTATTTCTTAAAAATAAAAATACCAATTTTGGTCTAATAACATGACAAAATATGAAATTTAAAATTTGAAAAAAAAAAACTTTCTTGAACCATACTCAAACAAATCCAAATCCATTCATTATATATTATTGGCCAATAAAAACTTTCAATTCATTCCGGCCTTATATATTAATTAGTATCCAAGCTATACACAACAAATTATGACTGTAGTGTAGATCTCCCATACCTATCAATAAAAAAATATTTTTTATTGATAAAGACTAATTCTAGGATTGACAAAAAATAAACAATGTAGTTAAGAAAGGGGAAAAGATGAATAAAAACACCAGTAAAAACATTTGATATGTTTTTAACAAATTATAATTTAACTAAATCAATTTTTTATATAAATTCTCTAGCTTAGATTATTTATTTTTAACAAATATTATTTATTTGAAAAATAAAGAATAGATATGATATAAATTTTCAACAATAGTATGTACATTTATAAATATTTTTAATAAATTTTTGTGTCCATTGAACAGGTTAGTGGCTAATATAATGATCTATTTACATTTTTTTTTTTTCCTTTCGATTAAAGGTTTTTTTTTTTAATTATTATTAATATTATTAATATTATTATTTACTTTTTGGTTTTAGAATCGAAACAATGAGATACTTAATACCAGATAAGATCATGAACATGTGGTCATTGTTTATCGATCATTGTCTTCAAAACGAATCACAATGTTAAATATTAGCATTGATACACCATGTTGAATACATTAGTATGGATGCAGAAGCAAAAGCATAAAGTATAGAACACAATAACACACAAGAGCATAAAGTATAGAACACAATAATACACGAGGATTACGTGGTTTAGCCTAACGGCTTACATCCACGGAGGAAACCCTAAAGGGCTACATCAATAATATATTATAGTGTAGTACAAATTCTGTGTTACAATGAATCATAACATGTGTATATATAGTAGACTAAACCCTAAACTAATAGACTTCTAGAACAAACAGGAGACTTGGCTTGCACACAAAGTAGAATTAGGCTTGGGCCTATGCTAATGGGCTAATATATCTCTAACACCCCTTCTCAAACTCAAGATGGAAGCTTGATGAAATCTTGAGATTTGATAATTAAGGTTGAAAAGATCCCTTGAATGAAGTTTGGCTCTGTGAGGGTCGTTTGAGGAAGGCAATGGTCTTCCAGTGTTGATGCGACTTCTAAGGGGGGCATGACTATAGAAGCGGAAGGTTTTGACGAAAACAGTAGAAAGCCAAAGAAGATGAACGCAATAAAGAAACATCGAGGAAGACAAAAATTGCTCTTAATATACCGTATACCATGTTAAATATTAGTATTGATACACCATTTTGAATATACTAGTATAGATATTAGCATTGATACACCATTTTGAATATGCTAGTATAGATGCGGAAGCGAAAGTATAAAGTATAGAACACAATAACACACGAAGGTTACGTAAGTATAGAACACAATAACACACGAAGGTTACGTGGTTCAACCTAACGGCCTACATCCACGGAAGAAACCCTAAAGAACTACATCAATAATATATTATAGTGTAGTACAAATCTTGTGTTACAATGAATCGTAACATGTGTATATATAGTAGACTAAACCCTAAACTAATAGACTTCTAGTACAAGCAGGAGACTTGACTTGCACACAAAATAAAATTAGGTTTGAAACTATACTAATGGGCTAATATATCTCTAAAAATTATTATTATTATTTATTTTTTTGGTTTTAGAATCGAAACAATGAGATACTTAATACCAGACAAGATCATGAACATGTGGTCATTGTTTATCGATAGTTGTCTTCAAAACGAATCCCAATTCCCATGTTGCGTGGCAACTTGGAACAGGAAGTCGGTGAGTGCATTTTAGACCATACTCCTCGATTAGATATCGATGGATAATTTTGTTTGTATTCGTATTTGACTAGCTCTATCTGCATGTCCTATAAAAAATAAAAAAAATAAAAACCATGCATGGGCTTAAAGATCCCGTGATCAAGTAATTATAAACCCATATATATAAACGATTGATTTTTAATTTATGATGTTTGCTTTCTTATTATTGCTGTTTCTTATTTAGCTAAACACCAATTGATTTTTTGTGATAACGAACCCCAAACTTCTTATTTAATAATAAAATATTTTACCAATTGAATTAATTAAAAACAACATAAATCAAAAGAAGTAGTCTAATTGTTTCTAAAATCTCATGAGATTCTAGAAATTTTGGGTTCCAAACTTCCAGTCAACTAATATATTAAGGATTTTTTTTTTCTTTTTTTTGTTAAAGAGTTTCTTAAATATTCATAATAATTTTTTTTCTTTTAATTATGTAATATGTATGTGACAAGATTACACACCCCCACAAGAATTATAAAGTGTTGAAAGAATTTTGAACACTTTTAATAATAATAATAATAATAATAATAATAAGACAAATGTTAACAAGTATTATGCAATACTTATTAAGATTAAAATAATGTAAGTTTTACTTAATAAAAAAATTAAATAAATGAAAAATATTGTATAAAACTTACTCTAAAACCTATAAAGCTAGCAAAATATTGACTCAAAAAAATAAAAAATAAAAAAAATCTGAAAAATTTTGGTGCCAATGGGAGGGTCCCGTTAACACAGCCCTAATAATATAATGCGATCAAGTTGTTACATGTAGTTGCAGTAGTCAACGTTGACTGACAGGAATATTTGATGGCAACAGAGTAGTTAGTGGTTACTGATTAAAAAAAGAGGGTAATGTTAACCGGTGTCCTTAGAACATTTATTAATAATTTATTTTAAAAAAATTTTTATACCACTTTTACGAAAAATAAAAAAAGTTTTCAAAATATTAATTAATTTTTTTTTATTTCCCATAAAAACTTTCTTTAAATGAATTATTAACCAGTGTCCGAAGGTCATTCATTAGCATTTCTCAAAAAGAAAATAGTTGTCACTTTTTTATTATTATTATTATTGAGAAAAATTAGCGGTTACTTATCTGTGCACAACCGAGGAGTGAATATTTAAATGTTACTATATATCAGAAGTAAAGCATAACTGATACTTTATAGAAATTAAAATAATAATAATAATAATAATAAAGAAAAAGAAGAAGAAAGGTGTAGCATATATAACTTAGTTCATCAATCAAATTATTAAAAAAAAAAGCCCAAATCTTTAGACTTTCATACATCGTTACTCTTCCACGAAAAAAGGGGGAAAAAAAAAATCCATCCTTACTCAACTCAAGGGGAAGCCAAATTTATTTTATAAGACAATGGTTTGTGGTGATTGTTTTATTAGCGAAATGATTGGTCTAGTCGATGGTTAATGACTACAAATTAAGAAAATACATTATGATTATTTTATAAATTAAATAATTGCCAGGAAGATAGACGTACCAAGCATGAATATAAATGGATAATTGGATTGTGTAAGTTGTTCATATGCATAGTGCTCCACATGTTTATGGTTGGCACTCTATCTAACCAGAAAAATGTACCCTCGTCTCATTCATACATAATAGCAATGTAGATTCATGGTTTCTGTTAATTAGACGAGAGATTGCTATCACAAGCTGGCCCCCTTTAAGTGATTTTGGTTACTTGTGGCTACTGCAAGAGGATTATTCTGAGGGCATAAGAACTGAACATGTTCAAAATAAATTGTGGGTGGTGGTTGTAATGTCTTGGACCATATTGATGTGACTTGCTATTTCACTTTCCTTGTATAGACTATAGGGTTCATGAAGTCGAAATTTATGGTCTAAGATTACTTGCATTGCTAACCAGAATTTCATTTTTATATGAACTGTGTGTTTTGGTGTGGTGTCTCAAGTTTAAGCACCCATATGCAAGATTATGTCCCCTGAATTCACAACTTCGGCACTATCCTTCTGGTTAGAATAGAACTTCTTCAATTCAATAGAAAAAAGAAGGGCATAAACTGGTCCACAGTTTCAGGCTCTTGTTTGCATATGGGACCCTCATTTTTTTTTCTTTTTCTTTTTTCTTTTTTCTTTTTTGATGATGCATATGGGAGCCCTCTTAATATAATGTAAAGAAAAAGAAGCTTACAAATTTCCATCAAAAAAATAAGCTTACATATATCTCTCTATTTTTTTCTTTTTCTTTTTTTGATGAGAGATGCATACATATATAGTTCTACAGGGTTGGAATATGAAGAGCAACTGTTTTGCCCCTGGTCGGAGTATCTGCCCGCTTTTTCTTTTTTTGGTGGGGTTTGGATTGGGCGTCTGCGTTTAGGCGTCTATGTTTTCCTCCTTTTTTTTTTTTTTTTTTTTGGTCGCACGTGGTTCAAATTTGACAGACAAGGCACTGTAGTGGTACTGTAGCAACACTGTTTATCACTGTTTATATACTGTTCATGTAATAAAAAATATTAAAAATAGACCTCACGATACTATTTACACATTTAAAAATTATTTTGTCACAGTGTTTTCAGTTTTAAGTTTCAATTTTAGCAACAGTAAGTTCAATCCAACAATAAGTTCTTATACATCTCCATTGAAAACACTGCCAAGTATTAATTGAGTTACAACACTCCTAACAATCAATATATATATATATATATATATAAGTGAACTATCTAATATTCTCATGTATCTCAACTAATACCCGCTTCAGTTTAGCTAACAAGTAAAAAGACCTCTCTCAGCGATTTGAAGAATTATACGGGTTGTTTTAGTGTGTAATTACTAATTTCATACTGACCTGCATCGATATCTTACAGAATACAAGGCCATCAGATTTGGTACAATAAACAAAATAACAAGTTTCTCACCCCAAAAAAAAAAAAATACTGTTTCCCTGGATAAAATATTTTTTTCTTAAATCATATTTGCCCTTTAATAACGAGAATCTTGGTATATTGTTTAAGGAGCATTACATGTTATGCTCTCATCAATTAACATATCATTTTTTAAAAGAAATTCAGGCTAAAAATGCAGCAAACAAAAGATTATCCAACCATAACAAACCTCATTTCCAATTTGGCTGCATGGCATGCCACTACAAGATTTTTTGTAAGATTGTTTTCTTTGTAGTTTGTATTGCATTATTCCAGGAAAAATCCTAAGATATCAAATGGGCGTTTCATTAGAAAAATCAAAGTTCAAAACTCAACCAAAAACAAAACATAGAAAAAGACAGATATTATAGCGCACCAGTGAAGCGCAAATGTCAAATTTCCAGCCACCACCAAAATACAGGTATCAAAATCCAGCCATACCTGAATACATATGTGAAAATTCTGGCCATCACCCAAGTAAAAATATGGAAAATATACATCATAATACTCGAGGAGGCGACGAATTGGCTCTCAATTCACTTACCCCATCATCATGCTTTACACTTGGTGAAACAGGGTTCAGATCAATGCCCTCTGATGCAGAACCCTCAGATTCGTCTGACGACTCAGACCCTCCTGCAGTTGCCACTGAAGAAGACCCTGATGTCGTTGCAACTAAAGAAGAATCCTTTGGAGAATCCTTTAAGAAAGATGAAATCTTAACATTGGGAAAGTTGAGGCGGGCAGCGGAACCATACATGGCTCTGGCAGCTTCATCATACGCAAGTGCAGCTCCAATGGCTGTTGGAAAAGTACCTAGCCACAACCTCTTACCCCGGTTTGGCTCCCGGATTTCTGCAACCCACTTTCCCCATGTCCTCTGCCGAACACCTCTGTAATTACAACGTGAGTTCTCTGGGCCTCCCTTACCTTTCATACATCCCTTCTTCGAACCCTTGGCAGGAACTTTACGGACTGGTTTTTCCTCACCGTTGGAGGAATCAAGTTGCTCATTATATTCTTTCCACTTCGTGAGAATATCGGCCAGGGATCTAGATCCATCCCGTCTAGAATGAGTTTTATCCAACTTACGCATGCAAATTGAATTAACGAACGAACAAAAAAATCCAGAAAACTATGTGAATTACCTGCCAATGTTAGAAAGATGACTTCGATTTCAGAAAGGCAAACCTTCATCACAAAGGAAATGTACCTAAACTTATCTACAAGCCAAATCTACTTATTAAGGTCAGAAAATATCCAAACAAAACCACATGAAGAACTTATCCACAGCAAAATTGCATAATATTGGCATGGTAACCTGCCAATGTAAATTAACGGGGTTCCAAAATTTATTCTGATCAGTAACTCATGATATGAACACCAAAAGAGAACCTTTCAAAAACCAAAATAGCAAAGAATAGCACAATTTGAATGAACTAATAATAATAATAACGAAAAAAATCCCTGTAAATTTATCTCAACTACTTTAATGATTGGATCAGCATATTTCGAAAGCAAATCTAAATGAAACTGTGTAATTCCAGCTGTTTTTATTATTCCCAGAGTAGTGCTGCCTTATAAAGTAAGACATTTACAATAAAATTAGGACTGTCACAACATATAAGCCTAATTACTTCTATTTTAATCCAAGGGTAGTATAGTCACATGAATGCTTTTCTTTACGATAAGTAACAAGTTTTAACATGAATGTTGTAATATGATTGGACACAGTACTCAAATAAAAAAGATACAATAAAACACATAGTACTAGATAAAGACAAACAAATGCCACTAACAGAGTAAAAATTCAGGCAAAATGTGATTTTTTGTAGCCATCCATACCAACTGAAACCCCTATTCTGTTCTCTTCCATTTTTCTAAAATAACTAATGCTTGACAATCCTTTCAAAGCATAATCATTCAACTGTAAGCACAAATCCTAATGCTATTAATTAATTTTACATTCTAGCCAAAACCATCATTTTATTTCTCATTACCAAAGAGGCAAATACATCTTGCATAACTAATTTTACAGGCAGTATGCAATAGCACAGACATAAAATAAAATACACTAAAAACTTGTATTAAAAAATTAATAATTTAAAATAACACTTTAAAGAAAAGGTAAACAAATCTTGTAATAACACACAAAAATTGCACACATCAAGGGGTCTTTTCTTCCATTTAATTTAACAACAATCTTGTAAAATAATGTAACATAATTAAGACATAAACACTAATATCTGCGCAAGAACAAGATATTTAAGCAAAAATGTGATTTTTCGTAGCCTTCCCTGCCAAGCCAAACCCTATTCTCATCTCTGCCATTTCTATAAAATGAATAATGATTGACAATCCTTTCAAAAACATAATCATCAAAAGGTAAGCATAACTCCCAATGCTATTTGTTAATTTTTCATTCTATCCAAAAACCACAAATTTTATTTCTCAATTGCAAATAGAATTATAGAGGCAAATACATAAGTACAAATTTAAAAAAATAATATTAAAAAAATAAAAAGGGGGAGGCAGAATTTGAACCTTGCATGTCTCCAATGGAAACACCAAGAGGAGCCAGCCAGTTGAGCTATAAATGCTCTTGGCAATTTCACATAATACTTTTAAGAAAGGAAAACAGTAAACTTGTCAACAAAATTTATATGATTCCATTTGTCACAAGCATGAATTATGCAAACATAAGACGATTACTTTCATTTCAATATGAAATTTGGATTGAACATAAAACCCAAAGTTATATAATTGAAATTCATATTGAGGCTGAACAAAAAGAATGAGAAAAAAAGTTGGCATAACCTACAAAGACAAGAATGCCCACACCAAAAATTCACAGCCGATGATACTATCATATGCACACCAACAGGCTACCCCAATTCTTAAAGCAAACAAAATCTCCCAATGACCAAAACACTAAAAATTGAAAAGGTTGAGCACTGCACATATCGACATAGACCACTAGCACATTTTCCCCAAAGAGACAGTAATAAACCAAATAAGCACATCGCATAATTGCACACTTTCAATGGCCTTCATTTCCATTTAACTTAACATCAATCTTCTAAAATATTGTGACATAGTTAGTACACCAACACTAATATCTTATATCAATGCAAGAACAAGATAATTACAGCAAAAACATAATTTTTTCTCAACCAAACCAAACCAACCCAAAAACCCATTATTCAACCAAGACCCATTTCAACCAAGACCTTAAACCCCACAATAATTAACAGTAAACCATAGTTGACTCTTAATTTCGCTTCTTAATATCACAAAAAAATTATTTTCATCCATTTTTCTCTTATGGGTACCCCTAAAATTACCACTTTGTCCACTGGCAAGCAATAAATCACTAAAAGATATACTTGAAAGAATAAATCAATGAACTAGCAATCAATATACAGAGAATAATTAAATATATAGATATTTGAATTAGAAATTTAAATAGATCTGAATCTAAAGAAATTAAATTAGAGAGATAAAGAAAGGAAAAAAAAATTACCTCTTTGCCACTGGAGCTCCAGGGGCTGAGTCTAGATTGTGCTATAAAAAACATATCGAAGAAAATGAAAATTTTAGACTTGGACTTAGGGTTTATATTAAATTTTATACATATATCACAGAGAGAGAGAGTAATTAAACGATGCGTTTTACCTTGAGGCTCCAACTGATCGGAGTTTAGGAAAGAAGTAAAGAAAATTAGGGATTTGGGGGAAGGAGAGGCTTCGACAAGAACGAAGCGAAGAACAGAGAATTTTCGAATTTGAAAATGGGGAAACCCTAAAATTGAAATGAAATGAAATGAAATGTAGATATGAAATGAGCTTTGACTTTTGGCGCTTTATATATCGCACCGCCTAACCTCCCCCAATTACAAAAACGAATCATCGCGTCTGTTGGTATCTTAAATAACAAGCCCAGCCCATGTCGCTAATAAGAGGGGCCGAAAAACTTGCCAAATGCATTTTAGGGGCTTCAGTTTGGAATCTTTGGATCCCTTTTTCAAAAAAAAAAATGAGTGTGTTGTAACTTGTAATAAACTGTGAATTGCACCTACCACCTAGGGGATAAATGAGGCTTCAAGGAAAAAATAAAAACAAAAACAATAAGCCCGTAACAAATGGGGGATTCTTTGTTAGTGCTATCTTTTCATTGTTTTAAAGAATAATACTACGTTCAAAATATTTTTCAATAATTTCACAATGAATTATAACTGTTTAATTGTATGTTATTTATGTTCTTAACACTTATGTCAAAATTCGTGTTAATCGGATATTATTTACTATTTTATTTATAAACTTATTTAAACATTTGATTGATGACATAACTATTGATTTTAGATCTTTGAGAAATTTTTCAAGTATAGATGATATTAGAAGAAAATGTAACACAATGACGGATTAAAATTCACATCTAATAAAAAGATATTGGCTAGAGTTATAGACATTGGCTATAACTAAGTTTATAACTTTATCTATTAAAAAATTGATATTAGTGGTGGGTTCAATTAGAATTTCTAACAACCTCCTACTTAAAATTTGTTGTAAAATTATTGTGAAAATATTATAATCACTTTATACATTATACTTTTTTTATACAAGAAAACCCTTTATTTATTTTGGAGATACATAACCTTAAAAGTTAAAACTTAGTTTTATGGTTTTTTATACTTAAAAATTAGGTAAATTTAAAAATTGAAAAAAAAAAAATATATATATATATATATTTAAAAAATAAAAAACACCTTGACTAATGCTAAAAAGTAGAAAGCTAAATTTCAAAATTCCACCTTATACCCTCTCTACAAACTACAAACAATTAGTTCTTGGTTGCAATTACACTGAATATTTGGAATTTAGTTCCATTATATTTGATGTGGACTAAATAGAGAAAATGCAATCAACATAGTTTTAAATATTTGAAAAGTAGTTATTAACAACCTTCACTAGTTTCTTTTATATGAGTGTTCAAGAGCATGGGGATTTACAAATAGTAATTTCATTGCATTGTTCATAGAGTCATTAGCTTTTTGTGTGTAATTCTTTAGACTTCTTCGTTTTTTTTTTTTTTACATAAAATACTCTCTTTTTAATAAAATTATTCTTGCCAATAAAAAAAAATGTTTTAAGGATTCGTGATTAAGAAGGATAATTTTGGAAACCCATGTTGGAAAGATTAATATTTTTTTGAGAGAATGTTGAAAAGATAAATTTAAGTACAACATTTATTTAGTGTTGGAACAAGTAAGACTTATTTAAAACCTTGCCAAGAATCTTGCTAGACATGTAAGAAATGTCAGAGGTTTGTCAGTGTGGGTGGACGATGTTCCCCCACACCTAGTTGATGTACTCTCTGCCGACCCTGGCTAATTTTATAAAAGTAGTAGTCTTCATTCACCAAAAAAAAAAAAATTTAATAATAATAATTTTATAAATGAGATCCTAATCACAACTATAATTATATTTCAATTGGTAATCTCATTTCCTCCTTTATAGATATAGAGGAGAATATGTTAAAGTTATAAGTTCATTGACTCCCTTAGGTTCCATTTGGTTGGAGTGAAAATATGAGAGATGGAAAAGAAATAGAGGAAAATAAGGGAAAAAAAAATTATGTTTTCCCTTATTTAGTTCAGGAGAGAAAACACAAAGGATAGAAAATATTGGGAAAAAAATCCACCTAGGCCCACAAATTTTTATCCTCTTGATTTGGGAGGATAATTGGGAAGAAAAGAGAAAAGGAGGGCTTAGCTCTTGAATTACATATTTACCCTCTCCAAGTTGATATCTTATATGTGGGTTTTTTCCCTTTTTTATTTTATTTTTGATGATGCAAAGAAAATCAGTAGGCTAAATACTCCGGACTTCAATGGACTAGTGATTGCTTGGAAGGCCTGAAAAGAAAAAGACACAAGATCAAAGGTGACTGGGATGAACCGGCCAAGAACCTTCCAATGCTTAAGTTAGTTTTTTCTCTGGAACTTTAGAATTCCAATTTTAGGAGTAATGAAAACTTACTTCCATTTTATGCGGATGAGTCCTTATATAGTGAGATTTGGAGTGGTTACTTGTTTCGTAACTTCCCCAATATTTGCGGAAGTTAGAAAGTTCAGACTTAACTTTCACAACTGCTATAAAAGTTAGTGTGCGTTTGTTTACACTTTTAGAGCCCAAAACGCGCGTTTCTAAGCCCAAAATCTAAAATGTGTGTTTGGTAAATTATTGCTACTACGCGTTATCAAAAAGCAACTTTTCCAAATACGAAGGAGTAGCGCGTTTTGAAAACGGACCTCCAAGCTACTTTCCCGAAAACGCAAGCTTCTTCAACTGTGTTTGAAATCTCACCATTGGTCATTTTCAGCATTATCCCTAAACTACCCTTATTTTTATTTTGAAATCCCAATTTTACCAAGATCTCTAAAAAAATTTTTAAAAAAAATACCGTGATTCTTCTTCTACTGCTGCAGGCTTCTTCTTCAATTCCAACATAAACCCACTACTGTTGCAGGCTTCTTCTTCTATTGTGTGATTCTTCTTCTACAGTTGCGGCTTCTTCCATCTTTTTTTTTGTGTAATATATTTCTTTCTATCTTGTCTTTTGGGTGAAGAAGAAGAACTGTATTTTGGGTGAGGAAGAAGACCTGAAGAAGAGACAAGATAGTGAGTGGAGGAAAAGAAAAGATATTTGATGGGAATGGGGGAAGAAACGAGTGGTTGAGAAAAAAGTGAAGGAAAAGAAAATAAAGGTAGTGAGTGGGACACGTGGATATGATGTAGGGAAATTTACTAAATAAAAATTATAATTGTGTTAAAACACAACAAATTTTCACAACAGTTGAGGTATCAAATATTTCATATGTCAAAATAAAATTAAATAAATTAATAAAATATTAGACTAGGACTGACCACAACTAAAAACAAAGAGTATTGTACAAATATGTGACATTTTATTATATCTCTAAACTTTTTAAATTAATACTATTTTTCTTTAGAAAAAAAATAGTGCTATTGACAGAATATTTTTATAAAAATTTCATAATAAAGTTTACGTAGTAAGTTGTTATTGGTTCTTATCTAGACCTAGGAATGGCAACGGGTCGGGTTCGGGCCGGGTTTTTTGCAACCCGGACCAGACCCGCGGGGCCTCCTCTGTTACAAGGACCCGGCCCGTTTAATAAACGGGTCTTTTTTTTAGCCCCAAACTCGGCCCGTCGGGTATTCGCGAGCCCCGCGGGCCCCATCCAGCCAGCCACTTCTGGGCCTAATCCGCGGCCCAATCTTATATACATATATATAAAAACCCAAACACAAATAGCAACACAAATCAATCATCTTGCTGAAAATGAGATTCTTAGCCAGAAATAAATAATAAATAAACACAAAAAATTAGAAGAAATAAAACTCCATTTATCACATCAAAGAAAACACTCCATTTATGGACCGATTTTTACATTAACACAAACATCAACTCCGATTCACATTTAACCCAACGCAAAATATACCCATGAATTACGTTCTATACAGATTGCATCCTCAAACAAATACCCAAAAACAAAAACTATTAAGAGAGGAAATGAACCCAAAACAAAAATGAACCAAAAAAAAAAAAAAAATGAAGAACTCAGACCACTAAACTAACTAAGCTCCATCGGCGGTGCTCCGATCTAACAACACGGCCTCATCTCTCTCCGATCTAACAATCCCAAGCTCCGATCTATGGATTTCGTGCTCCTCCGTGACAAACGGCAACCACCATGAGATCTGTGCTCCTCCACGAGGGTGAGGGTAGGTCGGTGAGTGAATGAGAGTGAGGGGTGAGGATGAGATGTGAGTGAGAGTGAGAGTCAGTGAGGGGAAAATGAGATGTGAATACGCGTGAGCGTGAGAGGAAGAGTCTGAGTTAGTGAGGGTGAGGTGAGAGAGGCGGCTGAATTGAGAGAGAAATGAGGGAAATGAGTTTTAGGGTTAGAGTTGATATATATATAGAGCCAGGTTTTTTTGTAATTTTAAATTTATCTAACCGGGTCGGGTCGGGTACCTGCCGGATTTTTTATAAAACCCGGATCGGGTTTTTTTTTTAAAAAAACCCATACCCGACCCTATTCCTAATCGGACCGAGTAAAACCAAGCCCATTAGGGTCGGGCCGGGCCGGGTACCCGCAGGTCGGGCATAAATTGCCATCCCTATGACTAGACCTACTAGTGACATTATTTTTTTTCTACCATTAACAACTTGTCATATAAACTTTATTATAAATTTTTTATGAAAATATTGTGTCCATAACTTGCATTAAGAGAGGTAATTAAAACAAAGAATTCTCTTTATATATATCTTGTCCTTTTTGGTTGCCCCCTTGTCTAAGGGTCATTTAGAGTACTGCAGAATTTACTGTTGTTTTTTGGATGTGTGCCTTTACATTAGTGATTAGATGTTGTGCCACGTGTCACCACTTCTATGGTCGAATTTTATTGTTCCCGGTTGTGCCACATGTCATGATCTCATTGGTGACTTGTCACGTCAATTTAACTTTTCGAGGAAAATGCCACGTGGCATTCTCTGGTTAGTCGCGTCGTTTCAGATGCCAAATTTCAGTGCCTATAAATAGTAGAATACCTCTCCTACCCTTCACATTTCCTAAATTTTCTCCTTTGACATTTGTTGTCCAGCTCCTTATCTAGAAGTCTTTCCACGTCTTTAATCCTTCTTTGTCTAGAGCTAGGTATTCTCTTTATCCTCGTCTTTAGGTTTTCCTTCAAGTTTCTTCAAGATCTCTGTAATTGTCATTTCTTCGTCTAGTAATAGTGTTAATATGGAGATAAACGAGTACCATGACCCTACTAGTTACAGTGGTTCCAGTAATGGTAGTAGTAGCAGTAACAATAGTAGTGGAGGGAATACCACAGACAAGCAATACACGTCTGGCATTCTTGGGGTTCCTTTAGAGGTTCTTTAGGAACAGCTTAGGACGAGTGCAGCTTCAAGGGCACGAGCTGGCACCTCGACGAGTGTTCCCTCATCCATTCCTTTAGATAAGGTAGAGACAGTATACAGTTGTGACGTAGGCGTCCATTCCAAGACGGATGAAATGAGACTCACTTCCCTTAGGAGTTGGTATCAAATTCTAGATGACCTTAACCCTAGGTTAGCTATTTGTGGGGAGTGGTTTTGTGACCCTCATTTTGGAATAGGTGTTTATGAAGCTTACCTTCTGGGGGGACTTAGGTTACCTCTCAATGCCTTCACTAGGGAGTTACTTACTAGGTTAGGTTTAGGAGTATGTCAATTTAATCCCAATACATGGAGGATGGTCGTCTATATGCAAGTTTTGTGGAGGGAAGTGTTTAAAGGAGATCGTCCTCTTATTGTGGACGAGTTCCTCTACTGCTACAAACCCTCAGAGATTAACCAGTCCCTTGGCTTTTATCAGTTCATAACTAGGGGCAAAGATTGTAGATTAATAAAATCACTTGTAATATCTGATAGAAACTGGAAGACGGAGTTTTTCTTCGTCTCTGGTTTTTGGGCAAGACACCCTGTTGAGGTTGGCAGGGATCCATTCGCCCCCTATACTGGAGAGTTAAGGAACCTTCGTCCTGAAGGTATTTTTTTTTATTTTTTATTATTCAATATTTTTATCTTTTGTTTATAATCGTCTAACCCCTCTTTTTTTCTTTTTCTTTTTTTGGCAGCTGTTAGACGACCGTCTTTGAGTAGATTCTATCTTGAACACGTCCAAAGGGCTCGTCTATATGCTGACAGGTGTTTTCATTTATTAGTCATCCTTCATCGTCTTGCAACTTGGGGACTTGGTCTTGAACCATCTCCTGAAACTTTAGCCTACGAACTTACAATTCGTAGACATGAGTTTTTACTTAAAGAAATTATTTAAATATTACCTTTTAGTTAATTCTAACATTTTGCTTTTCAGGGATGGCAACCATGAAAGAAAATAAGGAAAATGGGTAATGAATGAGGAAGCCTTACTAGAGACGGAGCCTCAGCCTCATCCTTCTGTTGGGGATAAGAGAAAAAATTTGTCTAAGACGGTTGATTTGGAAAATCTTCCAAGTCGCCGCAAGGATAAGAGGGCGAAGCATAGGTTGTCCAAACCTGGGATCATCAAGCCTGGCCTTATTATTCCTCCTACCTTTCAATAGCCGTCCATCCAAATCCATGATGTAGACTCGTCTGTGCCTATTAAAGTCACCCCGTCCATGACCACTGCACCTACTTCGTCTCAGCCTTCTCAAAAAGTTCCTATGAATCTTGTTGAAAATGAGGATTTGGTTTAGGAATGGATTCAGAAGGCTGTGACTGATAAGGACGTGGCTGCATGCTATGACATGTCCTTGAAAGAATTTGAACATTCTATTGTTCATGATCTCTTCAAGGTATGTAATTTTACTTTTGCCTCGTCTTGTCATTTTACATTTTTCTCATCTAACAAGATTTTCTTTTTCTTTTTTTAATAACATTAGGCAATGTCAAAGTTCATCGCAGCGTTAAGGCAGGCCATAGAGATGGACAAGATGAAGATCCAGCTTGAGACGAGGATCCAGGAGGTTAAAGACGACTGCAGGGGCTGGGCTAAACTGGCAGCCAAGGCTACAGAAGAGGCCAAGGAACTGAAAAACCTCGTCGAAGAGCTTAAGGCTAACATCATCGAAAAGGACACCCGTCTTGACCATCTTTAGAAAAGGAATGATGAGTTGAGCACCCTTCTTGAGAATGCCAAAAAGGACGCTGTTGTGGAGTTCAAAGCTTCAAAACAGTTTACTGATATTTTGGACACGAACTATGCTGCTATCTTCGAAGATTTTCATATGGACGTTATAGAATGCTTCCCTGAAGTTGACTTTAGCTCCATTAAGCTCAACCTTGGTGCTACAAGCTCTCTCCTCCAGACGAGTTCTGAAGATGTTAACATTGAGGACGATGCTTCCACCTAGCTTGCCCAGGACGAGCCTAAAACTGGAGATAACCCCCCGCAGTAGAAATGTAGAATTTTATCATTTTAGTTTCCTTTTTTTTTTTATGAGGTCTTTGTTTTGGACTATTTGAATTTATCTAAGTACATTTTACTCGTCTATGATCTTTGGGACGAGCTTCCAAATAGTTGTCTTTTAGGCTTTACTTTATAAGGGTTTTTGGACGGTGTTCGTCTACCATTTTTTAAACTCTTATGAATGAATGTTTATTTCCATCACTTTTTATTTACTATTGAACATGTTATTGTATGGACAAATTTTTCTTTATTTACATCATCCATATTATATTAGTTTTAAGTGTGGTTCGTCCACTCATGAAGGCATTTAGCTCGTCCATGTTAAGATAATTTCCTCATGTTCAACATTTTCACCATTCTTTAAATTTTGCAAGTATAACTTGTCTTATAAATGGCATGGGTTTTACCAGCTTTAATCATCTAGAGATTTGACAGTTGGTTCTATTTTTCATCCATAGGACTCATCTTTAGGTAAGACGTTTCCAGCTTTTACTCGTTAAAAGATTGGATTGTCTTGGCTGATTATATTTATCCAAGGATTTTGAATATTCTTTCGTGGACGCATTTTCTCGTCATTGGTTGGACGAAGATGTTTAAGGGTTTACCTCGCCCATTGGTCAGACGAATATACCTTAAGCTTATTTCTCTGCTTTATTCTTATTTCAAGGAAAGCATATAGACATTACATCCCTACGTCTAGAGATTTTATTCGTCTTGGGCTTTTAGCCCTTCTTGTGGATTAGTTTTGATGAGAACTTCAACAACATGAGAATTAGAAATTCACACAACCTTACATACAATAGAAATCCAAACCATATTTACAAAATATCGTCCACAAGTTCTGGCACATGCTTAGAAGTTGATGCTTTTAGGGAATTAAAACACAACATATAATACTAATAACAAACACAGGTAAATGCAAGCAATAGAAAGTAACACACAATTTCAGCTCGTCTAGGGTGACCACAACGTCTAGGATGATCTCGTCTAGGATTATGCTCGTCCAGGCTGATGTCCTATTGATAATATCTTCTTAAATACTCAACATTCCAAGGGTGCTCTAGCTTTCTCCTGTCCAAGGTTCTAAGTAATATGATCATTGTCTCTTGCAATTAATAACCCTGTAGGTTCCTTCCCAATTAGGTCCCAGTTTTTCATGGGCTGGGTTTCTGGTTGCCAAAGAGACCCTTTTTAGGACGAGGTCCCCAATGTTGAAGCAGCTAGGTTTCACCATTGCATCATATTGTCTAGCCATAAGGTTTTTATACCTCGCTGTCCTTTGTTCCGCATTCATCATTACCTCGTTTATCAGATCAAGATTGAGACGAAGTTGTTCTTTGTTATCCTCGTCTTAATACTTCATCACCTTGTAGTTTACCATGTGCACTTCTACAGGTATACCTGTTTCACTTCCATAGGCTAGCTTGAAAGGAGTTTCCCCTGTAGGGGTCCTCATAGTTGTCTTGTAAGCCCATAAAACTCCTGGTAGTTCGTCTGGCCATACTCTCTTTGCCCCCTCAAGTCGAGTCTTGATGATTTTCAACAATGATTGGTTTGTAACTTCTGCTTGTCCATTTGCTTGCTGGTGGAAGGGTGAGGAATAATGATTCTTGATTCCAAATTACTCGCAGAAGTCTCTGAAAGGTGTGTTGTCAAATTGCCATCCATTGTCTGACACCAGTACCCCTAGGTACCCCAAACTTGCATACAATGCTCTTCCAAACGAAGTTTTTGACATTCTGCTGTGTGATCTTTGTTAAGGGTTCGGCTTTTACCCATTTAGTAAAGTAATCGATCCCTACTACCAAAAACTTCATCTACCCGGTTCCAAGTGAAAAGGGACCTAAGATATCCAATCCCCATTATGCAAAGAGTTATGGGGCCATCATCGAGGTGAGATACTCCGACAATTGTCTAGGGATGTTGCTTAATCGTTGACATTGGTCACACACCTTGACATAAGCCTTAACATCTGCTTGAATAGTTGGCCAGTAATAACCTGCACGGATGACTTTATGGACTAGTGCTCTTGCTCCTGTGGTTTTCGCATGCTCCTTCATGATCTTCCCTCAATACATAGTTTGACTCGTCTGAAGCTAAGCACCTTAAGTAGGGCAGAGAGAAGCTTCTTTTATATAATACCTCATTTATGAAGACATACTTGGCAGCTTTGATCCTCAACTTTCTAGCCTCGTTCTTGTCCTCCGGAAGCCTTCCATCTTTGAGGTAAACTACTATTCCAATTTTCTTATCCTTCATTTTGCTGTACCTCTGGAAAATCTATACTTGGCATGTACTAGACTTTGTCATACTCGACCATAGCCCCCTCTGCTGAAGCTACTTTCACCAAAGCATCTGCTTCCATGTTTTCCTCCCTTGGGACTTGAACAAAATCGGCTTCTTTAAACTTTTTGACAAGTCGCTTCACCTTATCAGGATACCTTTTCATACGATCTTCCTTAGCTTCACATATTCCATTCACTTGATTTATAATCAACTGAGAATCTCCTTGGACGACTATTGACTCTGCCCCTAAGGACTTAGCTAATTCCAGCCCTTTAAGGAGAGTTTCATATTCAGCTTCATTGTTGGTTGTTTGATATAGTAGACGAGATGCATATTTCAACTTGTCCCCTTTAGAGGATTTTATCATAACTCCAATTCCTCCTACATATAATGTGGACGAACCATCCACATAGACGACCCACTTTTGCGCTGTTAGGGTTTGTGCCCTAAAATCCAATTTATTGGCATGTCATAAATAATTAAATTGTTTAATCATATGAGACTATCTATTTATGAACTAATGGGATATTATCTTAATCCATGAGATGCATAGTATGTGATTTATGTGAAAAGTCACAGAAAGATATAAATCACAAGTTCTTTGTAAACTCATAATTTTAGTTCGTAGTCGGTGATGAAATTGGACATTTCATCTGCGAAGACTATAACATATCAACTACGATGATTTGTCTTGATCATGGAAATGGAGATTTCTAGTTGGTATGTTGATATGTTTTAAGAGTTAAGACATATTGAACTGGACCGTTATGAGATTTATTATTCTCCAAATGACTGTCAATTGAATAATAAATCTCACGACTTCTATTTACATCAACTCTAAATCCTAAGAGAATAATGGACCTGATCATGAGATGTAGGTTGCTTTGATATATCAGGAGTGAGATCTATTAGTTACGGTCAAAACCTCAGTATGTTGGGCAACCACATTTAGTGTTGATGGAACATATATTCTCAAGATGGAATTCATAATCTCTTAACGGAGATATAAAATATTCCCTTGAGATAAGTTTAATGGGTTTGGTTATTCAGAGTGTTGGGCCCAACCACTTTAGTAAGGAGTTACTAAAGTATATATTTATGGAATTGGATTTCATAAATATATTATGAATAACATAAAGGATTAAACTGGGTACTCAAGAATTAAGATGTAGTAATCTTCAAAGTGGCAGTCTATATTTATGACTTTGTATTACTACGAATATTTTAATGAAGGAGTTGAATGTACAATAAAGTCTTGGGAAATAATTTATTGATAAGGCCTAGAGTGCAACTATATTTATATAGTGGTATTAAATATAGTTAATGGTAACTTTAGACTTGTCAAGAGTTGACCGAAAAGCCCAAGGCCCATTGGAGCTAGTGTCTTATTGGTCCCTTTTGGTCCCACTCCAAACCACACACTTAAGCCCAATTGGAAAGGCCCAAAAGGCCAGCCCAATTAGATAATTGGTTAGATACAAAAGGGAAAAACGTTCAGAATATTTTATGAGAGTAACATCATTGTGAAATGGTGTATATGTGAGTTTTTGTTACTCTCTAATCATTCTTTTGTTACCAATTGAGAGACCACACATCTTGGGCATCAAGTGAAATTGGAGTGAAGATTAAAAGTCTTCCCAAGAACGTTTGATTTTTGTTTTGAAATTCACTGCATCAAGGTACGCTTTCTTTTCTTTGTTCTAGAATTCATGGTTACATGTTTATCTTTCATGATTGAAGTAGATCCGTGTTTGTTGCTTCCGCTGTGTATTTTGTATGAGATACAAAACCAGATTTTCCAACATGCGCTCCATCAACCTCGTCTAACTCACCTTGGTTGGAAGTGAACTCTGCAATGAAATCTGCTAATACTTGAGCTTTTATCGCGCTTCTTGGTTGGCACCTGACATTAAACTCACTGAGTTCTATGGCCCATTGGATTAGTCATTCCGTGGCTTCTAAATTGTTCATCGCCTTCTTGAGTGGATGATCTGTTAAGACGTTGATAACATGAGCCTGAAAATAATGTCGTAACTTCCTTGAAGCTATGACCAAAGCAAATGCTAACTTTTCCATCATACGATATCGTCCTTCCGCTCCTCTTAGTGCTCGGCTTGTATAGTAAACTAGCTTCTATATCTTCCCTTCTTCTCTAATTAATACTGAGCTCACTGCATGTGGAGACACTGCCAAATACAAGTATAATTCTTCACCTGGTATAAACGAGCTTAGCAAAGGAGTTGTTGTGAGGTAGGTCTTAAGGTCTTGGAAAGCCTTTTGACACTCGCCTGTCCATTCAAATGCCTTCTTAAGGAACTTAAAAAATGATAAACACTTGTCAGTAGCTTTAGAGATGAATCTGTTAAGAGCGGCAACTCGTCCAGTGAGAGATTGGACTTCTTTAATATTCCTTGGTGGCTCCATATTTAGTATCGCTTGAATTTTATCAGGATTTGCTTCAATTCCCCTATATGAAACCATAAACCCAAGAAATTTTCCTGACGAAACTCCAAAAGCACACTTGCTCGGATTCAACTTCATGTTATATCGTCTAAGCATATCGAAGGTCTCTTGAAGGTCGTCCAGATGCTTTTCCTCGTCCAAGCTCTTTACCAACATATCATCTACATAAACTTCTACATTGCGTCTAATCTATGGACGAAACATATGGTTAACTAGCCTTTGATAAGTTGCCCAGGCATTTTTCAAACCGAAGGGCATCACCTTGTAGCAAAACAGGCCTTGAATGGTAATGAAGGATGTCTTCTCTTGATCCACCTCGTCCATCCTTATTTGATTGTAACCTGAGAAGGCGTCCATGAAATTTAGCAATTTATGACCCGCAATTGAGTCTACCAGCTGGTCAATGTGTGGTAATGGATAGCTATCCTTAGGGCAAGCCTTATTTAAATAGATGAAGTCCATGCACATACTCCATTTGCTATTAGCCTTCTTGACCATCACCACATTAGCCAACCAGTCCGGGTAATAAACTTCCCGAATAAATTTTGCCATGGTCAACTTCTAGACTTCTTCTTAATGGCATTATCTTGTTCAGGAGCAAACATTCTTTTCTTTCAATGTACGAGCTTGGAGGAAGGATACACGTTTAGACGATGGGTAATGACACTTGGGTCAATACTTGGCATGTCCTCATAACTCCATGCGAACACATCAGTGCTCTTCTTTAAGAACTGGACAAGGTTTTGCTTTGTCTTCTTTTCCATGCTTTCTCCAATCCTTGTAAACTTTTCAGGCTTATTCTTGTCCAAATGAACGTCTTCCAGCACTTCCGTGGGTTCCACAGTAACCCTTCTCTCATCTATATTCATCATCTGCACATGCTCGTTCATAGCCAACATGGCTAGATAGCATTCTCTGGCGGCTAACTAATCTCCTGGCACTTGACCTACTCCATAATCTGTTGGAAACTTGACAGATAAATGGTAGATAGATGTTACCACCTTCCAACTATTTAAAGTAGGTCTCCCAATGATGGTGTTGTATGAAGATGAACAGTCCACAACGAGGAAATTTACTTCTTTGGTTATCCGTTATGGATACGCTCCTACCACCACAAGTGATGCAATAGTACCCACGGGTTGCACTTTCATCCCCCCAAATCCTACCTAGGGCAAATTTACTGGACGAAGTTGATCTCATCCAAGCCTCATTTGTTGGAACGTCTTCCTTGACTTGGAAGATTACCCTACTAAGGTTCCTCCTATAATAACTCTTATTTCTTCAAGTGGGGGCCGTGACGACTCTTCTACCTTTTCCTTTAACTTCTTGTCCTCGTGATTTCGTCTAAGAAAGTTTCTCAATTTTCTTTGCCTGATGAGATTCTCTATCTGCCGCTTCAAGTCAAAACACTCGTCTATATCATGCCCGTGATCTTTGTGGAAGCGGCAATACTTGTTTCTGTTGCGCTTGTTGGGATCTCCCTTCATTTTTTTCCTACCACTTCAAGGATTGGTCATCCTTGATTTGCATAAGTACTTGTTTAAGTGGAGTGTTCAAAGGTGTGTAGTACACTACTCCTAAAATTGGAATTCTAAAGTTCCAGAGAAAAAACTAAAGTATCGAAGGGTTCTTGGCCGGTTCATCCCTGTCACCTTTGATCTTGTGCCTTTTTCTTTTCAGGCCTTCCAAGCAATCACTAGCCCATTGAAGCCCGTAGCATTCAGCCTACTAATTTTCTTTGCATCATCAATTTTATTTTTTTTAATTTTATCATGGGAAGTTGCGTGCCCAGATAGTCTGGTACTTAACTCCTTGTCTTTTCTTCCTTTTTTGCCTTTCTTTTTTTTAATTCCTTCCTTTTGTGTTCGTACTACACCCTTTCTTTTTTCATTTGTTTTGTTTGTTTTTTTTTTTTTTTGAAAAAAAAGTTTTTGGTTCTTAAACTTCTTATCCTCTTTTTATTTTAACTTTTTAATGAAGAAATCATTCGTACATATTTTTTTAATAAAAATATAATGTATTATTTTTGTTTTACCTAAGTTGGACATAATGGTAAATTTATACAAACTTTATTTTCTATCCTCTCACTTTTTTTCTCAACCAAACAAAAGAGTTTTCCATCCCTCCACTTTTCTACCCTACCAACCAAACACATATGAGAGAAAACTAAATTTTTTCGATCCTTGCACTTTTTTATCCTCTCTCCATTTTCTATCCTCCCACTTTTTCACTCCCTCAACCAAATGGACCCTTAGGGTTATGATCAAAGGAATTCAATCTAATCTTGTTAGTGGAATACTTGGTTAAACCAATTTACTTTAGTTCGATTGATGATCTTAATCTACGAGACATGGTTAGGAGTAGAATGAAAATCAAAGGTATGGACATGAAGTTAAACTTTCATGATCTATCAATTCTTTAAAGAACCACCCACAGGGACAGACTAAGATTTCAAGCTAGGGGGGGCCGGAGATAAGCGGAAAAAAAAAATTTCAAATACACATCCATATAGTATTAATAAACTATCAACCAAAACAAATACCCAGTAGTAGTTGATTTTTTCATGATCTACACATAAAATAAGAATCACATATATTATCTCACAAACGATTGTTGTTACTAACTAAAGACAAATACTAGAATCTAGGTAATATGCATGATGTATTTAATTATAAATTTAGTATTTCTCACTACTTTTCAATTTATAAATTTATCTAATTTAACATTTTGAGTTAACAATAGACGCAAGTGAATCACTGTTATTTTCTTAAATTTGTGTGACAATTTTCTATATTATATGATTTGTTTTTGTCTTTTGTCTTTGGTCTTTGCCTTTATTTATCTCTTTGTCTTTGTCTTGTCTCCATATTTCTGACACTCACCCAATCCCACTACCGACACTATAAATTTATTCTGCTTTCTGTACTAGCAACAAATTTTTTTTCCTAACTTTACCATTTTATTTTCCTGTCACTTGTCCCTATTATTGCCCAACTACCAGTCAACAAAGAACAAACAGTCAAACACTACACTAATATATTCTCTAATCTCTACAAACTCTACTCTATCTCTTTGTCTTTCTTATCTATATAATATAAGAGAGAGAGTCACAAACATAGAGCGACAAAGAGTCACAAAGCCAAAAAGCCAAAAAAAAAAAAAAAAAAAAACACCACAGGCATAGATTCAATTCACAATCACCAACTCAGTTCATCACTCATCAGTAAAAACACAAACACCACAAGTCCACAAGCACAGATTGTTAGATTCTGAGATTCACAAATATTATATTAGGTTTTGAAGGAAATGATAGATTAAATACTTGTGAACTGTGAAGGTAAGAGCAATGAAGTTGGGCAGGGCAGATCGAGCAACCGGCAGCAAGATAGGTCTTGCGTGGGCTGTGGTGGTGTTGGTGTGGCTGTTTCCTATTTGGGTATGTGACGCTGACAGTTGACAGGGATGGGTCTGTGGTCTACGACTCTGCGAGATGGGTGGTGAGATGAGTCTCTCTCTCGCATAGTGGTGGCGTGAGCAGCAGCGTGAATCTCTCTAAGTCTCGCCTCTCACTCTCTGTCTCGCCTCTCTTTTTTCATTTCTTTTTTTTCCATCGTTTTTCACTTTTTCGCTTGTTCCATTTGGTTTTACCGTTTTGGACTGCTAGGTTTTTTTTTTCTTTTTCTTTTTCTTTTTCTTCTTTTATACTTTTTTTTTTAGATTTACATGGGCTGTTGACTTAGCTGGCCGGCTATGGTTCATGAAAATAAGGGGGGCCCAAGTCATTTTGATAGGGGGGCCAAGTCTTTTTTTTTTTTTGTTGAAAATTTTACCTACTAAAAATTGTTTTTTGGGCCCGAGGGGGGGGGGGGGGGGGCGGCCCACTTAGGCCCCCACCTAGGTCCATCCCTGACCACCCATGTATTAACAAAATTATCTTAAACAACTACAAAATATCTAGACATTCTTTTATTTGTAACTTCCATCATGGAAGATAGACACATATATATGTAGTACTTGTATTCCTTAATCATGTCCCTGAGAGGGCTTAGTTAAAACATAATTACGTTTCGTCTTTCGTTTCCTTTTCATTTGTTTCGATAAATAGATCGATCAATTCCAATTCTTTCTTTTTCTATTGATTCTTTTTTGATCGAGATGTATGGATCCATGGGTCTATGTGTCTATATAGATCTTGTTCATGGATTAACGAAAATGTGCAAAAACTCTATTTGCCTTTACCATTCTATGAGTCTCATCCTTTTTACGTATGGCATTCTTTGCTTGTCTTCCTTCATGTTTATTTGCTATATCTAGATATATTTTTTTTGTAAAGAAAGCAAAGAATGCAATAATTAGTCTTCTTCTAGATAGTGAGACTCTCTCTTTGTGTTACTAATATCAGAGCCTACTACCTATCCAAGTAATAAGAGACTACTTTTATTAAGAGTTTGTAAATAAGTGTGAAGTAGTTTATTTATTATCCTTAAGAGTTTGTAAGGTACATTTGTATTATATATTAAGTAACTTTGTCTATATAAATCTTTCGTTTCTAGTTGTTGTGAAACCTATATACCTGTGATGCTTCAAATCTCCTATCAATCTGTTTAAATTGGAGTTAGGAGAGTGTGTTTTTTTTTTTTTTTTTTTTTTTAAACAGCACATAGGCCCATGTAGAAACGAGGATCTTAGGCCTAGTTCTTAAGTTAAAGGGACTGTGCTTGGTTCACCGCAGCTAAATTGGGTTGATTTCGAACCAAGTTGTGCACAAAGCGTGGATCCTACAACACGTACATACTAACACATGGAAAATACATACATATTGCACAACAAGGAGCAGTAAAGAGTGATATAAGTAAAAGGAAAAGTGAAATAAACATTAGGGATCCTTGGGATAATAAGAAATGCTTTATTATTTTCGTAAGTTTTTGATACATTATGCTCTTATTGCACTAGGATATGTTACAAGGTTCAAATAAGTTCAAAAACCACAGACTTGGATATCTCTTTAGGCTTCCAAGACTTGTGAAGTTTGAATCATTTTGAATCCAAGTGTATTCTCTAGTGACTGTTTCAGGATCCCGAACGATGTTTTCCCTTTCTTCTTTCTTTTTCAATTCTAAAGGAATTTTCTAAAGGATCTTTTTCCTTTGATTCACTATTGCTGAATGAATTTCACTGTTGGCTCCCCCTCCTTTTATAGCGCCATCTTAAGGTTTTTGGTGCACCACTGATTCCCTCCATTTGCTACCCTGGGTACCAAAACCAATGTTGTGTCAGCAACATTGGTGTCTGGTCCCTTCTTTATTTTCTCACTATTTTCCTCTTTTGAGGTTTCTTCTCCAAAAGCCCCTAGCTGTCTAGTTTCTAGATACCACTTTTCAGACCCACTTTTTTTTGGCTACTTTACCTTTTGTCATTTTCTCTAAATGGGTAGATTCCCTTCAATCAAGTTGAAAGATCCCCATCCACCTTCTTTCATGGTCCACCTCCCTAGGTTCCCTGAGGTACCAAACCCTTTTTCATAAGTTGCTGGTTCCCAAGTTTTCTACCCCTTTTCTGCATCATTGGGTGGCTGATGGGACACATCTGCTCTCGTTCTTTATGTTCTTGGGCATGCTCTCTTGAACTATCTCAATCCCAACCTAGGCCTGCCGTATATCCCGAGGATTCCAGGCTTCTGGGAATCCCCAGGTATCCTGATTCAGTTTTCTCTCTAGTTCTCCAGCGATTTTCTCCCTTAAGGGCTGGGCTGAGCTTCTTTTTTCTTTGTTTCATAAGGCCCAAAGCTTTGCCCATTCATGGGCTTGGGCCCCTTCCTATTGACTTTTAATGAATTTGGGCCTTGGCCTTTCCTTGAAAGCCCAAATGGTTCTTAGATTTCAGTCTTTTTGTATATTTTTGGGCTTTGCTACAATATTGTGATATTTTGGACCTCAACAGAGAGTTTTAGGCACGACATAGTATTGCTTTTTTTAAGATAACATTTGTAAACTAATGATTGTATTGATTTTCTATCATGACCTAGAGAAGCTAGCCACATTTGCACTATAACTAAAAAAGATTAATTAAATTACAATTGAGGCTCCTCTTAATTAGGTATGTACCTTAGTTTGACTTAGTAAACAGTCAATATGAGGCTCAACACACACCAACACAACACCTACTTATCTAATCCAAATTACATAATCTAGGGTATTACAATTTCCTCACTTAAATTCTTAGCGTCCTTGTCAGGGACCCTCTTATGTTGTAGTGCCCTTAAGCCATATAACAATACTAGGTTGGTTATGCCACCATTTTGTCACAAATCCTAGGAAGCACTAGCCACATTTATGTTATACCTTAAAAGGTATACTCAAGTTACGATTAGGATTCCTTGAAATCACTTATATAGCCCAATTCAATCTTTCAAATACTCAATTTGAGACTCAGCACATGCCCATACAACAACACTTTTCTAATCTAATTCACATAATCTAGTGTATCACATTTTCAATAATAGCTAGGATCCTCTCCATTTGAAAAGAATCAACTTCAAGTTTTAGATTAAATATTATAAATCTAAAAGTGTATCTAGTGTTATATCATTTAGCAACATATATATTGTTAAATGCAAGAAATAAAATCTTAATTGTGAAATTGATAATAAAAAATGTGAGCGTTTCATCCCGATATTTTGAGTCGGGCTCATTATAGGCCACCTGGGTGGTGTTTTGGGTCTATAGATTTTTATTTTATTTTTTTGTGGGAGAAACTGGGTCTATAGATTTAGGCTCACCCTAAACATGAACTTGGGAATATGTTACAAGCCTTATAGACTAAAATGGAGAAATTAGAGAAGCCACTTTGTTTAAGAGTCTAAGAATTAACTTTTGATCCCATAGGCAAAATACTAACCAAAATTTAGACTTGGAGTTAGGGCATGAAGATGGGAATGTCTTCGACACTCATCCTCGCTCCACTTGAAAATCATACTTCACTTTATTGCTTAAACCATTTTCAATCAAAAAGCCTAATAAAATTAATTGGAAATTCTCTAGCTTATAGATAATTTTGAAAGTAGTAAAATAAACACAAACAACAGAAAAATGTAAAATAAATTGAAGTAAACATATTAGTAACGCAAAGGAAATAAATTAATAAGAAAGAAAGCCAACAACGTCTGCCCTTTATGCTGTTCTTCCAAGTCCAAATACTCTTCTGGGTGAAACCTATAAAGACGATGCGTTTCATCAGAGAAAAATAGCATACACTCGCAAGCCAACGTGAGTGCCTTTCGTCCCTAATGAACGGCTATTTCAAGCCCAGAATTCCAGTAAGTTCAATTTAATGTATTTTAATCTAAGGTTATAATTTATAAAAACACATATACAAGTTGTCAACTAATCATAGAGACTTGGAAAAGAACTTGGAAAAAAAAAAAACTTAAATATTTGTAAAATCTACATGCCCATTAGAAAATAGAAATTAAGAAAAATTAAAAATTAATCAAAAAGGAAGAATTAACTTACCAAAAAATGAGATGGTATTCCGTGTTTTAAGTGTATATGTCATCTCCCTCGTAACAAATGAGTCTCATCTGTGAGACTCACTTTCTGTGAGGGAAATGTCATATATACCAGATGAGACTCACTTGTTATGAGGGAGATGTCATATATACTTGAAACATTATATAATTTTTCCCAAACAATAGTCTACTAAAAAAACAACAATAATAGTCTTGTAACCTAGCGGGTTAGCACTTCCTATTATTTCCAAATGAGACATATGAGTTTTAAAACTTTAAATCTCCTTCTCAATGTAATTATCAAACTATCAAATAAATAAATAAACCTTTACCAAAATTCAACAACGATCTTCTCAAACCAAAAAATAAAAAAACATTGAACAACAGAAATTGAGATTTAATTGATTGATTTTGATTGCGGTTATGCAAGAGATTTTGGGGATTTCTTCATTAGGACTTTTCTACCCGAACAGGATCAAACACTCAAATTAAAAGGATAAATAAAACAAAATAAGGAATTCAAAGTTAGACCAGCACAGCAACTCGTAGGGGATTTTAACAGTGATAGCAAGTAAAATTGGAGTTTTGGGGGTTGCTCAATGGTGATTTGCAATGGTCATCATTAGGAATCGAATGTTTAAATTGTATGCCGAAACATGGAATTAATGGAGGTGTGTACAATAGTGTACATAGGGGATCCTAGGATTTTGTAATTTTTGTACAGTGGTAAACAAGTAACCAAACTTGGGAATTTTTGTATTATTAATTTATTATGTTAGTCACGGTGTGCTATGTTACCAAACACTTTAGATTTTAATGCAAATCCTTAATGACCAAAAAATAAAAAATAAAAAAAACATAGAGGAACCTAATTGGAAGGAAAATTATGGTTGAGTATAGCATATATATGCTTGGTTTTCTAAACATGATTGTGCTATACATGTGGAGAATTGGCCGAACCTGTACAGGTAACATTCTTTACCCTCTACTTCAATCATTCCAATTTTGTATGGCTCTTTTTAGTTTACTCAACAATTGGCTGTCCCCCACCTTCATGTGTGAGTCCCATTCAAATCCTTTTGAGTCATACCATGCACCACAAATTTCATATCATCATCATGCTCTTGATGCTTATTTGGATGTTGATGCTTCACTTGTTTTTGGAATTATTCTCCAAAGGTCTTTCAGCTATAAAAGTGTGCCTATTCTGTCTTGATGTGTTTAATTTTCTGTTCCCAATCCCATAATGTATAATTAAAGTGATGTTTTCCTTTTTTCTAGCAAATGGCTCTACTGTAAAGCCATTCCGAAGCTTTAAAAATAAAAAAATGGGGTCATGTATCTTTCGGTCATTCACTGTTTTATATAATAGGGTATGTATAGTGTCACTCACAACTGCACAATTTGAATTTAAAATCCCCTCTCATGCTATTGGTGGTTTTCACTTCCTGCTGCATGTTAAGTTCACTTTCTACTGCATAACAATTTTTATAACATTTTTCATAGGTAAGTTGACAAATTTTTATATAAAATTATTTATGATATTATTTTTATTAATTATCAATAACGACTAGACTCATAGATAATTGTGAAATATTTTATGAAAATTATTATACGTCTAGAGTTGTTGTGTGAATTCACTTCAAAATTCTCTGCTTTTTAATTCACTTCAAAATTCTACTTCCTATGAACTAATACCCTTTAATTATACAAGAGGGCCCTCTATTCATTTGATGCTTTAAAAAAAAAAAAAAAAAGCTTTTTTTGCTGTCCATCATTTAAGATGGCCCAGAGGCATCCCTTGGAATAGATTAGCATCACTTCTATTCTTTTTTCTTTTTTTTTTAAGGGAAGCATCACTTATATTCTAACCCTCCTTATCTATCGTGGGATTATGTGCTTTGAATTATTGACACCAAAGAGCATTGGCCACACCCTACAAAGCAGAGAGGAGTGAGGGGAAAGTAGCTCTACTCAAAGCCAAAGGAACTGGACTTAGAAAGGAACCAGTATGGTCCAAAAGAGGTCCACATATCAGATAATTGTGATATTTTTACTCAACCATACCCGCTAGTCAATAATGCTAAGAAATAACTATTTCACACAACTTCCACATGTTTGTTGAGAAGTGAGAACGAATAGCAACATCTCGAATTATTTTGAATAAAGCAATTTACCAAACTGTCAATGACTTTTGGACCCACTTCTCTCCTGTCTTTGGATTTTTTTTTTTCAAAATAACACTGATTTTCAAACAATTTTGTTAATTAACACATTTTCAAAACTATTTAGGAAACTAATATTTCGAGTGCAATAAACTCGATTTTGGTGTTTTAAATCGAGTACAAGGAACTTGATTTCAACATAGAACTTGAGCCAATCGGATTCGATTCGTTGAAATTTCAGAATTCACCTTCAGTTCTTTACCTTCAACAAACTCCAGCAAAACTTAACTCTAGCAAAACCTAGGTGAGCTTCGGTGGGGAACGAGCGATATGGAATAGACAAAGTGAGAGAGAACCACCGATCCGATCCAATCAACTCTAGCAACTCCGATCCGATTTGATCCCAGAAACTCCAGCAAAACTTGTGCGATCTGATCCTAGCAAAACCCCAGGTGGGTCTTGGGTTTGTTGATTTCGTTGTTTCTCTTTGGTTTTTGTGTTTGATTCTTGGAGAAGAATAGTTTTTGAAAATGGGTTGTGTTTGATTGTTTGAGAAGAAGATTTTTTGGTTGTTTCAGTCGTTTTTGTTTTTGTTGTGAGTACCGAAATTGAGTCTGAATGGCTCGATTTCAATTTGACAGAAAACAAGTATGATGGACTAGAGTTTAGCAATTCCAAAATCGAGTTGTTTTTGTTTTTGTTGTGGGTACCAAAAATTCAGACTCGATTTCAATTTGACAAAAAACGAGTTTAATGGATTAGAGTTTATAGCATTCCAAAATCAAGTTTATTATACTCGAGATGTTAGCTTCCTAATAGTTTTGAAAACGTGCTAATTAATGAAATTATTTGAAAATCAGTGTTCTTTTGAGGGAAAAAAAACCATTACATGGGTATATGGATCATGAAAAATACAAAGAAACCTTTCCATCCAAATCCAATTCCTATGTAGTTCATATTAAACACTAAGAATATGAAATCTTAATATATATATATATATATGTGTGTGTGTGTGTGTGTGTGTGTGTGTGGCCTGTGAATGAAAGGTTACTAGAGAACCATGGAAATTCAATTCTTCACTGAAAATAATTAAGATTTAACTTGTGCATTTGTGTTTCCCCAACAAAAAAGGTGCAAGAGTTAAAATCCTACTTTTAGCACTGGAATCGTAAAATTCTAATTCTAGGTTGCCGAATATTGCTGAGCATGTGTTTTAATTGTGGTATAGCCAGAGCCCACAGGAAAAGAACAAATAAAATGACATTTAATCGATTAGTGGGCATAACTCAAATGATTCCAAAGCCTTGATAGCTCAGGCGACAATATAAACAAAGGCAGTTCACTGGTTATAAGGCGTAACGTGGCGTGGGGAGATAGGAAATTGCATTGTTGGGACAATGTATATACTGAGAAAATTACCTCACAAAAACGGTCCTCTAGTCCTTCCCACAATAAAAGCTTTTAGGACCACTCTCTGCCTATTAACTTCATTTTCTTCATTGCTTTGGGATGCACGCCCTTTTTTCCTTTTTTTCCATCACTGTCTACATTCAATAATGGTGACTTTCGTCCTCATCCCTCCTGGGTCCCCACTAAGTGTTGGGCAACACCCGTGAGTATATATCCCTACCATGTACGTACCATAAGATTATTGTACAAGGGAGTCAACAAAATTTTGGCTTGTTAACCCCACAATACAGCAGCCAATTATTAGGTTAGGTCAAATGATACAACAGAAAATTTAAAATCACATTAAAACTTAGAAATATCGTACAACCATACACAACCAGAAAATTCAACAACAAAATTATGGAACAAACATGAAGCACATGCTTTATGACATTTGATTACATAATCTCCCATGCATAATTCACCCACCCCTCCTATTCCATCCATTTTTACAACGTACCCGTACCCAATACATAATTTTGACTTTTGATTTGATCCCTCGACAACCCATCCATTTTTTTTTTTTTTTTTTACAATGTTTCCAATGATTCACTGGCCAAACAGACTTAGTGGCGATGGTGCACACATTCTAGAGGCATGACTGGGAACCTAGCCGTGTCAGTGCAATAGTCATAGACCATGTGTCTGGCCCTAACCCACTTCAGCTGGTGGCTCTGGTGCACATTGAGCTCGGCCAATGTGGGCTCGTCCCACCAATACCTCTTTACCCCACTGCTGCTGCAATTCTTGGCACTTTCGGTTGCAGCCACCGACGCTGGGACCTCACAAGAATCAATTTCAAAACCCGTGTAGGTGGCAATGAAGGGTGCATGGGACCAGTCCGTCTTGACCCTACCCCCTTGTGTGGCCCAGTCATCTGCGTTCCAAATTGAGCTGTACACGCCCATGGGCTGGTCCTTAGGGAATGGCAATCCTTTGTTTTCCATGTTTGGATGAACCCTTATTGGTGTATCATCCACTAGAAACCTGAACAACACCAACACAAGGAAGAAGAAGGTTAAAAAGTATTTGAAGTACTAAGAAAAGAATTCATCCATTTGGTGAAAAACATAAGATTTTACCCTTTTTTTTAACCTTTTTTTTTTTTGAGGGGGACCCTTATTTTAACTTATTTGATGGGTTATGAACCAATTATTATTCACCTAAGCAATATGAGAAAATAACTATGGGTTAAAAAAGAGTAAATAATGACCGCTGAGAATGATTAACTACGGTCAAAAAACACATGCACACTGTATATGTAACAGTATTAGGCTACCTGCCAAAGCCAATGCCAAAAGCAAAACAGAATAGGCATCTGTCTTTATCTCTGTAAATCTAGTACGTGGACCTACGGAACACACATCATGCAAAATTCCACACTTTCTACTTGGGTTTTTTCGGTTCTTTTTCTTTATTTTTAATTATGTTTTTTTCGCTTTGCAACTTTTTTTATAATTAAGGCAGTGACGACCACGTCAGGATAATGACATTGTCCCCATGCTCTCCTAGTCTCTCACACAGCACTGATTAACAACGCACTGCAATTCTTCGCTTTGTGCAGTGCTTCTTAGACCCATTTGAAATTGAAATAACAAAACTCAACTTGATCACCAGAATAATCATCACAACTAAAATACAGGAGAGACATACATCACACTATGATGAGCAAAATAAATAAGACACATTACACGTGTACTTATGTATAACACGTAATTTATAGTCACAAATATGGTGTGAAAAGAGAGGTGTGGTCCTTACAGTACGTGGCGCTGGTTCCAGAAGAGGGAGTAGGAGTGGAATTCCTTGGTTGGGTCAAACCAAAGGTTCAATCTTTGCTCTCTGTTACCGACACCGTTCACATAAATATTTGTTTGAATAGTGTAAGGTTCACCAGTAGTGTTGCCCAAAAACTCAAAATCAAATTCATTGTGATTTGGACCGTCCGAGGACATCTGTAACAAAGCAATAAAATTTTAATATGGACCCCGCAAGAAATATCATTATCATCACGCACATAATAGTAAAGAAAATTGATTATCAAATGTCATATTCTCACAGACTGATAGTACAATTATAGCAACACAAGGTCAACAAATCACAAGTAAATTGTTTTGTGGCTCACTAAGGATATTAAAGCCGAAAATGGAGGATTGTGTTCTAAAGTATCTATTGGCTCATGGGGATTTTTTTGATTGGGATGGGGATTATAAATGCAGATTTAATGAGATTTACTAAAACTAACAATAGTGAAAGAGGTAGGTTACTATTAATTAAAAAAAACAATTAAATTTTAGCAGAGTACTAGCCTATTCATGGGCTCAAATAATGTCAAGAACAAATTGTCCAAATCTGCGACAAAGTTCAATGCATTGAGTGAATTTTCTGTCAAATGTCAACTTATTCAATGGCTGTTCATGGAGTAGTACCAATAGTTACACTAATGTCCATTAGTAAATTTACAATGTGAATTCGGTTGTACATGACAGAAATGTACATTTTGTAAGAAAGCACCAATATAATTGCTTACATAGAAAGCGGTAACAGTTCCAGCAGAGTCACCCTCAACAAGCTTAATCTGTATTGTCACCTTCCCAAACATATACCTGCTCTTTGATGAAAATCCAGCTCCTGAAATTTCGCACCCAAAATTTCATTAGTCTCTCTTAGTATAAGCAGGTGCAACATAGTATCATGGAAAACAATGACACTGTAATAACCTTAATCCTTAACACAAACACAAAAATGCCTATGAATGTCAATTAAATGGGTTCTTCAACTAACAGCGCTCTCTTGGTATGTAATCAAAAGCAACAGCGCATCAAGGAAATCAATGACATGATAATAACATTATTGCTTAACACAAAATAAAAGCCTACTACTGCTAATAATAATAAATGAACTACCAAATCTTAACGAACTAGTTCATTAACCAACTTTATACATGACCAGCGAGGAGCAAAGGAAGAAATACAAGCAGAGGATGCTAGAGAGATGAAAGACCAATGCGAAAAGAGAGATTCAATAGAATACAACACAAACCCAAAAGATTGTTCACACAAAAATTATTTAAAAGTTTGAGTCTTTAAGAATCTATCATTTTTACCAGAATAATTGTCCAGCTTGAGCTTAAGAAGCTCTCCTTCATAGACAAAGTGATCATTAGCCCAGCTTGGCTGAAAGAGCTGATCAAACTTTGCTGAGCTAACCAAACCCACCAAAACAAGACCCAGAAAGAAACGCAAGAAAACAGACACTGAAACAGCCATGATAGTATCTGAGAGTTTTGAGAGAGAGAGCAGTGAACTAGTCAAGCTTGTTCAACACTGAACTACTCTTATGTCGAGTGCGGAGTCACTCACAAGAGAAGTGGCATTTTATAGCCAAATTGTATTGGCTTCTCGAACAAGCACCTCTTCATACAATGTAGCCACGTCATGCACAGTTTCATCCATGTCACCAGCCACGTGGATTTCAAATTCCTAGAAATGGACAATAGCAAAATAAAACCCCCAAAATTTTTTTAAAAAAAATTTTAAAATTTAGCCGTTAGGTTTACCAAAGCCCACTTCACTTGTAGTAGTACTAGTAGGCTAAGCTGGACAAAGCTGTGCACTGTGTGAGACTGACATAGTGAGGGGCACTAGTACGACATGTCTCTGATCTTAATGGATGAGTACGGAGCACATCCAATCACGTTCAGACACGTGGACAAATCCAGCTGGTTCACTCATCTCTCCAGTTGTCACTGGCAGCAATGAGTTAAAAGAGCTCTGATCAAAAGCATTCAATTCATCTTCTGGCGCTTACGTGAAAAAACAATACTCGCCCTGTTTGATTGACACGTTTTACTCACCCTGGTTTTGCTGTGCTTTAAAAGGCTTTAAAGTGTAATAAAAGTTTTTTGTTTTTTGGGCCAGAACAGCGCGTATGTAATAAGTGCTTTGGTACAATGTGGGATGTGAAAGCGCTTTATTTTCTTTCTTTATTTGTTGTTTTACTTTGCTGACGGCAAGCGCCAGCTGGATATTAGGAGCGCACTATACAATGCCATTTAAAGTTGGAAATTATTACACAAGGAAAATGTTTATTTAATTTTTGTAAAAATAATAATAATAATAATAAAATTTGGGTTTGGAGGAGAGGAGTGTGCCTTGTTATTGGGAATTTTGTTATTTGATTTTTAAAGTAATGGAATATGTATGGATGTTTGGAATGGCTATACTGTATTTATGTATTTTGATGTCGGGAATGGTTTAAGTGGGGTCCAATATATGCTTACAAAAAAAAGAAAAAGGTTGGGGTCCAAGATTTGATAGGGACAGATTTAAGAAAGACTGTCTTTATAAAATTAATTATATTTTGCCTGATGATATGAGAAAGATTATTATATTGACAATTTGACATTATTCGACTTGAAAGGTTCATTGTTCTAGGCCAAAAACAAGGCCTTTTGTTATTGGTTCCCCGGTTTTATGTCCAAGTTAAGATGAATGGTCACGTGAAGAATAACATAATTGACTTTACAAGATTTAAAAACTTATATTTTAGGTTAAATGTAAAGTGATCTATTGTGGTATAGGATTATCAAACACACCCTAAGCTATTCAATTGACTTTTTAAATGATTTTGGTATTTAAAATAACACAATTGATCATCTTATAGACTTTTTTTGAACAGAAAATAATCATGTGAACATATGTTTTAGACAGGAATCAATTATCATACGTGTATTTTGGCTCAAGCAATGCCCGCATGATCATTTTTGTCCAATAAAAAAAATATATGACAGAAATCCAATAAAAGATCAAATGTGTTTTCTAAATATTACAATGGTTTTAAGAATTAATTTTGTAGTACAGGTGTGCGTGATAATAATCTCCCTTTTTTTTATTTTCTTGATGAAAAATGATATGTTCATAATATTTTTACAATTTTTTTACCAATTCTAAGTGAAAAATTGTTATTAGTTATTATGAGTGGCAAAAAAGTAATTTAAATTATATATTCAAATTAGAATCAATAACAACTTACCACTTATCATTTGTTGTGATGTGATAATAATCAATACTTAAGGCTCTTCTCTTCCTTTTTTTTTTTTTTTTTTTTAACATCTTCTCTTCCCATTTAACTAACATGTTGTGTCAATGTTAAATATACACACACCGACCTTATATGTAAAACTCTGCACCTAAATATATTATACAGTTCAAATGGTAAAACTCATAGGACAAATTATTTTTTATATATACACTTCTCCACTCACATAAAGTTAGGTTTTATGTGTAATGACTTGACTCTTATGTAGGTGGAAGGGATACAAGGTTAAATGAACTAAATAATTTCACAACTTGTAAAAAGCTTTTGGTAAATCACAACTTTATAATATGATATAATAAATATTCCACATTTACCAGGTTTAGAACATTAAAATGGATAGTTTGGGTCCATGAATATAATAATTATTTAAAAAAAAAAAGTTAAGCGATGATGGGTGAAATAAAGTAAAATAAAATATATATTAATTATAGTAGACTGATTTTTTTTTATACCAAAAAAATGTTTTTTTTTTTAGTTGTAAAGTAATTTCAGCAAGAAAAAAAAGCTGTAAAGTAATAGTAAAGCTGAATGGATGTTTGCAGAGTTTCCTTGCTGTCTAATGGTACGGTGTTATGATTTTCACTTTTCACTTTTTTTCTTTTTCTTTTTCTTTTTCTTTTTTTTTTCCCTTCCCAAGAGGTAACTTTTAAATTTTATCATATGCAAGAAATCGAAAGAGTGGCGCACATCCACAAAGAGAGAATTGCTATTTTCAGACATTCAAAAAAATATCTAATCAAATAGCTCCACGTAGAAGAAGATATTTTGTGTTTTTGCAGTACGGCGTACAGTCGACCGTTGTGATATGTATAAGCTAACACAGCTGGAAAATTCAAGGACTTTTGGAGGACATTAAAGGCGGCAAAGGCATTATTGCAGAAACTGGCAAAAAATTTAGGTTGTGATTGACATCTCTGAGTGTGAGGCCATACTGATACCAGTGTGAACCTAATGGCATTTATGATTTCTTGTACAGTGAGGCTTTCAGTGCATGAAATTGGAAGTAAAATGATTATTGTGATGTATGATGCATCGGTAGTACTCTATGACTCTATCAGATAGATGATTCATATATATGAATCATATCCCGCTATGGGTCTAGTAAGTAGAGCAGTTGATGTTATGGACCTAGAGCATTAGCATTGGAAAAATGTTAATGCTACTCTATTTTACCATTTTAAAACCTCACTTTATCATTATAATATCTAATTTTACAATACTTCTTACATCCCAAACTTCTATTTCACTTTTTTACTCATTAAAATATTATTTTTTAACCTTTCTTTATTATTTATTTCCAACCGTTTTTTTTAGGCTTTTCAACAGTCTCACACTCACACAGCCACACACACACAACCACACACAGAGCAAACCCATTCAAACCCACACACAGAGCAAATCCACACACACAGCATCCCGTCACCACACACACACCGATCAAAAAAATCATCACCCGAGCAAACCCATTCAAAAAAAATCATTACTCGAGCAAACCCATTCAAAAAAAATCATCCCCCAAGCCACCGGAGCAAACCCATTCAAATCCATTCAAAAAAAAATCATCACCGGAGCCACCGAAGCAAACCCATTCAAAAAAAATATCCCTAAAGCCACATGAGCAAACCCATTCAAAAAAAATCATCACCGGAGCAAACCCATTCAAATACATTCCAAAAAAATATCACCGGAGCAAACCCATTCATATCCATTCAAAAAAATCATCACCGGAGCCATCGGAGCAAACCCATTCAAAAAAAAAATCCCCAAAGCCACCATCGGAGCTCGCCATCAACCGATCCCAGCCCACCGATCCAAACCCAGCTCGCCGATCCATGCTGATCCAACCTTCAACCTCAAAAATCCAAAACCCAGCACCGGTGCAATGAGAGAGAGGCCGTGCGATGAGAGATGCCCAGCCCACCGATCCAAACCCAGCTCGCCGATCCATGCTAATCCAACCTTCAACCTCAAAAATCCAAAACCCAGCACCGGTGCAATGAGAGAGAGGCCGTGCGATGAGAGATGAGAGAGAGGCCGTGTGAGATGGGTGAGAAATTTCGGCAATGAAGCTTTAGAGATGAGAGAGCAGATGGAGAAACAGAGAAGGAAGAGAGAGAAGAGAACAGAAAAGAAAAAAATGAGAAGGATGAGAGAGAAATTTCGGGTATAAAAAGGAGTAAAATATTAATTTTAGAATTGTACTGTAGCACTATTGCAAAAAATTTTGCAATAGTGCTGTTTGCAATCCTCTGATGCGGCTGGTTTTGAGACCAAAAATGCTAAATATCCTTTAGATTTGGCTTTAGCATTTGCCAATGCCAATGCTAATGCTCTTAAAAGACCATGGGAAATTAGGGATAAAGACAAACAAGTCAAATTTCACTTTGCAACAGGAGCTGTTTGGGTTTTTTTTTTTTTTTTTTTTTTTAATCACTCATCACTCACCACTCAATTTTTGTCATTCATCACTTATCACTTAAAATACCCCAATTTTCTATACCCACTCATTTGGCACACTTCACTCAGCTTCTCATCGCTCAATTTTTCTACATTTTTGTGAGACCCATTCCTGTAAATTGGTCAGATCATTCTGTTAAGCCTACCCGCGGAACTCATTCCTCACCATTTTCTCTTTTCTCACTTCCACTTCACCCCCGTTACTCTCCCAAAACACAAACCCGAACCCGGCTAATCAAACCTTTCATAGGCCTCCTTAAACACCCAAACCCCAATCCCACCTCATCTTCCTCAACCAACAACAACAGCAACAACATCAACAACAACCCAGAGTTCCAACGCAAGAACTCGCGCTCTCTCATCAGAAAAATTGAGGTGTTTCTCGTCCTCTTAGATTTTCTCAAGGACTCGATCTCGACGACAAAAGCAACCTCAACTTCAGCTTCAGCTTCAGCTTCATCGACTTTGCCTTCTCAACCCAATGGCCCTGATCCATCGTTTTCCCTGCCTTGCCGAGCTGGACATGGCTGATGACAATATTCCTCGTTCCATTGCCGTGCTGTGCCGAGATCCCTTTTGATTTTTTTTTTTTTTTGGGTTTTTGGTTTGGCTTGATCTGAGATCGGAGTCAATGACTTCGATATTTCAATCTTCATTCTTCTGCTTCTTATATCTGAGAAGGCTTCGATCTGGATTTCGTTCTTTTTCATTCCAACAATTTCGTTTTTTTTTTTTTTTTTTGAGATTGTTTGAATTGAAAAGTTTGTGGGTATTGTTTGAATTGAAAATGAAAGAAAAGAAGGGGAAAAAAAAAAGAAAAAAAAGAAGAAGAAGATCAGACTAGACCCAAACTCACCAAACCTAGTGAGAAAAAAAAAAGTCAAAAGTTGCGGCTGACCTCTAACTAGTGGGTCTCTCAATGTGTGTTTAATTACCAAAATACCTTTAGAAACTGAGTTTTGAAAACTGAAAACACCTAAAATGTGTTTTCAGTTTCCATAACTCATCACTCAAAAATTAGATAATTGAGTGATGGAAACAAAAACTGGAAACAAATCCAAACAGAGTTTTTTTTTTTCGTAAGACTCACATATTTTGAATTATGAGTGATAGGAACATAGTTAAGAGTTATGGAAATAACAAATCCAAACAACCCCTTAAGATTCAAGCTACTTGCCATTGGGGGTAGAACTGTAGATCAGAGTTGTCTTATTGATTTTCACTTGGATAAGTCTTATTGCAATGAAAGCACTGATGCAATTTCAATTATTTGACAAAACCATTTGTCATTTTCTTACCTATTAACTTAAAGGCTGTGCTTGTGACAGAAGCATGACCAAGTTTTTTTTTTTTTTTTTTGGTAGAAAGGAGATGCATTAAAAACTAAAGAGTTTTGGGACAAAGTTTATTACATAACTCATCATTCAGATTTGAAAGATAACCTAACAAGTGCTACAATACAAAATCAAAGGTTTGATTGACTCCCAATCTCGCCAACCACAAGCACATTTGTTAATTTCGCAGAAATAATGCCTAACAAACACCTAGTAAAGCTGGAAAACCAACAACCTGTGATTATCCACAATGAAAAAGACAATATTATTAACATAACTAGAATTAACTAGAAGATCCACAATAACTTTAGCATCTAGCTCTATTTTTAGAGTTGTTAACTAGAGGTTTTTTTTTTTTTTTTTTTTTGGAAACCTGTTAACTAGAGGTTTTGGCACATGATAAGACTATCCCTTAATACTCATAATTCAACTAAGAAGCTGGTGGGGATTCCAATTTTTATAGGGAATCGACCAAGTCATCCACCCAACTCATCTCGCACAATACCTTGCTCCACCTCTAGAATATGACCTAGTGTTACTTTTCACACAACAATTGTGTTTAGTTGGATGGAAATTAATTCTCAATTTTAAAATATTTTTTAGAAAAGAAAATAATTTTTAGTGTATAGTTATGTGTCTGAAAATATTCTGAAAAATATTTTTCAAGTGTTCAATTATGCTTCTAAAAATATAATGAAAAAGATATTTTCTACTTCTTTCCCACATTTTCTCATCTCCCAAACATATATAATAGTAAAATAAATAAATAAAAATCGTGATTGTTGACTAGTGTTAGTGGCAGTCAGCAGTAGTCGGCAACTGGAGATTGTAGATGTTAGTAGAGTGGTGGTAGTTGGGTGGCTAACAGTGGCGGATTGGGAGTGAAGATTTGATTGATGAATTTTTGGTGAAGTGAAAAATGAAAAGCTCTCAAATAAAAGTATAAAACATTTTCTATCGAAACAAACACAACCAACATCTTATTATAATAATATAGGGATGAAAATATCTCAAATCCATAACTCATTGACTCTTTCAATAATTTCCTAATTAAATGCAACACAAATTTAGAACCCCAAAAGAAAGTTCTAACACAAATTGCGCTATTAGGTTGTGATGTTAAACAAGATTATCTCTTTACTTCTCTCTTTTTATGACAACCCTTTGATTTTTTTTAATAAATATATTTTTATAATGGAAGAAAGACTTTAAAACCTAGATGTCTGACTTAAAAACATCATAAACCATCAGCTGGCCTAAAAGTCATTGGTTATAATTATTCCTTTTCAAATAAAGTAATTAAACCACGAATCAAATGAGTAAATTACAATGTAGATACAACTATGTATAGTAAAATGTTTGGCAAGGAATCATTGGGAAAATTTTTTCCCGTATAGCAATCATTCTGTAATTGAATGTCTTAATACTCACTTTGAGATGAGCTTAGCATTCACACCTACAAAAACCTTTTCTTCAACCCTACGAAGACAATTGAGACTTGAGAGTCTGAGACAAAAGATAACCAATATGTATCACCCCCAAATATATATAGGCAAAATGTTAATTGCTTAACCCAAAATAAAGTATGTGTATAGTCCCTCTATTCCAATTTCCACGCATCAAAAAATTACAAAGAGGTAACATTAGAATAGCCATAAAATATAAATTTTAAACACATGTACATTATCTAAATCTCAGAGAGCCACCAATGGACTTGATAAATCAGCTTAGGCAGTCACGGGCAAGTAGAGAACCTCCTCATGCCACATTGCTGATCCAAAAGAACCATATTTAGTGCACGTTTGGATACACGTTTTTTCCTCTATGTTTCCGTCCCATGCGTTTTGTGTGGGTCTCATGTACTGTTCACGGAACCTGTAAGTATATTTTTAGCAAAAACAACTTTAAAATAGGGTCTTATGGTATTATTCACACATTTAAAAATTATTTTGTTACAGTATATTCAGTTTTCAGCAATAAGCGGTATCCAAACAAACCTTTAGTGTGCATTTGGAACACATATTTTCCATGCGTTCCTGCATTTGATTGAAAAATAGTGGGTCCCGTGTAATGTTCGGGATCCGCATGTACTTTTTTCAGCCAAAAAAAGTTTAAAATTAGGTCCTACGACACTATTTATATATTTAAAAATTATTTTACTATAATATTTTTAATTTTTAGTTTTCAATAATAAGCGGTATTTAAACAGACTCTTAACTTGCTTGTCATTAATAATCCTATCCAAAACTTAATATATATATATATATATGTTAAGATTTACTAACGTATATACATTAATATATATATATATATATATATGAAAAAAAACGTAAAAATAATTAATTATTTTGATCCTTTTTTTTAATTTTTTATAATTTTTTTTTTGAAAATAGATAGTTATGGCACGGATCCATATATGTTTCCTAAATAATAATATAATATAGTTTGTGTCCGTATTAATAAAGACAGGGCGTAGATGCACCCTTACTATCACAGGCAATTGGATTTGGAGGAAGAGCGCACGCATGTTGACGTGAAAATGTCTTATCGATTATGAGGCCTTTAATACTCACTCACTCTCAAAGTCTGTCATCGTTTTGGGACTGCCCAAAACATTGACATAAATGGGTTTCAATGTGAGTGGGTTCCCCATCTCCCAAGTAAATATTATTATGGATTTTACACAGGCCATGCACCTCCAGCAATCATCTACGTCCACGTCACTACATTGTCCTAGTGCACTGATGTGTTATGCTAGGATTGGTCAGGTTCTACCGCTTCTTCTAGTCTATATTGCAACCTATAATGACAATGTGGCGGTGGTTCTGGCATATACATATATAGTAAAGCACGTGAGATGTGTTTTTGAATGAAATACTAATATATATAGTGGAAGGAAGTGACGACTGCTGCGTGGAAAAGGAAAACAAGCTTTACACGTGATTCCATGTTGAAAGTTTTGGAATAAAATTCTTCGTTCTTTCACGAGGTGACACATGCAGACAAATATAATTACCTTGCTATCTTCTTTCTCTCTTTCTTGTGTTTGAAAATCGCAAGGGAAGAAGCAAATAAAGATATGCTTTGGCACTCTTGTCCTTGGCTCCTTCTTATTATCTTATCTGTGATTAGAATTCTTGCTTGGCTGTTTGTGTTTGTGTCACCGATGGTGAATTTTTCTTCATTATTTTATAGGTCGGTGACTACCAAGCTGGCATGCTGCTGCTAAAGTTATGAGGACCTTAATTTCCTTCTGGTCGATTTCATGCTCACCAAACATGTTTTTTTGTTTTAAAGCTCCAATAATTAGCAACGTATCTACTTAACCTAGATATATTGAGGATTTGAGGGGACCCCTATCCCAAACCATACTTTATCTTATGTGTATGTGGGACTCATGCGTTGATTTAATTCGTTCACCAAATTCATGCTTTCCTACTACCAAAAAAAATATATCATTTATGTTGAAATTTTATGTGGAATGTGGAGTTTATGCTGAAAAGAAAGATTAGGAAAGATTAATTTCTATAATCAAATAATTTTACAAAATTGATAAAGCTATAAATTATAATGTTAATGACAATCGAAGCCCGAAGCTTGAAAGGCACGTAATCACTTCTTGAAAATAGTTTCAGTCTCTCCCCACGTATAATCCGGAAATTCTCTTAGCAATCGACATTATCTTCGGAAATTCAATCAAATCCAAACTTGTCTGCCTGTATATATATAAAAGTCGCACTTTTCTCTTAAACGAATGTATCAATCTGCATTTGATCATACGTCCAAATCATTTAACTTTCAAAATTTGATAATTCTACAATGCTTGAAAATTGAAACCCCAAGTTTCAAATTTTCAATGATACTATATCAACTTATCAAGAAAATAGTTTGAAACAAAAGTAAAACATGGCAAGAAAGAAAGATCTCCTTTGCCCACAAATTTACTCAACTCTATAAAGAGGTGTTCTATTGGTTGTTTAGACTCAAGGATGACTTATTAGAGCTTCTAATGAAACTCTTTTATAGGAGAATGATGATATTTTCACATTAATGCCAGAACTAAGTTACATCATATAAGGAAGTATGTAAGTTTTCCCCAAAAAAAAAAAAAATCTTTGAAATTTTTGGATTAAAACTTGAGTGTTGTTGTATAAGTCAAAGTATTGATACCAATTTTGTTGAAATAACGAAAGCTGTATTACCAATTTATTGTAGGAAATGATCTTTAGATAGCAATCCTATATAAGATTGATTGCGGAATATGAGTTTTAGAAAGATTTCCAAAACAAATACTAATAGGTTACAAAGAAAGCTAGAAAGAAAAATAGACTAAACATACATAAGAGAATACAAAGAATTTCTGTGGTTCAACTTTTGGCTTACGTTCATTGACAGCAACAAGAAAAAAAATCACAAACAAATTTTAGAGAATACTAATATAAAAACACTCTCACAAAACCCTTTTCGAGGTTTCTTGTGCTTTTGAATCTAATTTCTATATAAGTTCATCCTTGAAGGAGCTGTGACTAATGTTTTCTAATTCTTCCCCCTCATAGATCCATCTCCCCCCCCCCCCCCCCCCCTTGCTGCTTATTGTCCCTACTATTGAAGAAGATATTCTCTTTTGGCTTAAGGATCCCTCTTTCTGTTCCGTGTTAGTTGTAAATAGGGAAGAAAATTAACACTCAGTTTGTTTCATTGGAAAACTTTCTGTAAATATAGTTTTTCACATTTTCCAGTATTTGGTAGCATAAAAAAAAGGGTAAACGGAAAACTATCTTTAGTCAACGAAAAAATCTAATAAAAATAATGCTTATTTTTTATAGGTTGTTTGGTTGTTTTTCAAAAAAAAAAAAAAAGGAAAACAATCTCTCTCTCATGCGGCGCATAACTATTATAAATATTATCTTTTTTTTTTGGCTTGGGAAACAATATTTTCTTTCACGCCTTTAGTCTTTCTCACAGTAATTCCAAAGAGCATTTTCTAGAAAACTATCTCATTTTTCGATGTTTGGTAACGACTTTAAAAATGAGTTTGAGAATGTTTTCTAGTGTATGGTATGCAATTTTTTTAATTATATTTCTTGTATAATTTAAAACATGTGTATTATGTAAACCAACTAATGTAATCAATATAAATATATATAAAAAAAACCAAGAATGAATTTGGTTTTCATACTAAAATTTTGAAAATAGATACAATCAAAATTAGTTGTCAAATTTTCATGATCTCTATCATTCATCTTACTCATATATATGGATAGTAACATACATACATACATACATACATACATACATATATATATATATGTGTGTGTGTGTGTGTGTATATATATTTGTATATATATATATATATATAGACAAATATATATATACATATATATATATATAATTGACAGAGGAATACATCTTCAATAAGTACAAATAACAATAACTTTTAATTATCTAATCTTTTTGCTAGTACACTAATTGTTTACTGATGAGTCAGAAATTTATGGTCGTCACTACGTGAAGATCATCATTTACCCAAAGAAAACGTTACGCCTTTATTATGATCATTCATGACAAAACGTAACTGACGGAGCAACGATCACAGAATGAGCTATGAACTTCAATTAAAGATTCTGTAATGCACTAGCTTTTGAGCATAAATACAGTGATTCATTGCCCATTGATTAAGCATTCAACTATAAAAGAGAAAGCACTAGAAACCCAAGATACGACCAATCATACACACAAATACTCTACGAAATCACTCTTGACTCTTTTTCTCTCAAGAATCTTTCTCCCTTACTAACTTAAGAATCAAAGGCAGTTTGGCTGACGCCACACCGGCATGTTACTCTTCCACCCAGTTCATTTTGCAGGTTTTCCATCTACAGAGACGACCCCATTCACAACATCGTCCGTTCGCTATGATGAGGAGCTTAACACTTGGACGATCTCAAAGAAACCTTCAGCATACTACGTAAGTACAATATGAAATTAAACCCTATAAAGTGTGTTTTTGCTGTTGCTTCAGGAAAATTCTTGGGTTCATGGTGTCCCAACAAGGAATAAAGGCAAATCTAAACAAAGTAAAAGCAATAATCGACGTCAAATCACAAAAAACAGTAAAGGAGGTGCAAAGCTTGATAGGAAAAGTTGCAGCTTTAAATAGATTCGTCTTTAGGGCAACAGACAAGTGCATGCCATTCTTCAAGGTATTGAAAAAAGCCTTTCAATGGAATGATGAATGCGAGGAAGCCCTTGCTAAGTTGAAGGAGTACTGGACGAAACCACCTCTATTAAGCCCCTCGGTGATGGGAGAGAAGTTGTTCCTCTACTTAGTAGTATACAATACTGCAGTAAGTTCGGCACTGATCAGAGAAGAAGGAACGTCCAGAAGCCAGTTTATTATACCAGCTAGGCATTCCAAGGAGCAAGGGCAAGTTATCCAAGGATGGAAAAGATAGCTTTCGCATTGTTGGTCGCTTCCAAAAAGCTCCGCCTATATTTCCAAACACACGCCATCGTCGTCATGACAGACCAACCCATAAGAAAGACGATGAACAAGATAGACGGAGCAGGATGACTCATTCAATGGGCGATTGAATTAGGCCAATTTGACATCAAATATCGACCCTGAGCAGCAATCAAAGCCCATGTGCTAGCAGATTTTATTACAGAGTTCACTTACCCCTATAAGGAAGAAGACCCTCCAATGGAAACATGAACGGTTCAAACAGATGGGTTTGCCATGAAGAAAGTAGGAGGAGCAGGAGTAGTTCTCATATCTCCAAAAAAAGAAACATTGAAGTATGCAGTCAGATTGCAGTTCCTAGCAACAAATAATGAGGTAGAATACGAAACATTGCTAATAGGGCTAAGTCTAGCGAAGGCTCGATAAGCAAAAAACCTTTATCGTCCAAGCTAATTCCCAGCTAATAATCAAACAAGTGAAGGGAGATTATGAAGCCAAAGAAGAAAGGATGCAGAAGTACTTGAAGATCGTCAAAAGACTCTCATAGCACTTTGACAACCTAGACTTTGTGCAAATCCCAAGAACCAAAAACGTAGAAGCTAACTTCTTAGTAAGATTGGCCTCGTCAGACGACTACAATGCAACTTCTGAACTATGTATAGAGATAAGGGGGTAGCCAAGCACAAAAGGCGAGCAAGTTCTGAAGATAAAAGAACAAGACGAATGGATGACTCTCATCGTCTGTTACTTGAAAGAAGGATGGCTCCTTAAAGATAAGGCGGAAGTAAGGAAGATACAGATTAGAATAGCTCGCTTCGTCATTATTGACGACGTGCTGTATAGAGGATACTCACTCCCATATCTAAGATCTGCTAACTCAAAAGAAGCTAACCATGTGCTCTGCGAGATACACGAAGGAGTCTGTGGAAACCACACTGGGGCAAGATCCTTAGCAGGAAAGGCGCTTAGAACAGGATATTACTAGCTAACCATACAGAAAGACATATACAACATCGTCAGTGCATGTGACAAGTGTTAACGCTTCACAAATGTCCAGACGAGACCAGGAGAAACAATGACATCCATATCCTTACCATGGCCTTTCGCCCAATGGGGAATTGATATTATGAGTCCATTCCCTCTAGGGAAGAAACAACTCAGTTTCTTGATCAGGGCAATCGATTACTTCACAGAATGGATAGAAGCAAAGCCAGTGACGAAGATAATAGAGGCTAAAATCACAAGCTTTGTGTGGAAAAATATCATCTGCAAGTTTAGAGTCCCATGTGCCATAATATCAGACAATGGAAAACAGTTTGACAACCCCAAGTTTCAAAAATTTTGCCAAGATTTAGGAGTAAAGAATCACTACTCGTCTCTAAGACACCTTCAAGCCAACGGCTAGACAGAAGTGACGAGTAGAAGCTTGCTCAAAATTATCAAAACTAGGCTTGAGAGGGCAAAGGGGGCATGGCCTGAAGAACTACAAAATGTCCTTTGGGTATGTAGGACAACCACAAGAGTTCCAACAGGAGAAACACCATTCAGGCTAACATTTGGCACTGAGACCGTCATACCAATGGAAGTGGGACTAACGAGATTTCGAGTAAAAACTTATGAAGACCAGAAGAACCAGCAAGAGCTTAATAGCAGCTTGGACCTAATTGATGAAGTCAGAGAAGATGCTATGAAGCAAATGGCTAAACACAAGGAAGTAATGGCCAGATACTATAATAGAAAGGTCAAGGTAAGAAGGTTCAACATAGGAGACCTCGTTCTTAGAAAGGTATCACAAGCAACAAAGGACCCATCCCAAAGAAAATTGGGACCAGCCTGGGAAGGCCCCAACGAAGTTATCCGTCATTCTGGAGAAGGCTCCTACTACCTAAAGTCTCTAGACGGCCAAGAATTGCCTCAACTATGGAACATAGAACACTTGAAGAAATACTACCAGTAAGAAATGCTTTACATTTCAAGTTGCCTAATCTTCATATCAATATGTGCGGTAGTTATTACTTTCGTCATTCATAGATCAATAATACTTGAAAGCATGATCCATGTGTATTTATCAATGATTATTCATGAGTTATTTGTCAACGAAAATATGTGTAATACTTAGGAGCCATCCTTGGGAGACGTCTCAAGGACCTCCGTCATTAAAATCCTAAATCAAAAGCTGTTCACACACAGTCGCCAAAGTCGACTAAATCAGAGTTGTTTAAACACAACCAATATGATCGTCATTCGAGAACGAATAGACAAAACATAAAAAATGGTTAAACTAAAGACACTCCAATACCATGGCTTTAAGTCATGAGTACAGTGCAACATCATCATTCAAACATGACTCAATAAAAAGGTGTTCCAAACACAGCTAAAAAAATAATAAGTTCGTCATTCAAACATGACTCAATAGAAAGCTGTTTAAACACAACTAAAAAATACTAAGTTGTTCAAACACAACTAATATTGTCATTCAAACATGACTCAATAAAAAGCTGTTTAAACACAGCTAAAAAATACTAAGTTGTTCAAACACAACTAATATCATCATTCAAACATGACTCAATAAAAATCTGTTTAAACACAGCTAAAAAATACTAAGTTGTTCAAACACAACTAATATCATCATTCAAACATGACTCAATAGAAATCTGTTCAAACATAGCTAAAAAATACTAAGTTGTTCAAACACAACTAATATCGTCATTCTAATATGACTCAACAGAATGCTATTCAAACACAGCTAAAAGATATTCAGTTGTTTAAACATAACTAAGGTCGTCATCCAAACACAACTCAATAAAAAGCTGTTCAAACACAACTAAAATACTAATTTGTTCAAACATAACCAGAATTGTCACTCATGGTTGTTCCAACACAACTAGAGATCAAGAGCTTTTCAAACACAAGCTAAGTACAAACACATCGTCATAAAAGTTTGTCTAAACACAACCAAAGAGTTGTTTACTGTAACTAAAAGCGTGAAGTCCCTACTTCTATCTATCATTTTTAAGGAGATTGTTTAACTGCCCAAAACAACGAGACCAAAGAAATTGTTCAATTGCCAAAACAACGGGCCCAAAGGGAAATATTGTTCTTGCCTTACAAAAAAAGGGGCGAAAAGAAAGAAAAAACATAAAAATGAGTGCTTATCAAGGACAGGGTTTGTAAAGGTGGTAATTGCGGCCTCTTCCATTACCTTAGCAACGTCCATGGCTTCCTCCGTCACATTCCCTGCTGTAACCTCGGAGGGACAATAAACCAAAAGTTCCTTCTCAACGTCATCCATGACCAAGCCAGAAAGGTCTAAGTTAGGGTGATGTTTTGCCATCCACTTCCTAAGAAGGTTAAAGCCTTCCATATAGTACCCGCGCAACTCATTGTAGTACTCGACGAAATCTTTGAAGTCCTTCATCGCTATGGCTCTAGCTATCTGCAGTTTCAGCTCTAGGTCAACAATCTGCTTGTCCTTTAACTTGCAAAAATCCTTTTCCACTTGTAGGCTCTTCTCCAAGACTGTCGCACACTCCTTGTCATTTTCAACTTCAATAGTGAGAATAGCAACCTTGTTCTTAAGTGTCTCGTTCTCAGCAGATAAAGACTTGACCAAAGGCTCAAATGTGGCCACTTTCTTTTCTAAGTCCAAAAGCCTTCCCGAGACTAACGAAGACTCCCCCAAAGCCTGTAAAAAACTTTTTTTCCCTTAGCAGAAGTAAACCAAAGAGAAAGAAGAAGTAAAAAAATAGCCTACAATGCTTACCTGCACAAGTTTCTGAATATGGGATGACATCACCTCACTAGACGACTTCGCCATCAGAGGGCCTAGGTCATTCTTGAAAGGAAAAAAAAATATTAAAAAAAGGAGAGAAGAAAGAAGAGGACAAAAAGGAAGAAGCTCTTACTCTTCTTTACAACTTCCAAATTCTTCAGAACCTTAGTAGACGGTTCTGGACCCAAAAAGTGAAGAAATAGAGATTGAGGAGAAACGAGCTCGTTAAAATCTTTGATGGACTTGAAGTATTCCTTCACTCTTTCAGCTTCGACGCTAATACCTTTTCTTCAGACAAGGACGCTGGGAAACTGTAAACAGAAACGCAAGTGAGTCATCTATCATTGTCACTCATGAAGAAAGGGAAAAGCAACTGAAAGACAAGAAAGATGCACCAGACATGGGAACTCCCCAACTACAAAAAAACTTGGGGGCTTCGTCCAGGTCCATACCAGAGACGAACTCCCAACCACTTCCAGAGACAAAAAAGAAATTTGGCTTCCAATTTCGAAGAGACGAAAGGTAATCGAGGATTAACCTAGAAGCCCTATCCCACGGCTTAAACTCATAATAGCCGGGGTCCTTTGATTTCCTTAGACGATAGAAATGGAGGAATTCGTCCCTCCTAATGACATAACCATCATTGGCGGACATCTAAACCACCATGCAAGAGACGATGTTCTGCCAAGAGTTAGGCACTAATTATGGCGGAGCAAGATGTAAGTAAGAAAAAAATTTCGTAACAAAGGGATGAACAGGGAAACAAAGGCCACTGGTAAAGTCGGCCTCATAAAAACAAACCTCGTCAACATACAAGTGACTAGCCCTCTCTTTGTCACTCGGGATCCTAATTTTTACTGAATTAGGGAACTGAAACCTATCCCTGATCCACTGCTTGTCCTTTCCTTTAAGGGAACACGGGATATTCCAAGCTTTATAGGGGGTGGAAACAGAAGTAGCCTCCGAGATCACGTGATCATTAGATGAAGATAACCCCGTCTCCAAATCAGTGGACCTTATCTCGGACATCTTTAACAACTTGGCTACCTCAACAGAATGGGAAACCAGATGGAATAACGAAGAAAGGACAGAAGTGTATGGACAATCCTCCCCTATGAAGAAACTGACCTCTTGAGACACTCCCCCTCTACAGACTCGAGTAAGCAACCTAAATGAGAAAAAAAGAAAGCTACCGAAGGACAATCTACCCTAACAGCAGAATAATCTACTATGGAAGAACCAGAAAAGAAGAAGGAGTATGAAGAAACTTACCATGAAATGCAAGACAGAGAAAGGAAGCTCAGAGTAGAAACAAACCCTAGAATAGAAACTGAATAAGGAAAAAATACAGAAGAAATGAAAGAGGAGGGAAAAATGCAAAACAAGTGGCCAAAACATGCGAGGGAAAACTGAGACATGTCTGCACGACAAACGCATCCTAGCCGTACACGTGGCATTCAACTGCTCAAACATCAAAACCGTCATAAATAAGCAATACACGGAATACGAAGCGTCAGATGAATTTGTTCTTATCTCGTTTAACAGACGACAATTCGAACAAGGGGGCAGCTGATGAGTTAGAAATTTATGGTCGTCACTACGCGAAGATCGTCATTTACCCAGAATACGTTATGCATTTATTACGATCATTGATTACAAAACGTAACGAATGAAGCAACGGTTATAGAATGAGCTATGAACTTCAGACAAAGATTTTTTAACGCACTAGCCGTTGAGCATAAATATAGTGATTCATTGCCCATTGATTAGGCATTCAACTATAAAAGAGAAAGCACCAGAAACCCAAGGTACGACCAATCATACACACAAATACTCTACAAAATCACTATTGACTCTTTTTCTCTTAAGAATCTTTCTCCCTTACAAACTTAAGCATCAGAGGCGGTTTGGCTGACGCCCATAGAACCTAAAAAATGATAGAAAAACTCTTAAAACCTAAAAAATGACCATAATGCCCCTGTAAACTAAAAAATTATCGAAATACCCCTGAAACCTAAAGAATGACCAAATTACCTTTAGAACCTAAAAAATGACCAAAAGATTTGAAATTCATTTGGATGGCAACATTTGGATTTGGATTTTGAATCAATGGATTTACAATGCCTTGTTTTGAAATCCATTGATTTCAAAATTCCTTGTTTGGGTCTTTTTATACAACGAAGGATTTGAAATTCATTATTTGAAATTCTATTATTTGGATACCTAAATTTGGATTTGGATTTAAGATCATAAAATATTTTTTTGAATTATTATTTTTCCTAAACCATCTACATTTTAATTTTAGTAATATTTTTAATAAATACACGAGGTAATGAAAAAGCCATTAATAACCCAATTGACAAGATGATGACTAAAAATCTGTCATCATATGATATGATTCATATCCAACTAATAATTTGCTATTAGTAACAACTTGGACTTGCAAAATATGAATTTATCATATTACAAAAAATAGTTTTTATTGTTCCATCATAATCATTATCAATGGAAAGGATAATCATAATTGATCCATGTATTATGGACAATCATGCATATCCATGCAAATGATTATCTTACATGAGAAGTCATTTTTTTCCAGTTACAAGACTACACAACATTGTGAAGCCATGAATGCATTCTTGAATAGATTTTTGGATAGGCAAACTAGGCTTTATGAGTTGTTCCAACAAGTTGATAGAGGACTTTCACATATTAAACACAATGAGGTGGGGGTAGATTTTACTTCAAAATGTATTAAATCTATTCTAATTATTGGGATAGAATGCACATATGAAAGCATAGAATTCACTAGTTTTGTTTGTATGTGTCGTAGATGATCCAAAGAAATCAGACCACCTACTTGCACTTGGATCTAAATATGGTAATTTTTATCTCATAGTAATTATAACTTGAATTGATATGTAACTCACTTTCATGTACTACAAGTAGATATCTTGTTGCAAAGTATCTAAAGGAAGCAGACAAATTCCAAAGAAATCCATTTAAAAAGGAAAAAAAATCATTTAAAAAAAATCCTCTACAATGTGTCTTGTTCACATCTATATTTGAATTCCATCATGGCAAGAATTGAAAACGAGACAATCAAAAGCATATGCATGTCTAGATCATTCATTCTTAAGTTCTCAGCAAAGCAACTTCTAACTTGTAGGAATTTCTTATTATTTTTTCTGCAACTCCATTGGCAACTGAAATATCTGCATTTACATGGCATATGCACGTCTGGATCATTCATTCTTAAGTTCTCAACAGGACAACTTTTAACTTGTAGGAATTTCTTATTATCCCTTTTGTAACTAGATCTACTGGCAATTGAAATATCTTCATTTACATGATATAACTATTAGAGCTTGAAAAAAAATAAAGATGTTCATAAGAGCAAATCTCTTTGCATAGAGCCTTAGATATTTATTTATATAACTATAATTATTCAAGAACTTTGGCTCGTCTAGCTTAACCTGACAATATCAGCAAGTTCAAAATCATATATAATAAATTTATTAAAAAAAATCAAGTAAACAACAACATGCTAAAAAAAAGGATATAATCATATAATGAACCTTTGAGAGGTTTCTTATTATCTAAAAGTTGAGTAATAATGTAAACGATTGTGGGTGCATATCAATGTTTCATCTTTGTTTTAGAGCATGATCTTGTTACATGGACTTTAATTATATGTGCATATGCATTCCAGAAGTTATCTTTTTACATGAACTTCAATCTAATTATCAACTATAATTAGATAGTTGATAATTTTTCAATAACAAGGATAAAATAGCTTTGGATTTAGGTTGGATGCTTATATACCCAAAATAGGGTTGAATGCAAGAGAGAGCTAGACGGATAAAAGCTTACATGACAAATTTTCATGAGGTTGACTCCTACTTATGACAAGCTAGAATTAAGCAATAACATCAATGAATGGTCCGACAAATTAATATAAAGAATCAGATTAAGAACCTGTAACTAAAAAAAAAAATGGCAAGTGCACAAATCCTAACAGAATAGCTTAATTGGAGAGCGAAAAAATTTCAAAAACTTAAAACTTTTGCTCTGAATTATTAAGTTCCAAAATAACAAACTTTTCTGCTAACAATATAACCTTTTATATAATATTGACATCACACAGTACAACATACATATGCAAATTGGTAGAGTAGTAAGACAACATACCTTATAACTTACATTGTACTGGATACATAGTGTAGAAATTGCAACAAAGCACTTCAAAATGAATGCTGCTACAATTGATAATTTTTCTTATCATCTGCTTGTTTGACTTTTAGATCTGTATTACGATTATGCAATTCACTTTTCTTGTTTGTCATAGGGATAAATATTTGAAAGCTTACATAGAGTTCTTATAGACTCAAGGTATAGCAGGTGCTAGTCACCACACAAGTTGTACAATAAGAAGATGAAGCGACTAGGTAATTCCATGTTGGTTCTTCACTTTCAACTTTGACACTACATATTCCATTAATTTTAATTATAAATTTTTGGTGCCCTTATTTGGACCATTACATGACAAAGGAATTTTACATAAAATCTGCTCCTTATATTTGCATGGTGCTACTATGGGTGCAAAGGAGAGTACGCCCCAGCCGAGTGGACCGTGGCGGAGAAAAGTGGACTCACCACTTAGATTAGGTCTAGGAACCATATTGGACCTTTTGGGCCAATCACTTACATGCATGGGTTTGCATATTAGATTATGGGTTCAAAGTATGGTACTGCTTGGGAAGGTGTTAGGCACCTAAGGCCGCCCGGCTTGTGGGCCAGTCTCCATTATGTGTTGCCATGCCATATTTAATTAAATAGTTTATTTAGAAAGCCCTAATCCTTAACCTAAATATACATCATGCACTTAAGGAAATAACACACACAACATATTCAAGATCACAATATAAAAGGAAACGAATAAAATATAATTAACCAAAATAAATTAAACATGGCAAGTTGACAATTAAATATAAACACACAAGGAAAATATATTAAATAAACTAAATATGGCAAAAAGATTCATATAAACATGGAAAATAATTAAACACAATTAATTAACCTAAACATAGTCAAACAAAATCAAATAACATGTGGAAAAAAAATACTAAATAAACAAAAACAATAATTTTGCCCTAATTTGGGTTTGAGGTGCGTACGCATACTCAAGTATGCGTATGCATGGTTGGACCATGCGCACACATACTTGATGGATGCATATACATCTGTGAGAGACGTGTCCCTAAAAAAAAAGAGATTTGGGTACCTTTTTAGGGCACCTCTCTTTTTGGTTAAGTGGTATGGAGTCATCACTTATTTTTATTTATACAAAAAAAATAAGAAAAAAATACTAATTACAAAATACATGACTGAATAGTTCCATTCATTGATTGAATAAAAATTACATATCTAGAAAATTGAAAAATTACATAGTTTTGGGTCCTAGTTACAATCTACCAAATATTTACATAGCTTGTTGTCTTAGTTACATTCTACCCAAAACAAATGAAGACAAGACTAGATCTACTAAACCAAAAACCTAAATCCGAAGGCTAGGTTACGGAATGGGAAGGTGTTAGGCACCCATTCCGCCTAGACAAAGTCTGGTCTTCTAAACTCTTGTGACCAATGTACTATACTATGCATGTCATGCATGATATGTTGAACATGTGAATGAAAAATTAAATCACACAAATTTATGTGTGGATGAAATCTCTTCTTTTGTTGAAAAAATTAGATCTGTTTTTATTGTTAAAAAAAATGATTTTGATTTGTCAAAATATCAGATCTGTTTTGTGGGATGTAAAAAAAAAAGGTTTTTGATAATAAAAATTCAGATATGTTTTGTTATATTTAAAAGAATGATTTTTTGATGACAAAAATTCAGATCTGTTTTACTATATATTTTTAAAAAGATTTTCTAAGAAGAGAATTCTACTCATAAACTAAATTTATGCAAACCATGAATTAAAATAAACACAAACACAAACATAGCAATACACAATCTCTTTCTTTATTTCAACAATTTGCATTAGGGGTGTGTAGAAAACCCATCGACCCGCCAAACCCAACCCGACCCGCCGGGTTGGGTCAGTTTTTAAGGCTTGGTGGATTAGGTTGGGTTACAAAAAATTTTTTTATAGCGGGTCAAGTTAGGTTTAGGTTATAAAATTATAAACCTGCCAAACCCAACCCGACCCACCCATATTTAATATATATTTAATAAATTTAAAAAAAAAAAAACCAGCTGTAGGGCATATTAGTTCCTACTATCAATATATTATATATATATATTTATTTATTTATTTAAATATATATTATGTATTTAATAATTTTTTAAAAAAACCAGCTAGAGAGCAATTTCACTTCCTCAGTTCCTCCTATTAATACTGTCATATATATTATATAATATAAAATCCTATGGCTAATATTAGTTCCTACTATTAGTTCTTTTATTTAAATATATTATATAATTAATAAATAAAAATGTAAAGACCAGCTGTCCAGCACTTCCTTGGTTTCCTCCTATCATATATAACATCTTATTAGTTCACAATCACACAAATGACAAACCTAAACCTATTGTGCCGCCTCCCTCTTCCCCTCCCCTCTCAGTTTCTCACACAGTCACACTTCCCTCCCATTTGAACTTTAACACTCTCTCCCTCTGTTAAGCCACTGCCATCCATTAGCTATCATCACCGCCTCGGCGGTAGTTCTATCATTCCGATGGTAGCTATCTCTTCCGGTGTTAGGTAAAGTTTCTCAATGTTTTATCTCTCTTGTTGTGGTGGATCAATGTTTAGTTTTTGCTTTGGTGATTTCTTATTTTTCTTTTGGCTGATTTTTAAAGGTTTTTGCTTTGTCTCAACCTACAGGTGTATTTCTTACTCTACAATATTTTCTCTTGTTGACTTGCTGTGTCCCTTTCTCTTTATCTTGCTTTGCAGGTTTATCTCTGTTTAGCCCTCTCCCTATTGTTTTTACTATTGTTGTTTAGTCATTAGTGTTGTTTGCCTTTAAGGAGTTACATTATACTAATCTTTGGTTTTTTTTTTTTTTAAATATATTTATATTTATAGATGGCATCTGAAACTCAATGCGGCACAAATGAGGTTCCCGTGGCACCCACTCCCATAAATGAGGCTCCTCAAATGGCGGCAATGGATACTAGTGTTGCTGCCTCAAATCTCCCTCCCATAGAAGTAGAAGGTATACAAAAAACCTAACCAAACATCATATGTATGGGGTAACTTCATCTTATTAGAAGGTGAGAGAGCTAAATGTAAGTATTGTGGCAAAACTTATGCTGCTGGGTCAAAAACTTATGGCACTACTAACTTAAGAACTCATTTGGAAGCTAGGTGTAAAAAATATCCTTATGGTAAGAATAAGAAGGAGGATAAGACTCAAATGACTTTAGCCTTCAGACCTAAAAAGAATGATGATGCAGAGGGTGCTGATAGTAATAGTCTTACTGCTATAAGCTACAATTAGGGGTGTGCAGAAAACCCACCAACCCGCCAAACCCGACCCGACCTGCCGGGTTGGGTCGGTTTTTAAGGCTAGGTGGGTTGGGTTGGGTTACAAAATTTTTTTTATAGCGGGTTGGGTTGGGTTTGGGTCATAAAATTACAAACCCGCCAAACCCGACCCGACCCGACCCACCGACCCACCCATATCTAATATATATTTAAAATATATTATATATTTAATAATTTTTAAAAAAAAAAACCAGTTGTAGGGCACTTTAATAAATATATATATATATATATATTATATTTAATAATTAAAAAAAAAACCACCTGAAGAGTAGCACTTTCTCTGTTCCTCCTACTAATACTAATTTAATATATATATATATATATAATATTATATAATTAATAAAATTTTTAAAACAACCAACTCTTCCTATCCTATATAAAAGTCAATTAGTTCACACAAACCCTAGTAAATTACTATTGTTGTTTTGTCATTAATGTTGTTTGTCTTTAAGGAGTTACATTGATACTAATCTTTAGGTTTTTTTAATATATTAATATTTATATTTTTTTCCTACTCAATTTAATAATAATAATTTGTCAAACCCATGGGTTTAACACGACCCAACCCGACCCATGTGGGTTGGGTTGGACTTATGTGATGGGTTGGGTTGGGTTGGGTTGATTTTTTTTTTGACCCACCATGGTGGATTGGGTCAAAAAATCTCCTCAACCCGACCCAACTTGACCTATGCACACCCCTAGCGACAATGAGAGCATGTGTAGGGAAGCACTCGTTAGGATGATTATTGTAGATGAATTGCCATTTAAATTTGTTAAGCATGAAAGGTTTAGGTACTATAGTAATGTGTTGCAACCTAGGTTCACTGTCCCAACTCGTGCTACTGTTGCGAGAGATTGCATAAGAATTTATTCAATAGAGAGGGATAGGTTGAAAATATTTTTGGAAAAATCTACTCAAAGGATTTCCCTCACCACTGATATTTGGACTTCAATCCAAAATATTAATTACATGTGCCTTACTGCTCTTTTCATTGATGATGATTGGCAATATCACAAAAGGATTTTAAATTTTCATCAAGTCCCTAATCATAAAGGTGAAACCATTGGAAAGGTGGTGGAGTCATTGTTGCTTAGTTGGGGCATTGATAAAATTTTCACCCTCACAATTGACAATGCAGCCTCTAACAGTGGGGCTGTAACCTACTTGGATAGGATAACTAAAGAGTAGGGTGCTTCTATCTTGGGTGGTGAGTTTATGCACATGAGATGTTGTGCACACATTGTGAACCTTATTGTAATGGAAGGTTTGAAAAGCTCGCATGAGTCAATTGTCAAAGTCCGTAATGCGATAAGGTATGTGAGGTCCTCTCCATCTAGGTATGATAAGTTTAAAGCATGTGTGGAAGAGTAAAGATTGCTAGCAAGGGTTGTGTATGTCTTAATGTTCCAACTAGATGGAACTCGACCTACATGATGCTAGAGAATGCAGAAAAATTTCAAAGGGCATTTGAAAGATTACATGTTAATGATGCAAAATATACTCGTTACTTCTTGGATGATGGAAGTGGGAAAAAAAATATTAGGACCACCTGATTTTGAGGATTGGGATAATGTGAAGGTGTTTGTGAAATTTTTGAAGTTGTTTTATGAAGTTACATTATGATTTTCTGGTTCTCTATATGTCACATCTAATGTATTTTTTCATAAACTTTGTGTGATGAAGACTGAATCGACAAACTTGTGTGAAAGTGAAGATCCTCTTTTGAGTATGATGGCAAGGGATATGCATGAGAAATTTGATAAGTATTGGGGGGGGGGGTGGAAATTGGGAAGCTTAATTTGATGATGTTTGTTGCTATTGTACTAGACCCGAGGTACAAGTTGAGGTTTGTAAATTTTTGGTTTACCAAATAGAATCCAAGAGCAGTGGTAGAGAACATGACAAAAAAGGTGAAAAAGGTTCTTGTTCGTATGTATGAGCACTATTGTAACTGTGATGGGTATTCAAATGGGCAAGGTCAAGATGGCTTTTCTTCAAACAATGTTGAGACTAGACCTATGTAAGATCCCCATGCATTGGTGAAATCTATTTATAAGATGCATTTGGCAGTGGATAGTTCGGAAAGCAAATCAGAGGTGGAGAGATATTTGGCTGATTGTGTGGAAGAAGATTCTCCAAATTTTTGTATTTTGAATTGGTGGAAGGTGAATTCCTCAAAACATCGGCTTCTCTCAAAAGTAGCTTGTGATGTCTTAGCCATTCCTTTCTCTACAGTTGCTTCTGAGTCTGCATTTAGTACTGGGGGTTGTGTGTTAGATCCATTTCAAAGCTCTTTGTTGCCTAACACAGTTGATATGCTGATTTGTGCTCAGAATTGGTTAAGAGCCACTGATATAATTGATCTTCAAGAATCAATGGAAGAAGTTGAATCCTATGAGTGTCTTGAGTCAGGTAATTTTTCAACAAAGTAATTTTTTAATTGTTATATAAGCCTTTTGGGTTTTGAAATTCCACTGTATAATTTATTGTCTTTTTTTTTTTTTTTTTTTTTTTTTTTTTTTTTAATTTGTCTCAGAGTTTGCATCTCAAAGCACCATAACAGTGGAAGAGGAAGATTAGTTGGAAATTGGAATGCAGGATAGCTTGGATATTTTGGTTCTTAGTGGGACTAGTATAGAACTCTTTTGAAATCCCCTCATAGAACTAGTTCTGTATATTTTGTTTATAAACTCAGTTTGATATATTTTGTTTATAACTGAGTTAGGAACTTAGGATACTAGTTCTGTATATTTTGTTTACCGACTCAGTTACATATATTTTGTTTATAACTGTGTCAAGAACTTAGGATACTAGTCCAATACTTCATATATATTTTGTTTATCAGGATACTAGTTCATTTATATTTTGTTTACAACTGAGTTGGAATATTAGTTTATATATTAATGTATATTTTGTTTATCAACTTAGGTGGCAAGTGTGATATATTTTTTTCTACTCAATTTAATAATAATAGTAATAAAAAAAATTGTCCAACCCATGGGTTCAACCCGACCCCTGTGGGTTGGGTTGGACTTATGTGATTGGTTAGGTTGGGTTGAATTTTTTTTGACCCACCATGGTGGATTGGGTCAAAAAATCCCCTCAACCTGACCGAACCCGACCTATGCACACCCCTAATTTGCATGTATTAAAAAAATCAGATTTGAGAAAAATTTAAATCTGCATCTCATAAAGATGCAGATCTCTTTTTTGTTTGAGAAAAATTCAGATCTAAATCTTAAGAAAGATGCAAATCAGTTTTTGTATTGACAAAAAATTCAGATCTACATCTTATAAAGATGCAGATCTGTTTTGTTTTAAGAAAAATTCAAATCTACATCTTATAAAGATGCAGATCTGTTTTGTTTTAAGAAAAATTCAGATTTACATCTTATAAAGATGCAAATCTATTTTTTTTTAAGAAAAAATTCTGATCTACATCTTATAAAGATGCATATCTGTTTTTTTTTTAAAGAAAAATTCAGATCTACATCTTATAAAGATGCAGATCTGTTTTGTTTTAAGAAAAATAATTGTTCACAGGCAAATTTATTGACATTCAAGAAAAAGATTATAACAATCGTATAGAAAATATCATGCTTTGAACAAGAGGACAATTAACAATTCATAGATATTTGAAAAAGAAAGAGATATAATATGCATCATCACATCACAAGATAAGGGTGAAGGAAATAACCTCTTGCATGAGCACACTTTGTTCTAGAGGTGATGTTTTAGGGTTCAAAGAAATTATTTTAATTCTCTTTGAAACCTAAAAACCCTAATTTGCAGCAACACTCTGAGAGAGGATCAGAAAATATGTGTGGTTTGAGAGTAAAAAACGTATGCCTCTCAGAGCGTCAAAAAAAGGTGCTGAATTATGAGGTTCGGTCTCTATTTATAGAGGCCAGAAGACTCTAAAAAATAGGTATAGATGATTAGGGTTTGAATCCGACCGCATCCTTTTGCGAAAAGATCGAAAAGGGTGTGCATTATCGTCACACGAAGGCCATTGGGCAAAAGCACACATGATGGCAATTCGGCACTTTTTGAGTGCCGTTCAGTACTCCAAAAGTGCCGAATTGGCTCTTGGAGGCCGAACGCACTTTCTTGTTCAAGTGCCATTTGGTCTCTCCTTCTAGGGTTTTTTGGCCGATCCTTGTACCTAGATGTGTTTTCAACCTCTGTTTATGATTTTTTTTCATCTCTTTTCTGGATAATCCAGGCTTTTTTAAGAACAATTATCTTGTGAATAAATCTTTTAAAATAAATCTTAATAATGTTCAGATTATCCCCAAATTTTTTGTTATCCAATCATCCCTTTTATTCCTATGCATGCATCCCTATTTTAAACACTTATTATCAACCAATCACAAAATTATCTAATTAATTTTAATTCCTTAACTAATCAGAATTAGTTTAAATTAATCATGTGCGGTCGATTCTACCTAAATTAATTAGAATTAATTTAGGGGTGTGGATGTAGCTTTCTAGCTACTATCCACTCCCCTAACCTTTTAAATCTTTTCCTAGCATTTATCTTGCTCTTTTTTGCTTGAATAACATGATTTATGCTTCTCTAGCATGTTGCTTGCTTTATTTGTGTTTCTAGCCTAAATCTCCATGCTTTTTATGCTTTTTGCCATGTTTCATGCTTAGATCTACATCCTTACATGCTTATGTGTTTAGATCTATATGCTTTAGGCTCTATGCCATGTTTTCCTATGTTTTGTGCCTCTTTTTGTTCTATGTTGATGTTAGGGTTACATGCTCATATGCTTGTATGATGTTGTCGGCTATGCCTTGCTTGGATCTATGTGTTTATGTGTTTATTTCCATGCTATATGGTTAGATCCAAGTCTTCACATGCTTATATGCTTGGATTCAAGTTCTTCCATGCCTATATGCAAAGTTTCTACATGTTTACATGTATGTTTCTATGCCTATATGTCTAGATCTATGTTTTTTCACATGCCTATGTGCTTGGATTTATGTTCTCTACATACTTTATGCTATCTTTTGTGTGCTTGTGTGCTCCATGCCATGTTTGTATGCCTAGACCTAGGCTATATTTGTCATTCCATGTGCTATTATAGCCCTTTTGTCGCTTTGTTTTTCTTTCTTATGTTATGGCCCATTAGTTCGGACCCGATCTAAACCCGATGGTCTTTGTTATGGTCCATACACCTTAGCCCACATCAAAGGGTTTGGATCATTCCTATTTGTATGTCTATACTTGCTTGCTTCTATGCTTTATGCTTGTGTTAGCCTCTCTAATTCTAGGCTTTGCCATGTTTGGGGCCCTCTGCAGGCTTGACCTTGTGTGGTTACATCCGAGGCCCATGAGGCCTTGTTCGGATGTAACCATTTGGGAGGCATCTCCGGATGCTGGGTTGTTTCGTACATATCCTTCCCTTTTCGCTCCGTGCAATGATATGCTTGCCATGCTTGTTTGTGTCATCCGTTGGCTTTCTCTGCATTTTTACACGCTTGCTTACATGTCCATGCATGAGTCTTGCTTGCTAATGTGTCGGCCATGCTTCAACACAATGAAGTTATGGACATTCGATTCAAACCTACATTTGTCCCTCGTGGACACCAACTGTTGTTGGCCTTTTTGCTTGTTTGTCTTTTTTCTTGTTTGTTTGCTTTCTTATTCCTTTACTTGCCATATCTATCATGCTTATCTGCTTTATGCCTCTTTCATATGCTTTTCACATCTTTTTCCTTCCATTGCTTTTTTGCTGGTTTCTTGTCTTTACCTTTGCATGTACACACATGAAGCAAAGACGCATGGAGCTAGGACATGATCTCCCAGGTGCAAGCAAAAAGGGAGAGGATGCAAGCAAGTGGATATAAGCCAAGTGGCTATGTTTAGTAGGTTTAGGGGTTTAGCCTTTCCCATTTGGTTATGTACTCTTGTAAACCCCCTTCCTTCCTCCCTTATTTCTCGCTTAGATGAGTTTTATTGGGTATATCATGCAATGTACCATTCGTCCTCATCTCTAGAGTATGGTGACCCCTATTTATTTTCCTACACCTATATTTTGGGCCATGCTCTAGGGATGTAGGCATTTACTTTCCTGCTCTATGTGCTTGCATTGTGCATGATTTATGTGTGTGTATATATATATATATATGCTCGCCCCTTTCAGTGTGATTGTCACAGTTCATGTCACCTAAGGTGAAGCGATGCCTAATTTCTGCTGCGAAAGTAAGGTGACATGTTGTTGGATTTTCACCATGGAAATCTGGTACTTTGCCCAAACGCCTTAGGAAAGCATAGATTGGGACTACACCCATTCAAAAGCCAAACCTCAAAGCCCCATGCATGCAAAGCCTCGAAAGCCAATGCCAAAATCATGTTTTTACTGTAAATCTCTGAAAATTAAGGTTTTATCAAAATAAAAGACTATCCTTGGACATGCGTTGTGGGGTGCCTAACACTTTCCCCACACGCAACCAAACTTCCGGATTTAAGAATCAAGATTTTTTGCCATCCACATTAGATTAGGAAAAATGTATTTTTTCTTAGCCTAAGATTGGTAATAAAATCAACCAGAAACAAGTGTCCAATCACACCTTAGAAAAACCCAATAATTGGTGGCGACTTCACTTACCTTTGATAATCCCTTAAAATTTGGCAAAGATTCCTGTCACACCTCCAAAAGTAGACCTACCTTCCTCCATAAAGAGAGAGAGCACCTGAAGTTTCGCGCGAACCACACGCAAAACCATTGAGAGGGGCCTCCAATGGGCCCTTTGCGCAAAGGAGCGTTGCCATAGCGGGTGGTCAAACGAAGGCCCACGACGACGGTTTTTCGCTCCGATCGAGGCCGGGCGTCGACACTACCCTAAGGTTTTGAAAAGATAAAAAAGAGTTTTAGAAAATATGAAGGCCAAAAAATCACTCTCTTTAGCTATGGTTTTGATTGGAGACATAATATGAGTATTTATAAGTTAAAATTAGAGTTTTAGGGGCTTTTTAATGATCTTTGGACGTTCTCAAGGGTCTATGGACCGGCTCACATCAAAGCATGATGTTTTGGGCTTAAAATGAAGTTTTAAAATCCATAAAATCGGACTGCCCAGTTGTCCCAACTTTAAATGGCCATAATTTACTCAATATAAGTCCAAATTAGGCTAATTTTGTATTAAAATTGAAGCTCATGATATCTAATTTCCAATGAAGCTAACCTCACTAAAAAATTCTTTGTGGATCAAAAGTTACAGTTAAAACAGTGAGCAAAGATCATTTTTCAGTATCGATTTCAAAGGGATTTGACCACTTTTGAGTTGTGATTACTTCCAAACTATTGTGAACTCTTTAATTACCCTTGGTTGACATATGTCAAGCTCATCATTGGGACCAAGGACCAAAATTTAGTAACGGGTACAAAATGCGGTATCTACAACTGCACCTATGTTTAATTAATAGATTTATAGATCCTAAATTGTTATGTTAACAATTTTGAAACAAAAACTAATTCAACTTTAAATTAGCTCCAAATCAACCCCAAATAATAAAGATATCAAATTTGAGCCTACGAATAAAACCAAAAAAAAAAAAAAAAAAAAAAAAAAAAAAAAAACAGCTTCTCAAATTAACCAATGTTAGTTGGTTTAGACCCTTGTACACTCAAATTGTTTAACCATATTAATTAACCAAGTTAATACTTAAGTTTATTACTTCAATTTAGGTTAAACACAAACAATCATATCACACAGTGCATAAAAGTAAAGAAGGCAAGCGATATGATTACCTAAGAAAACTAATGAAACTGTCTAGTTTCAAGGTGAAAAACCTAGAGAGGATTTAACCTAAACAATCCTCAAGGCAAAAAATTCACTATGATAGAATGAAAGTTTTACAATAGATTTTTCCCTAAATCTAAAGTTATCTCTTTTAGTACTTACTCATATGACTACACGCAGCTCTGAATCCATGGACTCTTCTATCTGAATTTGCTGAACACAAACACTCCCATTTGTAACTTTGAGATCCCATAACTTTGAGATCCCACTCAAAGGTTTAGATCATCAGTAGTTGTTGATCTTGTATGCAGCAACTTATTCCACCAGTTCTTGAATATAGATATTCTTTCTGAATCCGTGGACTCTTCTATATGAATTTGTTGAACACAAACACCCCTATTTGTGACTTTGAGATCCCACTCAAAAGTTTAGATCATCAGTAGTTGCTGATCTTGTATACATCAACTTATTCCAGCAGTTCTTGAATATAGATATTCTTTCCGGTAGATGCTTGTTAAGTTAGAAGGCTACAGAAACCTCACAAATCTCATAGGAGTAACTCATAAGACTTTCAAGAATTTCTAAAACGTATTTAGGGTTTTCCTTTTATGCTTAGCAGTGTTGGACTGAAATCTTAGACGTTTCACGAGCTTTGGGCTTGATTAAAATTCTGCAAAATACGATTCTCAATTGGTCGAGCCTTGCAGATTTTGAATTTTTCTTTCTGTAGCTTGACTGTTTTTGAATCTTGACTTGAACTATCTTGAGCAATGTCTAACACTGTTCTAAAACTTAAAGAATCTTAAACTAGACATGTTTTAGTTATTGGTTTTCCAACTTTCATAAAATTAAAACCTAAACATTTATTCCTAAATATTTAGAACCTAATAATCTCCCCCTTTGGCAATCCATGACAAAACATACATAAAGATGAATTGCTCAATTCAAGAGCTAACCTAATGTAAGTTATTGCCCTACTACAATTTAATCAAAATCTACTATATACAAGTTGCAATAATAGGCGGTAGCATGATGAAAGAATTAACCTATAAATTCCTGAAACACTAAAAACAAACCATAAACGCATGTATGAAAAATACAGTATAAAACATAAAATGAACTTGATTTCACAAAGCAAATTAGAACAGGATATCCAAGAGAATAATCATAGTATCAAGTTTGTGAAAAAAGTACATAACCAAAAATATATATGTAAAAAAAAAACTCCCAATAACAAAAACAACTCCCCCTAAATACAAAATCTGCTCTCCCCTTAAATACAAGAGCTTACACATCTACTTCCCATTTTTGTTACGAATTACCAAAGGCAACCATCAAGAATTTGAGAGTGGAGGAGGTGGAAAAGAACTCCTACACTCAACGAAATTAGCTCTCAAGGCAGCTACATCTAGGATAAGCTCATCTAGAAGCTGTCCATATGCCGTCTGAGTTGTCATGAATGTCTCCATTATGATATGCTGTGACGACTGCCTCTCAGAACTCTCTTAAGTATGGAGTAGAGAGATGGAGAGGATGTAGAGGGACCAACAGTAGTAGTGGCATCTACATCAGCATCATCCTCATCATCATTAACAACAACAACAGTGGGATCAACAAGCACATCCTCAGTAGTAGACTCTACTCTAGGTCTCTTTGTTGTAACCACACTTGGTTCAACAGTCTTCTTTTGTGCACTACGCTGTTTGAGGAAGGTGCTCCTATGAGTGCAATGAGATGGGCTAACTCAGATGAGGGAAAATGCTTTAACTCAATGAACTCTAAAATCCTACCAAGAAAGACAGGAAAGAAGAGACGTTTCTTAGAGTTGTTCCTATGGATCTCATCAATAGTTTGAAGGAAAAGAGAGGGAAAACATATGGAACCACCAGTAATGAAAGCGTATGGGAAGATGCAACTATCTATAGGAATGGTATGCACATGAGAAATATGAAAGATGTTATGGCAAGCTATCCTAAATAGTAAATAATTAACCTCAGTTAACTCATGAGAATGGAGTCTCGGTTCAAAACCCCAAGAGATAGATCTACCACAGAAAAGAGACATAACATCATCTAGAGGAGGAGACTCAGTGTATGGATAGGTAGGATACTGAATAAGAGGGATAGAAATAGCATCAGATACTATCTGCTTAGTTATCTGAAACTCTTCACCTCAAATCCAAGTAGTCAAAAAGTGACCACTAGATGAAGCAAAGTGAATAGAGAGATTCGAGTAGAATTCTCTAATCAAGGCAACTAGAGGAGACACTAAATCATAAAAAAGAAGCCACTAATCTCTAAAATCTAGATTTTGTCGGATAAAAGGGTTCAACTCATCTATATTAATTTGTCTTTCACTCCAAATAGATCTATACTTAACCAAAGTCTCAAACTTTTAAGCATTTGGGAGTGTATGAAACCTAATCCTATCAAATTCCTTGTCAGAGGTAGAATTGGACCCTACAACTCTTTTGACTCTAGTTTTAATATTTTTAGCTTTCTTAGGGGCCATTTCAAAGATGAGAGAGGAATCAAAACAGAAACGCAAAACCAAAGGCAGATTGCATTAGAGAGATAAACAGAGTATATATGTGCAATCTTTAAAGTCTACATGATGCATGATGCATGGACTCAAATGATGCATGAACTAATGCATTGAGGAGTTCAAATTCTCACAATTTTGAAAAATTAACCCAGAAAATCAAGTTTTATGAAAAATCCCCAGTTTTTGAAGAATATAAACCCTAATTTTTCAAAAACATACAAATTGACAACTTGAGTATCACAACAAGTTTAAAACATGTTATAAACACACAATTAATCAATAACAGTGGTCAATTTTACCCAATTGAACAAAATCCCCAATTTCCTTAAGAACACATGAACCTTAATTTCAACAATTTTCACAATTCATGAAAATTTTCAAATTAAAACAGAGGAATCATGTTAATATCATGCATAGACAAAAACCCATTGAACAAATTAGCTCAAAACTTCCAAAATCATTAAAAACCTCAAAATATTTGAGTTCAAAATTTTTAGAGAAAATGAATGATTATGCATGAAAGAGTGTAATTTGATCAGAAAGGAAGGGTAAAAGAGTCATACCAGATGTAGAAGATGAAAACCCTTGAAGCTTTGACTCAAAAAAAAGTTTTTTGTTGTTGTTGTTGTTGTTGTGTTTTAAGAAGGGATTGAGAGGAATTGAAGAGAAATAGAGAATAGGTCAAAACTAATCTGTCATTCCTTATGAATTCAAAATTTTTGAATTTTGATTGGTCGAGAGGAATCGAGTAGTGATCGAAGGAAGGGATTTTAAAAAATTTGACTGATTGAGAAGCAATCAAATAGGAATCGAGCAAGACAGGGATTTTTGAACTAAGAACTGGACATTTTTCGATCGGTTGAAGATTAGCTTCAATTATGGGTATGCATCCAACCTACCAACCTGCCAAAATCGACTCGACCCAACCTATCCCGCCGGGTTTGGTTGGGTTGGTTTTTAGGGGTGGATGAGTTGGGTTATAATTTTTTTTTTTAATAGTGGGTTAGGTTGGTTTAGGTTTGGGTTATAACAATCACAACCCGCCTAACCCAACCCAACCCACTTATATATTTAAATTTTAAATTTTAAATTATATATATTTTTAAAACTATATTATATCATTTATAATTTTTTCCCCTATTAAGCTCTTCCTATATAAAACTCATTTACTTCGTAAGCTCTAACAATCTTATTTCTCTCTCTGTCGCCTCCTATTCCCATTCCCACTCTTTCACTCTACTCTTATTTGTTTATAACTGAGTTGGGATACTAGATCATGTATATTTTGTTTATTAACTCAGTTGGATATATTTTGTTTATAACTAAGTTAGAATACTAGTTTATGTATATTTTGCTTATCAACTCAGGTGGCAAGTGAGATATATTTTTTTGCTCAATTTAATAATAATAGTAATAATAATAAAAATTGTCCAACCCATGGGTTTAACTCAACCCAACCCAATCCATGTGGGGTTGGATTTTTTTTTTAACCCACCATGGTGTGTTGGGTCGAAAAATTCCCTTAACCTGACCCATGCACACCCCTAGCTTCAATTTATCGAGCCAGTGGAAAAAATTTGAAAATTTGAAAATTTTGGAAATTTTGTAGAAAATCAACTAAAAACCAGTTTTTATGATATGAAATGCACATGAATGCTTCCAGAAGATTTCAAAAATATTTTGCTCTCAAATTTTCAAACTTTTCACAAAATAGAAGTAAAAATCACTTGATTTAAAACTTTCTAAAACTCTTTTCTTCAAATTCAACTCAAACCACATAAAATGTATTAAACATCACTTTATGAGAAATCAAAGATGGCCAGATTAGTCAACACATAGTCAAATGTATAGAATTTAGCATTGATTTGCTTGTAGTGTGTGCAACTAGTAAGTGTACAAAGCACAGAAAAGGTGATATGTAGATAGTAATCAAACAAATTTTCTACATCATCAATCACATTGGTTTGAAAGTGACTATTACCTAAAGAGTTACATCATATAACTTTCACATCTTCTAGAAAACATGCTTATAATTACGTAAAAGCATTTTGACTCTTTTTGCTTTTGCATTTTGCCTTTGAAAAAAAAAAAAAAATTCTTTTAAGCATTGTTATTAATACCGTTTCGGAGCCCGTTTCGGTTTGTCCAGTGGAATGGAATATTTCGGTACCGGTCGATTTCGGCGTACCGTTTCAAGGTGTTTCGGGGTTCCTAAAAAATAATTTATATATATTCTTGTAGAACATAAAATTGTCAATTCTAATAAATAAATAACCAAATATCAAATAATACAAATCATTTAGTCTTAACTCTTAAGTCTTAAACATTAATATAACATCAATTTAACATCATACAATAAAAAGATTAACAAGACAATAACTAAATATCAAATAATACAATATTTACTCCTCATCATCATCCATGAAAGAAAGATCAAAATCATCATCAAAAGAACTCCCACAAGAACTACCAACACCCATTGCAAGATTGGTCCAGTCATGTTCATTGTTGTTGTCATCATCATCATCGTCATCAACATCAACAGTTTCAAGTTCAGCATCCTCTTCCACATTCACTAGGGTTGCTGGTTCATTAAGACAATCCCAATTTATGTCATCTGGATTAAGAAGTGCAGGTTCTTCAGCCACCCAATCTCCAATCAAGTCAATGTTATCCAAGCTTATAGGATCCAATGCATACTTAGTCCTTTGAATATTCCTACCAATGAAAATATTAAACATTAGTAACATTTTATAAATTATAATATTTTGAAAGTACATTTCATTTACATGAGTAACGATGATAAATTTACCTTTGTCGAAGCCTCAAATTATAATGGACAAAGACCAAATCATTTACTCGTTTATGTTCTAATCTATTTCTCTTCTTTGAGTGAACATGTTCAAATGTGCTCCAATTTCTCTCACAACCAGTTGCACTACAACATTGACTAAGCACACGAATGGCAAATGATTGTAAATCTGGAGCTCCAAGTCCAAATTGCTCCCACCATGAAACTACAATAACAAATAAGAATGTAAAATAAGCATTGCCCATGTAATCTTACAACAACAACTATAAAGGACAAATAGACATATTGAAAGGAAATACTATTAAATTATTAATGTTTACCTGGATTTAGTCTCTCTCGTTGGCGGATTGCTAGTGATGTGCCAAAGTCACCAATTGACTTTTTGTACTCATCAAGTTGTGAACTTATTTTGTCTTGAATGTCAGGATCGGGAATCAACCTCATTAGAGTGCTTAGCAACCCTCTTTGAACTTCATTTTGCCTTTTAAATGAAGGCCTAAAGTAAATTGCAGGGTTAAGAAAGCAACCTGCTGCATGCAAAGGACTATGAAGTTGTTTGTCCCATCTAGTATCAATAACTCTAATATAATTTCCATACAAAGAAACTCTGTTCTTCAACCTTTTTTTTATTTCCTCTTTTGCTTTGTCCATTGCTTCATACAAGTACCCCATAGCAGGTTTCTCATCCCCATCAACAAGACGAAGCACTCTAACTAAAGGCTCACTAACTTTCACTATGTTCTTGCATTGAGACCAAAATGAAAAATCTTCCAAAACAATTTTACTTATCTCCTTCCCAACGGCAGTCTTAGCATGGGGGCATGAAAGCCATTTATCACACGTGAACATTTGTCTAAGCTCTTTTTTGAACCTTAGCATGCTCTATAGACTTAACAAGTTAGTGGCAAACCTTGTAATTGCAGGACGACATAACTCTCTTCCATTTGTAAAATCTTGCCTCATCAAGTCTAAAACAACTCCATGGTTGTAAATGAACTTTGTTATCTTTTTTGCCTTCTTAATTGCTTCATCAATATGAGGGAACCACTTAGGATTAGCAATATTCTCCAACATCAAGTCTATGCAATGAGCTGCACAAGGAGACCAAAATAAAGTACCATACTTCTGCTGTAATTTTTTTCCAGCTTTTTTATAGGCAGAAGCATTATCTGTAATCAATTGCACAATATATTCCACACCAATTTCTTGAACAACAGAATCAAATATGGTAAACAATGTTTCAGCATCCTTTGTAAGGCCTGAAGTGTCAATAGATTTCAAGAACATGGCACCCCTTGGACAATACACCAAAAAATTCATTATTGGTTGTTGTTTTTGATTTGTCCACCCATCAGACATCACTGAACAGCCATATACTTTCCAATCATTTTTTGTATCTAACAAAAAATCATTAACTTCATGCACATCATTTTTCAAAAGGGGTCCCCTCAACTCATAAAAAGAAGGCCCCTTAAATCCCGGCCCAATAGCAGCAATGGAATTTATCATAGGTTGATAATAGGGTGACTGAGATGCATAAAAGGGTACATTAGAATGATACCACCATCTTGCCACATTCATTTTTGCATTATCAATCATTGCTTTTGTAGCCAAAGCACTTCTTATAGAGGGTTGAGCACCGGGGGTTGTTCTAGGAGCAAAATAACTCTTAATTTTCTTCTTTCCTCTTATTTGACCCATATCAGTGTCAACATCCTTTCCCCTAGATTTTCGTTTACCTAATGTTTGAGGCGGACTCTTTTGAGTCTTTTCAACAACCCTAACCTCATCCTCCTCCTCCTCCTCATCATCATCATCATCAACATCAAATGGATCACCATATGGGTTCCCAATTTCTAATTGAATCCTCTTTTTAGTTTGTTTAGATTTTTTCAAGTCTTCAATCATTTGTTTCATTTGAAACCTAATATCAGATGAAACTTTTTTACATGATTCAACTTGACCCCTAATCCCAGCAAGATGATACTTAAGTCTAGTAATACCACCCCCTTTAATCAACTTATTACAATGCAAACATATAGTGTTATTTTTTGCATTAGGCACTGCACGGGCATGAGCCCATGCGGGATCCTCTGATCTTGCAGGGGCAGAGGCCACAGAAGCAGAAGAAGTACCAGCTGAACTATGATGAAAATGATGATCAACCATAGTTTACTGTTCAATGAAATGAAATGAAATTCAATCAAATGCAGTAGCTAAAATTTAATTTAATTTGCATGAAGTGGATGAACAAACAAATCACATATCTTAAATTCTTAACTCATACATCTTAATCTTAAGTTCTTAACTCCTAAGTTTCTAACCACAAAACAAATCATAAGAAAAAAAAATTATGACAATCCGAGAGAAATGAACAAATCAACAAACAAAAGACTGAAGCTTAAGTTCTTAACACTTAATCACACATATCTTAAGTTCTTAACACTTAATCTTAACATTCTTAACAAATCATAAGAAAAAAATTTAAGATTTGGCTGAAGCTTCAATCCGAGAGAGTGAGAGTAGAGAAAGAACACCTGTTTTGGCCGAAGCTTCAATCCGAGAGAGTGAGAGAGTCAGAGATAGAGGGAGTCACGAGAGAGTGAGTAAACTTAGGGGCAGACTCAGCAGAGAGCACAGCACAGAGACTCCACAGAGAGAAGAGCACGACGGCAGTGAGTGAGAGAGAGATTGAGATTGAGAGTGAAAGAATAAGAATAGAAGATTGAGATTTAGGATTTTTAGTAATGTCCAAAACGATGCCGTTTTGGAGTCTTCAGAAATCACTCAAATCAGAACTTTACCTTTTTTTTTTTTTTTTTTTTTTTAATATTAATAATAGCCCAAATTCTGTACCGGCCGAAATTCACATTTCGGCCGGAATTGGCCGGAATTCACCGGAACGGCCGGAATGACCCGAAATTGCCCGAAATTTGACCTGAGGTGGAACGGAGGGTATGCCGGTACCGGTTTGCATACCGGCACGAAAAATTCCGGCCGTTCCGGCCGGAACGAAACGGAATCAATAACTTTGCTTTTAAGCACAATTTAGCATATCATGCGTGGGCATAAGGAGATAGAAAAGAAAAATGCCCTTGTTACTTATAGCTTATTTATTTAGCACCTCGTTTTATTTTGCTGTGCAAGTGCTACACCTTATCGAGCACGGCTTTTATGATTTGCACACAGGTGTTCATGATTGATGAGTAATAGTGGTAAAATAGTTATTTATGTCTTTCTCCTAGGATTTTTTTAGTCCTTACGATCAAAATATGTGACATCAAAATCAATATCATTTATTTAAAGACTATAAATAACTCACACAATTAAGTATTAAATAGCACAGACATGCAAAGTGCAAAAAGTAGTTCATCAAAACTAACCAAGCTACACTTGGTGGTGTGCAATACAATTTTTTTTTTTAATTTTTTTAAAATTTTGAATTTATTAAAAAAAATTTAAAAACATCCTAATCAACCCTAAAATGAAATGCATGAATGAAATGCAAAAAATAAAATCCTACGCAAAACATTTTGTCCAAAGAATTGGATGATTAAGCATGAGGAACATGTCAAATAGACTCATTGATGCTGAGTCTTTTGCATCCACACTTTCTTGGATGCAGACCTGAAGTTGGAGTTTCTAGACACATGGGATTGTTGATCTACTCCAGTTTTGGCATAAAGGTTGAGAGCCTTTACTAATTTATGAATAAGTGTCTTGGGATCTTGTGCTTTTGGCACAGACACTTTTGGTTTAGTTACTAACTTGCAACTTGAAACAGTTTGGGCGAGTATGCCCAGCTCCACCATAGAAGTGACAAAACCTCGAAGGCTTGTGTTATTTCTTACCTACAAGATGAGTAGGTTTCTTGAGTTTGGTGTCACTTAAATCTACCATAATTTTCCTAGTAGCTAGGAACTCTTCCTTAGCAACCTTAACTTTTGGTTTAGGCATAGACTCACGAGGAACAAACTTGGTGGGAGTCACCACAGTCGACAAACCACTCTCAACATATCCTAATCCAGTCTTATCAGATGCAGATTTTTGAACACTTAGCATATTACCAAGTTTAGAACTAGAATTCCTACCAATTTGTTCTCTAGCAACATGTAATTCATATCCAAAATTTTAACTTTTCTAATCAAGGACATGTTCTCAATCATAACAACAGTTATAAGTACATTAGCATCAAACAGTTTGACTGAAAGATTTTTCTTTTCATGTTCAAGAGTGTCTTTCTTTTTCAATCCTTGGTCAACATTCATTGCATCTTTTGCTGCAATCTTGCATAGCTTGTTGTAAGCCTCTTGCAAGTCAACATTCTTAGAGAGTTCCCCATCAGAAGGGTTCTCCTCAACAATTTCAGATTCACCAACTACGTCAATAGTAGTGAAAGCCATGAAATTTCCTTCCTAATAACCTTTAGACTCGTGATCAGATTCTTCATCATCACTAAGAGTAACAGCTATAACTTTACCCTTTGACTTCAAGTATGTGGGATATTCAAACCTTACATGTCCATACCATTGACAACCAAAATGCTGTTGACCTAAAGAATTGTTAGAAAATTTAACAACTTTATTTTTGGTTTTTTTTTGAAAAGTTGTTTTTAATTGGTTCATTCTTTTTCACATTCTTAGGGTCAACAATATTTTGATTTCTTGCCCTTCTATTATTGTTTTTCAAAAAATTTTGAAATTTTTTGTCAAGGTAAGCAATCTCTGTAGATGTGATTTTATCATCAAACCCACAATCATCTAAATCATCTACAAATTTCAAGGCCATAAATTTGGACTTGTTAGTCTTGGGTAGGTTAGACTCATAAGACTGAAGGGATCCTACAAGTTTATCAACATCGATGGTGTCCATATCCTTGCTCTCAGTTATGGTAGTGACTTTGGGTCTAAAGTCTTTTGTTAAAGTTCTTAAGATTTTCCTAACTATCTTAGGTTTCTCATAAACTTTACCTAGATTAAAAGCATAGTTTGCTATGTCATTCAGTTTGGCATAGAACTCATCAAAGGTCTAATCCTTCTGCCATTCTAATGCTCTCAAACTTAGAAGTCAACTATTGTAGTTTATTGATTTTTACAGCTTTTGTACCTGCATACACAATTTGTAGGATATTCAAAGCAGTGTACGCTATCTCTACATTAGAAACCCTTTTAAATTATTCTATTGAAACAACATTGAATATTGCATTTATAGCCTTATTATTAAAGCTTGCTGCTTCTTTTTGAGTGTCAGTCCATTGAGCCATAAGAGTGGCAGGTCTTTCCCAACCAGTTTCCACCGACATCCAAACTCCTTCATCCAGAGATTTCAGGAAGGATTTCATCCTCACCTTCCAATAGGCATAGTTATTCCCATTGAAGTGGGGATGGATCACTAAAGAGTGACCACGTTTCATGACAACAGGGGTCAAGGATCAACTCAAGGTAAGACTACCTAATCAAGAGCTAACCCACTCTGATTCCACTTATTAGTTTGTTTAGACCTCTGTACACTCAGATTGTTTAACCTAATTAATTAATCAAGTTGATACTTATGTTTATTATTCAGATCTAGGTTAAATACAAACAATCATATCACATAATGCAGAAAAGTAAAGAAGACAAGCGCTATGATTACCCATGAAAACTAATGAAACCATCCAGTTTCAAGGTAAAAAACATAGAGAGGATTTAACCTAAATAATCCTAAAGGCAACAAATTCATTATGATAGAGTGAAAGTTTTACAACAAAATTTTCCCTAAATCTAAAACTACCTTTTGTAGTACTTATTCACGTGACCACACGCATCTCAGAATCCATGAATTCTTCTATCTAAATTTTCTGAACACAAACACCCCTGTTTGTGACTTTGATATCCCACTCAAGGGTTTAGATCAGTAGTAGTTGTTGATCTTGTATGCAGCAACTTATTCCACTAGTTCTTGAATATAGATATTCTTTTCGATCGATGCTTATTGAGTTAGAAGACAACAGAAACCTTACAAATCTCACAAGAGTAACTCACAAGTCTTCTAAAAACTTCTGAAATGTATTTAGGGTTTTTCTTTTATACTTAGTAGTGTTGGACAACCCTAGACATTTTTGCGGGCTTTGGGCCTGATTAAAATTCTGCAGAATACTACGATTCTCGATCGGTTAAGCCTGTCTTTCGATCAGTCAAGCAAATTCTGAATTCTTCTTTCTACAACTTGACTGTTCTTGAATCTTAACTTGAACTATCTTGAGCAATGTCTATCATTGTTCTAAGACTTAAAGAATCTTAAACTGAAGATGTTTTAGTTCTTAGTTTGCCAACTTACATAAAATTAGAACTTAAACATTTATTCCTAAATATTTAGAACCTAACAACCAACACTTGAATAAAAATTGCAACAAAGCACTCAAAAATTTTAAGGCTTATATGCAGACAACATTAATAATTTTGATATTAGGGTTTCGTATTCACCTGTGAATAAACCGGGATGCGTAAGGATAAAAAAAAAAAAAGAGAATAAACAATATTCTCAAAAGGAGCACCAACCAAAACAATCCCCTTTAAGCTAGTCATGCAAGGGTTCGCTACTTCGAAGCGCACGAGAGAAAGAAGTTCAGAGGCTGTTTGGTTAGCCTGTTTCCGTAACTTAATTCTCTGTTTCCATAACTTAATTCTTAAAACTGGTGGGACCCATAGCAAAAAGGTTGTTTGGCAAACGATAACTCTGTTTCCAATACTCAATTCTCTACTTTTTGAGTTATGAGTTATGGAAACTGAAAACAACTTTTAGCTGTTTTCAGTTTCCAATTCTCATAACTTAATGGCATTTTTGTAATTAAACATACAAGAGGGACCCACTGTCATAACTTCAGCCGCACCTTTTAACCACCTTTTCACTTTTTTTTTTTTTTTTTCCTTTCTTCTTCAGTGGGTTCGGTCTTCTATCTGAACTTTTTTTTTTTTTTTTTCCTTTCCTCCTGGGTTCGGTCTTCTCCACTCCTCTGGGTTTCCTTTTTTTCTTTTTTTCTTTTTCCTTTCTTCTTCAGTGGGTTCGGTCTTCTATCTGAACTTTTTTTTTCTTTCTTCTTTCACTGGGTTCGGTCTTCTCCTTTTTTTTTTTTTTTCCTTTCTTCTTTCAATGGGTTCGGTCTTCTCTTGGGTTTTTTTTTTTTTCTTCTTCTTCTTCTTCTGTGAGTTCAGGTTTCTGGGTACTGAAAAAAAAAAAAAAAAAGAAGAAAAAAAAAGAGAAAAAAGCTGCAGCAGTGACAGTTATGGGACCCACAAATAGTGTGAAAAATATTGAGTGATGGAAAGTGAGTGATGGTGCCAAACGGGTGTGAAAAATTAAGTGATGAGTGATGAGTGATGAGTGATGGAAATTGAGTGAGCAAAAAAAGTCATCCAAACAGGCTCTCAAGTTCTTTGTTTTTTTTGTTTTTTTCTATTTTTTTCCCTTTTATGCGGCAACTTGGACTATCGGTAATTGGTATTCCACTCAACTAAAACATACTGCCAATATTAAAACCATTGAAACTAATGGCCAAGATTTAGCCATTGTAATGGTGTAAGGCTTGAGTTTTTTGTTTTTGTTTTTAGGATTTTTTTAATTCGTTAATTTAAAATTTAAATCCTGAATAATTTAATTAGAAATATAAAGTGTCAAAACCAATTGAGAATAAGATATAGTATAATGTTTTACAAAAAGAGATTTACTAACGTGTGTCCCTAAGATATATATTAGTAATTTATTTTAAGAAACTTTTCATAAAAAAGCGAAAAATTAATTCACTATTTTGACAGCTTTTTCAATTTTCCATAAAACTTTCTCAAAATGAATGGTTAAGAGCATTCGCATCGGTTTCTTCAAAAAATTCTATTTTATCATCTCAAAATTTACTTTATCAATTATACCATACTATTTTACAATACACTCAACATCTCAATTTTTATTTTTCTATACAACACATTAAAATAATATATCTACACAATAAAATATATAACCCAAAAAGCGGGGGAGATAATTTTTTTTACAATTACAATACCGGATAATGCACACTTTTGCTTACTTTTATGATTTTGAAGCTAAAATCCTCTAACATATACTATTTACAAGCTCTAATACTAATTCTCTAATGTGTACCTTAAGGAATTGGACACACATTAACTAGATTCTTAAAAAAAAAAAAAAAAAAAAAACACACACACACACACATACAGACACACACAAAAACAAAAAAGAGAAACAGCTTATGGGCAAAACCTATTGCGTCACAAGGCAAAGCCAAACTAATTTTGCACAACTACATTTACAAACCCATACACACACACACACGCACGCACGCACGCATGCACACACGGCAAGGTCAGATCGTCATCTCCGGTGAAATCGACACTCCGGCGACCTCGGTAGCGGCTCCGGCGACAAAGGCGAGGTCATATCACGGCATCTCTGGTGGGTTTTGTATTGGGTTTTCTTATGGGTTTTCATATGGGTTTGATTTTGAGTTGATTTTGGTTTGGGTTGATTTTGAGTTGCGTTTGGGATGGGTTTCCGGTGGGGCTTGGGGTGATTTTGATTCGTTTTTGGTTTGATTTTGTGTTTGGAAAATCAACTATTGAAATGGGTTGTACTGGTGGTAGTTGGGTGGTGCTAGGTTGCTATGGCGGTGGTGGTGGGTTGGTGGAGGTTGATGTTGGCTCTTTTTTCTTCTTCTTCACAATGAAGGTTGAGTCTTCTCTTCTTCCTCACAGTGAAGTGAAGAGAGTACAGGGAGAGGATGTGAGAGAAAAAATAATAAACAAATAGGGTACAAAGCTACGTAATCGTGTACTTATGAACAGTGTTATAGAGCCACTGATGTGGGTATTTTACTTTTTGAGCAAAAATGTGTAAAATTGATAACTTTTTGTATTTTACAATCACTGGTGTGATTGCTGCGCGAAGTTGTTTTCACTTTTCAGTATTCAGCCTAATGAAAAACAGAAATGCCCATGAAAGTTTCACATTATAACAACTATACACCTTTATAAGCCACATTTTCTAACTGACACAGAAAGAGAGACGGAGACACCCAAAGGCGAAGAAGAGTAAGAGTCGAGGGCGTCGCTGCCTGTGACTCAGAATCAAAATTGAAAGTCGGCTTTTGAACTGAAAACCGGTAATCTTTCTACCTTGTCATTCCCGTCGCCTAATTTTTGGTTTCTGTTAGATTGAATTTATTGGCTTTTAGAATTCTCATTTTACTAATAATGCCTCTCCTTTATTAATTATCAGCCACTGTTTGTAACCTCATTTTCAATTCATTGCATTTACATTTGACAGTGTTTTCTGATACGATGTAGAATGTCGCAAATTTTATTTTGTTTTTTTTCAGTAGATAGACCATTTGATTCGTAATTAGTTGTATTACTTTAATGGACAAGCATCATATTAAGGCGCCGCTGATTAAATATAGGGGTTTTGGTCTATCCAAATGCTAATTTATCTTGGCTTGCATGTATGTATGACAATCTGCATAATTCAAACACCTTACTTATGGCCTTCATCTTAGATCTTGGTGGTATTACCGTATTACTTCAATATACCATCACTCTCAAGGCTGTGATCCATTAATTAAAAGGCTTAATATACTGTAGAGGTGATCAATCTCAATGGAAATGCTGGGGATAGGTGTATTTTTAAATATGATCTCTCTGTGGGTTACATTTTAGCTTAACTGATAAAATGTATTGTCGTCGAATAAGGGCCTTAGTATGATCTTGTTTACGCAAACAAGAAACACATTTGTATCTTGACCTGATGGTAAAGAGCAATCATTATGGAGCGGGTGACATAGCTTTCAAGTATCATCATATCTATTAAAAAAAGAAATGTACTCACTTCTTTGTTTTGTTTGTCAATTATTCCATTTTGGGACTGCCCTAAATATGTCGCTTTGAAAGTCAGTAGTCAATGCACACAATTTTAATAACTTTCCTAGTTTACCAATTTTTTGATAAGTACACATGTAGTATACAAGCTGAACATCACAAAGGAACTCTAAAGTTACAATGATCAATAAGCTCAACTAACTTTGAGAAAGAGAACCTCCCTGAAGCTTATCAAGAAAAAGAAAAAAGAAAAAAGAAAAAAAAGGCCCTTTCAAATCTTAACTTGTCTTCTCATACCCTTCAAAGTACCTTGCATTTCTTTCTCCAAATACACCACATCAAGCAATGAGGATTGGCCTTCCAAATTTCACTACTCTGATGTCGCTCAACTTGACATAGCCAACAAGCTAGTAAGTCATTAAGCATCCTAGGCATCACTCACAAAATCCCGAAAAGGGTGAAGACCATTCCCTACAATTCTCTAGCAATAGGGCAATGCAACAGAAATTGATTCATTGTGTCCTCATCCCTTTTGCACATAAAATACCAATTCACCTAGATAATGTCACACTTCCTCAGGTTCTCCATTGTAGGGGTGTGCAAAAAACTGATGAATCGAAAAAACCGGCCGAACTGAGTTCAATTTTTGGTTTGGTTCAGTTTTGGTGCGGTTCGGGTTTGATTTGAATTTTTTGAAACCAAAATATTTTCGTTTCGGTGGATTTTTTCACCCTGAAACCAATTGAACCGACCGATATATATATATATATATATATTACATGTTCTATATGTTCTTAACATACATGCTAATTTTCGTATCAATCGGATGCTATTTACCATTTGATCTATAAACTCATCTTTTATGCATTATTTTAAACTACAAAAATTTGAATTTTAACAATTGATTGATGACATAGCTATTAATCTTTGATCACCTCAAAATTTTGTAAGCATGAAGAATATACAAAGATAATGTAATCTAACAGTGGATTTATCAATATTCGCATCCAATTAAAAAATATTGAGTGGTGTAACATTGCTTAGAGTTACACTAGGTGTAACTTGAACTCAACCCTATATATATATATATATATTTATTTATTTATGTAAGTTTAAAATATATCAGAGGAAGTAGCTTAGTGGAAAATCGCGCGTCAGCCACTAGTTCACTAGTTTGAGCCTTTGCCTCTCCGTTTTGAGTTTTTAAAATTTTCTTTTAAACCCTAGCATCTTATATATAACTTGTAACCCTAGCCGCCCCTCACCCAATTTTCTCTCCCTCTCACAAACACGTCCCACTGTCCCTCATTTTTTTTTTTTTTTTGATATCCACATACATCTTATTTTTCTGATTTCTTTCAGCACTGATTCGGTCTCTTCGTTTCTTGCTATGGTATGTCTTCTTCTTGATTTTGTTTCTCTCGTTCCAAATCACCCATGCTTGTATTGGGATTCCATGGGTTTTGTGTCATCCCGTGATGTTTGTTTTAAAGAAAACTTTGTAGCTTCTAATCTTAGTTTGTGTTTTATGTTTTTAATTTTTTAATGTGTTGCTCTGTATTTTGTGTTGAAAACATGGTCTGTGTTTTTACTGTGTTTGTTTGATGCAAAAAAATCTTTCTTTCTCAATAACCCTCTCTTTGGAAAACTGAAAACCGGTCAAAACCGACTGAAACCGAAATACACCGAAACCGATTGATTTCCTGCCATTTCGGTCGGTTTCGATTGAGAATTTCACAAACTGAATATTCGGTTTTGGATGGCCATACCCATAAAACCTGACTAAAACCAAACTAAGCACACCCCTACTACATCGTTAGGATGTTTTCCAAGGAAGCAACCCAAAGGAAGAAAGCCACTTTAGTGGGGACTATCGGCTTCCAAAGTCCCCACTGAAGTGGCTAGTTTACCATTTATTTGAAGAGGAGTCTACGCCTTTTTTCTGTGCGTTTTAGTTGAGTTTAAATAAAGAAAGGTAATTTTGGGAAAGGGTAATTTTGTGTTTAAAACACAAAGCATTAACTGATGTCCCTTAAAAAGTTGGTTTTTTTAAAGTGGACAAACAAAATGTGAAGGGGGTACTTCCCAAATAGCTGAACTACTTTTCAGTGACAGCTCTTCTCATGAAAGCTACATTGACCAAAGCTTTAAGACAAAAGCTTTACTGCTAATGGCCTATTTGGTTAGCAAGATTTTTGATAATTTAAAATTCCCGTGGGTTTAAACTTCTGACTGTTTGAATTTTTGAGAAATAAGATTTTAATGTTTGGTAGTCGGGAAATATTGCAAACTAACGCTAATCTTCAAACAATTTCATTAGATAGCAATGTTTCCAAACTATTTAGGAAACTAACATCACGAGTCTAAGACACTCGAGTTTGAATCTTCAAACAATTTCATTAGTTAGCAACGTTTCCAAACTATTTAGAAAACTAACATATCGAGTCTAAGACAGTCGAGTTTGATGTGCTAAATCGAGCCTTCGAGGCTCGAGTTTTGCAAAGTGAATGACAGAAACACAAACCCAGCAAAGAGATCAAAAAACGCAAGTCCACAATGAAGCAAAGAGATAAACACAAACCCAGCAAAAGAGATAAACAGAAACACAAACCCAGCAAAGATGGAAAATGGAAACCACGAAGATGGCTCCAGGCTATGGCTTGGACTGAACCCAGGCGGCGGCGAAGGCTCGGATTGAATGAAGAATGAAGGGGTTTGTTTTGGGTTTGATTTGGGCGTGGTTGGTGTGGAGAATGAAGATTGAAGGGGTTTGTTCTTGGGGTTTGATTTGGGTTTGTTGATATGGAGAATGAAGAATGAAGGAAGAAAAGTGGGTTTGTTGATTTGGAGAATGAAGAACGAAGGAAGAAAAGGAAGAACAGTGGGTCAACAAGAAAGGAAATTGAGTGTGTAAAACTCGATTTTCACTACCAGCACTTTGATCTCGAGTCTCTTATGCACCTATCCTTATTCAATTTAGGAGATATTATTAGACTAATTTATTCTTTTATTTTGTGTTGTATTTAGTAGAATTTCATGAATAGTAATTATGAGTTGATATTGTATACCTAGTATTCAATAATGATTTTCAAAATTATATGCATAATAGTAGTATAATGAGAAATCTGGCGTAACTAATATCAAGAAAATTGCAAGAAAAAATTATTTTAGTACCTCCAAATGTCTTGGTCGAACTAATATCCTATATGCTTCATAACCCAAGCTAATATCACTATCATTACTATTCATTATTCCCGTGTGTAAGCATGAGTTACATACTAGTTCTAATAAAGTGCAAGACACGGGAGATTTAAATTCTTAGCTTTTAGATGAGATTTAGAATCTGATAAATTTATGGAATTGAGATATCCCATAAATTTCAAACTCATACAATACTAGTCAACTAAACACATATTCTTGGTGAGAATTTTAAATTCTCACCTTATCAAACCCAACTTTTAAGCATAGTTATCAGAACCTTGGTGAGCAATAAACCGTTAAAGGAGTGGTATGATGGTTCACTAGTTCAATCGTTGTATTAATAATATATCAGCTTGTAACTCAATTCATATGCATGGATATACTTAAAAGATACACATTAAGACGCATAATATGATTTCTACATTATAATTTAAATACTGTTGATATATAGTCATTCTTATATTTTGTTAATCTTTAAAAAAATCTTGTAAAAATATTATTAGATAGAAAATGTAAAATTTTCATTTTTTTTATTAATTCTTAATTTTTGATATTGTGAAGCATTTTTTTTTTTTTTAAGTTCATTAATTTTAGACTCTTTGTTTTTTGTATTCAATAACTCATTTAGATGATGAATATTTATGATGTGGTCCCACATTTGACTCCAAAATTAATAAATAAATTTATCTAAAAATATATAATTTAGGACATATGGTGCAAAATTAGACTTCAATTGTAGAATTTAATTGATTTTTTCTAAGCTTTAGCTATATATATATATATATATATATGTATATATAAATATAGATATGGTGGAGATATATATTAAAGAACACATATAAAATGAAGATAAACTATATAAAAAAAATGAGCTGGTACTCAATTTAAACATAAATATGCATGTACTCTGAAGATTAAATTAATAGAATATTATTTTTCATCAAATTTATTATTCAAATATAATTCTTTATATAAAAATGACTAAAAAAAGGACTCTTGAATTGATCTTTGACTACTTATTTAAAGTTTAAAAGAAAAATAAAAAACCTATACATAAAAGTGTAAACTGAAGGAAAGTATGATTATTTTGATGAAAATAATGTAATATTAAAAAACTGGATGGTTTGATCATGTAATTCAGTATTTTTCTAAAAAAACTGCTGGCTTTTCATAGTTTATCATTTTTTTTGTTGTTGTAAATTTGGCATATTTCTTTCATATCGACTCAGAATTTTGCACAGTTCACCAGTTTGATGCTCAACTGTTGGTTGGGTATGGTTTTGATAACTATGCTTTTAAGTTCTTGAAGGATAGTCTTTTTTTTTTTTTTATTAATTTTTTTTATTTGGTAAATCTTTGAGGAAAGCAAAAAAAGAAAAAAGAAAAAAAAGAGGGAGAATGTGTGAAATTGTAACCAACAGTAGTTTGTGTTTTCTTCTTGTTTATTGTCTTAAGTACAATTTTGGTCCCTACAATTTCTTATAAATTAAAACTTTAGCAATAAGTTCATTCCAAGAGAGTTAAACCTAGGTTTGGTTTAAAGAAAAAAGCCAAAAAAAGCCAAAAAAAAAAGAAACCTCAAGCAAGTTTGGGTTACTGCGTCAAAAAATATAATGAAATAATATAAAATAAATGGCTTCTTCTTTCTTTCCTCTGGTTTGGCTATTCACATTGTTTCATTTTGATTGTAGTTCATCTCTGTCTTAGCCAATCAAGAACAAAGACTCAATGTAAACTCTCTCTATCTCCTTCCAAAAATTAGATATTTTTTCAATTCCAATCATATTAATCCTCTTAACTCAATTGTTTCTCTTTCTGGGTTTTTACTTACTTTGTTTTAAACTGATTAGATTTGTCATAACTTAGAACTTACTAATGGGAATTTTTCCTAATGAAGAGTCAAATCAATGGTAAGAAAATGAAATTGAGTTAACTCAAAGGCATTAGATTATTATTATTTTTTCTTTTCTTAGTCAAAGGCGTTAGATTTCTTTTCTGAGCTTCCTTAGGCTTCATTTGTTCCCTGACAAGATATTTCCTTTAAAGTTTTATGGTTAAATGGGCATAATGGGTGTTTTGTTTTGATAGAAAATAATTCATGGATAATTTTTCAACAGTGAAAAATGGGAAGAGGATCCTCTCCATTTTAAATGGATCCATTTCCTGGTTTAGATTAAATATTACAAATCTAAAGGCGTACAAACTGCCATGTCATTTAAAATTTTAAATAACACGACACTTTGTACACTGTTAGATCGAGGAAATAAAATCTTAATTGTTAATTGGACTCTTTACATTTTCAATGAAATGGAGTGTCATGTTCATGTTTGCTTGACAGATTTCCACTTGAAATTTAATTTTTTCCACAGGAAATGTGTTGAAAATTCTGAAATTCTTAGAATTTTCACTGGGTGGGATTGAAATGATTGTTAAAAGATTTATCTCTTGTACACGCTTAAGTTTATATAATATATTCGTTTTTTCATTTTTTTAGATGTGGAGCATTTAGAGAGCCGTTTTGAATCTTTTTTTTTCATCAATGTAATGTGAAAGTAACTCCCCATTGAATAAAGAACTTGATGAATGATTTTCTATAAGATCAGATAAAGAACCAAACTCTGTATATATTAAAATTTGCCAAATTTCTAATTTTTCCTTTTCTTTTGCTGAATAGTTTCTAATTACTGCTACATTGTTTGTCTTCTCCAATTGTGAAATCTCAGAATTAATGTGCGTGATAATTGGCAGATGGGGGAACTTGCAGCTGAGAAACATGTTCAATACATTTTATCAGTTGAAAAGGTGTGTTTGATATGTTTGTGTGTGTGTGTATATATATATATATTGAGTTTCTGGAATAAATCTTTTATCATTTATAACTAAAAATTCTGTTTATTTTATTCTTTAATTTTTTAAAATAAAATTTATATAACTCAGAGGAAGGATGATTTTGTATCTGTGGTGATGGAACATCTGAGAATGAATGGGGCATACTGGGGAATGACCACTCTGGATCTTCTGAGAAAGCTTGACACTGTTGATGTGGATGAGGTTGTTTCATGGGTCATGAAGTGCCAGCACAAGTCAGGTTTATATAGATGCATAGTTTTCTTAGTTCAACCAACTATGTTGTCACGATGCATTCTGTTATGCATTAATGGTTAACATAGAAATTTTTTTGAAGTAAAAGAATTAGGAAAAGGAAAATAAAAATGCAGATGATTATAACCATGGGCACATGATGATATATTTAGTTGTGCAGGTGGGTTTGGTGGTAACATTGGACATGACCCTCACGTACTGTATACTCTGAGCGCTGTGCAGGTTTTGGCCCTTTTTGACAAGCTAATTGTTCTTGACATTGATAAGGTGACAAATTGTATCCTTTGGTATACTGATCAGTGGACTTTGAAACTTTTCAAACTTAATAAATCTTCTATATCATATTATTAATTATGACAATTTTACTTTTACTTTTATATATATATATATATATACACATATATATATATATTCTATATCCTATATTATATACAGTGCTTTATTTTCTGAAAGTTTGTAGTGTCTATAATTATTATAACTACTGCAATTATTTGCATATTCTGATTTCGAAGCTAGTTAACTGATAGTTTCAACTTGCGCATCTGATTGATATTACATATTGGTTGGAATCACTACTTTTACTTCTCAAGTAAGTAGAGAGACATATATGTCTTTTACAAGAGATTTAGGCATCAACAAAATTTACTTTTTAAACCAAAATATGAGGAATTGTATTTCTACCGATTCTTGTGGCTCTTAATATTGAAGTCAGATATTGCTGGGCTGCAAAATGAAGATGGATCTTTTTCAGGGGACATATGGGGTGAAGTTGATACGCGGTATTCTTTCCCCTTCTGCTTTGTTATTTGGCCTCTCACAGTTTTGGGAGTTAGTTATCTTTGCAAGTAGAAGTTTTTACAAAAATAATTCCTTTTCCTATAGGTTCTCTTATATTGCTATATGTTGTCTCTCAATATTGCATCGTTTGAATAAAATCAATGTGGAGAAGGCTGTGAGCTACATTGTAAGTTGCAAAAATTTGGATGGTGGATTTGGATGCACACCTGGTGGGGAGTCCCATGCGGGGCAAAGTATGTTATACATTAACCTACAATCTATATATGAAGTTTTACTTTCTGATTAATTTTGATAAATAAACTGTGTTTTCCGCTTGTCATCTCTTTTGTTTCCTTGTTGGTACATACACCAAATATGCTAGTTAACCTGATCGATCATTATTAATGCTGATTGATGTTGATGGATCGCTTGGTTTAGTTATGTGCAAAGGTGAACAATTTATGCACTAGTGTAAAAGAGAGTTGAATCAAATTGAGGGAATGGAGACCTAAATAAGATTGATAGATTTAGAATTAGTAAAAAAAATACATGTGAAGTAAGGAGGTAACAAAGTATGACTACAGATAGAATAGAATGGCTGAGAATAATATATATGGTCTACCCTGTAAGATGAAGAGTTAGGATTCTATGGTTACTAAAGGGTATTATAAATAGCCTCTTTTGAGTCGTAGACAACATTTTAGCTACTTTATGAAATTTTAGATATGAATTATTCTTGAGCTCTAAGTCTGATATTTGATTGTTCCAACTTCAATCCTTTTATCTTTTTCTTTGCTTTATTCTTATTCTTCTTGTACTTTATTCTTAAACCTTGCTTCTACACTAGAACTAAGTTCTCACCTCATCAAATGGTATCAAAGCATAAGATTTTCCATTTAAACCACAACATTCGGGTTTGAGTCAAAGGTGGCAACTAAGCTATGGTTGGTTGTGGGGTAGAGTAATTCAACGCCAACAGATTGAGATGGATGAGATGAGGTGTATTGGTTAAAGAGTTTTTGTGAGTTGTACATGTTCTTCAGTGACAAAATGTGGCGGGAGCCTGCATGGAGATTTCAAAATGCGGCCACTAGCCCTAGGTGATATTGGAAGGTGGTCTGGAGGATGAGAGTGATGATATATAAGATGAAAAATCCTTTCATGTTGTTGGACCTGTAGAACATGCATCACAAGGTGGATTGGAGGATCGGTTGGTGTGTACAGTTGAGTTGAAGGATGAAATTTATAAGGAGTTTGAGCCATAGACTAGGATTCTCCACCGATCTATGATGTCTAGTTTGATGTTGGTGAGTTAAAGGTGAGTACTTTAGTACATATTAAAGAAATTATTTAGGAAAGTGATGCACAACAAGTGATGTATGAGAATTTAAGCCCAAATGGAAAAAGGCCCATTTGTCCATAATCTTTTATTTCTCTATGATATTTTTAATCTACTATTATGTCTAGTATTTTCAAAGCCCATGTGACTAGCATGCAACTTTTAATGAAGTTGGATGGTTAGGATTTAATTCTCATGTGTAAGATGAAGGGTTTGGATTCTAGGGTTACTAAAGGCTATTTATAAATAGCCTCTTTTATGTCATTGTAGGTAGCCTTTTCTTATCTACTTTATGAAATTTCATATTTGAATATTTCTTGAGCTATTTGAGCCTAGCAATTGATATTTGATTATTCCAATTTCAATTGTATTATCTTTTCTTTTGCTTTAATATGGTTGTTACTGTACTTTCTTCTTAAATCCTTCTTCCATACTAGAAGTAAGTTCTTCTCATTGCATCATTAGGCGTCAAAGCAAAAATCCTATATCTAAGTCATAAAATTCAAATTTGAGTCAAAGGTTGCAACTTTGAGCTACAGTTGGTCATGAAGGTAGAGGAATTCAAGGCCAGAAAATAGAGATGGATGTGATGAGGCATATGATTGAAGATTTGTCACAAGCTGTACAAGTTCTATAGAGATGGGAACTAGCAAGGGCCTGTACAAAGATTCAGAAAGGTGACTGCAAACCTTGGGTCATATTGGAACTCTGAAGTTGGTCTTAAGGATGAGAATGGTGATATAGAATATGAAAACTCCTTTCTTGGCACGAGATAGATTGGAGGATCGGTTGGTGTGTGCAGTTGAGTTGAATGATGAAAGTTTTGAAAGATTTTGAGCTGTAGACTAGGATTCTATACTGATCTATGATGTCTACTTTGATAATGGTGATTTAAAGGTGAGTACTTCAATAAATTTAAAGAAACTATCCTAGAGAGTGATGCAAACCAAGTTATGTAGAAGAAGTTAAGCCCAAGTGGAAAAAAAAGCCCATTTGTCCATTGTCTTTTATTTCTCTACTTTATTTTTAGTCTACTATTCTGTCTTGAGTATTTATTTATTTTTTTTATAAATAAAATTAAACTATGTCTTGAGTATTTTAATAGCTTATGTGACTTCAAATGAAGTTGGATGGTTGGGATTTAATTGTTATATGTAACATGAATGATTAGAATTCTAGGGTTACTTAATTGTCTTTTAATTCAATGTATTTAATTGTTACATTCAATTGTCTTTTAAGTCGTTGTCAGTTTTTCCTATCTACATTATGAAATTTCAAATTTGAATATTTCTTGAGCTCTTCAGGCCTAGAAATTTATATTTGATTCTATCAACTTCAATCCTTTTATTTTTTCCTTTGCTTTAATGTTGCTGTTATTGCTACACTAGAAGTAAGTCCTTATCGCATCAAGTGGTATCCGAGCAAAAGATACTAGATCTAAGCCATAAAATTCAAATTTGAGTTAAAAGGTTGCAACTTTATGCTATGGTTGGTCATGGGGGTAGGTGATACAACCATTTGGGGCTGTTGGAGGTAGGTGGGTTGGTTCTGAGGAGGTAAGGGGTCAGGTGGTTCAATTTTTTGAGTTCTTGTATGAAGAAACAAAGCAATGGAGGCTAAAGGTTTTGGACTTAATTTTGCTACGATTGGGGAAGCTAAGTACAGTGTGCTCAAGAAGCCTATGGAGAAATGAGATACTATACAGGTAGTGAAGGATTTTGAGGGAGATAAAGCTCCAGGCCTAGATGGGTTTACCATGGATTTTTTCCAACAATTTTGGAGGGTGGTTGAATCAGACGTGTTAGTTGTTTTTGAGGAGTTCCACAAGTATGGTAAGTTTGTAAAAACTCTTTATGCATCATTTATTGCGTTAATCCTTAATAAGCTAAATGCTAACAATATAAGGGACTTTAGGCCCATCAGACTGATTGAAAACGTATATAAAATTTTGGCTTGAGGTGTTGGCCAATAGATTGAAAAGGGTCATGGATAAACTTATTACTGCTTCACCAAACACATTTGTGGGAGGAAGGCAGATTTTGGATTTGGTGTTTATTGCTAATGAGTGTGTGGGATAAAAATTCATATCCCTTGCATTATGTAAGCTGGATGTAGAAAAAGCCTATGACCATGTTAATTGGGAGTTTCTTCTCTATCTCTTGGAGAGGATGGGGTTTGGTGAGAAATGGAGATGTTGGATTCGTACTGCATTACCATGGTACAATTCTCTGTTTTGGTTAACGGCGTTGTGGTTTTTTTTGGCACTCCTAGGGGATTATGGTTGAGGATCCATTATACCCTTTGCTTTTCATCTTGGTTATGGAGGTTCTTAATAGAATGTTGAGGAGGATGGAGGAGGAAGGTCTGATTAAATGTTTTGAAGTGGGGAATGCTGAAGATGGTGGGTTGTCTATCTCACATTTATTATTTGAAGATGACACCATTTTGTTTTATGATGCCAACACTGAACAGATTTTGTACATTTGGATGTTGTTGATTTGTTTCGAGGCGGTATCTGGGTTAAGAGTTAATTTGGGGAAAGGTGAGATGGTGCCAGTGGGTGACGTGGAGAATGTGACTGATTTGGCTGATCTTTTGTATTGTAAGGTAGGGTCTTTGCCAATGATTTACCTTGGCATGCCATTGGGGGTTGCTTTAAATCAATGGCAGTTTGGGATCCTATTTGGAGATAATTGAACATTGCTTAGCTAGTTGGTAGAGGTTGTACTTGTCAAAAGTGGGGAGGTTGACATTATTGAAGAGCATGCTTTCAAGCTTTCCCACACATATATATTTTTTCTCTAAAGCGTGCCCTTCAATAACGGCAACCTCCCCGAAGCCACCCCATAAGAAATTCCTCTATAACCTCTCTGTTTTATTCGCCACACTAGTTGAATTGTAGCTGGTGAACCAGACAATACATCTGTTCAATACAAAAGAAATATTGGATTTGTAAAAAAACTGATTAAACTGCTAGAGTTTTTTTAGAAAAATACCAAATGACATAGTTTTATTCGAATTGTTTGGTTTTTTAATGTTAAGTTATTTTGATCATTAAACATACCCAATTTTGCACTTTTATCTATGGGCTTTTAAGTTTTTTGTTTTTGTTTTTGTTTTTTGTTTTGTATTTTGTTTTGGATGCAAGATAAAAATTCTACTCTTAGCTTAATTTAGGTGTATATGTGAAGTTCCCTCTTGGAGACTTAAATCCTGTCCCTTGCCCTCCCACCCCACAAGAACTTTGTACTTGTGGAATGACCATCATGCCAAGGGTATGCGGTGGTGGTAAGTTTTGTTTTTAAAGTTGAAGTAAGTAGTCAAAATATCAATTCAAGTGTTATCATTTTATATATGAAAAAAACATTAAATTCTATATTTGAATCACTTTTCTGAAGAATAATATTCTATTAATTTCAATCTTTAGTATGCTTGCATATTTATTCTTAAATTGAACACTGTCTCAATATCTTTGTTTTTATGTATACACACACACACACACACACACATATCTTCAAATAAATCAGTAATTAGTCCAATGGTTGTACCAATATCCCAATGGTTGTACCAGTGAGCCATCATACCACTCTTTTGACAGTTCAATGCTTGGTTCAGTTTTTTAACTATGGTTTCACTGCCTCTTTGAAAAATAAATTAGCAATATGTGTAGCATCAAAAGTTTTGGAGCAAGGGATGAAGTGAACCATCTTGAAATAACAATCAAGCATGACAAGGATGGAGTCATGTGGAGTCCCAACATGAAATCCATACTGAGATAAACCGAAGGAGCAAGGAGCATTAGGTTCAGGCAATGGTGTGTACAAGGTGGTATTTTGTGAAACCCCCTACCAAATTGGCATGCTTGACAATGTCTTAGAAACCTAACCACATCTTTGTGCATTCCTGTCCAGAAATAACGATCATATTCTATTGTCAATGTCTTGTCTCTACCAAAATCCCCCCCCTCCCCCCCACCCATTACCATGAAGTTCTCTAACAATCTGCTAAAGCAAGGATCCTTCTAGAATGCACAACTGATTGCCCTTGAATAAGTAGCCATCTCAACATACTTACTCCTTTTGGCTCTCACAATTGGGCTATGATTTAGCCAAAATATGGATCATTTTCATATTGGTATTTCAACTCTACAAAATCAATAACTTTGGGTTGTCTTCACTTTTAGCATCAAGGATTGCCTACTCAAAGCATCTACAATTTTATTGAGAAATTGAACTCTTGAAGGAAAGAACTCCACCCTACGTGATGTGAATTAAACTTTTTCTAAGAATTCAAATTTCTCAATGCTCGATGATTCAAGTATACCACAAATTCTTGGTATGCCAAGTAATGTTGCCAATGGTGAATAATGACGTTTAGCATCAGTTAAGTTCTCATTGAAAAACTCCACTAGCCTTCCCTCTTGACTAAGAACAGTCCCATCCCTGTGTGTGTAGCATTACACTCCTGATGCAGCCATGGATGAATGATTTGCTATTACTTTGCAAATTTTTCTGATTCAAAAATGATTTTAAAGGATTCACGTGTGAAGTCCAATTGAAGTAAAAGTTGTGGTTTTAAGGGTCTAGGTATGAGTCTTTTAGGGCTAAAACAGTTTTTATATTTTTATATTTTTTATTTAAAATTTTATTTTTATAGTTATGGTCAATTTTGTAGTTGGGCAAATATGTAATTTCTACAATTCCTGTATACTAGTTTTATTTTCTTTGTGCCCAAGGTGCTGTTATATTAGATTTTGGTTTACTAGTCAAACTAGGAGTCCTAATACTACTAGAAACCCCAAATCAAGTACATTCTTTTACCTATCAAAACCCTAAAATCTCACATACTTTATTCTACCAAATATCCATCAAATAACTTATTAAGCCACTATTAATTTCTAATACAACCACAAAACATGTTCTCCAACAATTCTAAACCTTAGACCCCGCAAGTTCTCCTAACCCTAAACCCACCAGAAGCACCCGTAGACAAATTCCCCAATATGTCCTATGTCACTCCACAATAAAAAGTTTCCCAAAATACGGTAGTGCAGTAACAGGAGCTTCTGTCATCAATGTTTTGATATGTTCAAAGGCCCTTTGTGCTGATTTGGACCATTGGAAATCAACTCCCTCTAAGCACTCAGTGATAGAACTCATGATTGCGCTGAATTTTTTATATTTATTACACACACACACACGCTACTCCACAATAAAAAGTTTCCCAAAATACGGTAGTGCAGTAACAGGAGCTTCTGTCGTCAATGTTTTGATATGTTCAAAGGCCCTTTGTGCTGATTTGGACCATTGGAAATCAACTCCCTCTAAGCACTCAGTGATAGAACTCATGATTGCGCTGAATTTTTGATATTTATTACACACACACACACACACACATGAAATCTCATGTAAAATGAAGCTAATCAGTGCAAACATTGGCCATGGATTGTGGCACAGACCAATCTTTGATAGCTTGCACCTTCTCAGGATCTGGTTGTAATTCATCTGTCGACGCAACAAAGCCTAGAAACACAGCTTTGTGGTACAAGAAAGATCACTTCTTCAAGTTTACATAGGGTTTCTGTTGTGAACAACCTCCAACACTTGACGCAAATGACTCAATTGCTCTTCTTCAGTTTGATGATATATCAATTTATCATCAAAATAAACAACTACAAATGATCCCAAGAAAAGGTTATATCCCACATGAAAGTGTTTGGGGGCATTAGAGAGTTGACACAACATTAATAGCCACTCGTAAGCTCATTCAGTAGTCCCCATTCAAATTTGATGGTATGGGTACCTACTCTTCAAGTCTATTTTGGAGAACACCTTTGTTCCAACTAACTTGTTGAGCATATTTTCTAACTGATTGTGATCTTATTAATGGCCCTACTTTCCATACACATCTTCCATAAATCATCCTTTTAAGGTGTAAGCAAGGCGGGGGCAGCACAGGGGCTTTTGCTTTTGCCCGCAAAACCTTTGACAATTAACTACTCAACCTGTCTTTGCATTTCAGGTCATTGTAGAGAGACATTCTATAGGTAGGCAGATTCGGCAAAGCTGTCCCTGGTATTAAATCAGTAGCATGCTGAATGCTTCTAAATGCTGGCAAACATTGCAGTAATTAATCACCAACTAGCTTCTTGTAGTACTTTAAGAGTTACTGAATCTCAAGGAGATCATCATCAAAGTCTAAAGCTGGACTTTTTTTCGAACTTCGGAAACTGAGGCATACATAAGTCCCATATGTGTCTCAGCTTCAAACGTTGCTGTGACAAGAAGCCATTAACCTTACTGAATTGATTCTTAATAAAAAGAAAACCTTACTGAATTTAGAGGAATTAGTGACTTCTTCCTTGAGAGGATGCAAGGTTTTTGTTACTCTTTCGGAATGAATTATTATTGGCTCTAGTGTGATGGATTGTGTCATTGTCATATTACCATGGTCTCACCAGTAGGATGTGGCATGCATCAATGGGTTCAATTTGCATCAAGCTCACTCGTTCATCTCATGATCTATTTTGAGTGAGCTTCTTGAGCTGGTGGTAGTCGAGCTTGAATAACTTGCCTTTCTAGGATTCAAAATTTGAGAAAAGCTGTGTTAGAGAATTTGATTTTTAAGTTATCAAGTGCTCAATATAAACTGATCTTTTATTTTTTTGATGATTAAATCTCCATACCACCTGATCTTATGTGAAGCTTGAATAGATCTGTTTGTTTTATAGCCTTATCCTGCATATATTCACATCATAATTGATTAGTCTGTGTTTTAATCAGAAGAAAAGAATTTAGTGATTAAAACAGTTAATATTTGACTTCTCATCTTTGTGATCACATTCACTGAAGAGCTTCCACAATAAATTCCAGCTGAAACTTGAAAATAATGTCTTTTTACCTTTAGCTTATCAAGTGCCTCACTTTCCATTAGAGCTGGATATTTCACTCAAGCTGCTTGAAACTCTTTGATTTCATTTCACCAAACCTGCAATCTTAAACTCTTTGAACTAAATAAGTTGAGTTAAAAAGTGTTGAACATTAATCACTTCAAGGTGAACCTGATTGATAAGTGGTAGCAACTGGTATCGTCTGTATGTCAGACCCAAAATTTTTATTCTCCAAATCTGAAACATTAGGTTCTTAAAAACCTTGAGCTCCAATTTGTTTGGTTTCCTAGACTCTTGTAATATGTCATAATTCTGTATCTCCAGCATGCATCTTGTGTACTGGAGGTGCATTCCTTCTTTCTAATAAAATCTCTTATTTACCTATCAAAAAACAATTCCTGCGAACAATTATGACTTGAGATTTGTCTGCATGTCAATCTAGGCTTGAAATCTAAAAGGACTTCTCTGCTTAATTGTACTGCAGTTTTCTGTTGTGTGGGTGCACTTGCTATGACAGGGTCATTGCATCATATTGACAAGGACCTTCTTGGGTGGTGGTTATGTGAGCGGCAAGTTAAATTTGGAGGTCTTAATGGCCGTCCTGAGAAACTTCCTGATGTCAGTGCATCTTTTTATTCTTTCAATTGAGACTTAGTTTTCGAGACATTGATCATTTTTTAATCTCTCTCATTGATTTTGTTGCATACTTCAGGTCTGCTACTCGTGGTGGGTTCTTTCTAGCTTGATCATGATAGATAGAGTTCATTGGATCAATAAGGAAAAGCTTATTGAGTTTATCTTGGACTGCTAGGTTTGAATAGGCTACTATGTGGATTCAAATTAGTCATGTTGGGAAATCCAGGGTGTTGGTCCTGTTTCTTCTTTCTGCATTATTATTTTTAATGATTTTAATTTCTCTGAGATGTGGTTTGTCAAAAATCTCAGGATATGGAAAATGGAGGAATTTCTGATAGACCAGATGATGCTGTAGATGTCTACCATACATACTTCGGTGTAGCTGGTAACCATATGCTGCATTACTGCCTTTTTAAATTTTTCTTTTTTGATCTATGGATATGGCATGTGATAATCATTTAAATTGTTATCAATGCTAATGTTGTACTTTAATTTAAATCACCTTTTCATGTTCCCCTGCATTTTGTTAAGGAATAAGGGAATCTGCTTAAAAATGGCTGATCATTAGGGTGAGAAACTGATTCAACTAATGATTTCATAATATCTGTTATTATGATTATTTTTATATTATTTAACCTATTGGGAGGGTTGGGGTAGGCAGTGACAGGGAGAGACTGAAGGTTTTTCACCCCTTTGTTGGATGAGTATTCTCTCTCTTCTTTTTATGGCCATTTTTTAACAGGTGGGTTGCAAATCCAACAGACCTAGGAAGGTTATAATCTTTTCAGTATAGAAGTATTTTGTATCCATCTCCTCCATACACATGATGTTGCTTCTTTATTAGAGGTTTCTGGCTTTGACAATCAAGGTTATAATCTTTTCAAGACATTTATCTATCAAATCTTAAGTCATTCATCTTTGTTGTTGCAGGACTTTCACTTCTTGAATATCTGGGATTAAAAGCCATTGATCCTGCTTATGCTTTGCCTGTTGATGTTGTAAATAGAAATTTTCTTCGCAGGTAAGTGATTCTTTTAAGCTTTCCTTTCTACATCACTCGCTGCAATTTGTTTCTTTAATGATAGAAGAAACATTGCATTACTACATAGTATATGTATCTCCTTCATTTGCTGTTTTTTACTTTTCAATATATTCACATCTAGATGTGTCTGAAACCATGCTTTCGCTGGTTTTTTCTAGCTATATCATATATTTAATAGAACGGGGTCATCTGTGTTATATTCCATGTACATCGTTGTTAAACAGGGGAATACGTTGATTAATTTACTTATGATGTCAACTTTAAGCAAACCATCTTACCATCAGGTAGATTTCGAAAAGGTATATACGAACCTTAAAATAACAATAATCTCGATGAATTTGCTTTCATTTATGAACTCTTTTAATCTTCTTAAACATCATTTCTTTTAGTTTTTCTGCTTGGGGTTACAAAATTTTAAACAAAAATCGTTTCAAACGAGCAAGGGAACGCAAAAGCATGATCATTAAAATGTACTTGTGGTCTTGATTTTGAGTTTGCTTTTGAGAAGTGGGTTTTCAATTTTTTTTGTTCAATTTAAAAAAAAAAAAAAAAAAAATTAAGAATTGATTTAAGGTTTTACATTTTCCATTCTGAAGCTTAGGATTATCGTTTTGGATTGAATTGAAGTTAGGTTCCGACTGTAGACAGTAGGCATCGCAGGACTCTCTCAACAAAACCCAAATCGACTGTGTATTGGCTTTGCTGTTTCTTTTTCCTTTTTATTAAAAAAAAAAAAAAAAATTTAATATCAGGTGGCATTCCATGTGACATCAAAATTAATATTTTAGTATCAATGTTAGCTATGTCAGTTTTTCCATCCACGACTATTTTGAAACAATATTAAAATGTCAATGACTAAATTAATACATTTGAAACACAATAGATCATTTTAGAATATGGTGCAAAGGTCATCAAAATGGTAATTAAACCAACTTACAATTGCTACATTTGACTCATTGATATCATAAGAAATTGTTAGGGTTCCATCGAAACTATCCTAAAGATTTCATTTTAACTCAAACCTTAGGAGTCTAAACTTACCAGTTGAAATAGCTTGTAAGACTAAATAGCGGTTTCATTTTAATTTTGATTTTAATCCATGCTTAGGATTATCTTAAATTGATTTTGATTGGTCCTTAAATGATTAACTAAAAGTTAATAGAAAAATTCATACCTATTGGCTTGATTTTCAAATTATGGCAGACGTGAAGCACTAGATAATTCCAAGAAATAATATCCAGTTTCTCTAAGTACTTAAGACAATTATTTTTTTTTGTTGGATGACGTAATTATCTTGAATAATTAAAGAATAATTTTAATTGTGAAAAGAACATAATCAAGAAAGTCAAAATACAAAATAGGCCGAAAAACCTTATTTATTTGTTAAAAATGATGAAAATAATAATAACTAGGATTCTTTCATGTGCAGATGCCAGCTGGAGATATTAAAAAAAAAAGTCCTTAGTTTAATCAAAATAAGATATAAGATAAGTGGATAAATGAAAGGATGTCAAAGAAAATAATAAGAAAAAAAAATTGTAATTTCTTTTCTCATATTTATTGAGGTAGTACATTGTGATTGATGTATAATAGTAGCTAACAAGTGCGATCTACGGAATAATTTAACAAAAGTTATATTTCACTTTGCTTAAAGGTACAATCAAATTTTTTTTGTTTTTTGATACTTAAAGGTACAATTACTTGAAAATGAAAAACAGTTATAATTTCAATACAAAATAAAGGTTAAAAATAGACATAGAAAGATTGATCAAATATACAACATTCATCTCAAAATGTCATTTGATAATAAACTTATGTGCGGCAGATACAATAGTTCGACCCAAAGTGAGAAGGTTTGATTCTGTGTTGTGACCTAATACAATTAATTTGTAGAAGTTATCAAGATCAAAGTTTTTTTTTTAAAAAAAAAAAAAAAAAAAAAAAAAAACATTTCAAGCTTAAATAATTATGTCAGATGATTAAAGAAGAATGAGCAAACAAGGAAAAACTTCATGAGAAAAGATAATGAAAAAAAACTAAGATGTTGGTATAAGTTCTTCCTCGAGATGGTCCTTAGAAGCCTTAACTTGTATGATAACACTTTCTCGGTTATAAAGTTCTTGGTTACACTTTATATTTTTCCTTCTAAATACTTCGTTCCCCTTTTTGGAGGAGTCTCTTTTTCTTAAATAGCTACCTGAAGTGCATCTCAGCCCTCTACTTGGACAACCACTAATCCTCACTTGGATGCTTATCCCATCAGGGCATTGTTGGAGGTGGTAGAATGTTTTACAAACTATGAGGGTACTGTTCAGGAGTTACTCTACCATTAATGCGGCGAGTTGAGTTGGTGCAGTGCATTGAATACAGAGATGATGGGTTCTTTACCTTGAAACTTCCCCTATTTCTTTACTTGTACATCTCTATTTCTTTCCTTGATCTTCAGTCTTCTAGCCTAGGTGGCTTTTCTACAGTCTTTTGAGAAGTGTTCACTCCTCGGGCAGGCCGCTTCCTTGGTTTCAATATCTGGGGTTATCGTCATTGTGCTGGGCTGGAGTTGATGAGAAGTTAGGCCCACCTTCTCCTCGGGTCGGATCTATTTGGCAATATTCCTTCTTCAAGCCTCTCACCCTCCCACAATAGCCCCCCAAAACTCCACATTTTTTGCTATTCAGGGGAGTGCAGTTTTGGTAAAGTGGCAGGAAGGTTGGCACGTTCTGGATGCGTTCCCACGAAGGAGTGTCTTTTCACCTGTCCCATTCATGTTTCTTACACTTCGATATTCTCAACACTGCAATTAATGCAGCAGGTGGCTACGTGTCCGCCATGTTCTACGGTGCGATGGAGATTCAATGGCTAAGATTTTCCTAAATTAATGGGCGGGAAAACTACCACTCTCTTTTTACCCTTATATAAAGGAGTGTGGAGATAATTCTTCTTACTTTAGAAAAAATGACTTGTCCCTCAAAGAGTCTGCCCGAGGAGCCCAGCTTTTTGCACTCATAAGTTACCCCAAGTTCATACTTAGGATAGAGTTCCCTTTTTCTATTTTTTTTTCTTCTTTTTATTTTTTATTATTTATTTTATTTTTATTTCTTAGAATGAGTAGGTTTGCTAGCCTAGTGAGCACCCTTAAGATAGGGAATTCTTTAAGGCTAGATACAACATTCTCGTTGGGGTCGAGATAGAACATTGTCATTTAGGGGAGTGGTACACCAAGAGACCAATTAGAGCTGTGGTCATCCCTATGATTGTCTTTATGGGATGGAGATCCCCATGGGTATGGTAACGAGGGATTTCTTAATCCTTTATAGACTTTGCCCACCCAGTACTTGCCAAACCTCTTTCAGATATTGGGTAGTGTAGATGGGTGTCAAACAATCTCATCATGATGTCAACTGGGTATATAGTTGTCAAAATAGCAAGGAAACGGGGTATTACCTTAAGATTAGGGTTCTCGCAGTTAGGCTAATCTCTTGTCTTCCCGAGACCAACAAAGGCATGGACGAGGATTATTTGATTGTTTCGGGAGATTGGCATAATGGGCTATACTGTCCCACGAAGGATGGGGAACCAGGTGTGGTGATTGTAGGCCCAAAAAGTCAACTCCCCCTTAGCTTATAGAGAACCTGTTCTCTTGTTTTTGACTTTTTAATTTTTACAAGCTTATATGCTAACTTCTAACTTTTCCTTCTTAAACTTCTTGTAGATAAACATTTCACTGCTAGGAACCGCAACTTAGTGAATTTCAAGGACATTAACAGGATCTTGAAATTTGAGATCTTCCTCCACAAGGACGGTTAACTCTGAGCAGCCCATGTAATCCTCAGATATACCCCTATCTCAACCCGCTTTCAATCCCTAAAGCACGTTAGCAAGGATAAACGTAGCTGTTGAAGGGTTTCTCATTGGTCCTCTGCCTAAAGGGACTTAAGCGGTTGAACTTACTGCCCAGTAGGTCACTGATCTCATCCAAGCCAAGGAGGAACCTGTATCCTCTGAGGAAGAAGAAGAAGAGGCAGCACGAGAGCCCTCCTTTGTTGACCTTGAAGAGGACTTCAAGGTTTTCAACCAACCTGATCTGACCGAGCACTCTAGGCTAGCTCTAGACCTCGGGCCACAGCGCAAGTTAGCACCAACCAAGGGATCACGGACATACCAGAAAGAATGGTCATCCGAAAGAAGACTCCCAATTTGTTGGCCTTGTTGGAATCCCACGCCGGGGGTGCCACACCTGAAGTCTCGGTAGATTTGAGACCTTCTACCCCTATTCCAGCTCGGTCTTCTCCTACTGAGCCCGGGGAGAAAAAGAAAAAGAGAGAGAAAAGGCCCGGCAAAGAGATCTCAAAAAAGGGGGAGATCCAATCCCTAGTGGGGCAAGAGCCTTCCAAGGGGTCCAAGGCCACTAGGGCCCAACAGAAAAAGAGTGCCACTAAGGGCATGGGCTCCAACGTTGTTGCTGATTGGCGACCTAAAGTCCCTGCTTGGAGTCGTTTGCTGGTACTTGATGGGGCTCTTTTTCCCTTTGACTCCTCCATTAGAGATTTTCAGCAGGGAAAGGCTGACTATGTGGTCGACTTAGTTGAGCAGACACTGCTCCTTCCCCGAGATATGGCGAAGCTGAGGAATCTGAAGAAATGCGAAGTGTTCCTCTCCCTAAACTTTGGAATTTGGTTTCCTCCCGACTATCTTTCCCTTGAATATTGGTTAGCGTTAATATTTTGAACTAATAAATGCAAGATTTTAATGTCAAATACAAGATCATAAACCCTAAAAACGCTTAGAAAGCCTCTCTCTCTAAATAAGAGAGATATCCCAATTGAAAAAAGGGCCAAGTTTAGTGCTTAAAGTCTATAGGAAAACTCACTCAACAGGCTAATAAATTTTGTACTTTTTACCTTTTTTTTTTTTGCAATTTTTAACACACAGAGCCTTTGCTCTGGAATCAGGTTTCCTCGTGACCATATTTTGCTTAAATCTTGGCTGGCAACAATATTTTGAGCTAATAAATGCAAGATTTTATCACTAAATGCGTGATCATAAGCCCTAAGAAACACTGAGAAAGTCGTTATATATAAATTGGAGAGGTATCCAAACTGAAAAAGGTACTACAATTTTCATGGGTACAAATCCTCTGTATTACATTTTGTGTTCCACTTTATGTTTTACTAATAATAATTTGTCACATGTTTATTTTTTTCCATTTTAAACTTTGGCTATTTTGTAAGGAAGGTTAACAAATACATGACAAGTTGTGATTAGTGGAACATAAAGTGAAACATAAAAAATGATATAGAGGATTTGTATTCAATTTTCATATCTTGTTTAGTTTAGTTCTTTAATGTATAGGAAACTCACTCAACACACACCAATAAAATTTTGTAGCTTTTACTTTTTTTGCAATATTTGGCACACCCACACATGCACATGCTCTTGCACACACAAACACACATGCGCATGCGTGCACCCACGGCCACATGCACATGCATACATGCACACGTGTGTGAACACACACAAGACTTACTCCACCTTAAATCTCAATTAAAATCCATATATCCTTAAGCACATTTTTTAAAATTATATAATTTCTATAAAAAAAATTATAAGGTTATTTATATTTAGGCTAAAATGAAAATTGTACATTTTAAGTATGACTGAAATTTATTTCAAGTCTTTGACTTTATTTTTATTCAATTGAGTCCGTTAAATTTTTTGTGCATACTCAAAACCAGAAAACGTTTTCTAGCTCAATTTCAAGGCACCATACACGAGAAATGAGATGGTTTTTTAGGAAATTCTTTTTGAAAAATTACTCATATTCTATAAAATGTTTACATTGAACCTAGCTGCATTGGGAGAAATTATTCAGTCCTCATGGTGGACAAGTGATGTGGTCCACCATTCTAGTAAAAGACTCCCCACCTATTTAAAATTGCTGAGTCAGCATTTAGTTTTTGTTTAAAACTTTATAATTTTAAACAAGTGAGAGTCTTTCACTGGAATGATGAACCACATCACTTGTCCACTATGAGAACCGTATAATTTCTCATGCTTTGGGTAAGACTTCATTTTTATGAAGTATAGGGGTACTATTGCTTCATTAGCGGAAAAAGGCCCAGGACCTAAGGCCTGAAATGTTTAATAAATGAAAAATCTTAAAGTCACAAAATTATTTTACAAATTAATTTTTTTTTTTATAACATAATCATATATTGGTTCCTTCGAAATAATCAATAGAAAATTATTTATTCAAGATATTTTTATTTGGCCCCGGCTTGGCTGCTGGACAAACTTGGTAAGTCCATGCTGGGATGGAAGCAAAGAAAACTGACGAAGACCTGTCCACCACAAGTCTACTACTAAGTAGACTTGGTAGGTCGTCTTCTTATGATTTTGTTTTATAAGAATAATCGACAGCCATGGTTTTAAAAACCGAACTGAGAGTGAACCGTTTGTTTCAAAATTTTCGGTTTAACTTGGTTTTTGACCGGTTTTTTTTCGGTTCTTGACCGGTTTTGGGCCTTTTTGAGTTAGATTAGTTTTGGATGAGGATTAGTTTTATTTTTATTTTTATCTTTTGATGGGGAGGATTAGTTTTATTGATAGATTTTAGGGAATATTATTATTTTTTATCTTCATTTATTTGGAAGTCTCCCTTAAATAAATTTTGACATTGACAATGAATAAAAAACAGTCATGAGTTTTTAAGTTATAAATTATTTATCAATTCGGAAGACTTGGTTTCCTAGAAACATTCAAATAAATAATTGGGTGGAATAAAAAGTGTTTTTTTAGCACAAAAACTAAGAACTAAACAATTGTGATAATTTTCATTGTACTATTTAAAAAAAAAATTGTGCCTTTTTTTAATAAGAAACAATATTGAATTGCATTTTACCAAGGATAAAGTTTACCTATAAAATTGGTTCTACTCTAAGACTACAACTTTATTCAATAAAATAAACATTATTACATATTTTAAAAATCTAACTGTTGAATTGTATGTTCTTTACGCTCTTAATATACATGTCAAATTTTGTGTTAATTGGATATTATTTATTATATAATCTATAAGTTTATATTTGTTGCATAATTTTAAATTACAAAAACTTGCAATTTAAATAATTTATCGATGACATAATTATTGATTTTTAAATTTCTAGAAATTTGGCAAGCATGGAAGATATAAGAAAAAGATGTAATCTAATGGTGGATTTGTTAAAATTCACTTCTAATAAAAAGATATTTTGTAAGGTAGTAGTTTTAGGTTACAACCAATTTTGTAGCTAAATTTTGTCTTTTTACCAAACACATTTTGGTGTTAAAAATAAGAAATTATTTTATTTTTTTCTTGTTTTTATTAACCCATTTTTGAAAATCGATATCCACCCTAGTAATAGAGTTGGGCCTTCAGTTTAGAGGTCCAATTTTATAACAGAGATACATATGTTGCCATGCATATGCAGACATACGCAATTTATCTATTACACTGCCTTTATTTATTTATTATTAAACCATATTTTAATTTTTTTTATAGTCAAACTTTTATGTATAATTCTCATCTAATGGATTTTAGTAGCTGAAAAACTTTAATTACAATTTATGTGACTTTTTATTATATTTAAAATAATTAAATTGTAATTAATTTTAAAATTATGTTGTTAAATGTTAATCATCTAAAATTTTAGATTTTAACTTAAAAACAATACCAAAATTTGAAATTTACTATATAATTGTTTCTAAATCTTATTGCTTATAAATTAAATTTAGTGAAGAATAATAGTTTTTTATATAAAGAACTTTAGCTCCTATTATAATAATTTAATAATTTTTAAAAAGTTAATATATATATATATATATATTCATTCAATTAAGATTCTTACTTCTTTATTTTCCTATTTTTGTTTTTCCTTTTGTAGAAGACATTGATATATAAAAAATATTATTTATAATTATTTATTGAAATCTCCGTTATAAAAGAGGTAATAATCATTAACTATAACATAAAACAAACACATAATCAAGTATAAAATGAAATAAAAAGGATAAATTTTGATTTCTTTGAGTCCCCTTTTCAGTTTAAATTAAGAAAAATTATTTATTTTCTCTAAAAAAAAAATATCATATTTAATATGAATCATGCATGAAATAGATATATATTCAATAGAAAATTATGAAAGGAATACATTTCAGACAATTTTCGTTTCTTCTCATTCTTCTCATCCACGTGAAAGTCCATGCGTTCCATGTTTTTTTTTTGTGCTGTCAGTATCTTCCCATGACGCTTCTTGCAAGATGCAACAATGTCCATGTAAGTATAAGGTAAAACATATGTGATATTTGTCTTCTTTTAAGCGTATTAATCGTATACGCCAGTTGTCTAGTGACTTCACTTTTCAACATTTTTTTAATGTGATTGTGAACACAGAAAGTGACCTCACCTGCTACATCTCAGTGTCCCAAAGAACTGGAATAAGTCTAGTGCCATACATTTTGACACAACAAATGCCACAACTCGCCCATGTGGCGAGTTGTGGTTGGTGAAGGGGTGATGATAGGTCCATGTGGGGACACTGCTTTTAAAAGTGGCGAGTTGTGGTTGGTGGGTCCATGTGGAGACACTGCTTTTAAAAGCGTTTGGTAAGAGGCTTGTATCCGAGGATGACGTGCACAGCTCGGAGTTGACCTTTGTGCAAAAAAATCTCTGACTTGAGGATATGGTTTAGGTCTGTAAAGTTTACCAAATGCTTGGACGGGTTAGTGTGGTATTCGTTTGCCAATGAAAATAACAGGAGTTATAAATTAGTTTAAAAAAAAAAAAGGGAACTTAAACTTATAAATTTAGGCAAGATCCTATATAAATTTATGGTCCTCGGGAACCCTACTTGGTTCCCCTTCCTGAGTGGGATAGTGTAATCCATCATGCTAGTCTCCCGAGACGATGAGGAAGTTCTCGTCCATACCGTTGCTTGAATCAGGTAAGCAGAAGATTAACCTAACGGAAGGGACTCTACATTTAATGTAGTATTTAGTCTTTTCCCCTTTTTGGCAGTTGTATACCCAATTTACATTGTGCCATGTGATGTTGGACCCCATTTTTTGGTTTAACATGTCTACACACCCGAGGATCCTAAAGATGTTTGGGGAACATTGGGTGGGGGTCAGTCTAAAGTTTATTAGGTAGTCTCTAGTGACCCTTCCCATGAGAATTTTCGTTTCTTCTCATTCTTCTCATTCACGTGAAAGTTCATGCGTTCCATGTTTTTTTTTTTTGTGCTGTCAGCATCTTCCCTTGATGATTCTTGCAAGTTGCAACAATGTTCACGTAAGCATAGGGTAAAACATATACGATATTTGTCTTCTTTTAAGCAAATTAATCAAATACGCCAGTTGTCCAGTGACTACACTTTTTAACATGTTGTTAATGTGAATGTGAACACAGAAAGTGACCTCACCTGCTACATCTCAGTGTCCCAAAGAACTGACGTCTGCTTTTAAGAGAAATGCCCACACCCTTTCATACAACTTTGGCCACAACTTGTCACGTGATGAGTTGTGAGTGGTAGATGTATAGTCTCATATGGACCCACCACCATATATTTACCACTCACAACTCACCACATGGCTAATTGTGGCCAAAGTTGTGTGAAATGGACCGTGACAAATTATGGCAAAAGTTGTATGAAGTGGTGTGGTCTTAGCATTGCTCCTGCCTTTAAAAAGCATTATTTGTTCTATAATTCTCTGCGGAGGGAATTAGCAGAGCCGGCCCAAGGATTTTAACTAAACAATATTTTTTTACTAATGTAAAATTCTGTGAGTTGTTCATCTATAGTTTTTTATACCTTTTTTTTAAAAAAAAAAATCTTATTTGTTCGTGAGATTTTTACCTTTAAAAAAAATTATATTGGAGCAAAAGTTTCAAAAAAGAAAAAAAAAAGTTTTTCCAACAAAATAAATATTACAAAATTAATGCTTATGTATACATGTATCATTGTATCTCCCTATTTCTCATTTATTAGGGCATATGTTTGGTAAACTATAATAGGTACTGTAATATGTAGTAATCGTTATTTCTATTATTTAGCTATTTTATAGTTTGGTTATGCTTTTATGACATAAGATAATCATTTTTTATGAATAAATATTCTTTAAAATGAAGAATAACTATTCTTCTCTAAAATGGTTGTAATAGTTATTTCTTAGTAAATGTAATAATTTCAAAAATTAATATATTTTCAAATAAACAAACTTTTCATATGCATATAATAATTATGAAATTAAAAAAAACATAAAATAACTAATCTCTCTCTCAAATTAAAAAAAAAAAATTTTTTTTTTCTAAGAAATATAATTGTATGAGTAAGATATTTTCTAAAATAGATCTTAAATTTATTCTAATGTTTCAACTGACAAATAAACTTATGATTATGTTTAGTTATTTCATTATAATATATTTTATTCTCAGTAATAAAGGTTGCAATTCTTGTTGTAAATCGTAACCCCATGCATTCAATGTACTAAACCTACCAATTACAAATAATATTGATGACTTAATTAACAAGATAATGGATAAATTAATCTCAAGATACTTGGGTTAATGTGATATAAAAATTTTGTGACAACTATTTGTCTTAATGTGCTATATTAAATGTTTCATAACATATTTTATAACAAAAAAATTATTACTATAATTTTATATATTTTTAATTAAATTACACCAACATGCATCGCAACATGTATTATTATTATTTATTTTTAAAAAGAACACCAACGTATTGTGTTATGTAGAGTAGTAACAAAATATATGGAGTAAGATAGGAAGTTTGGTCTCTTTAATTCATATTTTTCAGAGAAATAAAATTTTTTTTGAAACTCACAAAGAAATAATTTTAACGTGTGTGTTTCCATATATGAGGACTATTTTTCAAATTTGACTGTTTGCGGCCCCCGCAGCCTCGGCCCCTCCCCATGCGTTCCACGTTTTGCGAAGTATTGAAGTTCTATATATAGCTTTCATGTGTCAGTGTAGAAATCATGAACATATAAGTTAGCTAGCTATAAGTGGAATTCATCAAAAAAAGAAAGAAGCTATAAGTGGAATGGCACTAATCCATCACTTTCCTTTGTCCCATTTGTGCTCCATCACACATGACTTACCAAAATATACCACGAAAAAATCTCTTCTTATGCACCACCACCACCACCAATTCCGATGCTTGGCAAGTGCACCAGCTTCACATGTCCAAGATGAAAGACAATCCGCCAATTACCAGCCTAGCAGTTGGAGTTACGACTTTGTGCAGTCCTTAAAGAGTGATTTTGTGGTGACTACGTCTCTTTAACTCCTTTGTGTCACCTCTCCCCCCCTTCATTTCTCTTCTTTGAAAAGCAAAGAAAGTTTGTTAAACTGTGATTAATAATAAGAAGTTTGTTAACTGCTAATTAATAACGCACCAGACAAACCATATTTAACAGTTCAATTAAATTTTTATTCACACTTGTACACACAATATCCACAATTGTACACGCGATATACACATTTTAAAATGTCAAAAAGGTAATACCCATGTTTAAACGTGGAAAGGGCTGAAACAAGTATGAAAATGTGATATGAGTTGTGTGGGAGAATCATTATTCTTAATTAACAGCTATATATCATCTTTTTTTTTTTTTCCTTGCAATAAGTGGGGGAATAAAGGGTTGGAACCCAAATTCACTATGGGAGATATTGGGCAGTGTCTTTGAGCCACAAGGTTGTTGGCATTTTGGTCATATTTTGCTATAACTCATGAAGTAGTCAATAAGTGTAAAGTGTTACACTCTATTTCTCCTATAATCATGTTGTGACCTTGCAGGATGAACCATACGAAGATAGGGTAAAGAAAGTGGAAGAAGATGTGAGGAGTATGATTAATAACGAAAATGCGGACTTAGTGGAAACACTTGAACTAATTGATGATGTTCAACGATTAGGTTTGGGGCACCGCTTTGAGAAGGACATAGCAAGAGCCCTTGTAAAGTTTGCATCTTCAAAAGGTTGTAACGAAAGAGTAGAGAAGAGTCTGCATGCTACTGCTCTCAGCTTTAGGCTCCTCAGACAACACGGCTATGAGGTTTCTCAAGGTATAATTAAATATCTACCTTCTGGGACATCATGGGTTCTTTTCAATATATGGTCCTCATGATTTCTAGATTTTGTGATATTAAGTTAATACAAATTTTACTGCATAATTTTTTTTTTTTTACAAAGTAATGCAATCATCAATCATAGAAAATGTAATTGGGACATACATATATTGTATTATTAAAATTTGCCCATTATATTTATTTTCATATCAATTTATAATTTTTACTACATTTTATAAAGTAAAAGTTTTACAAAGTAATGCAATCATCAATCATTAAAAAAAAAAAGGCGTAAATACACTTTTAGTCCCTATATTTTGATTTTTTTTTTTCATTTTAGTCCCTACATTTTATTTTTACCACTTTTAGTCCCTAAATCAATTTACGCCTTCCATTTAAGTCCTTGAAGCTACCTTCCGTCACTAATCTAACGGCCAAACCAACGGATAAATAAAATAATAATAAAAAATTTACTATAGCATGCCACGTCAGTTATAATTTAAAATATTTATTTTTCAATTTTTTTTTGATGAGTTTATTTTTCAATTTTAACAACAAAAAAAAAAAAAGTTAAAAATTAAAAAAAAAAAAAAAACAAAAAAAAAAAAAAACAAAACAAAATCATAAATCTCAAGGCACCATAAACCCAGCAAAATATCAAATCCCAAAACTCCAAAGTTCCAGATCAATCCAAACAAAAAAAAATCTCAACCCAAGAAAACACAACTCAAGAGATAAAAACAACACCGCCCACGATCTCCTCCTTGACCCTTCTTCTTCTTCTTCTTCTAACAACGACATCCTCGCCCTTACAGGTCACCACTCCCACCTCAGATTCGACGGTCGAGAAGGAACGATCACGTAGCGCTTGCCAGCTTTACTGGCTATGCCTTTTGAGGTTCTAGCAACTCTTCTCGTTCTTCACTTCTCTCGCCACTGGCGTCGTCTCTCTCCTCCGCGTCTCCCACCATGGATCTCGTCTTCCTCTTCTTCGTCTTCGTCGTCCTCATTGTCCGCTGAGAATTGATGAAGTCTGATCAAGGCTTTTCTAGTTCTAGTTTTGATCCTGCTGTGTTTGGAGCTTGCGGCGTACTTCAAAGGACGGCGTACACCAAAACCGTTTTGAGAAATGGAGTTGTTCAGACTTGAGATGTGTTTTTCTGGGTTGAGATTTTTTTTGTTTTGTTTGGGTTGGTTGTTGTATTTTTGGATTGATTGGGTACTTTGGGGTTTTGGGATTTGACAATTTTTCTGGGTTTGAGAAAATGGTGCCTTCGTGAGATTTTTTTTTTTGTAGTTTAGGTGTTTGTGTTTTTGTCTGGAGAGACTATGGAGACGGAAGAGTAGGGAGATTGAATGGACTTTGGAATTTCTGGGTTTGAGAAAATGGGGGCTTTGGAATTTATGATTTTTTTTTTTAATGGTGTTTTTATGCTGAATTTTCTGGGTTTATTAATTTGGTTTCTGGGTTTATGAATTTTATTTGCTGAAGGTTTCATTGTTGATTGAAAGATGAGAAAATCTGGGTTTGAGTTGAGATTTTGTATATCTGGGTTTTGTGGTTTGAGAAAATCTGAGAAGATCTGCTACTAGGATTGTGTTTGTGTTCTTGCTGGAGATTGATTTGTGTTTGTGTTTGTGTTTGGTTGACAAGAAAGGGCAAGAAAATGCAAGAAAATCTGAACATGTGTTCTTATGATTAAAATCTGGGTTTGTGTTCATCCGTTGGTTTGCAAGAAAATCTGGGCATATTTTTCCTTTTGTTAAAATTGAAAAATAAATATTTTAAATTATAACTGACGTGGCATGCTACAGTAAATTTTTTATTATTATTTTATTTATCCGTTGGTTTGGCCGTTAGATTAGTGATGGAAGGTAGCTTCAAGGACTTAAATGGAAGGCGTAAATTGATTTAGGGACTAAAAGTGGTAAAAATAAAATGTAGGGACTAAAATGGAAAAAAGTCAAAATATAGGGACTAAAAGTGCATTTACACAAAAAAAAAAAAAAAATTGGGACATACATTTATTATATTGTTAAAATCCACAAATTGTATTTATTATCATATTAATTTGTAATTTTTACTATGGTAAAATTTGTAATATCTATAGCATTTTTCATCTTGTGTCAACCTCATAACCTCGTAATCTTATTGGATAATGTCTGTATGGAGCCCAGATGTATTCAACAGATTCAAGGACGATAGTGGCAATTTCAAGGAATTCCTCGGAAAGGATGTTAAAGGAATGCTCAGTCTATATGAAGCCTCGTATGTTGCTTTTGAAGGAGAAAACCTCTTGGATGAGGCCCTGGCATTCACAAGAATGCATCTCAAGGACCTCAAACAGGATGTAAGTAAAAGCATCGCCGAACAAATTAGTCACGCATTGGAGGTTCCATTGCACCATAGAATGCTAAGGCTGGAAGCTCGATGGTATATTGAGGCATATAGTAAGAAGGAGGATGCCAATGGTGTTCTACTTGAACTTGCCAAGTTGGATTTTAACATCGTGCAATCAGTGCATCAAACTGAGCTTCAAGAAATGTCGAGGTAAGATAATTCTCAATGTATTTATATGTGATCCATTAGGCGGGCTTTTGCTGAATAACGTTACCAAAAAAAGAAAAGAAAAAAGATTGCATGTTAAGTGGGAACTAATTAATTTTGCTTCCCACATGCATTTAGGTGGTGGAAGGGTATGGGTCTAGCAAACAAGTTGAGCTTCAGTAGAGATAGACTGATGGAATGCTTCTTTTGGACCGTTGGAATGGCCTACGAACCTCAATTCAGTCATCTTCGTAAAGGGTTAACGAAAGTGACTTCTCTTATAACCGCCATTGATGATGTCTATGATGTTTATGGTACTCTGGATGAACTGGAGCTATTTACCGATGCCGTTGAAAGGTTTATACTAACCAACTCTTCAACCTTCCAATTTTTATAATAGCAAGTCATAGCTTTAATTTGAATTCTTAATGATTTTTTTCAGATGGGATATCAGTGTGGTGAAAAATCTTCCCAACTGTATGAAATTGAGCTTCCTAGCTCTCTATAACACAGTTAATGAGATGGCATATGACAATCTTAAGGAGAATGAAGAAGACAGCCTTCCATACCTAACAAAGGCGGTAGATATATGTAGCCACTTAATCGTTTATTTTATTGAATAAATAACATGTAGGTTTTCTTTTATAGTTAATGGGTGTTCTAGTTTGTTTGATAACAAAGCCTTTAATGCAATATGTTGCAATCCTACTACAACCTTGTAGTAATTTTTTTCAAATGCTAGGATCACAAAAAAAATTTACAAATTTTGCCACGGTTCTCAACTTTTTTGTGGTCTTATTTATGCTTTTATAACACACACATGCACTTGCTAATACATTTTCTCGATTTCATAAAAGGAAGGTATTTTAATATATATATTGAAACCATAGTAGTTGTCCTAGGACACATGTTAATAATTGCTTTCTGTTAACACATAAATAGCAAGTGGAGGAATCTAATGCATGAATCTTTTATGTTTTACTTTAGTGGGCTGATATGTTAAAAGCTTTCCTACGAGAAGCAAAGTGGAGTTACAACAAAGATATGCCAACATTCAGGGACTATCTTGACAATGCATGGGTATCAGTATCTGGGGTTGTCATACTAGTTCATACTTATTTTTTATTGAACCAAACTGTCACAAAGCAAGCACTTGGGGGCTTAGAAAAATACCACGAGCTCTTACGTTGGACATCCATGATTTTTCGACTCTCCAATGATTTGAGTACTTCCGCGGTATTAATTCTATTTTTTTTTTACCACCCCCATGTTGTTCTTTTTTGTGCTAAACTGGATTTTAAAATCTATATCATAGTTGGTAAGATTACTTTACATTAATATATTTTGTCATTTGTTTGAAAAACAGGCAGAGTTAGAGACTGGTAAAACTGCAAATGCAATCCATTGCTACATGCGTGAAACTAGTCTTTCAGAGAAACGTGCTTGCAAAGACATCAGAAATATGGTTGACAGAAATTGGAAAAAGATAAATGAAGAGCGAGTAGCTGATTCTTCATTTGGAGAACCGTTTGTGGAAATAGCAATCAACCTTGCTCGGATTGCCCAATGCACATACCAGTACGGAGATGGGCATGGGGCCCCAGATGAGAGAAAGAAGAACCAAGTATTATCATTGATGATAAAACCTGTTTCACTAATTTAGAGATAAAATATGTGTGGCCTATGTCTGAGCTTAAGATAAAAATTGTAAACTTATCGATCGGCCCAAGTCAATAGCGGCTACGAAATGGGTGCTAGAGGGTGCGGTGGATGGAGTATGGGGTCTAATATTTGTTCTTTCTGTTGAAAAGTCAACTAAATAAGGACAAGAGTATCTGGGGTTCATACTTCAAATTGATTAAGTTTGATTATTGCCTAGTGCTAAGCAATGTGGCCTACTCAATAAACGGAGAAGACATTTAAACTACTAGATTGATGAATGTGGCCTGTAGATTGATGAATGCTAAGGATTTAGTTTCCATTTAGTCTCACATAATTTAAAATCTCATGCTGGGATAATGGTGTTAATTTGTAATTTAATAATAAGAAATCCTGAATGATGGGATAATGGTATCTAGCTCTTTGTATCTAACTTTTTCTTTTTTTCTTTTCTTTCCCTTTTTTTTTTTTATTTTTTTATTTTTTTATTTTTTATAGTAGGTATTTATACTTGAAATGAAAATTCTAGATGCTAAGAACTAAATAATAATAAAAATCCTGTACAAGATATTTTTTATGTACAGGATATTTATGTACGTACAGGAATTTTTTTAGCTTCTAGAATTTTCATTTCAAGTATAGATACCTATTATTAGTGTAAAGCCTTGATGTATAACAGAAATTCAGTCTTCTCTGCAGCAAAAGAAACAGAACTCAATCCATTGTGTTGTAACGCGCCAGCCCTTAAATAAGAGAAAAAGAAAGATCAGATTTTTTATGGAGCCACACGTGACCCTCACTTACCCCCTTAATTCCTCACTACTCCTCTCTCAAAATATCTGACTCTCTCCTTCTTGGCCGGCCATCTCACTTCTCTTCTCTTTTCTTCTTTTTCTTTTTCTCTCAAATGCTCTTCTTACTCTCCCACACTCTTCCATCGGTGCCACTCCATACCACAATTTCCACCATTATTTTTTCGGCAAGATCACCGTAAAATTCTTGAGAATCTCTAAACACCTTCACATATTTTATTTGAGGTAAAAGTTTCTAATATTTTGGTGGGTTTTACACTTTTGCTTGAGGTTATTCTAATCTAAGCTTTGATAATGATATTAATGTGATTTATGAGTTTTGAAAGTGATATTCATGTGTTTATATGTATGGGTTTTGTATTGGTGAAATTATTTGATGAGTGAGTTTATAGTTTTTACCATAGTGGTTATCTAAGTGGTGAAAATTTGAGAGTTATGGCTTTTTAATGTGAAATAATGGTGAATATAATTTTTATTGATTACTAGTCACTGACTCATGGGTTAAGCGTGGTAATATTTTTAGGGTGGTTTTATTAAAGTTATTTTTTTTACAATTTGGCCTAATTTAATAAATAGTAATGTATTTCATAATCATATTTCTATTTATTATAATGACAATTACAAATGTAATATATATAATTTATGTTGTATCAAAATGAAAATAATATAATTTTTTTCAAGAATTCAAATGGTAAGTTAGCAAAAATATTAATTTTTTAATAAAAATTGTTCATAACATTTTGTGTATCACTAAAAAGTTATAAACTTTTGAAATTATTCTTTTAGTCTTAAACAAACTTTCTCAACCTCAATTTTTTCTACCATACGATAAAAAACATCAAGAAACATATCTAGAAAAATAATAAAAATTAGCAAAACTACAATTCAAAATAAAAAAGAAAGGGAAAAATAAAACTCACATCAAAGTAAAACTCCTTCTCTTGAATATGTAAAATAGATCAAATATGATGTAATCAATCAAAATATCCAATGCATAATCAAATTCAAATTTTTTAATAAGGCTTTGAAGTAATGCAATAAAAATATGTTGTTGTTTCCAGGAAAAAGTGCGGGTTATAATCTAATTTAACATTTAATCCAATATGTGAAAAATAAATAGACAAATAAATAATTTTAAACACAAAATTGAATTTGTTTTTTTAAAAATCTCAAACGATACACTAATGAGATGATGATATTCATAAACAATTAAAAACAATTACTCAAATATCTAAGAACATTATATAAAAAAGACATAATAATTTTTTGCTAATTTGTTAAACAAAATATTTAGAAACAGTGAAAGGATACTGCACAAAGATCATTTTCATCAATATATAGTGTAGACAGTATATTGTCTAGACCATATCCTATTGTTTTCCAAATAAACTAAAACCTGACAACAACACAAAATATGACATATTATAATATGATTTTCTCCAAATTATATAAACTACAAAAATATTCATTAAAAGTATTTAGTGTTGTAAATAAAATGATAAAAAATTATTTGCATCAAGGAACACTTATATATTGACTAATGACATGCATCAAATTATGAAATGCAATATGTTGTGTTAGTTTTCCTAGATCTATGATTAAATGTCATTCAAAAATCCTAGATCTACATCTTGCTCCATGCAAAAAAAGAAAAACGTGTTATTTATTTTGTTATGAGAATACGATGACTTCATGATAGAAAATCCCAGATATGGTTTTATGATGAAAAACTATGAATTATATTTTTAATAGAAAATACAGATCTAGTTTTATGATGCAAGAAAGAATGAGTTTTATAAAAATAATTTCAGATATGTTTTTGAGATAGAAAAAAATAATAATAATAAGAATTTCATAAAAAGAATTTCAGATCTGTTTTTGAGATAGAAAATAAAAGAATGAATTTTATGAAAAGAATTTCAGATATGTTTTTGGGACAGAAGACAAAAGAATGAATTTTATAAAAAGAATTTTTTAAAAAGTTAACAAAATATAAAAATGACTGTCAATAATATTTAAATTATATATATAAGAATTATATTATGTATCTTATTATATATCTTTAAGTGTATTTATACACGCATACAAAATCAGTAGGCAGACGGCTTTGACTAGTAAGATTGCTGAGCTAGTAAGAAATTCCAAATCCCGAATGCAGAGATTTGACTAGTTTAAGAAGACATGAGATGGCGAATTTGGTTGAAATTCAACATTTAAGGCATTTATACAACTAAAAAAGAGATTATTGTGACTATTTTGACATTCTTTTACACTTTGGACCAAATACCTACCTCAATGCTATAGGACTAAGTGTATTCATGCATACAAAATAAGCAAGTAGGCGGCTCTGACTAGTAAGATTGCCAAGCTAGTAAGTAATTCTAAATCCCGAATGCAGAGATTTGACTAGTTTAAGAAGACATGAGATGGCGAATTTGGTTGAAATTCAACATTTAAAGCATTTACACAACTAAAAAAGAGATTATTGTGACTATTTTGACATTCTTTTACACTTTGGACCAAATACCTACCTCAATGCTACAGGACTAAAAGAAAATCCAATTAGGTTTTAAATTGAATTTTAATTGTTGTCTAATTTTTGCGCCACGTGTCCTATTTTAGTTTTATTTTTATTTTTTAATTTTTATAATTTTTGTTCTAAGTGAGTTAATAAGGTGCAAAAGACGAAATGTCTAATATAAATAAATCATCAAAAACTCAATAAACAAAAAAAGAAAAAAAAAAGAAAAAGAAAGAGTAAACTCGTGTATATCCAAAAGAAATTAAAATAAAAAATAGAGAGAGAGAGAGAGAGAGAGAGAGAGAGAGAGAGAGAGAGAGAGAGAGAGAGTAATTTGAATCCATATATGTGTGCAATTGTAATTTTTTTTTTTAATTGTACCGTGCATATGCATGAGTTATACACTAGTAAGAGTAATGTTACATCTACAACATTTTTACAATTATTTTACAATAAAATCTAGCCATTATGTTATTGGTTCTAATATAAGTTCACTATTGATATCACTTTTTACTCACCAATAATAATATGTCATCTAAATTTGTGGTAAAAATTAATATTGTGAACGTAACATTTTTCTGTAAATAAAAATGTATGGTGGGATTTTGACCGGGCCATCGACCATAAGAATTGATATCCAAATTCATTTTTCTCTTAAAATTGAACCCACTTTTGATCATCAAAATCATTGGTTCTGGTTCAACAAATTTTTATTTTTGCGGTACATGCCAAATAGCCAATAAATCTATAACACTGATTGATGGGCTAACCACGTGCCTCTCAATCTTGATATTTTTTCTGGTGCTGAATATGTAGTATTTGATCATCCAATAATAATAATAATAATAATAATAAAAATTAGTATACAACCACTAAAATTTTTGTAAAATATTTCTTAACTGTGGAAACGACATAAATGATTTCAATAATGGACCCACAACAACAACAACAACAACAATAATAATAATAATAATAACAACAACAACATTGCAAAAAATAAATATTTTGAAGCATTATATACATTATTTTTTTAATAAATAAAATAATCGAAGAGAAGTAACTTTCTTACTTGTGTTACGGTAGTAGTATCTTGTCCACTCGATTTGGATATGTAAGCAAGGGAATAGTGAGCTAAAGATGTTTTACACCGTGAGTAAATTTAGGACCACAAATTATTCCACAATTTTTTTGCCATAACTTTGATGTAGAAGATTGTAACTGGTTAATTATCATTTACACATGAACTCATTTTTTTTTTCTTCACCAATCACATTTTGCTATGTTACAATTATGACAAAAAAAACAGTAAAAAATTTGGTAGTACCTTTTCTTTTCGCCATGGTTGTTTTCCCAACCCATGAGCATACTAGTAAGCATTAGACCAAGTGTGTGGTTTTATTTATTTATTTATTTATTTATTTGAAGCGATTCCCTTCGAATATGAGATGGACCCATTTGGGAGTAAGCCCAATGACACGATGACACTGACATACGAAAAGCTGGATCTTCTTATTCAGGAAAAATAAAAATAAAAATAAAAATTCTGGTTTTGCTTAGGTGGTATGAGGAAACAATCTTGTCCGACTAGCTTGGCCCATGTCAAAAAAACAAATGAGACACATAACTCATAAAAAAAAAAAAAACAAAGAAAATATGAAACACACAAATATGTGGTGTGGATGGTACTATAATCTGTAACTCCAAATAATGCTGATCCATTTTCCCCCAGATACAAATATGTGGCGTGGATGGTCATGGTACAATAATCTTTTATCTGTCACTCCAAATTGGCGGACAGATCACCCCAAATTGACAAAATCTGCATGGCACCGTTAATAATAATAATAATAAAAAAATAGTCTACTTCCAAACTAATTACTAATACAAGGGGACTTATAAGACTATTGTGTTATTTATGCAAGTCACATAATTTATTAAAGAAAAAAGTTTAGCTCTTTAAAACAATTTAGAGTTATCTTCCTCCAAGCTAGTATGTGGCGAATAGAGAAACTATTAATATGTAGTTTTTGTCACATGACTTTTTTAATGAGTGATATGATTTGTTTAAATAACAAACATGTCAGTCTTACAAATCGTCACATAGTGTAGGTTAAACTTTGTTTTTCAATATAAAAATCATGTGACTAAAACTATACATAAAAATGATATTTTTAAGTGTCACATGGTGGGTTGGAGAAAATTTTCTTCAAAACCGGTTTGGAGGTAAGCTTTTTCCTTGATTCTTTGTTAGTATGTTTTTATTGAATTTCGGTTAATGTAAAATAATGTACCTAAAAATTTATATATTAGTAAACAAATTAAAAAGATTTTTTCAAAAAAGTTGGTGGCTACCTCTCTTAATCTGGGTCTTACAAACACATGAGACTCACATATAATAAGGATGATTGCATGTAATAGCTCCGTAAGATTATAGCTATAAATAAACAAAACTATCTAGGAATAGTCCAAGCTTGGTCTATGAAAATGTTTGTTAATTTTCATTTGTTTAGTAAACAAGCCAAATGTGAAATCCAAGTTTAGGCTTGACTATTAATCGAGCCACTATCAAACATAATAAACTTGTGAACGAGGCTCGATTTAACTGTACATAGTATTATACTTTTATATGTATATTTGTCTAAAAATATACTTACATATATATATATATATATTTATATATATACATGAGAATGGTTCATGTAATTTTGTAAGTAGGTTTATATAATATCGAATTATTATTGTAGTTGTTTGATAATATAATCAATTAATTCGTAGTAAAAATTAATTGATTTATGAAGGTAATAAGTAAATTAAGTAACTCGTGAACAAGTTTGAACTTAACCGACAATAAAATGAACCAAACTTGAATATGTAATTATGTTTGACGATGAGCTTGAACTCAATTTGTGTTCACAATAAAATTAAATGAACAAGTCTCTAAATCTTTAACAATAGGCTCATTTATAGTTCCACACATAAGATAATAATGTACTTGAAATGAGATAAGGTCTAGATTATGAAATGTGAGAAGATCCATGATGCCTTTATTGTGGCCTACATTTTGGGGGAAAGTGCACTTGACCTAGTGCAATACTTTATCGCTTTCTATAACTTATTTCACTACTAAGACCAAAATCAATCGCTCAAAAACTGTAAAATAGATTCATTTCAAATGGAAATATATATTCTAACTAATTTTATGGTCCTTGCTTTTTAGTTTTGCATCATAAATTTTAGTCATAGCAAGAGCATGAATACTATATTTTAGTCATAAGCCCTAAGAACCATGAGCAAAATCAACCTTCTTGAAATTTCTATATTCTATCAGACATAACAAAAGCAAATAACATGAATACTGGAAATTAATTTGTAATTTAATTAAAAAAAAATCATGAATGATGGGATAATGGTATTTCCAATATGATAGGCTGTTGGTCTTTCCAAGGGCTAGCTCTTTGTATCCAGAATTTTTTTTTTCTTATACTGGAAATTAATTTGTAATTTAATAATACAAAAATTGTGATTGATGGGATAATGTTATTTCCAATATGATAGGTTGTTGGTCTTTTCAAGGGCTAGTTTTTTTTTTTTTTTTTCTCTAGTAGGTATGTATACTTGAAATGAAAATTCTAGTTTCTAGAAGCTAAGAACTAAATAAAAAAAAAAAAAAAAAATCCTGTACAGTGTTTTTTTTATGTACAGGATTTTTATTATTATTTAGTTCTTAGCTACTTCTAGAGTTTTCATTTCAAGTATAAGAAATAAATAATAATGAAAATTTTGAAGCACAAGATTTTTGGTTGACACAATGACACTGACATACAAAAAGCTGAATCTTCTAATTCAGGAAAAATAAAAATAAAAATAAAAATTCTGGTTCTGCTTTAGGTGGTACGGGGAAATAGTCTTGTCCGACTAGCTTGGCCCATGTCAAACAAACAAATGAGAAAAATAACACATAAAAAAAAAAAACAAAAACAAAGAAAATATAAAACACACAAATATGTGGGGGAAAAAGCAAAAGAAGAAAAAAAGAAAATACGGAACACACAAATATGTGGTGTGGATGGTACTATAATCTGTAACTTCAAATAATGTTGATCCATTTTTCCCCAGACACAAATATGTGGTCTGGATGGTCATGGTACAATAATTTTTTATCTGTCACTCCAAATTGAGTGGACAGATCACCCAAAATTGACAAAATCTGCATGGCACCGTTAAAAAAAAAAAAAAAAAAAGTTTACTTCCAAACTAATTACTAATACAAAGAAACTTATAAGACTATTGTGTTATTTATGCAAGTTACATAATTTATTAAAGAAAAAAGTTTAGCTCTCTAAAACAATTTAGAGTTATTTTCTTCCAATTTAGTATGTGGCGAATGAAAAAACTATTAATATGTAGTTTTTGTCACATGACTTTTTCAACGAGTGATATGATATGTTTAAATAATACGCATGTTAGTCTTATAAATCTTCACGTAGTAGGTTAGAGTTAAACTTTTTTTTTTTCCAATAAAAAAAATTGTGTCTAAAAGTATAGATAAAAAAGGAATTTTTAAGAGTTACATAGTGGAATGCAGAAAAATTAATAGATTTATGAAGGTAATAAGTTAATTAAGTAACTCGTGAACAAGTTTGAGTTTTACCGACAACAAAATGAACCAAACTTAAATAAGTAATTTTGTTTGACGTGAGCTCGAGCTCGACTTGTGTTCACAATAAAATTAAATGAACAAGTCTCTAAACCTTTAACAATAGGCTTGTTTGTAGTTCCACAGATAAGATAATAGGGTACATGAGATGAGATAAGGTCTAGATTTTGGAATGTGAGAAGATCCATGATGCCTTTATTGTGGCCTACATTTTGGAGGAAAGTGCACTTAACCTAGTGCAATACTTTATGGCTTTCTATAACTTATTCCACTACTAACTCAAACTATAAAATAGATTCATTTCAAATGGAAATATATATTCTAACTAGTTTCCCGGTCCTTATTTTTTAGTTTTGCATCATAAATTTTATTCATAGCAAGAATATGAATACCAAGTTAATTAATAGATTTTTGAAGGTGATAAGTTAATTAACTCGTGAACAAGTTTGAGCTTTACCGACAAGAAAACGAACCAAACTTGAATATGTAATTTTGTTTAACGATGAGCTCGAGCTCGACTTGTGTTCGCAATAAAATTAAATGAACAAGTCTCTAAACCTTTAACAATATGCTAATTTATAGTTCCACACATAAGATAATAGTGTACATGAGATGAGATAAAGTCTAGATTTTGGAATGTGAAAAGGTCCACGATGCCTTTATTGTGGCCTACCTTGTGGGGAAAAGTGCACTCAACCTAGCGCAATATTTTATGGCTTTCTATAACTATTTCCACTACTAAGACCAAAATCAATACGCTTAAAACTATAAAATAGATTCTTTTCAAATGAAAATATATGTTCTAACTAGTTTTATGGTCCTTATTTTTTAGTTTTGCATCATAAATTTTAGTCATAGCAAGAATATGAATACTATATTTTAGTCCTAAGCCCTAAGAACCATGAGCAAAATCAACCTTCTTGAAATTTCACTATTCTATCAAACATAATGACAGCAAATAACGTGAATACTGGAAATTAATTTGTAATTTAATAATAAAAATATCATGAATGATGGGATAATGGTTTTCCAATATGATAAACTGTTGGCTTTTTCAAGGGCTAGCTTTTTTCTTTTTTCTTTAAAAAAAAAAAAAATAATATACATGTTAGTCTTATAAATCTTCATGTAGTAGGGTTAGAGTTAAACTTTGTTTTTCAATAAAAAAAATCATGTGGCTAAAACTAGGCGAAAAGCCACTTTTAGTCCCTACATTTTTAACCGATTCTCATTTTAGTCCTTATATTTTATTTTTACCGCTTTTAGTCCCTAAAATCAAAAACGCATTCCGTTTTAGTCCCTACCGTCAGTGCCCTAACGGCAAAGTCCTAAGTGGCAGACGGACCATCCTATTAACTGACGTGGCGCTGACATGACGATTAAAATATTATAAAAAAATATTATTTTGCATTTTTATATGCCACGTCAGCATTTTAATTTTTTTATAAAAAGCCACGTCAGAAAATTTAAACCAAAAAAAAGAAAAAAAAATTAAAAAACAAAACTTAAATCTAATTGAAAAACCGTTTAAAAAACAAACACAAACACAAAAATAAGCTTCCCAAATATCATATCAAATCAAATTTTCTTTATCCTTAATTCTTTTTCTTTTTCTTTTGTCTCATCTTTAAACTCTCTCTATCTCTAATTTTCTCTTTCTCTCTCCACTCTCGACAAAATCTCTCTCAGACCAAACTCTCTCAAAATCTCATCTCCACTGACTGCCAAACTCCAATCTGACCCAAACTCTGTCAAATCTCAGTGATGAGGTTGCTGTCGTCGAACTCGTTCAAGACTCAGTGAGGTTGCCGCTGCCGTCAAAGAAAGAAAACCCATCGCGAAGGTCCACCGATTCGGTAACTCACCATAGTCGCCGATTCGGTATGGCTCCGTTGTACGAAACCCCAGTCACCGATTCGGTATTGGAGCCCAGACCAGTGGTTGTGAAGCCGAGATGACCCCAAACTCTCTAATCTCATAATCTCATCTCCGCTCAAACTCAGACCCAAATGGCTCTTTCATCTCTCTATCTCTCAACTCAATGGTGGAGATATGTATTCCGACGGTGGGTTTGTGGGTTGTGAGTTTTGTTGATCTGGGTTTGTGGGTTTGTGGTGTTTGTTGATTTTTGGGTTTGTGGTAATGTGCATTCCGTTGTTGATTTCTGGGTTTGTGGTGTGCATGGACACCGAAAATCTGGGTTGTGAGTTTTGTTGATTTGGGTCTGTGGGTTTGTGGTTTATGTTGATTTTTGGGTTTGTGGGTTTGTGGTAATGTTGTATTCCGATGTTGATTTTTGGGTTTGTGGTGTGCATGGAGGCCGAAAATCTGGGTATGAGTTTTGTGTTTTTTGTGTTTGGTTTGGAAGCATAAGAAATCTTGTTGAATGCTTGTGTTTTGTAAATTTTTATGGGCATGCCTTTTTATTTTGTAAATCTGAGTGATTTAATGGGTTTGGTTGCTAAGAAAATGCAAGAAAAGAAAAGAAAATTTTTAATTTTTAATTTTCTGGGCAAGCTTAGGAAAAGAAAATGAAGAACACAGTCTGAGTTCTTCGTGTTCTTCCAAAAAAAAAAGAAAAAAAAATTAATTTAACTAATTTCTTTTTTTTTTTAAATAATTAGGTTAGAAATTTTTATATTATTTTTATCTAATTTTAAAATTAAATTGCTGAGGTGGCATTTTTAAAAATATAAATAATTTTTTTAATATTATTTTAATGGACACATCAGCATTTACTGTTGGTCCGTTTGCCACGTAGGATATTTCTGTCAAATAAGTAACGGTAGGGACTAAAACGGAACGCGTTTTTGATTTTAGGGACTAAAAGCGGTAAAAATAAAATTTAGGGACTAAAATGGAATCGGTTGAAAATGTAGGGACTAAAAATGGCTTTTCGCCCTAAAACTATACATAAAAATGGTATTTTTAAGTGTCACATAGTGGGTTAGAGAAAAATTAATAAATTTATGAAGGTAATAAGTTAATTAAGTAACTCGTGAACAAGTTTGAGTTTTACCGACAACAAGATGAACCAAACTTGAATATGTAATTTTGTTTGACGATAAGCTCGAGCTTGACTTGTGTTTACAATAAAATTAAATGAACAAGTGTCTAAATCTTTAACAATAGGCTCATTTATAGTTCCACACATAAGATAATAATGTACTTGAAATGAGATAAGGTCTAGATTTTGGAATGTGAGAAGATCCATGATACCTTTATTGTGGCCTACATTTTGGGGGAAAGTGCACTTGACCTAGTGCAATACTTTATCGCTTTCTACAACTTATTTCACTACTAAGACCAAAATCAATCGCTCAAAAACTATAAAATATATTCATGTCAAATGGAAATATATATTCTAACTAATTTTATGGTCCTTATTTTTTAGTTTTGCATCATAAATTTTAGTCATAGCAAGAGCATGAATACTATATTTTAGTCATAAGCCCTAAGAACCATGAGCAAAATCAACCTACTTCTTGAAATTTCTATATTCTATCAGACATAACAAAAGCAAATAACATGAATACTGGAAATTAATATGTAATTTAATAAAAAAAAAATCATGAACGATGGGATAATGGTATTTCCAATATGATAGGCTGTTGGTCTTTCCAAGGGCTAGCTCTTTGTATCAAGATTTTTTTTATCTTATACTGGAAATTAATTTGTAATTTAATAAGGGTCATGCTAATGAGTGCCCTTAGGGCACTCGTTAAAAATGCATTTTAGAAAAATTTTGATATTACTTTTATGAGAAATGAAAAAAGCTGTCAAAATATTAATTGTTTTTTTTTTTTTTCATTTCCCATAAAAACTTTCTTTAACTAAATTTTTAACTAGTGCCTTAAGGGCACTTGTTAGTATTTCTCTTTTTTTTTTTTTTTTTTTTTTGAAACCATTTCCCATTTAATAATACAAAAATTCTGATTGATGGGATAATGTTATTTCCAATATGATAGGTTGTTGGTCTTTTCAAGGGCTAGGCCTTTTTTTTTTTTTTTTCTTCTAGTAGGTATTTATACTTGAAATGAAAATTCTAGTTTCTAGAAGCTAAGAACTAAATAAAAAAAAAAAAAAAAATCCTGTACAGTGTTTTTTTTTTATGTACAGGATTTTTTAAAATTATTTAGTTCTTAGCTTCTAGAGTTTTCGTTTCAAGTATAAGAAATAAATAATAAAAAAAATCCTGTACAGTGTTTTTTTTATGTACAGGATTTTTTATTATTATTTAGTTCTTAGCTTCTAGAGTTTTCATTTCAAGTATAAGAAATAAATAATAATAAAAAATCCCGTACAGGGTTTTTTTTTTATGTACAGGATTTTTTTTATTATTTAGTTCTTAGCTTCCAGAATTTTCATTTCAAGTATAAATACCTATTAGTGTAAAGCCTTTATGTATAACAGAAAGTCAGTCTTCTCTGCAGCAAAAGAAACAGAAACTAGTTTTCAATCCTTTGTGTTCTAAATTTTTCCTTGCATTCCCATCTTGCTTCCTTCAAGTAGCCAACATAGAATTGATCACATTCACAAATAATTGGCATTAGAACTTCAGCTATCTAAACATTAATAATAATAAAATCTACATCTTGGCATATATACCTGTCACAAAAACTTTGTAGCATTATCCAGTTATGGCAGCACTCCAAGTCCATCTCTTCTTCTTGCCCCATTGGAGCTCCTTAACACCTCATGGAACACTGAGGCCTAGGCATATGCGGTGCATGGCGAGCAAACAAGTGCTTTCCAATACAGCAACTAAAAGGCAGTCGGCCAATTACCTGCCGAGCCTCTGGAGTTACGAATATATACAGTCATTGAAGAATGGTTATGAGGTGGGATTGCTCTTCTTATACGAATCCAAATCCTCTGTCCCACTCTTCCTATTTCACTACATACTCTACAAATGGAAGATTTGGACTCTTCTTATACTATCATTAATTAATTTAAACATTCTTTCTTTCTGTTTTTCCTCGGAAGTTTGGAATGTGCATATGTACAACTTGGAACATAACATATCTTTAACAATCATAGTATATGCATGTTTAGTTCTATATATGTAAGACAGCAATTCCAATATATGCTCAATTATTGTCAAATATCATGATCATGCAGGCTGACCTGTATGAAGATAGGGCAAAGAAGCTGGAGGAAGAAGTGAGGAGAATGATCAATAACAAAGATGCGAAGTTATTGACCACACTTGAATTAATTGATGACATTGAACGGCTCGGTTTGGGATACCGGTTCAAGGAAGAAATAATGAGAGCCCTTGACAGATTTGTCACTTTGAAAGGATGTGAAGAGTTTACAAATGCTAGTATCCATGACACTGCCCTCAGCTTCAGGCTCCTTAGACAACATGGGTTTGGTGTCTCTCAAGGTACCCACACTCTTTTTAACTGTATGTAATTTGGTTTTGTCGTTATTGGAAGGAACTTAAAGAGTGCGATTGTTTCCTTAAAAAACACATATATTTTAATTGTTTCAAGGACCAAAAGGGAAATTTTTAACTGTATGTAATTTGGTTTTGTCGTTATTGGAAGGAACTTAAGAGTGTGATTGTTTCCTTAAAAAACACAGATGTGTTTAATTGTTTCAAGGACCAAAAGGGAAATTTCAAGGAGTGCCTTAGCAAGGACATTAAAGGATTGCTGAGTCTACACGAGGCTTCATATCTAGGTTTTGAAGGAGAGAACCTCTTAGATGAGGCCATGGAATTCACAACCATGCATCTCAAGGACCTTAAGGGAGATGTAAGCAGAACACTGAAAGAAGAAGTGAGACACTCTTTGGAGATGCCGTTGCACCGCAGAATGCGTAGGCTAGAACAACGGTGGTATATAGATGCATACAATATGAAGGAAGCTCATAATCGCAAGCTACTTGAACTTGCCAAGCTAGATTTCAACATTGTGCAATCGGTACACCAGAGAGACCTGAAAGACATGTCACGGTACAATTCACAACATGTCCCTATAATATTGCATGTTGTCCATACAAAGTTTATTTTACCCAAATATATATTGCATTTTGTCCATATCCAGAGACCAATTTTTCTTCAGAAAATGAATCAAAAAAATTATTCCTATAATTTTTAAATATCTATTTAGTGTTAGTGCTATAGTAAATTTGCATCTGGTGATGTCGTAACATCAGCTAGCTTCTATTGTATTACTTAGATGGTGGAAGGAAATGGGCCTTGGAAACAAATTGAGCTTCGCCAGAGACAGATTAATGGAATGCTTCTTTTGGACGGTTGGAATGGTCTTTGAGCCTCAATTTAGTAATTGCCGTAAGGAGCTAACAAAAGTGACTTCACTAATAACCATCATTGATGATGTCTACGATGTTTATGCCACTTTGGAAGAACTGGAGATGTTTACCGATATCGTTCAAAGGTTTGTAGTATAGTATTATCCATCACTATATTAGAGTTAAGTTTTTCTTGGATTCTAATTTAGTATTTTCAAGCAGATGGGATGTTAAGGCCGTGAAAGATCTCCCTGAGTATATGAAGTTATGTTTTCTAGCTCTCTATAACACTGTTAACGAGATGGTTTATGACACTTTAAAAGAGCAAGGAGTGGATATTCTTCCATACCTAACAAAAGCGGTATGTATTATGTATATAGCAATTTAATTTCCAATGTTAATATTTGTTCAAAATTACTTTAAATTGATAATTTTAGTACGGAGAAATTAAATGTAACTAGCAATTTCTTCTTTTATTTTAGTGGGGGGATTTATGCAAGGCGTTCCTACAAGAAACAAAGTGGCGTTACTATAAACGCACACCATCTTCTGAGGACTATTTAGACAATGCATGGATGTCTGTATCAGGGGCTCTAATACTAGTTCACGCCTATTTTTTAATGAGTCCAAGTATCACAAACAGGGCACTAGCGGGCTTAGAAGATTACCATAATCTCTTACGTTGGCCTTCAATCATCTTTCGATTTTGCAATGATTTGGGTACTTCAATGGTATGCTCTTTCTTTTTTGGCATTGAATCAAAATTCTAAGAACTCATTAAGAGTGGCAGTGATTTATCTACGTTGACAAGCTATTAAAAAAAAAATTTGTGATACGTATAGGCGGAGTTAGAGAGAGGTGAAACAGCAAATTCAATCCTGTGCTACATGCGTGAAACAGGTCTTTCTGAAGATTTTGCTCGAGAACATATAAGTAATTTGATCGATAAAACTTGGAAGAAAATGAACAAAGATCGGTTCAGCGATCCTCCATTTGAAGAACCTTTTCTAGAAACAGCAATTAACCTTGCTCGGATATCCCATTGCACATACCAGCATGGAGATGGGCATGGTGCCCCAGATTCAAGATCAAAGGACCGAGTTCTATCATTGATAATAGAACCCATACCATGTTATGACCCTAGCACAAACTTCCACAGCCATATCCACCTTTAGACATAAACACCTGTATATAGTTAGTTGAGCTGCTTCACATCCTTTCAAAGTGACAAATCTGTCAAGGGCTCTCATTATTTCTTCCTTGAACCGGTATCCCAAACCGAGCCGTTCAATGTCATCAATTAATTCAAGTGTGGTCAATAACTTCGCATCTTTGTTATTGATCATTCTCCTCACTTCTTCCTCCAGCTTCTTTGCCCTATCTTCATACAGGTCAGCCTGCATGATCATGATATTTGACAATAATTGAGCATATATTGGAATTGCTGTCTTACATATATAGAACTAAACATGCATATACTATGATTGTTAAAGATATGTTATGTTCCAAGTTGTACATATGCACATTCCAAACTTCCAAGGAAAAATAGAAAGATTGAATGTTTAAATTAATTAATGATAGTATAAGAAGAGTCCAAATCTTCTATTTGTGGAGTATATAGTGAAATAGGAAGAGTGGGACAGAGGATTTGGATTCGTATAAGAAGAGCAATCCCACCTCATAACCATTCTTCAATGACTGTATATATTCGTAACTCCAGAGGCTCGGCAGGTAATTGGCCGACTGCCTTTTAGTTGCTGTATTGGAAAGCACTTGTTTGCTCGCCATGCACCGCATATGCCTAGGCCTCAGTGTTCCATGAGGTGTTAAGGAGCTCCAATGGGGCAAGAAGAAGAGATGGACTTGGAGTGCTGCCATAACTGGATAATGCTACAAAGTTTTTGTGACAGGTATATATGCCAAGATGTAGATTTTATTATTATTAATGTTTAGATAGCTGAAGTTCTAATGCCAATTATTTGTGAATGTGATCAATTCTATGTTGGCTACTTGAAGGAAGCAAGATGGGAATGCAAGGAAAAATTTAGAACACAAAGGATTGAAAACTAGTTTCTGTTTCTTTTGCTGCAGAGAAGACTGACTTTCTGTTATACATAAAGGCTTTACACTAATAGGTATTTATACTTGAAATGAAAATTCTGGAAGCTAAGAACTAAATAATAAAAAAAATCCTGTACATAAAAAAAAAAACCCTGTACGGGATTTTTTATTATTATTTATTTCTTATACTTGAAATGAAAACTCTAGAAGCTAAGAACTAAATAATAATAAAAAATCCTGTACATAAAAAAAACACTGTACAGGATTTTTTTTATTATTTATTTCTTATACTTGAAACGAAAACTCTAGAAGCTAAGAACTAAATAATTTAAAAAAATCCTGTACATAAAAAAAACACTGTACAGGATTTTTTTTTATTATTTAGTTCTTAGCTTCTAGAAACTAGAATTTTCATTTCAAGTATAAATACCTACTAGAAGAAAAAAAAAAAAAAAAAAAAAAGGCCTAGCCCTTGAAAAGACCAACAACCTATCATATTGGAAATAACATTATCCCATCAATCAGAATTTTTGTATTATTAAATGGGAAATGGTTTCAAAAAAAAAAAAGAAAAAAAAAAGAGAAATACTAACAAGTGCCCTTAGGGCACTAGTTAAAAATTTAGTTAAAGAAAGTTTTTATGGGAAATGAAAAAAAAAAAAAAAACAATTAATATTTTGACAGCTTTTTTCATTTCCCATAAAAGTGATATCAAAATTTTTCTAAAATGCATTTTTAACGAGTGCCATAAGGGCACTTATTAGCATGACCCTTATTAAATTACAAATTAATTTCCAGTATAAGATAAAAAAAATCTTGATACAAAGAGCTAGCCCTTGGAAAGACCAACAGCCTATCATATTGGAAATACCATTATCCCAACGTTCATGATTTTTTTTATTATTAAATTACAAATTAATTTCCAGTATTCATGTTATTTGATTTTGTTATGTCTGATAGAATGTAGAAATTTCAAGAAGCAGGTTGATTTTGCTCGTGGTTCTTAGGGCTTACAACTAAAATATAGCATTCATGCTCTTGCTATGACTAAAATTTATGATGCAAAACTAAAAAATAAGGACCATAAAATTAGTAAGAATATATATTTCCATTTGAAATGAATCTATTTTATAGTTTTTGAGCGATTGATTTTGGTCTTAGTAGTGAAATAAATTATAGAAAGCGATAAAGTATTGCACTAGGTCAAGTGCAGTTTCCCCCAAAATGTAGGCCACAATAAAGGCATCATGGATCTTCTCACGTTCCAAAATCTAGACCTTATCTCATTTCAAGTACATTATTATCTTATGTGTGGAACTATAAATGAGCATATTGTTAAAGATTTAGAGGCTTGTTCATTTAATTTTATTGCGAACAAAAGTCGAGCTCGAGCTTATCGTCAAACAAAATTACATATTCAAGTTTGGTTCATTTTGTTGTCGATAAAACTCTGTGAGAGTGGGTTTTTCTTCAGCACTATGGCCCAAGGATTCTGGGCCGTGTAAGATGTTTCTTGGTGGACTGGGATTGATTCTCCGCAGCTAAGAGGGCTGTTTTAAGAATCAATTGGTGCACAGAACATATTTTCCATAATACAAATGGTTAGCAAAGAAAAAGAAGCTGGCATATTTGCATTTGAACGACATTTATGCAGTAAAGGATTAATGCAAATGACAAAAAATGAAAAGAATATAACACAAGGACAAGCTGAAAATCCTCTAATTAAGTGAGGTATACTTCATTGATTTTATTAAGCTATGGTTGCAATGCTCACTAGGACGTGATGCAAGGTTCAACTAAGCTCATAAGTTACAGATTTTGATAGCTATTGAAGCTTCAAAGTCTTGCAAAATGTGAACTTGTTAAATCCGAGCTCGTTCAACAGTGGCTGCACCGAGGACACCGGGACAGTTCCTCTGTTTTTCTCTTAAATTACAGAGTATTTTGCATGAGTTTTCTGGGATTTTGGGAAGGCAAAGTTGAATGCCTAAGAACGGTCCGGTTGTTCTTTCAAAAATCCTCCCTCTTTGGTATGGATCCCTTCCTCCTTTTATAGCACTACCTCGGCTTTCCTGGTGAATCCGTGATTCCCCTGTTTTACCCTCTGAAGCCTGTACCATGCCTGGCTGCTTCAGGATCGTGTCGTTTCCTCTTTCTTCATAGTTTCTTTGCTTTTGTTCCGACCAAGTGAAAGTCCCTCGGCTCCTTTCCATTTCCGGGTTTCCCCGCTGGCTGGCCTGAGGCTCCTTTTGGCTTCTTCTTCCCAGCGTCCCAGCCTTTCCCAGTGTACTCTTCCTTGTCTTTTCTCCCAATGGTTGAATCAAGTTTTCTGAGTTTTGCATGCTCTGTACCTTCTCTGCTCGTCTGGGTCACAAGGTCCGCATGCCTCTTTTTTTCTTTAATTTTCTTCTGTTATGACCCCCCTGCACGCCCTAGGATCCCTCTGGGAGGCCCTCTGGGATTCGGCCCAGCTTCTTCCTTTCTCAGTTTGTCCTGGTTTGTTGGTTGGGCTCTTTTTTCTCTGGATCCCAGCCCTCTGGGCTTTTTTCTTTCTTCTTTCTTCCCTTTCTCTTTTTTTTGTGACGGCCCATTATTCCCTTTTTTCACTCTTTTCTTCGTGGGCCTATTAGTGGGCTATCTAATTTCTTTTTTTTTGAACCTCAACATTTAGCCCCCCGAGCTCATGGGTTGCCCGCAGCCCATGCGTGAGTTCTTTTGCAGGATCTCTTCTTGTTTTTTGATTTTTGCCATGGAGATCCTGATCTTCTACTCTCTCCTTTTCTCTTTTTTTTTTTTGCGTGACTCTTCCCCTTTTTGTGGTACGTGGCAGTTGGGTTGAAATAAAATCTCCCACCACCTACTTTTACGTTTCCCATACACTCATCAATAACTGCTGATAACCTCCCTTTTAAATTTAATTCCTGGCAACTGGCGCGTCTTTCCATACATTGTCTTCTTTAACTGTTCTTATTCTTTTCCTTCTAGCGTTTTCTCATTACTCTTCTTCCTGAGTTCTCTGTTACCAACTTCTTTTTTCGATCAGCATCGTTGCCATCTTCTTTCTTTTTCTTTCTCCAGATACTCATTGCTCCAATGGCTTCTTCTTCTTCTCGAAAAAGGAAGGAACGTACTCCCAGTCCTTTCGAAGGCGAGGGCTCCTCTAGTTCTGCACAGGATGAGTCCGTCACTGTGCGTTCTGCTTTCCCTTTGCGAGACCCTTGGTATACTCCTAGCTTATTCTTTCCTCGAGTGTCTCATGGCGAGACTCCTCCATCCCCGCACTCCTGGGTTTTCTCTGGTCAAGCAGGTTTTGTTGGCTCTGCGCAAGTTCCAGACCCTAGGGAGATTTTTGATCTCCAAATCAGGCGAGGACTTCGGGAAGCGGTTCCAATCTTCTTTGATTTTGTTGCTGGAAAGATTCAGGGCTGGCCCATTTGGGTGGATAATGAGCTTTCCGATAAAGAGTTTGTGGGTCGCTTGGAGCATGCCGGCGTCCTGAAGGCGGTGGCTATTTCCAGAAACCTTGAGGGTTTCAGAGATGCCAAAGGGCTTAGGCATTTGGTGCGCCGCTGGTGTCCTGCTCTGCACACCTTTTCTTTTTCTGTTGGTGAATTGACTGTTACCTTGGAGGATGTAGTCAACAATTTTCTCCTTCCTGTGCTTGGGGATGAAAACCCCTTTGATATCAAGCTTTCCGACGAGGATCTCAGAGTGGAGGAGAAGTTATTTGCTCATTTTGGTGGGCGTACTGCTTCCTCTGGTGGGAAACCGGCCAGGATGGGCAGATGGGTTATGACTCTTTCGCGCGAGAAGGATAAGGAAGTCAGGCGCGCTGGGTTCCTTGCATTCTGGCTTAGCAAATTCCTGTTCAGCGAGTACCCTGGGTATGGAATTAAGTCCGCTCTTTTTCCCTTGGCTATTAAGTTGGCTCAAGGCGCTCAATATCCTTTAGCCCCCATGTTTTTGGGCCACGTTTACTCTCAGCTGGATCAACTGCATGGAGATGAGGCAGAGGGTGATTCCTGTTATGTTATCACTTCTTCGCTTCACTGCGCTATTCTCCAGGTATTTATGTGGGATCGTTCTTCGGTTACTTTGGCAAAATGTAGGAATTTAAAATTTGTGAAAGATAAGTTTTTGGGTTCCCCTGATGTGGTAAAAGGGCTTTGTGGCAGCTCTACTGACAGCCATCCTATTATTTTTCGTTGGTTGAGCCTAAAAGGTGGCAACCTTAATTTGGTTGAGTTGTTTGATCAGGCGGGCCATTTGAATTGGCGCTCCCCTCGGGAGTTTGGCCCAGGTTTTGTTTGCGATTCTGTGTTATCTCCTTTTCTGACTTCTACAGGAAATACTTTTGATTTGCGTAGTGGTGATGAAGGTAGTTTAGCTTATTTGGCCTGCATTAGTCCTTCTTGGCTTCCTGTGCTTTCCTCTACTGGCCCACGGTACACCCATTACTCGGCGCATCGAGTACTTCGGCAGTTCGGTTTCGATCAGGATGTTCCCCCGGTGTTTAATGATATAGTTCCTTCTCTTCCCTCCTTGGACCCCTTTATGAGACTTCAGGCCTTTTCTTATTGGTCTCGACGGAGCCCTCAGTTTGTTGTGCCTAACTCTCAGAGAGGAGTCTTTGCCTCTAATGGCTATGCTGGTTATTGGAGAAGGGTTCAGAAATCCTTTGCTGACTATGCTGGCTCTGAGACGATTGGGAGAGTGCCTAATCCTGACATTTCTTCTGCCCCAACATCCAACAGGCGCCTGTCCCTGCCTACTGCTGGTATTGTTTCTGCTGCTGTGAGCAGCAAGACTGGTTTTGCAGAATGGCATGCTTCCAGAGAAGGCTGGGTGACTTATGCGCAGGACTTCCCAGAGAACTGGCTGGGGTGTGACCTTGTTGTTGGTGCTTCTGCTGGGGTGCCAATTAAGAAAGGGGCAGTGGAAGCCATAAGTCCCAGCGCCCCCACAGGCGTGAGTAAAGGAAAAGCAATCAAACAGGAGAAGTTGAAGGAAGCCGAGGCTGAAGAGAGTGCAGAGGTGGTTGGCCCTAAGCCAAAGAAGAAGAAAGCTGGAAAATCTCGGAGACAGTTGGTACTCGCTGAGGAGAAGGAAGTGGAGCAACCTTTGGCCATAAAGGGCCGTGTGAAGACTAAGGTAGAGTCTTCTTCTTCCCCAGCTCCTGTGAATCCTTCAGTTCATGGTTCCTTGGGACCCTCTGGACGTACCCGTAGTAGACAACAGAGACTCGGAGACCCTGTTGAAAAAGAAAGAAGGGCAAGGCCTCTTTCCTCCTTTGCTCCTTTGTGGTTTTGCTGTGTTTTTTTTTTTTTTGAACTAATGAGTAAAACCCCGCCTTTTTTGTGTGTGTAGTCCAAACGTAAGCTGGATCCCAGGAAGGGTAAGAGTCAGTCTTCTGGTGAAGATGTGGTATGTTTTCCTTATCTGTGTCTTTTGCTGCTTCCTTTATATTCATTTCACAAGTATCATTTACTGGTGCTGTCCTTTTGCTCATCCCCCTCCTTTTTTTTTAGGTTGAGGTTCCTCCCCCTGTGGTTGGTGAGACTTTGGAGGAGGAGATGGCTGAGGCTGCATCTCTGGGTAAAGAAGAAGAGGCCCCCATTGGAGGCATAACTGAGGAAACCGGGCAACCAACGCAGGATGTCCAGGCTGCCCAAGATCCTGAGGCCCCCAAGCTCCCCGCGTCCCCAGGTTCTCACTTTGAGCAGATTCCCAGCCCTATCAGGACCGTGCTGCCTCAGACTGGGTTAAGTACAGGGACCTTGGGAGGCGTATCATTATCCGGGCAAACAGGTGAGCCTTTATTTTCTTTTATATATAGCCTTTTATCCTTATCTCTTTTGCATCTTTTCTTTCTCTCCCCCCCCACTTTTTTTTTTTTAAGTTGTTCTCCTTTCCAGGGCAAGCCACTGCGAGATCTGCCTCTGGTGCTGCTGCTTCTTTGGAATCAGAGGATTCTGAAGGTGGGGTGTTGGCTGTCTTTACTGCATTGCTTCTTTCTTCTTCCCTCGTCCCCACTTTTTGTGTTTTGTTTTCCCTTCTTTTTTTTTTTTATGGCGAAGCCCCCTGTGTCTCTGCCTTCTTTTAGCTGTTTTGCTGGGGCTTCCTCACCTTTTCTTCAACTTGCTCTATGTTCTTTTCCAGAATCTTTCAAGAAATCAGGGGAGGAAGAGGAGGAAATTTCACCTCAAGGGGCTAATACTGGTTTTTCCTCTATCACTATTTTGTTCCCCCTTTCCCCCCCTTTTTTTTTTTGTTTTCTTCTAGAAGCTAACCCCCCCCCCCCTTTTTTTTTGCAGGGGTTGATATCAAGGACCCCAAAATCGTGACTTCTGAGGGAGGTGTAGGGTCTGCTCAAGCTGCTGCTCCTCATGCTGCTCAGGAGGTTGAAGGTCCCTTTGGGCCCCCCGGTGATGATGCAGCAAAGGGGAAGGCCCCAGAGGTGGTTGTTTTAGACCCTGCTTCAAGGCTTCCCATTTTTTTGGCTCGTTTTGATCTCCTGGAATTCAACAGCCTTCCTGCCAGTCATTTCTGCCGCTTGGGATCCTCCTATGGTAACTTTTTGCGTTTCTCCGTGCCTATGGAAGGTCTGCCATTGCTAGAAGGGCTGCATAAAAGTCATGGGGACTTTACTCTTGGTTTCAGAGGAGGAGTATTCTTGGGGAACATTCTGCTGGAGCTGCTGTGTGCCGTGTTGATTTCTATGAGAGATTCCTCACTGGACTCTCTTTCTGAGGAGAAGCTCTTGGAATGGAGGGGAGTTGTTCAGGATCTTTTGGAGGCCAAGTTTAGCTTATCCTTTTTGTTGGAGTACTTGCGATCACTAGCCCAAGCGCTCTTCCAGAGGCAAGCTTCTGAGAGTGTTGATGCTGAGATTGCTGCTGCTGAGGAAGCTCTGGCCCGTGCTCACAAGACTTTGCAAGATCTGAAAGTCAAAAGGCAGAGGGTTCTTTCTTCGGCTGCATTTGCTCTTCCTTCGAGTGGCTCTTTGTTGGCTGGCCTCCTTACTTAGCTTTTCCTTCTTTCCTCTTTTTTTTTTTTAACTGTCTGGATGGACAAATTTGGGATTGTATAATTTTTTTATTTTGGTTGAACAATGTTTCTGTTTGTTTTTTTTTTTGTTTAGATCTGCATTTGTGCTTTGAGACTACTCCCATGTGCTTGTGCTTTAGTATAGCTCTGTTTCTAATCTTCTTCAAGTGGCATGTGGACCTTCTTTTCCTGTCTTCTCTCCTTTTTTTTTTCGCTGAGTCCTAGCCTGTGATCCCCACAAGAATTTTTGTCGTAGGTTCCCACTAAGTACCCATTCTTTTCCTTCCTGGTCGCGCAAGTACTGAACTGGGTACACTTGACAACATATTGCTGTACTCTCTTTTTTTTTTTGTCCCAGCTCATGAACTTGGCAGGTTTCTTTTATATCAAGTACTGGGCTAGGTATCTTCAGTTTATGCTTGAGATCCTAGACCATGTATTTGAGATTTAATTGCTTTGCAGCTATCTGTGGGGTGATCCTGGGTTATGTATCGAAAGATTCCCCAGGTATCCCCTTCTTTTGTTGCACAAGTACTGAGCTGGGTACATTTGGTAATGTATTCTTACTTGTCCCAGTTCATGAATCTTGGCGAGTTTTTTTTTTTTGCATTAAGTACTGGGCTAGGTACTCTCAGCTCATGCTTGAGGTCCTAGACCCTGTATTTAATTTCAACCAATTGCAATCATCCATGGTTATGTGTACTCCCCTGATTTTGTCCATGTTAGGAATTTTGTGATACTTGGATTTTAATAACTGAGAAAGCAAAAGCAGAAACTTCATTGAATCATAAATGTCATTTAGGGAATACAGCAAATCTAACCAAGATAGTAAGGATCCCAGAATGTCCTTCTACCTTTAGTTCTTTTTTTTTTTTTGAACAGAACTACTCAAATAATAGCATATATGAAGGAAAGAAAAAGAAAAGGAACACTTAGCAGGTTGGAGCAATTTTTGTTAACAGGAGCCCAGGGTGCTGAGGCCTTTCCTCTCTCATGCGTAGTATTGTTTCAGCCACTTCCCATTTATGGGTTCTGTCAGGATTGTTCCATCTTCCTTCGTGAGGTAGTAGTACCCACTATCATGGGCCTCCCTGATGACGTAGGGTCCTTCCCACTTTGGGGCAAATTTGGAGGGTCCTGGTAGGTTTCTTCTCACATGTTCTGTTGTCCTTAGTACCAACTGCCCTTTGGTGAAAGTCCTCGGGCGTACTGCTTGTGCATATGCTCTTGTCATCCTTTGCTGGTACCTCTGGCTTCTTCTTTTGGCCAGCTCTCTTTCTTCCTCTATCCCTTCCAGGTCTGCTAGCCTCCTTTCATTGTTTGTGTCCTCGGCGTCCTCCTGACTTTCCTCAAGTACTACTCTTGGTGTGGGGACGATTAGTTCCACTGGGCTGATGGCTTCTGTCCCATAGACCAGGGAAAAAGGTGAAAATCCCGTGGCTGTTTTCACAGAGCTCCTACACGCCCAAAGTACATCTGCCAGGTGGTCATTCCATTTTCCTCCATATTCTTGCTTCATTTTCTTAAGGATTTTCAAGATTACCCTGTTAGTGGCCTCTGCCTGGCCATTCCCTTGTGGGTAGTATGGTGTAGACCTTCCGTGCTTGATGTAGTAAGCTTCTGTTAGCCCCTTCATGTCTTTATTTATGAAGGGGGTCCCGTTGTCACTGATCAACCTTCTGGGGATCCCAAACCTTGTAATGATATGGCCTCGAATGAAGTTGGCTACAGCTGCTCCAGTGGCTTTCTTCAAGGGGATGGCCTCTACCCATTTTGTAAAATATTCAGTGGCTGCCAAGATCCATATGTAACCACTGGATGGAGGATTTATAGGCCCTATGAGATCAAGCCCCCAAGTGTGGAAAGGCCATGGGGTTGTCATGTCTTGCAACGTACTTGGGTGAGTATGGATTGCATCTCCAAGGACTTGGCATGCGTGGCAGGTTTTAACTACCTCTTCGGAGTCCCTTTTCATCGTTGGCCAGTAGTATCCCAGTAGTAGTAACTGTTTATAGAGCCTTCTTTTTCCTGGGTGACTTCCACAATCACCAGAATGGACTTCCCTGACCACCTCCCTGGCTTCCCTTGGTCCCAGGCATCTTAAGGGATCTCCACTGTATCCCCTTTTGAATAGGATCTTGTCCTGTAAGAAGTACCTGACCGCGAGCTTCTTGAGCTGGTGGGCCAGCGTCCTGTCAGTTGGCAGGATCCCTTGAGTCAAGTATTCCATAAAAGGGGTCCTCCAGTCTTCTGTAACAAATACAGCATAGCTTTCTCCCCTGTCTATCGAAGGTTGGCATTCTTGGCATTTTTTCCTGTATAGTTGATGCTTCCTTGCTCATGTCTGGCCAGTAGTACCCCATGCGTTGCATCCTCCTGTATAGACTGATCTTTTCCGAGGTCCCGCAGACTTGGGTATGCAGTTCTTCCAACCTCAGCTTTCCCTCTTTCTCATTGATACATCTGGATAGGATTCCTCCAGGCAGTCTTCTGTATAGTTCTCCTTCTATCAGAGTGTAGTCTCTCAGCTCCTTGACATTCCCTCCAGACCCTGTTTCTTCCATTTTTTCTTTCACTTCGCTCCTCCAGTCCCATTGCTTGGACTCTTCGGGGGATGTTTGTTGGAGGATTTTTAAGATGGAATGCTCCTGCCTTCCTATTCTGACTAGGGTGTCTTTTCCCTTGAATGGTACTTGGGATCCCAGGGTGGCAAGCGCATCTGCAAATCTGTTTTCACTTCTCTGCGTGTACTCTATGCTAAAAGTCAGGAATTCCTGCTCCAGCCTTTGTGCCCATGTCCTGTAGGCTGCCAAACTTTGTTCCCTTAATGCAAAGTCACCTTTCACCTGGGATACCACGAGATTGGAATCTCCCAATACTCTCATGTGTTTCACCCCAATACTTAGTGCTATAGTTAGCCCGGTTAGATACGCCTCGTACTCAGCTGCATTATTGGAGCAGGAGAAACCAAGCTTGAAGGATAGAGGTAGGGTGTCTCCGTTTTCACAACTTAGTACAATTCCTACCCCATTTGAAGTTGCTGTAGCTGACCCATCAAACCTCATTGTCCATTTCTTCCCTGGGATTTCTGCTACTGCCACTTCACCTGGGATCTCTTCGCTTAGTGGGCTTTCCTCCTTCCCTGGGAATTGTGCCAGGAGGTCAGCTATGGCTTGACTTTTGACGGCTTTGGGGGTCCTTAGGCCTATGTCGTATTGAGAAAGCAGGACCAGCCATTGTGCTATTCTCCCTGTTAGGAGGGGTTGATGCAGGAGTGCTTTTATGGGATGTGATTTAGTTACCAGCAGGATCTGGTGGGCTGAGAAATACCTCTTCAGCCTCTGAGATGCGTAAATAACCACTAGGCAAGCCTTTTCTATCCTGGGGTATCTGGTTTCGGCATCCTTGAGTGCTCTGCTCACATAGTAAACAGGTTGCTCGTTTCCACCGTCATCCTCTTGGGCCAGCAGGGCTCCTATTGCTTGGGCATTTGATGCTAAATACAACAGCAAGGGTCGCCCACGTACTGGTGCCTGGAGAGTGGGCAGATGATTCATGATCTGTTGGACCCTTTGGAAGGCTTCCTGCTGCTCTGCTCCCCAGGTAAACTCAGTTCCCTTTTTTAACAGTTTGGATAACCCCCCTGTGACCGAGGCCAGTCCTGGCACGAATCTCCTGATGTAGGAAACCCTTCCCAGGAAGCTTTTGAGCTCCCTTACTGTCGTTGGTCTTCTCATAGTAGCAATGGCTGCAGCTTTGACTGGGTCTACACTTATGCCTCTGTGATGCACCAGGAACCCGAGAAACTTTCCTGCAGATACCCCAAAGGCGCATTTCATGGGGTTCATGCGCAGCTTGTATTCTCTGCATCTTTTGAAAACCCGTTCAAGTATCTGAAGGTGCCCTGTCCTAGTTTTTGATTTGACCACAATATCATCTACATAATCCTCCATTTCCTCATGCATCATATCATGGAAGATGGCTGTCATGGTTCGCTGGTATGTGGCTCCTGCATTTTTAAGACCAAAGGGCATCACAGTATAATAAAAATTTCCGATCGGTGTCCTGAATGCTGTTTTCTCGGCATCCTTGGCAGCCATGCGAATCTGGTTGTATCCACTATACCCATCCATGAATGAGAACATGGAGCTTCCTGCAGCTGAGTCCACGAGGAGGTCAATATTAGGCAGGGGGAACTCATCTTTTGGACATGCTTTATTCAAGTTGCGGAAATCTACACAGCAACGGATCTGGCCATTCTTTTTCTTCACAGGTACTATGTTAGAAAGCCATCTGGGGTGCTGGATGGGCTTGATAAAGCCAGCTGCTAGTAGCTTCTTGACCTCTTGAGTTATCTGGGCTTCTATATCAGTGTGGAAGACCCGAGCTGGTTGGATCACTGGTTTAACTCCTGGGTCCACATTGAGGGCATGGACCACTAATCCAGGATCCAGACCAGGCATCTCATCATAGGTCCATGCAAACACATCTGCGTATTCCTTGAGCAAAGCCAGTAGTGGCCCCCTTTCTTGTGTTGTCAAACGACTACTGATGAATACAGGCTTCTGGGGTCCCAGTTCAGCTCCCAAGTTTACTTCCTGCAATTCTTCCTCAGGCTGGATTTGTGTCTCTTTGACTGGTTTCTCTTGGACTTCCTCCTGGGCCATCATACATTCTGGTGGTCCGGGACCTTCCTGCACGATGCGCTCAGGTCCCGCGCACCTTCACAAACGATATATTAATCTTCCCCCTGGCTCTCGTACTACTACACACTCCCGGGATCCTGAGGCGCTGGGCTCCTTCTTTTGCTTTTTTCTCTTCAGGAGGTCCCTCAAGTCGTGGGTATCTCCTCCCTCTTCTCTTTCCAAGATGGGTGTTCCTGGGGTCCCTGGCATGGGACTTTCATCATCTGCTCCCAACTCATCATAAAACATTGTTTCTACAAAGTTTACTTCTCCTTGGTTGAAAGGGTTGTGGTTGGCAGGGATCCTTACAGGCCTCCCATTCAACCTCCCCTTAACGCACTGATGGTACGTGGATGGTATAAGGCGATGCTTATGGAGCCATGGCCGTCCCAGGAGTATGTGGTAAGATACTTCTGAATTGATTACATGAAATCTGGTTAAGGCCACTATTGGCCCCACCCTTAGGGCTAGCTGTATATAGCCTTCGGTTGATTCTGCTGATCCTCCAAATCCGGTTATCTCCATGGGAGCCCCCAGGATCCTCCTTCCAGCCAGGCCCACAGCTTCCAAGGTGCTCAGGGCTATGAGGTTGAGTGATGCCCCTGTGTCTACAAGTGCTCTTCTGATTTGGACACCATTTATGGTGGCCATTAGGTAGAGAGGTCTACGGTGGTCTGGGTGCTCAACCTCCATGTCTTCATCAGTGAAGGTTATGGTTATGGCATTTGTTGTCTCTAGGAAAGCTCGGCTGGCATGAGATTCTGCTGTGAAACATTCCATTCCTGACTCTGCTGCTATAGTCATGAGGGATTCCGTGGCCACCCTTCTTGCTTCTGGTCCAAATCCCAGCTGATTGAATAATGACCTGAACTTGGGATTCTTTTGGAGGGTCCTGACTGTGTTTGGGTGGAAGGATCCTCCTGACTCTTCTGTTTCTGCCGAGTTCCCATGGATCACCACAGCTACTACCCCCTTTCCTTTATGGTTAGGCAGGGGGTTTCTTTGTACTTCTGGCTCCTTCTGGGTGAGTTCCAGGGTTCCTTCTCTTAGCTTCCTGTGGAAAAGCCTGCGGAGGGTCCAGCAATCCTTGGTGGAATGCTTAACGTAATTGTGAATCCTGCAAAACAAAGGATTTTTCCTTTCTTCTTCGGTGGGTGGCCTGGACACAGTGAATGGCCTGATCACTCCATCCCCGATCCATTTGTCCAGGACGTGGTTTAATTCTTCTACGGTACATGGGATCACTGGTGGTTCCTCGAACATCTTTCCATCGGGCCTCTTCCTTTTTTCTCCCACTGATGCTGTCATGGCTTGGGATGCTGGTGCCCTCTTCGCCCTCATAGTTTGTGCTGTCTTCCTTGTTCTCTGCAACAGGTCAGCGAACTGTGTGATACATAAGTTTTCGAGGTTGAGCCTGTAATCGAAAAGCATGTTAGAGATGCAAGTCTCCACGAGCTCCTTTTCTTCATGGTCCCCATAACAGTCTAGGGACACATCTTCAAATCTTTTGATGAACTGGACAGGATCCTCTCCAGGTCTCTGTCTCACCATCTGAAGGCTTTGGAAAGTGACCTTGTCCTCACCGGGGTAATATTTTGCACAAAATCTTTCCATCATTTCGTCCCAGGTCTTAATGGACCCAGGCCTCAGTGTAGTGTACCAAGTGTATGCTCTGTCCACCAGGGACTTAGCAAATTCTCTTAGGCACAGCTCCCGGTCTCCTGCGTAGGGGCCCATAGTGTGGACGAACCTACTCACGTGTTCTACTGCACTTCCATTTCTTCCATCAAAAGGATGGAACTTTGGTGGCTCATATCCCTTGGGGTATGGCTTGCCGAGGAGTTCCAGTGGGAATGGGGGATCCCGAGAAAATTGTTTGGGGGTCCTGGAAAGTTTTTCCCTTTCTTGATCCAGGAGGGCACTGACATCTGCCATTGTCAGATATTGGGGGTTAGTTCCTCCTCCCACTGCTGATCCTCCCTCTGGCTGGGTTCTGTCTTGGTTGCCCACATGGGGGGCATTGTCCCTGACTTCTTGCGTCTTACTTTCTTTGAGCAAGTGAACTTCTTGTTGCAACTCTTTCAATATCGCGGTCATTTGAGCCATAGGGTCTAGCTCTTGGCCTGCATTCCTCTGTTCTGACACGACCTCGTGCTCTGTTAGGGGCACCTCGCCTCTTTGTCTGGAGGCTACTTCATTTTCTCCCACAGGCTCAGAGGCCGTGGGTGGCATGTTTGCACCTTTACTGTTCCTTTGTCTTGGAGGCATGTTCTGCGAAGGGATTGCTTCTTCCCTTTTCTTTACCCAGTCCCCAGCGGAGTCGCCAAAATGTGAGAGTGGGTTTTTCTTCAGCACTATGGCCCAAGGATTCTGGGCCGTGTAAGATGTTTCTTGGTGGACTGGGATTGATTCTCCGCAGCTAAGAGGGCTGTTTTAAGAATCAATTGGTGCACAGAACATATTTTCCATAATACAAATGGTTAGCAAAGAAAAAGAAGCTGGCATATTTGCATTTGAACGACATTTATGCAGTAAAGGATTAATGCAAATGACAAAAAATGAAAAGAATATAACACAAGGACAAGCTGAAAATCCTCTAATTAAGTGAGGTATACTTCATTGATTTTATTAAGCTATGGTTGCAATGCTCACTAGGACGTGATGCAAGGTTCAACTAAGCTCATAAGTTACAGATTTTGATAGCTATTGAAGCTTCAAAGTCTTGCAAAATGTGAACTTGTTAAATCCGAGCTCGTTCAACAGTGGCTGCACCGAGGACACCGGGACAGTTCCTCTGTTTTTCTCTTAAATTACAGAGTATTTTGCATGAGTTTTCTGGGATTTTGGGAAGGCAAAGTTGAATGCCTAAGAACGGTCCGGTTGTTCTTTCAAAAATCCTCCCTCTTTGGTATGGATCCCTTCCTCCTTTTATAGCACTACCTCGGCTTTCCTGGTGAATCCGTGATTCCCCTGTTTTACCCTCTGAAGCCTGTACCATGCCTGGCTGCTTCAGGATCGTGTCGTTTCCTCTTTCTTCATAGTTTCTTTGCTTTTGTTCCGACCAAGTGAAAGTCCCTCAGCTCCTTTCCATTTCCGGGTTTCCCCGCTGGCTGGCCTGAGGCTCCTTTTGGCTTCTTCTTCCCAGCGTCCCAGCCTTTCCCAGTGTACTCTTCCTTGTCTTTTCTCCCAATGGTTGAATCAAGTTTTCTGAGTTTTGCATGCTCTGTACCTTCTCTGCTCGTCTGGGTCACAAGGTCCGCATGCCTCTTTTTTTCTTTAATTTTCTTCTGTTATGACCCCCCTGCACGCCCTAGGATCCCTCTGGGAGGCCCTCTGGGATTCGGCCCAGCTTCTTCCTTTCTCAGTTTGTCCTGGTTCGTTGGTTGGGCTCTTTTTTCTCTGGATCCCAGCCCTCTGGGCTTTTTTCTTTCTTCTTTCTTCCCTTTCTCTTTTTTTTGTGACGGCCCATTATTCCCTTTTTTCACTCTTTTCTTCGTGGGCCTATTAGTGGGCTATCTAATTTCTTTTTTTTTGAACCTCAACAAACTCAAACTTGTTCACGAGTTACTTAATTAACTTATTACATTCATAAATTTATTAATTTTTCTCCAACCCACTATGTGACACTTAAAAATACCATTTTTATGTATAGTTTTAGCCACATGATTTTTTTTAGTGAAAAACAAAGTTTAACTCTAACCCTACTACGTGAAGATTTATAAAACTAACATGTATATTATTTAAAAAAGAAAAAAAGAAAAAAAGGAGAAGAAAAAAGCTAGCCCTTGAAAAAACCAACAGTTTATCTTATTGGAAAACCATTATCCCATCATTCATGATATTTTTATTATTAAATTGAAATTAATGTCCGGTATTCACGTTATTTGCTGTTATTATGTTTGATAGAATAGTGAAATTTCAAGAAGGTTGATTTTGCTCATGGTTCTTAGGGCTTAGGACTAAAATATAGTATTCATATTCTTGCTATGACTAAAATTTATGATGCAAAACTAAAAAATAAGGACCATAAAACTAGTTAGAACATATATTTTCATTTGAAAAGAATCTATTTTATAGTTTTAAGCGTATTGATTTTGGTCTTAGTAGTGGAAATAGTTATAGAAAGCCATAAAATATTGCGCTAGGTTGAGTGCACTTCCCCCACAATGTAGGCCACAATAAAGGCATCGTGGACCTTCTCACATTCCAAAATCTAGACTTTATCTCATCTCATGTACACTATTATCTTATGTGTGGAACTATAAATTAGCATATTGTTAAAGGTTTAGAGACTTGTTCATTTAATTTTATTGCGAACACAAGTTGAGCTCGAGCTCATCGTTAAACAAAATTACATATTCAAGTTTGGTTCGTTTTTTTGTCGGTAAAGCTCAAACTTGTTCACGAGTTACTTAATTAAGTTATTACCTTCAAAAATCTATTAATTAACTCCGTATTCATAATCTTGCTATGAATGAAATTTATGATGCAAAACTAAAAAATAAGGACCGGGAAACTAGTTAGAATATATATTTCCATTTGAAATGAATCTATTTTATAGTTTGAGTTAGTAGTGGAATAAGTTATAGAAAGCCATAAAGTATTGCACTAGGTTAAGTGCACTTTCCCCCAAAATGTAGGCCACAATAAAGGCATCGTGGATCTTCTCACATTCCAAAATCTAGACCTTATCTCATCTCATGTACCCTATTATCTTATGTGTGGAACTACAAACGAGCCTATTGTTAAAGGTTTAGAGACTTGTTCGTTTAATTTTATTGTGAACACAAGTTGAGCTCGAGCTCACGTCAAACAAAATTACTTATTTAAGTTTGGTTCATTTTGTTGTCGGTGAAGCTCAAACTTGTTCACGAGTTACTTAATTAACTTATTGCCTTCATATATCTATTAATTTTTCTCCATTCCACTATGTGACTCTTAAAAATACCTTTTTTATCTATACTTTTAGACACATGATTTTTTTTATAGAAAAAAAAAAGTTTAACTCTAACCTACTACGTGAAGATTTATAAGACTAATATGCGTATTATTTAAACATATCATATCACTTGTTGAAAAAGTCATGTGACAAAAACTACATATTAATAGTTTTTTCATTCGCCACATACTAAATTGGAAGAAAATAACTCTAAATTGTTTCAGAGAGCTAAACTTTTTCTTTAATAAATTATGTAACTTGCATAAATAACACAATAGTCTTATAAGTTCCTTTGTATTAGTAATTAGTTTGGAAGTAAACTTTTTATTTTATTTTATTTTTTTAACGGTGCCATGCAGATTTTGTCAATTTTGGGTGATTTGTCCATTCAATTTGGAGTGACAGATAAAAGATTATTGTACCATGACTATCCAGGCCACATATTTGTGTCCGGGAAAAAATGAATCAACATTATTTGAAGTTACAGATTATAGTACCATTCACACCACATATTTGTGTGTTCCATATTTTCTTTTTTTCTTCTTTTGTTTTTTCCCCCACATAATTGTGTGTCTTATATTTTCTTTGTTTTTGTTTTTTTTTTATGTGTTATTTTTCTCATTTGTTTGTTTGACATGGGCCAAGCTAGTCGGACAAGACCGTTTCCTCGTACCACCTAAGCAGAACCAGAATTTTTATTTTTATTTTTATTTTTCCTGAATTAGAAGATTCGGCTTTTTGTATGTCAGTGTCATTGTGTCAACCAAAAATCTCGTGCTTCAAAATTTTTTATTCTTATTTATTTCTTATACTTGAATTGAAAACTCTAGAAGTAGCCGAGAACTAAATAATAAAAAAAAATCCTGTACATAAAAAAAAAACACTGTACAGGATTTTTTTAATTATTTAGTTCTTAGCTTCTAGAAACTAGAATTTTCATTTCAAGTATAAATACCTACTAGAAGAAAAAAAAAAAAAAAACAAAAAGCCTAGCCCTTGAAAAGACCAACAACCTATCATATTGGAAATAACATTATCCCATCAATCAGAATTTTTGTATTATTAAATTACAAATTAATTTCCAGTATAAGAAAAAAAAAATTCTGGATACAAAGAGCTAGCCCTTGGAATGACCAACAGCCTATCATATTGGAAATACCATTATCCCATCATTCATGATTTTTTTTAAATTAAATTACAAATTAATTTCCAGTATTCATGTTATTTGCTTTTGTTATGTTTGATAGAATATAGAAATTTCTAGAAGGTTGATTTTGCTCATGGTTCTTAGGGCTTATGACTAAAATATAGTATTCATGCTCTTGCTATGACTAAAATTTATGATGCAAAACTAAAAAACAAGGACCATAAAATTAGTTAGAATATATATTTCCATTTGAAATGAATCTATTTTACAGTTTTTGAGCAATTGATTTTGGTCTTAGTAGTGAAATAAGTTATAGAAAGCGATAAAGTATTGCACTAGGTCAAGTGCACTTTCCCCCAAAATGTAGGCCACAATAAAGGCATCATGGATCTTCTCACATTCTAAAATTTAGACCTTATCTCATTTCAAGTACATTATTATCTTATGTGTGGAACTATAAATGAGCCTATTGTTAAAGATTTAGAGACTTGTTCATTTAATTTTATTGTGAACACAAGTTGAGTTCAAGCTCATTGTCAAACATAATTACATATTCAAGTTTGGTTCATTTTATTGTTGGTTAAGTTCAAACTTGTTCACGAGTTACTTAATTTACTTATTACCTTCATAAATCAATTAATTTTTACTACGAATTAATTGATTATATTATCAAACAACTACAATAATAATTCGATATTATATAAACCTACTTACAAAATTACATGAACCATTCTCATGTATATATATAAATATATTTTTAGACAAATATACATATAAAAGTTTAATACTATGTACGGTTAAATCGAGCCTCGTTCACAAGTTTATTATGTTTGATCTTGGCTCATTTAATAGTCAAGCCTAAACTTGGATTTCAAATTTGGCTTGTTTACTAAACAAATGAACATAAACAAACATTTTCATAGACCAAGCTTGGACTATTCCTAGATAGTTTGGTTTATTTACAGCTATAATCTTACGGAGCTATTACATGCAACCATACTTATAATATGTGAGTCTCATGTGTTTGTAAGACCCAAATTAAGAGAGTTAGCCACCAACTTTTTTAAAAAAAATCTTTTTAACTTGTTTACTAATATATAAATTTTTAGGTACATTATTTTACATTAACCGAAATTTAATAAAAACCTACTAACAATGAATCAAGGAAAAAGCTTACCTCCAAACCAGTTTTGAAGAAAATTTTCTCCAAACTACTATGTGAAACTTAAAAATATCATTTTTATGTATAGTTTTAGTCACATGATTTTATATTGAAAAACAAAGTTTAACTCTAACCCACACTATGTGACGATTTGTAAGATTGACATATGTGTTATTTAAACAAATCATGTTACTCATTGAAAAAGCCACGTGACTAAAACTACACATTAATAGTTTCTTTACTTGCCACATACTGGATTGGAGAAAGATAACCCTAAATTGTTTTAGAGAGCTAAACTTTTTTCTTTAATAAATTATGTGACTTGCATAAATAACACAATAGTCTAATAAGTCCCCTTGTATTAGTAATTAATTTGGAAGTAAACTATTTTTTTTATTTTTATTTTTATTAATGGTGCCATGCAAATTTTGTCAATTTGGTGTGATCTGTCTGCCAATTTGGAGTGACAGATAAAAGATTATTGTGCCATGACCATCCAGGCCACATATTTGTATCTGGGGGAAAATGGATCAGCATTATTTGGAGTTATAGATTATAGTGCCATCCACACCACATATTTGTGTGTTTCATATTTTCCCCACATATTTGTGTGTTTTATATTTTCTTTGTTTTTGTTTTTTTATGAGTTATGTGTCTCATTTGTTTGTTTGACATGGGACAAGCTAGTCGGACAAGATTGTTTCCTCGTACCACCTAAGCAAAACCAGAATTTTTATTTTTATTTTTATTTTTCCTGAATAAGAAGATCCAACTTTTCATATGTCAGTGTCATTGTGTCATTGTGCTTACTCCCAAATGGGTCCATCCCATATTCGAAGGGAATCGCTTAAAAAAAAAAAAAACCACACACTTGGTCCAATGCTTACTAGTAAGCTCATGGGTTAGGAAAACAACTATGGCAAAAAGAAAAGGTACCACCAATTTTTTTTACATTTTTTTTTTGTCCTAATTGTGTCATGGCAAAACGTGATTGGTGAAGAAAAAAATAATGAGTTCATGTGTAAATGATAATCAACTACTTACAATCTTCTACATCAAAGTTATTGCAAAAAAATTATAGAATAATTTGTGGTCCTAAATCTACTCACAGTGTAAAACATTTTTAGCTCGCTATTCCCTTGCTTACATATCCAAATCGAGTGGACAAGATACTACTACTGTAACACTCAAGTAAGAAAGTTACTACTCTTCAGTTATTTTATTTATTAAAAAAATAATGTATATAATGCTTCAAAATATTTATTTTTTGCAATGTTGTTGTTGTTGTTATTATTATTATTATTATTTTGGATCCATTATTGAAATCATTTATGTCATTTCCACAGTTATGAAATATTTTACAACAATTTTAGTGGTTTTATACTAATTATTATTATTATTATTATTATTATTATTATTATTATTGGATGATCAAATACTAAATATTCAGCACCAGAAAAATATACATATAAAAGTATAATACTATGCACAGTTAAATCGAGCCTCGTTCACGGGTTTATTATGTTTGATCTTGGCTCATTTAATAGTCAAGCCTAAACTTGGATTTCAAATTTGGCTTGTTTACTAAACAAATGAACATAAACAAACATTTTCATGGACCAAGCTTGGACTATTCCTAGATAGTTTGGTTTATTTACAGCTATAATCTTACGGAGCTATTACATGCAACCATACTTATAATATTTGAGTCTCATGTGTTTGTAAGACCCAAATTAAGAGAGTTAGCCACCAACTTTTTTTAAAAAAATCTTTTTAATTTGTTTACTAATATATAAATTTTTAGGTACATTATTTTACATTAACCAAAATTTAATAAAAACCTGCTAACAATGAATCAAGGAAAAAGCTTACCTCCAAACCGGTTTTGAAGAAAATTTTCTTCAAACTACTATGTGACACTTAAAAATATCATTTTTATGTATGGTTTTAGTCACATGATTTTATATTGAAAAACAAAGTTTAACTCTAACCCACACTATGTGACGATTTGTAAGATTGACATGTTTGTTATTTAAACAAATCATGTTACTCATTAAAAAAGTCATGTGACTAAAACTACACATTAATAGTTTCTTTACTCGCCACATTCTGGATTGGAGGAAGATAGCTCTAAATTGTTTTAGAGAGCTAAACTTTTTTCTTTAATAAATTATGTGACAGGCATAAATAACACAATAGTCTAATAAGTCCCCCTGTATTAGTAATTAGTTTGGAAGTAAACTATTTTTATTTATTTTTATTAATGGTGCAATGCAGATTTTGTCATTTTGGGGTGATCTGTCCGCCAATTTGGAGTGACAGATAAAAGATTATTGTACCATGACCATCCACGCCACATATTTGTATCTGGGGGAAAATGGATCAGCATTATTTGGAATTACAGGTTATAGTGCCATCCACACCACATATTTGCGTGTTTCATGTTTTCCCCACATATTTGTGTGTTTTATGTTTTCTTTGTTTTTTGTTTTTTTATGAGTTATGTGTCTCATTTGTTTTTTTGACATGGGACAAGCTAGTCGGACAAGATTGTTTCCTCGTACCACCTAAGCAAAACCAGAATTTTTATTTTTATTTTTCCTGAATAAGAAGATCCAGCTTTTCGTATGTTAGCGTTATTGCGTCATTGGGCTTACTGCCAAATGGGTCCATCCCATATTCGAAGGGAATCGCTTAAAAAAAAAAAACCACACACTTGGTCCCATGCTTACTAGTAAGCTCATGGGTTAGGAAAACAACTATGGCGAAAAGAAAAGGTACCACCAGGGGCGTAGCCAGGAATAAATACATGGGAGGGTCGAGTTGTAACATAAATATACTAAATATAATTCTTAAGTCTATTGGATACAAAATTATCAACTTTCAAATAGAGAAAACAAAACGCTAAATTGAAGTTTTGGACATTTGGAGGGGTGTTCATCAGGTATTGAAGTATTAAGATTTGTTTCTACAGCCACAGGTGTCCTAATTTCTGAATTGCTAGCATCTTTTTTCTTAAAGAATGCATCAATTGTTTTTCGTTTGCTCATAATTCTTTTAGCTTTAAGAATATGACTCAAAAATTAACCTGAAAAGAATTTTAAAAAAAAAAATTTAATTAGAAATTTTTACTTAGTTATATGAATGTTATTCATACTCAAGAAAAAAACAAAATTTTCACTATAATTTAAACAGTCAGCCCATTTTTAATACAACTTTAATTAATAATAACCCTTCAAACAAAAACAAAAATAATTTAATTAATTTGTCTTTTATAATATATTGGTTAATTTAATTATATAGCTTTAATTATTATTGTTTAGCTTTAATTTAATTTTCACTATAGCTTTAATTATATAACTTTTATTATATATTGGTTAATTTAATTATATAGCTTTAATTATTATTGTTTAGCTTTAATTTAATTTTCACTATAGCTTTAATTATATAGCTTTTACTATATATTGGTTAATTTAATTACATTACTTTAATTATTATGCTGCACCCGGCCCATGTGCCCATAGCAACATTTAAGCACAAAATGCGCCCTAAATCTAATCACAATAGCTAGCTGCAATCAGAAAATTTTGCAATGCCAATTATAAATCATAACACACGTTACACTAACTAAATGACAATTAATATTTTATCAAACACCAAGTCACTGACCAACAACAAAAAGGATAAGATAATGCCAAATTTAAAAAGACAAAAACACTAAAACAGGCAAAAAGCAAAACCAGCCAATGAGCCAATCAGAGAGCCACAAAAAGAGAGAGAGACACTTACCGAAATGTGAGATCAGAATCATCATATAGGCTTAGATAAAGAATAAAGAGTCTTCATAAATATTCATTTCAATTTTTTACTTCAGTGAAATAAAGAGAGAGAGACTGAGAGAGAGTTAGAGAGAAAAACCTTGAGGGAGGGCCGGGCCGGAGCGAAGGGAGCAACTGCCAGTCTGCCAACGAGTGCCGCTGCACCGGAGCACGATCTGCTATCTGCGATCTCCGATGAGGCACTGACAGCTACAATCTGTGAAAAAAAGATTTCAAATTTTCAGTGAGATAAAGAGAGAGAGACTGAGAGAGTTAGAGAGAAAAAGTGAGAAATACCTTGAGGGAAGGCCGGAGGGAGAATCGGAGCAGAGGCAGAGAACTCTGCGATCTCAGATCTCCGATCTTCGATGAGCGGCGACCGGGCGAGCAACGACGACGACGACTGAGCTGCGGCGACGACGACGGCGACGAGACCGTTGTTACTGGGTTTGGCTTTCTAGGGACCAGGGATTTGGTTTTGGTTTATGTATTGGGGGTTTTTTATTTTATTTTTGAGAAACACCTTTGTTTTGCGTTTTGGTTTGCTGGAGTGTTTTGCGTTTCGGTTTGGGTTTGCTGGAGTGTTTTGCTTTTTGGTTTGCTGGAGTTTGATGTGCATTGGGGTTTGATTTCTTTGCCACTGCCAGCGACGTGATGGGTTTCGACGTGATGCTCTGTACTGGTTTTTTTTTTTTTTTTTGGTTGAGAATCCGTGGGCTTGTCATGAGCGAGCTTGGGCTCACCGTGGGCTTGGCTTGCTGTGGGCTCTATTTACATTTTTTTTTTTTTTTTCAGATTTTAGTTCAAATTTGTTTTGAGCTTTTTTTTTTTTTTTTTTTTTTTTTTTTTTTTTTTTTTTTTTTTTTTTCTTGAAAGTAGAACAGATACATATATTTTTTTTAATTTGAGGTGTTCCTAATTTTTGATTGGGGGCTGGGAAAAGGAAAATGGTTGAGAAATGGTTAGGGGGGCCGGCTGGTTAATGTTGGGGGGGGGGGGGGGGTGGGGTTATTAATTTTTTCTTCCTAGTCTAATGAGAAATTTTTTTTTTTTGCAGGGGCCTCGGCCCCCTCAAGCCACTATGTGGCTCCGCCCCTGGGTACCACCAATTTTTTTACTGTTTTTTTTTTTTTGTCATAATTGTAATATGGCAAAACGTGGTTGGTGAAGAAAAAATAATGAGTTATGTGTAAATGATAATTAACTCTTACAATCTTTTACATCAGAGTTATTGCAAAAAAATTATGGAATAATTTATGGTCCTAAATCTACTCATAGTGTAAAACATCTTTAGCTCACTATTCCCTTGCTTACATATCCAAATTGAGTGGACAAGATACTACTACCGTAACACTCAAGTAAGAAAGTTACTGCTCTTCAATTATTTTATTTATTGGATGATCAAATACTACATATTCAGCACCAGAAAAAATATCAGGATTGAGAGGCACATGGTTATCCCATCAATCAGTGTTATAGATTATTGGCTATTTGGCATGTACCTCAAAAATAAAAATTTGTTGAACCAGAACCAATGATTTTGATGATCAAAAGTGGGTTCAATTTTAAGAGAAAAATGAATTTGGATATCAATTCTTATGGTGGATGGCCAGGTCAAAATCCCACTATACATTTTTATTTACAAAAAAATGTTATGTTCACAATATTAATTTTTACCACAAATTTAGATGACATATTATTATTAGTGAGTAAAAAGTGATGTCAGTGGTGGACTTATATTAGAACCAGTAACATAATGGCTAGGTTTTATTGTAAGATAATTGTAAAAATGTTGTAGATGTAAGATTACTCGTACTAGTGTATAACCTTTGCATATGCACGGTACATCACAATTGCACACATATATGGATTCAAATTACTCTCTCTCTCTAAATTTTTTTTTTTAATTTTAATTTCTTTTGGATATACACGAGTTTACTCTTTCTTTTTCTTTTTTTGTTTATTGGGTTTTTGATGATTTATTTATATTAGACCTTTCGTCTTTTGCACCTTATTAACTCACTTAGAATAAAAATTAAAAAAAAAAAAACTAAAATAGGACACATGGCGCAAAATTAGATAACAATTGGAATCCAATTTAAAACCTAATTGGATTTTCTTTTAGTCCTGTAGCATTGAGGTAGGTATTTGGTCCAAAGTGTAAAAGATGTCAAAATAGTCACAATAATCTTTGTTTTAGTTGTTTAAATGCTTTAAATGTTGAATTTCAACCAAATTCGCCATCTCATGTCTTCTTAAACTAGTCAAATCTCTACATTTGAGATTTGGAATTTCTGACTAGCTTGGCATCTTACTAGTCAAAGCCGCCTGCCTGCTGATTTTGTATGCATGGATACACTTAAAGATATATAATAAGATGCATAATATAATTCTTATATATATAATTTAAACACTATTAATAGTCATTTTTATATTTTGTTAACTCTTTAAAGAATTTTGTAAGGATATTATTAGGTATAAAATGTATATTGTACTTTTATTATTATTATTGTGAAGCACTTAAAATTTTTTTTTTAATGATTCATTTATTCTAAACTCTTTGGTTTTTGTACTTAATAATTCAATTGGATGAATATTTATGATGTGGTCCCACATTTGATTCTAAAATTAAGAAATAAAACTTCTTAAGAATAAATAATTTAGAACACATGGCGCAAAATTTGATCTTTAATTTGAAATTCTAATTTGAGTTTCTCTCAGCTTCATCTATTATTATTATTATAGAATGTAACCCCGTGCTTACGCACATGAATGATCTATTGTAGTGATGCTATTGCTGTTAAGCTTGTGTAATTAAACAATTTTCATGATATTGTTTTAGAATAAAGTTAAAATCTAATTTAGTAATTTGGGTTTAATTGTACTTCCACTTAATATATATATATATATAGATATATATATATATATATATAATTTTTTTTTTTTTGAGAATTAGGTCCCAGCCTGCAATAAACTTTATTTTGTCCACTTTTAACAAAGGCAAAAATACATTTTTGGTCCCTACATTTTGGGCCAATTCTTGTTTTGGTCCCTAAATTGATTTTGCTCTTATGTGAGTACCTGAAATCAGAAAATCGATTTATTTTGGTCCTTGTTAACCTAGTAACAGAAAATGCATACGTAGCAAACGGAGTTCACTGTTGGCATGTTATATGCTAACGTAGCTAATTATGGTGATGACTGGTCATTAAAATAATATTTAAAAATTCCATACTAGCATATAAATTAATTAAAAATGAAAACAAAAAAATTTTAATTTCTCAATTTTAATTTAAACTAGAAAAATTTAAAAAGCAAAAGCAAAAAAACTTAGTCACTAAACCCCAATCCCAACCCCACAAACCCAACCCAACATCAAATTTTCTTCACAACATCAATTTAATCCCTCTCTCTGCCCATTGTTCTCATACTCTCTGTCTATTTGATTTCTCTTTCTCTTTGATTTGCTCCAAACCTAAAAAGATAGAATTTGCTGAGAAGATAAAGTGTGGGAAAAAAAACCCTAGAAATTTCTTCACAAAGCTAAGATTTTTGAGAGAGGGAGAGATATCTCGGTTGGATTTAGGTTGGTGTTGGGTACGAAATTGAAGGAGATGTGTGTGTGTGTGTGTGTGTGTGTGTTTTTTTTTTTTTCCTTTGTGTTTGTTGTTACTTGTTGTTGTGTTTGGTTGCTGAGAGATGGGTTTGTTTGGTTGGGTTCGACTTGCTCTTAATTAATGGTGGTGGTGGGTTTGATTGTGAGAACATAAAGTTTGTTGGGTATCCTTGCTCTTGTTTTGGATTGATTGTGAGAACATGAAGTTTGATTTTGGGTTTGCTCCTGTTCTAGGTTCAACCTGCACTATTGGTTTCTTTAATTTATTTCTTGTTTTTATGGATTTATTGGAGATTAGATTTGGTTGCTAGATTTGGATTTGGGGTTTTCCAAAGATTGGTTTGGTTGCTGGGTTTATTTCTTGGATTTGGGAAAAACGTGAAGAACAAGCTCTTATGTTCTTATGTACAAAATAATGAAGGTAAAAAAAATAATAATAATAATAATTAGATTTAAGGTTTGTTTTTTAATTTCCTGAGCTGGCTTTTTTTATTAATTTAAATGCTGACGTGGCATTTAAAAATGTTAATTATAATTTTATTTTATTTTATTAGCCATGTCAGCATATAACATGCCAACAGTACACTCCATTTGCCACATATGCAATTTCTGTTACTGGACTGACAGCAAGGACCAAAATAGAATCGATTTTCTGATTTCAGAGACTGACTTAGGAGCAAAATCAATTTAGGGACCAAAATGAGAATTGGCCCAAAATTTAGGGGCCAAAAGTGTATTTTTACCTTTAACAAATTAACAAAATGCTAAATTGAGCACGCTAAAAACTACTGAAAATGAGATTTAAAGAATTCTTAGGTTTATTTTTCTTATTTTGTTGAATATTTAAATGGGATGCTTCACATCAAATTAAGCTACCATTCAAACTACGGAAATTATACCACACAAACACAACTTGACATTTTGAGATACACTTTCAAAACTACAACTATACATAAAATTTGTCCCTTGAAGGAACTGAATGACACAACACTGAACACGACAACAAAATCCACCCCACTTGTTCTCTTGAAAATGGAATTTTTTTCCAATCTTAAGACAACATCAGAGATTCCTTGTAGACTGCAAACTATCTAGCTCAATAGAGTGTTTTTTTTTTTTGCTAAGATAGTTCAATAGAATTAGAATTTACCATTAAACTAAACTTTATTCTAGATTTCCCACCTAATCAATTTCAAATTATCTTCCTTTAAGTTAACCTTGCTTTGATCATTGGTAGCATTCCTTTGCTTCTAAATATGGTAGACAGTAGCCCATGGGAAAATCTGCATATAACTGTCCTCCTCTGATATTCATATAACAGTGCTTAGAGTTTAAATTTAATGATGCCCCTTGCCCCATTCCATTATGCCACTCCATTGGACTTCAGGACTTTTGATTAGGCACCAGCTTATCATTGTTTCCAGATTTTGAACCATTAGGAAAAAAAGACACTCTTAAGAGGAAAATTAAAGTTAAATTCTAAAGTTAATGCAACAAATTTCCATGAAATTTTGGTCCCATAAGTTTTGTGCATATTTTGCATAAAACATCAGTTTCATGTGTATAGAGAATTTTGTTTTGGATGGTATCCTTTTTTGAAGATAATATCATCTCTTGGAGCTTTATTTAGCAAAAACAGTTATTCTCTTGTCAAACTTATAACATTTGCAGCAACTAAAGCATATGAGAAACCAACATAGTAAGAAGCAAGGGCTGTAAACAAAAACACAGATTTAAATTGAAAATGTGAAAAAAGCAATGTGCCATACATGTTCAGAGTATGATTGCCTACTTCATGAGGATAATTTTCACATGGTCTTTAATCTGAGAGTATACTTTGCTACATCCTCATGGACAAAGTCATAAAGTTCTGCATCAAATTCCACACCAGCTAGACAACCACCAACAACTATAAAATGCAAAATCCCCTTTTCTTCTCATCGTCACTTATAGAAGGAAGGCCTGCCCTCTTAAAAGCATCAATCATAGTGTGACAAATTCAATAGGATTTTTCTTTTTCATAGTTGACTGTTTCATTGTTAGTTTGTGTAGACTATGCGACTATCTTACTATACATGTTTTGGTGTTTACATGATGTATATTCACTCTATGAAAACATAAAATGTGTACCATAAAAAATAAAAAGCCTACACAACCTTTGTCTATTTATGTCCATTGTAAAGAGCCAACATCCAAATCCTTTCTTGTACATTGGATGAGATATGAGACACAAAGGCATATGGAGAGGAAAAGTTTTCTCTCTAGCAAAGAGGAAGAGGAACTCATCCGAAGCAACAAAAAGGTTAAAGAGGTCCACCATGGGGAGACGGTGACTACTCTCGTGAAAGCTTAACTTCAGCAGGGCCTACTTTAGAGTTAAGGAATGATTCTCCAAAACCCTCATTCAAGGAGAAATTGGTGGGAGAGATACTGGGGGCCTTCGCCTAAGCTTTTGATCTGGCGGAGAGAATGGAGGCCGAGGAGGGGGATGAGGTAGCACAGGAAGAGGAGGAGGAGGTTAGGGAACTAAGGCAAGGGCTTGTTACGGTAAAAATCCCTAAGAGCACCAAGTCACATATCAGAGGTCAATGGTCGAAGGCCTTGATTGTTAAGGTATATTGGAGAACTGTGGGATTCAACTACCTTCATAGAAACATCCTTGCCCCCAGGAAGCCGACGGGGAGGATAGATTGCATTGACTTAGGCAAGGACTTCTTCCTAATCCGTTTCTTGCTTAAAGAGGACCATGACTTGGTCCTTAAGAAGGGACCCTAGTTTGTGGGAGAGAACTTCTTGTCCATTAGGCCATGGGAGCCCAACTTCAAGCCAGCCTCAACCGTTGTCTCGTCTGTGGCCATATGGGTGAGGCTTAATGAGTTACCCATCGAGTATTATGATAGGGAAACCCTTATGTTCATCGGGCAAGCCATCGGGAATGTGTTGAGAATAGATACCCATACAATGTCTGAAGTAAGAGGAAGGTATGCCAGACTCTGCATCCAGGTAGACATTGAGAAACTTCTGGTGAACACAGTACTCATTTATAACATTGAACAACCAGTGCTCTATGAAGGGCTGCAAAGATTCTGCTTCTCCTATGGTCGGATTAGTCATCGCAAGGAGGAATGCTGTTACTTAGTAAGGGAAGCTCCGCTGCTGAAGATCCCACACACTTATGGGCATGAGGTGGTTTCACAAAAAGGCGGCGAGAGCCAGATGGCAGACTCACACGTTGTGCATGAGGTAGGCCCTAGGGAGGACACGTATGGTCCTTGGATGGTCGTTACGCGCAGGAGAAATGGGACAAAAAAGGACAGTAGGAGCAATCCCACTACCATGCAGACACAGTTAGGCATGTTAGGAACTAGTACGAGTAGTACTGAGGGGAAAAAGCATGATAAGTTGCCAGCTGGGCCCATTAATGTTTCCACTTCAGAAGGCAAAAGAAAAGCCAGTTGGGCCTGGGCCTTCACAGATGGCCCAACAGGAGGGAAAGCAGGGCCAAGTAGTTTTAAGGGGCCTAGCCCAAAAGAATTGAGTATACGTGACTCCCCCACCAAGGTGGCGGTCAATCTGAACTTGGGAAATACAAAATCAAAGGGTGGCCCAACATCTATTAAGGGTAAAAAGGTACTTGTGTGAGGTACGACTAACGCAAACTATCCCAAACCTAACTAAGAGTGTCGTCCTTCAAGAGGGTAAGAAAAGTGGAGATAAGGCCAAGCTAGTGTGGTCTCCAAACATTGAAGCTAATCTTCACCCTATCAATGGCAGCTTCACCTTCTCCAGTAAACCAAGGGTTGAGATGGGCCAGTTATCTGAAAGGAAAGGTGGTGGAAATACCCTTAGTAGTGATCGAGGAGATACGTGCAAGCCCCACCCCTTTAATGGGTTGGTTCAACACCTAGCTTCGGAAAGCATGGAAATGGATATTCCCTCTAACTCCGGTAAGCCAGGCATTAGAGTCCCTACCACTCTCGGACCTATTATAGGGTTTGAGGCTGAACCCATGGTAGAGCCACCTGACCGATTACCTGGATCTAGAGGAAGGGAGGTCGGTGGTCTGGACCACCATTCCGCAAATTTCCCCATCTCTGATGCTGTGCAAGATAGAGCCCTGCTTCATGGGGAATTGGTGTGCAGCGAAGCTACCCAAGTGTTTCAACTAAACTATGTAATAAACATCCATGTGAAAGCGGTGTAGATGAAAATAGGAGTACTAGAGCATTACTTAACAATGATGCCTGGCACAAGATAGTCGACGGAGATGGTCAGGAGGACAGGATATAATTTGATGGAAGAAGCGAGGTTGCTACCCCCATTTGATGAGCGCCCAACCCCAAACCACCAATTAGTGATGAATATTATCGCTTGAAACTACAGGGGTGCTTTGAAGCCTAATTTTCAAAATCATGTTAGAGAGCTAGTACGAAACCATGACCCAACTATTCTTGTGGTTATGGAAACTCGAGTAGGAGGGGATAGGGCTAAGGAAATCATGGACAGGCTTCCCTTTAATGGTGCGATCCATACAGACACGATTGGCTACGCTGGCAGATTATGGTTGCTGTGGAATTCAACCAAAGTCGTTATCTCCCCGCTAGCCAACACAGAACAGGAAATTCATGTCACAGTTAAGGTTAGACCCTCTGACTCTGAATGGCTTTTTTCAGTTGTGTATGCTAGTCCTAGATTTAATGAAAGATGTGTGCAATGGAATAATCTTTTGCATGTGGCTAACCTCCATAATAAACCTTGGATTATTACGGGAGATTTTAACGAGGTGCTTGCAGATGAAGATAAGTTTGGGGGGCGGGGGGAAGGTGGATATAAACAGGTCTCTAATTTTTGAGGACTGTCTTAACGCTTGCAATATGGTAGACCTAGGAGTTTTGGTCCCTAGTTTCATATGGTCGAATCTGAGAGAGGTTAATAGCCTTATATAGGAGAGATTGGATAGATTCTTTGTGAATCCAATGTGGCATATCATGTACCCCAATGCTAGAGTCTCCCACCTTACCAGAGTGCACTCAGATCACTGCCCCATTCTCCTTGATTTTGAGCCTACTACTGATGTCCGATTGCCAAGGCCTTTTAAATTCCAAAGCTTCTGGCTCTCAGACTTGACCTTTCCAAAGGTGGTTTCAGATTCTTGGTCCCAATCTGGTACTTTGGCAGAAGCAATGGAAAAATTTGCAACTAAGGCAACAGACTGGAATCGTACTCAATTTGGCAACATTTTCATGAAGAAGTGAAGATTAATGGTTAGGCTGAATGGCATTCAAAAAACAATGGTCATCTGGCCTTCCTCTACCTTGGTTGACCTCGAGAGACAGGTGCAAAGGGAATACAATGAACTGCTAAACCAGGAGCAAGAGTTATGGGCACTGAAATCAAGGCTTAATTGGATGATGTTCAGTGATAGAAACATGTCTTTTTTCCATGTTTCTGCCATTGTGAGAAGAAGGAGAAACTGAATCTCCTGTATGAAGAACAATGTGGGTGAGTGGATTCAAGGAGAATCCCAAGTTATGGAATTTATAAAGAAGGGATTTGAGGACCTCTATACCACAAGCCACACTTCTGCAAATCTCAAACCTTCCCCAAGCCTTCATTTGCAAGTAGGCCTCACTGACGAGGAAAAAGAGAGCCTTATGGGTCCAGTGACTTCCGAATAAATTAAGAGTGCTTTGTGGACAATCAAGGCCTTTAAAGCCCTGGGCCCGGACAGTCTGCACACAAGGTTTTTTCAAAGGTTCTGGCTTATTGTTAGAGAGTCAGTCATAAAGAAGGTCAAGAAAATTTTTGAGAAAAGAAAAGTCCCTGAATTTTTGAACCAAACCAATGTTACCCTCGTCCCAAAAATTCAAGGCCTTGAAGTAATTGGAAACTATTACCTAATTAGCTTTTGCAACACGATATATAAGCTGATCCCACAAATTATAGTAGCAAGGCTTATACCATAACTAGATAAAATTGTCCCTCCAGTCCAATCAGCTTTCATACCAGGGAGGAAGGGTGTCGACAACGCGATTATTGTACAAGAAACCATCCACACTATTAGCAGGAAGAGGGGGAAGGTAGGGTATATGGCTATCAAAGTTAATTTAAAGAAGGCTTACGATAAACTTGAATGGGGTTTCATCCGTGATACTTTACTTAAGGTCAACTTGCATGAGGATCTGGTTAAACTCATCATGAGCTGCATTTCTACCACCTCCACTTCAGTTCTCTTCAATGATGGGAATCTCGAACCCTTTTACCCCTCTAGGGGCATCTGGCAAGGGGACCCGCTATCATTATATATTTTCATTTTATGCATGGACGCGTTGGGTCAGATGGTTGAAGAAAAATGCAGGGAGAAGGTGTGGAAACGGGTAAAAACTTCAAGGAATGGGATTGCTTTCTCGCATTTGTTTTTCGCGGACGACCTCGTGTTCTTTGCAAAGGTAGATGCAACAAATTGCCCTGCAATTAGGGATGTGCTAGATGAGCTTTGCAGTAAGTCAGGACAAACGATTAGTGAGACTAAATCGAGAGTATTTTTCTCCCCCAACGTGGATAGAGACACTCGAGAGTCCTTTTTACCCTCTATCCAACGTGGATAAAGGCAACCGAGGGTCATAGACTAGCTTGGAAGGCGTCTGTTGACACCTCATTTTGCAATCCGCATTTAACCTCACTTGGAGGGTAAAAGGGTAATTTTACCTTGGAAATATGCATCTTGATTCTGGTCATTGGATCCTTAATCTCATTTCACCAAAATGATCTTGATGTTGTAACAATCAAATTGACTGGTCATAAGCCCTAATCGGACCATCTCATTTCACCAAAATGATCTTGATGTTGTAACAATCAAATCGACTGGTCATAAGCCCTAATCGGACCATCAGATTGAAAATTATCATCAAATCAAGTTTTAATGGCCGAGATGCACTATCACAAATTGAGTCCGATTATATGTGATTATGAATAATTGATCCCAATTGGTTATAATTATAATCAATTTAAGATTAATAATGTGTCATAATTTGATTAGTTAGGACTACATTTTATGGTGAGGTTGTATACACCTAATTAATTAGATAGTTAAACATTAATTATTCAATTAGTAATTTGTGCAATTATATTTTAATTAGAGTAAATTTGGAACCAATTAAGTCTGAAATGAGAGTGATTGGAGCAATTTAATGTTAATTGGGAGCTAATTTGGGACCTATTAATGTTAATTGTGCTGAAACCACTTTCTAACAAATGACCTATGCTCACCATTTCATCGATATCTCTCAGAATATTTTGAATCTGTGAATGAGGTTAATTTTCCCAAACACTAGACATCTGGGGCTTCAATTTGAGTACAAGAATGAGACAATTCCAATAAGAATTGAGTCAGATATGATTTTTCAAAGTTGGCTCTACAGGCTGTTACAGTAGCTACGGGAAAACCGAATTTTGGCTTGCTCCTCACTCCCACCAATCTCTCCACTTAATGCACCAGATTTTCCCCAAGACTAAAATGAGGTCTAGGTTCATGATTCTTTGTCAACCCTCATTAAATGACCTTCCATTCATATTTTCTTCATCACTACTATATAAACCCTCCATCTCCTTCATTCCAAAGCAAAAAAAAAAAAAAAAAAAAAAAAAAAAAAAAAAAAAAAAAAAAACTTCTCTTCTCCTCTCTTGAGTTCTAGTGAAGTTGAGTAGTCTTGTCATATCTTGGTCTTCCTGAGACTCAAGGTATTGAGTGAGACTCGCTCTTCCTCTCCTAGCTCTTCTTTTCCTCCATTCTTAGGACCTCTACCAAGAGTCTCCTCCTCCACCGTATGGATATTGCATAAAGGTATAGTCCCTTTCCATAACTTATTTTTTGTGTTGCCATGATAAGAGTTTAAGATTAAAGCATGATAATAATCATTTAAATTCCTTTGAATATGTTTGAATATTCTTAATTGTTCTTATATGTTCTTCACATATTCTTGGTTGTTCATCATATGTTCATGCATGACACTAGTTTGGATCTTAAATCCACATCAAAAACATGAAAAATATGTTTATTTAATAATTCTTTTAAATTCTTGAATCTAGGATATCACCATCCACACACATTCACTAGAATTTATTTGTCAATACAAATGTAATGCTTAATAAATTGAATTAGGGTTTATCACATGCACACACTTTAAATTCAACATGTAAATTGATTGATAACATATTGGATGTTGTGATATGAATGTTGGCCACCATAGTCTAGAAGATCGGTTTTACCGGGCAAGGTGGGTGCCTAACACCTTCCCACCTTGTAACATAGCCTCCGAACTTAAATTAAGGGTTGATAGACCAATGCTTATCTTTGTAATTTTCAATTTCTATATTGTAATTAGGAGACAAAACTATGTACTTTATCTTAGATTGTATCTAGGATCAAAGCCATGTAATTTTCCTATGATCAATGTAAATTCAATTGCAAATTAATAAAATGAGGAATTTTTCAATTTTGGTTTTCTTATTTATCCCAATAATTAAATAAATGGTGACTCCATTGTAAAACCCTTAATCTAAAGGGGAAAATATAACTAGAATTCAATCTTTTGTTTGGAGATGTTACCATAATGGTATTGGAACTAGAATGTGCCTAGCGAGAAGAGGAATACAGATTGACCCCATATGCCCTCTATGCCAATCTGAGCCAGAGTCCATCATCCACGCCTTGAGAGATTGCGAGGTGGTTAAGAACTTTTGGGGTTACCTTAAGGCCGAGGATTTAAATTTAGGGTTTTTCTCAGGGAACATCCAAGAGTGGCTATCCTCAAATGGCCACATCTCGGATAAAGGAGTTTGGAGTAACCCCCCCTGGAATTCTGTCTTGTTGTTTGCAGTTTGGTATATATGGAAGCATAGGAATGGTGGTCTTCTGAAACACAAACATCTAGCAGAATGTGGGTCAGAGAGCACTTCGAGAGGCCTTGGAATTTGAGCACTGTGCAAAAACCCAAAACCTAAGTGGCAACAAGATAGTTAAAAGAATTCGTTGGGAGAAACCAGAGTAGGGATGGGCCAAACTTAATTCGGATAGGGCTTCATCGAGTAATCCAGGCCCAACGAGCTGTAGGGGCCTTATAAGGAATAAGAAGGGAGAGTGGATAGTTCGTTTCGCTAGAAAAATAGGGGTGACTAACAATTTCATTGTCGAGCTATGGGGTCTAAGAGACGGACTCATTCAATGCCTTACTCTCAGTTTACCTGCTGTCGAAATTAAAATTGATGCTAAAGCCATAGTTGAGCTACTGGCTAACCCGAGCTATTATAACCATGTTGTTTCTCCCCTTGTGGATGACTGCAGGTCCCTCCTCTCTCATGTCCATCAGACCTAGATCAAGCACTGCTACCGAGAGGCAAATAGATGCACAGATGTTCTAGCTAGGATGGGAATAACCCAAGTAGAGGACTTTAGATTATTCAGGAGTCCGCCCGTGGATGCTATTCACGCTTTAAGCTCTGATGCTAATGGCTTGTATTTAACCAGGATTTGTCCTAAGACATTTTTGGTGTCCTAGTTTTTATATATATCCCTTGTTTACCACCCAAAAAAAAAAAAAAAAATCCAAATCCAGTATGCGAATAGTACCACCTTACAACCATCTCTGGTCTGCAATATAAAGCAAAAAAATAAGAAGCAATATAAGGCACAAGTAATAGCCAGATAAGTGAACCAAAGAAAGGTATTTTACCCCTAAGATAAATTACAATTCTTCTTTATAATAAAGCATCCATCAAGATTCTCAAAAAAAATAAAATAAAATAAAATAAAGCATCCGTCAAGGAAAAAACAATACTATTAATTGTGGAATGGAAGAAGTCTCGCAAAATTCTACCCCTTTTTCATAAGCCAAGAAAATAAAAGTGTATTTAAAACTAAACAACCACTGAAAAAACAAATCTAAGCCGCAAATTCGAATTATGGATATAGGAGTTTCAGGTTCCTACATAAAACCATTGAAGTTTTATATTCGAAATTAATTTTGAACATTAGTTACCGTCATATCAACAGATTAGCTATCAAGGACAATCCAAAATAATGAGCCAGAAGCAAAAGATGCTACCACTACATGGGCATATGATTCTTGGAAGGTGCCAACCTTCATTTGACCTGCCAATATAAAGAAGTAAATTTTAATTAAAACAATCAAAGGGATTTAGCCAGAAGAAGTATAACATGGCATTTTCTAAAAAATCTGAGAATTGCTTCTTTTGTGGGTAGAGAATATCATGTGAATTAGCAATTGTCAGTTGTGTTAACGTTCACGTGGTCATTTTCTCTCTCTTTCAAATTCATATCCATGATTTTCTCTACAACTAAACATGAATTAAGTGATTTTCTCTTCCTATATAAGATACATAAATAACCCTTTGAATACCCAAAACCATGTATCATAAATCTTAAGAGATCCCTTTCAAATTCCATATTATTCATCAAAAAGCCAGGGGAGCTGTACTTGAACGAATTTTCTGAATTAGTGTGTTAATATGTACCATTTGTCGTGTAGGATTGGAATTTTTGGTGTCGCTAGAAGTTCTTGGTTTGCCCAAAGGAAATCCAAATCGGCTGGGGATGGACATATAAATGGAAAAGAAGTCTACAATTCTTGTCTTTTTTTCCAAAATCGGTGCATTTCATTGGTCTAAAAAAAGCCAATTCAAAGTGATTGTAATTAACGAGGTCTCTTTGGTTCTCACGTTTAATAACTCATTTGCACAAATATTTAAAAAGTTAAATTAGATAGGTAGCACAAAATTGGATTCTAATTTGAAATTTTAATTAAACTTTCTTTGAGCTTTACCCCCCTCTCTCTCTATATATATATATATATAAATAAGATTCCTCTCTTTTTTGCAAACCACATGTCCAAGTATGATGCACATCATAGACACGTTAACAGAGGAGCCAATGGGTAAATTTTGTTAGAATGATGAAAAAGCAAGAGGATATAAAATAGATAAGGAATAGAAACATGAGAGAATATATGAATGTTAAACCTGTCATATGTGGCACTTGGGGTAGAGCACTAGTGTACGTGTTGTACTATTGAGGTGTATGTTATGTTCTTCTGTAATAGCACAAACCATCTTAAAGAAAGCTAAATATTCATATCTGGATTAAGTCATATATCGATAACAGTGACAGATATATCTGAGGAAAAAAAATAACAATTACATATTATTTTTATGACAGCAAGGAGTGGACATTCTTCCATACATAACAAAAGTGGTGTAAACAGAAAATTTCCAATTTTAAATTTATAATTTTAGTATATATTAGTTCATGCCTATTTTTTAACGAGTCCAAGTATTACAAACAAGGCACCGGAGTGCTTAGAAAAATACCATAGGCCTTTAATTATCTTTCGACTTTGCAAAGAATTGGGTACTTCAAAGCTATGCTCTTTCTTGTTTGGAGCTAAATTATATTTTAGGATCTATGGCATCATTGAAAGTAGTAGTAACCATACTTACATTGACAATTTTTCTTGTTTTATTTTTAAAATTTGTGATACAGGCAGAGTTGGAGAGAGGTGAAACAGCAACTTCAATCATGTGCTACATGCGTGAAACAAGTCTTCTGAGGATTTTGCTCGGGAACAAATAAGTAATTTGATTAATCAAACTTGGAAGAAAATGAACAAAGATCGGGTTTACAATTTTCCATTTGAAAAGCCATTTCTAGAAACAGCAATTAACCTTCCTCGCATATCTCATTGCACATATATACCACCACGGAGATGGCCACGGAGACCCGGATTCCAAATCAAATGACCAAGTTCTTTTGTTGATAATAGCACTCATACTGCTTATATAGCAATAAATAATTTTTCAAAAGTTTGTGTCGATAAATTCATACAAATTAATCATAAACTATGTAGAGAATGTTGGGTCCTAAATTCTATGGTTGTGTCTGCGAAGAGTTTTATAATTCAACTAGTTGACACCTCCTAATATATATGACATCCAGGATTCAAACTCCTCCTTCCGATTGTAACTATTGAATTATAAAATAAAAAATTATATGATTGCGTCAAGTGATTACTTTCTATATGTTGCTAGTGACTACACTCTCCTTGCACCCAAGATTGGATTAATCCAATTTAAGGTATATTGTTATGGCAGATGCAACATGGAGCTTGTTGCAGGATCCGGAGAGCTTGGAGGGCTTAGGTACATCGGGTAGATTAGGCTTGGAAGGTCTCTTTCTAACCCATGTATTCCAACTGATTGTCTAGTGGATCAATTTCCGCTTAGAGGGCGGCAGAGAGGTTTTTCACTGAGTTCTTCGGTTTCCTTTTCGATAACACATCGGCGTGTTATCTTATATTTGCATCATTCTTCCCTACTCTTTTACATTCCATTATACTGCTGTGTTGCTTAGATTATGGATTAGAGTAGCTTGTTGTTTATCCACTTGCATTTACACTATTTCACACTTAGTATTAAGTTAGTGTAAAATCTATCGAGCCGTAAGTTTAATTTGGGGGTCTAAACAGCTCTTGTATTTTCAACACATTTTCAAGCATTCAATTGGTATCAAAGCGGGTACACTTGCTGTGGTTTTAATACCTGAGTGTGATCCTTGACTCTTTTTGAAATGGATAGGTCTCAATCCCTAAATGTTCCACTATTCTTTGATGGTAACAATCACGCTTTTTGGAAAGTCAAAATGAGAGCATTTTTATGTTCTATTGATGGTACTGTTTGGGATACGGTTGAAGTAGGTTGGACTAGGCTGGAGGCAGCCAAATCCACCTGGGATAAGGTAGCTCTTGCGGCAGCCAATGCTAATAGTAAAGCTTTAAATGCTATTTTCTGTGGTGTGTTTCCAGATGAATTTCACAGGATCTCTCATATGACAGTAGCCAAAGAAGCTTGGGAGATTTTGGAGACTACCTATGAGGGTACAAAGAAAGTTAAGGACACAAAACTCCAGATGCTTACCACTAAATTTGAAGAGCTCAAGATGGGTGATGATGAACCTTTTGATTCATTCTATGGGAAGCTCAACGAAATTGTAATTGCTAAACTCAATCTTGGTGAGAAAATTGAAGATACAAAAGTGGTTAGAAAGATTTTGAGGTCTTTGCCGGAAAGCTTTAGAGCAAAAGTCACAGCCATAGAAGAAAGTAAAGACTTGGATGAGATCAAAATCCAAGAACTGATAGGGTCTCTCCAAACATATGAACTGGGACTGCCTTCTCATAAGTCGAGTAAATCTCTCGCACTTAAAACCATCGTCGAAAGGATGGGTGATGCTTCTGAAGAAGATGGTGTGGAAAAGGAGGTTGTATTTCTTGTGAAAAACTTCCGAAAATTCCTGATAATGAAGAACAACGGAAGAAAGTTCAGTAGAGGGAAATTCTCATCCTCAAAAGATGATAGAAAAGAGCATAAGAAGAGAGAATAGAAGGAGTTTCAATTACCCCAAGGCATTGTGTGCTATGAGTGCAATGGCCATGGACATCTAAAGAAGGAGTGTCCAAATTTTCTGAGAGGAAAAGGCAACGCTTATGCCACTACACTCAGTGATATAGATTCTTCCGATTCTGACTCGGAAGGGAGCTGTGACAAAGAAGGAAATTACTCCGCCTTTATGGCCATTGAACATGTTGAATCCTCCAAGGACTTGCATCAACTTGAACAAGAACTTGGGGAGCACAGTGATGAAGAATCCATGGGGAGTGTTGAGGAATCAGATGCTGAAGAGGATAAAGATACAGCTAGTTTTCAAGAGAATTACACCTTACTTCTTGAGAAATCGGGAGAGTATACAAGGGTGGCGAAGGCGGCTGTGAAGAAGATGAAGAAAGCAGAGGAGGACTACAAGAGTCTCCTGATCAGATACAAGGAAGCAAAGTGTGAGATTGAGACATTAAATGGTGAGCTATTAGAAGCTTACACAAAAGTTAGATTTGTTGAGCAAGAGGTAGTGCAAGCACATGCCAAGATAGAAAGGGTCTCCTCCAAGAAGCTGGAAGATGTTATTTCATCTTAAAAACATTTCTCAGATAAGTCCGGGTTGGGATATACCGGAAAGAGTAGCTCATCAACCAATGTCACCAAAGAAGTGAAATTTGTGAAAGCCAAAGAGACGATTGTAGAAAAGTCTATTCCTGAGAAAGTTAAGGTTGAGAAGAAGAAGAAAGTGTCTGATTAACGGGTGGTTAATAAGTCCTCTAATCAATCAGAAGCCAAATTTGAAACTAAAGGAAGATCTCTTCCAAGATCACAATGAGGTCCTAGAATGAATTATGCTTGTCACCATTGCGGATTGTAAGGACATACCAAACCCAACTGCCATAAGCTGAGAGCGTTGAACAATGCAAACGCTCCTCGGTCACGAGGAAGAAGAAATGACAAGAGGTCTTGGGTGGTGAGCAACCAAGAAGTCAAAACAGTGATCCCGGAATGATGAACGTAATGAAGATGATCGGTGCTTTTACCAACTGCCTAGAAAGCTTCTCCAGAAGGTTTGAAAGTCCTAACTCCTGTACCCAATCCCATAGGGATATCACCCCAAACGCACGTGACGTGTGGATGACAAAGGGTACTCATACATAAGCATTACAACATGTCCATGCACTAATTCTTTCGATGTTTAGGGGCATTTGCTCATGCATCATATCATGCATTGATATCAGTTTTAGCATGTTTCATTTACCTGTTTTGCTTTGTACCAGTTTTTGTTGACCTTACTTTTCTTGTTCTGTTTTGGGTGTGTTCAAAAATTCAAAAACCCATAAAAATTGAAAAATCTTAAAAAGTTTGATCGCTTGTTTTATGTATATCACATGTGAGTTTGGCTTAGTACCTTCGTACTAATGGCATAGTGCATTTACGATCTTGGCTTGTTCTGTATGCACTTATTTCAATGTGGAAGAAATCTTGAAAACTATGTGTGACTGTTGTAAATAGATCTCCAAGCTTGTCATGAATGATTGGTCAATAGTCTTTTTGGTCTTGATACTTGCATAGAATTGTATCTATATCTCTTCCCACTTTATTTTTATGTTTTTGCAAAAAGAGCTCACCAAATGTAAATCTCAAAATGAAAAGAGATACTAAGCTGTAAAAGCTTGCCGCACATACTAGTATTTGACTAGGAAAAAGGGAAAGCGACTCTTATAATGTATTTGTATGGTGCTCAAAAAGCCAAAGGCTAATTCTCAATGTTGAAATATCAAAAATTTCAAACACCGATCTCAAAAATAGATATATTATCCAAAAAAAAAAGGATCAATTGTTATGCTTTATGCAGAAGCCAAATGAAAAGCTTCTAAGTTGTGTAATCAATGTGTGGGAGGTCATATATACTCATTTCTATAATGGAGATAGTCCACTTGATTTCATATCAATTGTGTATGACTCGATTGAATTGATCATTGAAATTTCGCTCTGGTTTAACGACTATTCTACATTTGATACTCACACACAACACACAAGACTTTGATTCAATTAATGCCTATCTCATTTGTGTGATTGTATATGTTCAAATTTGATGTGTTTGCTCAAGTACTTGTTGATCAAATCCAAAAAGATTTTTGAGTGTTTTATATGTTTTTGAAAGTGTTTTTATACTTTCGTGTGTTTAGCTTTTGGTCAAAATGCATTTTTGTGTTTTTCATCAAAATCTTGTGCAGAGGTGTTCTCGCGAGAAGCTCACGACTTAGAGCTTCCCATGAAATGAGTTTGAGGGAATTAATTTTTTCATTGTGTCACACAGAAACTCTTGCGACTGTTTCGCGACTGTTTTGCGACCAACAGCTTCTTACGAAATGTTGTTTGGCAAAAAATGGATTTTTCCAAATTCAGACAGAGGGTATCGCGACTGTCTCGCGACTTAAAACTTCTCGCGAAGATGTTTGTACTTCAGTGGCCATTCTTGTGACTGTCTCGCTACTCTCTAACCCGCGAAAAACGCGTGTTTTTAGTTTTATATAGCAGCTGTGACAGTTTTTTCAAACCACACATATTTCCCTCGCTTAACTTCTCTCGAACCTCTCTCAAACCAAAATCATTTTCTTTCAAAACCCCATCAATCCAAGCATCGTTTCTGCATTTTCTACTTCAAGGTATGTCTTTTAAAGCATTTTCTTCAAGTTTTTGGTTAGATTATGTAGAATTTTTGTTAGGGTATCAAAAATTTGGGGATTTTTCGAATATTTGGGTTGGTTTCTTTATTTTGTGCAAATCTTTCAAATTCTTTGATTGGGCTGAGTCTCATTTGTCAATTGTGCATCTGTGTTGGCCCCATGAGGCATTTTAACATGTATTGAGGGTTGATTTTACCATGTTCATGCATTGTTCATACTTAGAGTACATTTGTGCATGCTAGGTGTTTGACAAAATGTCCGAGTGACATTTTTGTGCTAAATTGGATTCAAGTGAATTCCAATTTATGGGTTTTCATTTGTTTGACCTTGTTTAACTTGTTTTGGTCATTGTTTATGTGTTTCTCACTCTTTGCCCATGTTGCACACATTAGGTACACACTAGGCACCCATCATGCACACATATGCACACACATGCATCAGCTCATGCATCTTATGCTGCACACACATGCATCAGCACATGCACACAGACGCACACACATGCACAGTTACTTATTTTCATGCATTGTTTATGTTTACTTGCGTTATATGTTTTAGCATGTTGTTTAGAGTTAGTTATGCTCTGTTTTAAGCTATTATACCTTTGTTTGGAACTAACTTGAATCTAATCAAGTTTTGTGTTCTGTTTTGTGTTTTTGCATTGTTTCCTGTATGCTTTGTGTAATTGTGCAGATATCTCCCACTAAGAATGTAGCTTCCAAGAAATCATCCTCAAAGCGAGCACGTACTGATTCTGATCACTTCAAGTCTGTTGAAGCTGATATGAAGTACAATGATTGCTACAAGAGAGCAACCATTATCCCGGCGCATTCAAAGAGAGAACTTGGACCAAGCTGTTAAACCCGGTTGGGACTGTGTACTCAGAGATCATTCGAGAATTCTTCTCAAATGCTGCTGTGGAAGATGACAAGATAGTTTGCTGGGTGAGGCACAAGGAGTTCATGATCACAAGGGACATCATTCAAGATTTTCTAAAGATTCGTCCTCCCTTTCAGCTAATGTCAGTTCAATATGATGAGAGATTGGGTTCTACTGAGGATATGATAACGACTCTTGGTGGTTCATCGAAGAAATCATCAATGGACACAATCCGGTTTACACTAGAGATGAGAACATTGAGTTATGTAATGATCCACAACCTGTAGCTAGTCACTAACCTCACTACACTATCAGCTCCAAGGATGAGATTTCTCTACGACCTTTTTACTCACAAGGAGATTGATATATGCAGTCACATCTTCCACATTCTAAAAAAGAGCATTATGAAGTAGAATTCAAGGACCATAATGTCTTTTCCCTCACTGATCATGGGATTGATTGCTAAGACAAAGCTGAAATTCCCATGTGGTCTTACTGTGGTTCAGAAGGACTATCCCATTGGTGCTCATACATTGACTAGGAGTACAACTCACATCAAAGGCTCCAAAACTGGTGTGTATCCATACCACAACCACGGGTTGAGCAGGATGAAGGTGCAGATACAGAGGAGGAGATTGATAGATTCACTTCTACTCTAGAGGCCTCAGCTCAGCCATCATCTTCTACTCCAGCACAAGGTTTGAGCAAACTTGATCGACTACTCGCTAAAATGGACCAGATGTCTACAGTACTTGATTCCCATGTGTAACACACCGTAAACCAATTTGCATACCTCCAAGGACAGATCACTGCATTGTCTTCACAGATACAAGACTTGCCCATAGCATAGGGATCAGATTCAGAGTCGGATCAATTCTAGCCTCTTTGGCCATTATGTGTAACACACCGTAAACCAGTTTGCATACCTCCAAGGACAGATCACTGCATTGTCTTCACAGATACAAGACTTGCCCATGGCACAGGGATTTGATTCAGAGTCGGATCAATTCTAGCCTCTTTGGTCATTCCAGTCAAAAAGGGGGAGAAAATTTTGAGGGGGAGCTGAAGAAAAGCTTGCACAGTGTTAGGGGGAGCATAGGCTTAGGCTTAGGCTTAGAAAGGCGGCTTAGAAACATTGGTTATTGGTTCACAAAAGGTTTAATTCTGTTACTTTTAGTCTTTATAACTGGTTTATGTTTACTGGTTTTACTGCTTTTTATTTAAAGCTTTGATACTCTGTTTTAATTCCAGTTTAATTACAGTATTTTGTGATTATCTCTATGCTTTGTGGCATACTTGTTTGTACTTTTAAGATGTTGCTAATATGTCTTAAGTACCTCACTCTTGTGCCCTTGTAGAATTTTTCCTAGATGCAAATACTTTGTATATTTTGCATTGGTTGAGTGTGGGACATGCAATTGATCCTTTGGATTGTTCTTCATTGCATTGCATGTCCGGATGAGCATTGACTTGCTAAATGTTCATTGTAGTCATTCCTTAATGACTATTTCTGTTTGATCAAGATATGCTTACATGCTTTATAGCGCTTATATACTTGATCGCATTTTACTTGTTCATGTTCGTACCTTATGTTCAACTTGTCATAAGTTAAATGAGAGTTTTGTTTGTGTACAAGTGTTTTAGGTTACAGGTACATACAAGCAAGTGCTTCACGGGTTCTAGAATTAGGTGTGAGTGAGTTTTGTCCATTGTTCCCAAACTCACGTTTAAGTCTAGAGTCTGTTATAGGGTGTTTTGTAACGGAATAGCCAAAGGGGGAGATTGTAAAGTTATTATTTACAACTATGTATTTTGTTGGCTTTTATTCCGTGCCAAATTTGATTGTAATTTTATTCAATCTTATGTATCATGTTTTTATTGTGGGATTTCATTGTAAAGATTGTGTGTTAGAGAGAGAGTGTGTGAAGACTCAAACATTTGAAGACTAAAGATTTCTCGCGGGTATGTCACGACTTAGCTTCCCGCGAAGTATTACATGTGCCCTGCACATGCTGGAATGCGAAGAGTCAGGACAGATGGAGACAGCTATGTCTCACGAGTATTTCGCGGGTAAGGCCTTCTCGCGAGACACCCGCGAGGCATTCTGTTCTGCCAACCTGTCCATTCTGATACACACTTTCTGTGCCTACACTATTTATACACACATTACCCACAAATGTTGATGAGTGCTTCTGAGAGAAAATCCTAACCAAACTCCTTGAGAATTAGAGATTGTCATACCCACAATTCTCTACACATTTTGCTTGTGGTATTTCCTCAACTCCTACCTCTCCATTTCCATACCATTGAGAGGTTGATAGTCCAAACACTTACCACACCCTTTCTAAGTGTCAAGTGACGTTTTGGTGCTGCTGGGAAACATTGGAAGAAGCCTAAGGATGGCAGATGCAACATGGAGCTTGTTGCGGGATCTGGAGAGCTAGACAAGACATGGTTCCGAGAAGCCTTGTTGGAGTAGGAGCTTGGAGGGCTTAGGTACATCGGGTAGATTAGGTTTGGAGGGTCTCTTGCTAACCCATGTATCCTAACTGATTGTCTAGTGGATCAATTTCCGCTTGGAGGGCGGCGGAGAGGTTTTTCGCCGAGTTCTTCAGTTTCTTCTTCGATAACACATCGACGTGTTATCTTGTGTTTGCATCCTTCTTCCCTACTTTTTTACATTCCATTATACTACTGTGTTGCTTAGATTATGGATTAGAGTAGCTTGTTGTTTATCCGCTCACATTTATACTATTCCGCACTTAGTATTAAGCTAGTGTAAAATCTATCAAGCCGTAAGTTTAATTTGGGGGTCTAAACAGCTCTTGTGTTTTCAACACATTTTCGAGCTTTCAATTATTTTATTGTGATGTTTATATTATTTTATTATGTTGAAAGCAAAAATAGATCCACTGTTACAGCATGTGTGTAGGTAAAATAGATAAAGTAACTTTTAGTGGAGTTAAAAAAACTAAATTTTTAGCTCTACTACTGTGAATGCTCTTAGGTATTACACAACAACAACAAAAGTAAATAATAATTATAAAGAACGTTTTGAAAGGTGGTGTGATGAGGAGAGAAAAACTAGGGTTTAGAAGGGCATAAGGCTCCTCTAGTCCTCTACTCTTAAGTTGTTTTTCTAGAAATCAAGTGGCAAGAGAAACACAATTCTTCAACTATTTAAAGCATGGGTAAAAACTAAAAATTTCTTCTCTCTATTAATTTTAGTTTCCAAAGAGAAGGTATACGTAGGATTTTGTATAAATTTTTTTTGTTATTTCTATAATATTATTTGATAACAAGCCATTGATGAGTTTGAGTTCTAGAGTAACCTAAGGGTTTCGGTTAAGGGATAAAACAAATTAACTATTGGTCTATTAGAAAATTTTAGTGGAGTTTTTCTGCAATTTGGTTACAGTATTATTTGGTTTACTGTTTCATGTAATTGAGATTTTTGGCATCAGATTTCTAGGTTGGAGTTATCATTTTAGAGTGAACATATACAATATGGAAAATTACTTTGACCTTGACCTCTTTAAGTTGGAGTTACGTGTCTATTTGACATTAGTTTCAGCTTTTAACTTTTAACTTTTAGTTTTTTTTTACAATTTTTGAAATCTCACTTTTTCAAAAATTTTCAAAATACAAGTATACTTTACTTTTAATAAAAAGTTTTCAGTAAAAAGTTAGATAAGTTATTTCCAAACGGACATTATGTTGTGTCTAGTTTATAAAGTTGGGAATGATAAGCTGCAATTCCAATTTATATATGGAAGTGAAGAAAAAAAAAAGTAAAAATAATAATAATAATTTGAATAAGCAGATCCCACAATTTCATTTGACTCAACATCAACATGTGTGCAACTGGAAAGAAATGATCAAACTTGAAATTAAGAAGACATTAGCGTACAAAAGAGGATGCTAATCCAAATGAAGTTTTTTTATATATATAAATGACTTTTGAGTTTGGACTTGGGCATTGCATTTCTCCTGGAAAACGATGAGTCATGGAATAAGGTAGACTTTATTTTTTAAGGGTAATTCGCTGGAACCAAGAGAACGTAAATGAAATGCTGCAATCTTTTTTCTTAGACGTCACTCGACCTCCACTCCCAATTCCCAAGGTCTGAACTGAATATATATTATTTGATCCAAAATAATATTACTCTTTTTATTCACGGAGATGTTAAATTATTAATAGAAAAACATCCTGCATTACTCAAACTAAATACTTCCGTCTGAGGTATTTAATGCAGGGAACGCTATGTTCAATGTGTTTTTTAGCTGCTGCTTCTACAATCGCTGGAATTAAAGCCACGTACTCTCTTATCAAAAAATAAACAAATAATTAAATCACTAACTCTAAGAACTTTCGGTGGAATCAAAAAATTTGACCATGGAATATGTGAGCTTTTTTATTTATCTGTCTACTAATTTAGGAGGGAAAAAAAATACTTGTGCCATTAAATATTAAAAATAAAATAAAAAAGGAAACTAGTTTAGAGGAAAAACAATGTGTAAGGAGTGAAAGAGGAATTGATATCTAGGCATTGCACCAAATGTAATTGCTTTCAATCTCATTTATTAAATAAATAATATTTAAAGAAGTAAAAAAAGTTAAAAATTAAAAAGGGAAATGATAAAAAGAAAAATTGTAAAACTGAAAGGGAGTAATTGCATCTTGCACAATACGCTAGGTACAAGGTATTACATTGGATCTTGATCTCCAAAAGAATTTATAGTTCCTAGTTACATGAATTTTAATAACATAATTATAAGAAGGAAAAAGTTAATTGCTGCCGTAAAGACATTAACTTATTAAATGTTTTTAGAAACTCTTTATAGAAAAAAATAAAAATTAAAAAAGTTAATTTTTTTTTAATTTTTTATATTTCCTATAAAAGTAGTATCAAAATTATTATTTTACGTCATTTGGGGTTCGACCCGCCAACACAAAAATTTGGCTAGACACTCACCCATCACTTGACACGCACTGCCTAATAGAAATAAAGTATTGTAAATGTGGTTTGAATTAATTCTTTTTTTAGAAGTAAATTGGGATTGCATAAATTAACTTTGACAAAACTAATAACATTATTTTTACTTAATTTTTTTTTATTTGAGATGGATTCATCTTATATCTGTATAATTTTACAAGAGATAATATATATATATATATATATGAAAAAAAAAAAAAAAAAAAAAACTTATCTCGTGAAATAAAGACCACGGGTCACGAGGCCTATTACGTGAAGAAAAGTGGCTGTGTACTTGTGTTCCACGAGAAACCTGTTGTTTGTAGAAATTAAAAATAAAATAAAATAAAAGCTCCTCCTCCGATAAAAATTTATGATTGTTACCTCTAGATGGCACTTGACCATACCTACGAGCTTTTTTTCAAAAATAAAAAAGATAATGTTACGAGATTGCAAAAATGAGACAAATAATTGCATGTCACTCACCTATTGCAACTTATTACCTTAGACAATATTTTTTCTATTTTTTTAAAATTATTAATATAGTATGTTGTGATTTTTTTTTTTTTTTTTTTTTTTGAGAAACAGTATGTTGTGATTTAAAACACCATTTTCATAACACTTTTATTATCTCTAAAATTAATGGTGAAAAAATGTTTAAACATATATTGGACCCCCACAAAGCGTGGGCTGTACATGGGCCATGACACCGGCTTCTCTTGTGACATAGTCGGTGCGAATATTCGTTTAACGAAGTGATACATTTAGAAAACATAATGTGAATGCCATGTTTCAGAGGAAATGAGGAATTCGAGGTACACAAAATGCATTATTTATCAGGTTTCCATGATTAAAGGTCACACTTATAAAATTCTTAATGCTTGCTTCATGTGGGGTTTAGGGGTACATGGGGTGTTAGATGGTCATGGTGAACATTTTTGTATATTAACGTCAAGGGTTGCCCTACTTTGTGGTGCTTCTGTACATTGGCCTTACTATTGCAGGTCATTTTGTTACTCAAAGTGGAGCAAGGCAAAACAAGTGGAAGGGAAGTAGGGCTGTTCTTTTCTTTCTAATTCCTCCAACTATATTTACACTTTTTTTATAAAAAGAAAATTTTAAAGAAAAATTAACAGATGTATTAAGTTATTGGTTTAAGAAATATTTTTAGAAACTTTTTATGGTAAAAGGAAAAAAACAATTGATTTTTTTGACAATTTTTTATATTTATGTGAAAATGATATTAAAATATTTTTAAAATAGTCCATTAACAAATGTCCTAAAGAAACTTGTTATTTGGATCTTATTTTTTAATACATAACTTATTATTGCTGGGACAGCCTTATAATTCACCTAATCAATGAATTTTCTTCCACGTATAGCTGGATTTTGCTGTTTGATTGGTAGCAATATGCTAGAATTCATTAGTTCATAAAGGAATAAGAATAAGAATAAGTATAATTGTTGATCTCGGTTTGTAGGCTATATTCAGGAGTGGTTGGAGATCCCCATCATGATGTTTGGTACTGACATTGCTCTTCAATTTTTTTTCCAGGACAAGTCAACTGCTACATTGACCGCATTATCAAATTGCCATTTTTAATTTTTGTTTTGATCTATTAGTTGACTGATTGTTGAAAACCTATGACAAATAAACTTGGCATTAACACGTCAGAGCCAGGTGGTTGATATCTTCTAGTGTTTCAAACTGAGATACTAAGGGCCTATTTGATTTAAAGATAGCTCAATTTTCATAACTCAGTTCTCAGTTTTTGAAAACACTCTTTTGCTATTTCTTGTTTCCATCACTCTAACTCAAATTTTTGAGTTTTGAGTGATGGAAACAAGTGTTGAAAATCAAGCCAAACACAAAATTTTTTGTGAGACCCATGTGTTTTGAGAACTGAGTTATGAAAACTGAATGATATGATCTAAAAACCCACTCATCCAATCAGGCTCTTAGTTTTCACATCTCTCAACCTCAACTATCAATATATCAAAAACTTGGATTCAGATCTTCTAGATTTCTCAGGGTACTCTACTAAATAGATTTCCTTAAATCTTTACAATTCTTTAATGATTTAATAGTTTAAATTCTGTCATGTCAGCATTCCACTAACAATATTCTTAATTGTTTTGTTTGCAACATTATTTTATTATTTTAAGAATATTGTTAGTGGAATACTGACATGACAGAATCTTGATCATTAAATCATTAAATAGTTGTTAGGATTTAAGAAAATCTACTGGTAGAGTACCCTAGAAAATCTAGAGGATCTGAATCCCAAAAACTTAGCATTAAAACAAAATTGAAATAGAAGTAAAAAAATGTTATTCTAAGAACACTTTTTAATGAAGCAAATTCATAGATGATGCTAGTAAATAGGCAATGGGGATCAATTCTACAATTAATTAAGCGTGGGTAGTTTACTCATGAATTTTCTTTTTGATGGTGTTTTATCATAAATTTGATTTCCATAAAGATGCATAGCTTTAGAATCTAGAAAATCTACTGATAGAGTACCCTAGAAAATCTAGAGGATCTGAATCCCAAAAACTTAGCATTAAAACAAAATTGAAATAGAAGTAAAAAAATGTTATTCTAAGAACACTTTTTAATGAAGCAAATTCATAGATGATGCTAGTAAATAGGCAATGGGGATCAATTCTACAATTAATTAAGCGTGGGTAGTTTACTCATGAATTTTCTTTTTGATGGTGTTTTATCATAAATTTGATTTCCATAAAGATGCATAGCTTTAGAATTATTCCATGTGCTATTCATGCAGACAATTTGACAACTTGCACTACAGACTATAGTGGCCTCCATATCCGTGTCACATGGAAAAGGACTTAACAACAAAGACCACCTTAAAATTACAATGAAAAGGACTTCACCTTGACGTCTCTCTCAGCACATTACAGAGAATTATCATATAACATTGAAAAAAATTCACTGTTCTTTCTTTTCCATTGACTGTACATCATGATCTCAATCTCTGTAAAAGAAAGTACTCTCCCCAAATTTAGCTTTGTAAAAAAGAAAGAAAAAGTGTTAAAACACCCCCAAAAGAAAAAACATTCCCCTTGCTGTACAAATATAAATTACATCAGAAATACAAATAATATGCAAAAGTTGCATCATGAACAAAGCCTGGGCAAGGGCAAGGATCTTGAATGACCATTGCTTGATACCTTTGATTTCATGATCTTTGCCATCTGCGTTTGCATTTTTCTACAAACTTTTTCCAATTCCATAACCCTCCATTGCATTCCTTGCAAATGTGCTTTGAGTTTCTCATTATCGGATATAACATCAAGTTTCCCAGCATAAAGCACAACTTGTTCACTGGTTTCGTCTTTCTTTCCCTTGCTTCTAATTTCAATCGAAGTACAGGACAAATCAGTGTCCTGTTGAGAAATGTTCGTTCCTTGGAGTAAGCTTTTGAGTTTGTACTGCTGAGAAACAACACCCTGGACAGTAGCTTTTGATGGAAATTTTGTGTTCTGAGAAAGGTGTATGCAAATTTCAGCTGAGAGCTTCTCATAATTCAATGCACAACATATCTTTAACTTTTCTTCATCTGGCAATCCTGCATGTACCTATGAAAAAATAGATTTAATCCAAACACACCCGATAAGAAAGGGTTGAATTTGAAAAAAAAAAAAATCAAGTTTATAAGCTATTGGATCCAACTAGAATTCAATGGTTGTATATACGTTCCTCTGTCAAATTAACACTCATAAAAACATGCATGAGAAAATTACTAAACTCACTATCTAATATTATGATAGTAATTAAAGAATGATACGCTATAAAAAGCTACATATTTGCAACCCTAAGAAGTTTTTGAGATCGAGTACTACCTCTAGATACATGTCCATAGCTCGGTAAAGTTCGTCACAAGAGTCCCTAGCTGAATCGGGCAGGGCCATGGCTATTGCCTGGAACTTTGAAGGTTTTAAACAAGGATCTGGGGCTACTTCTGCCATATACAAATCCATCAGGCTTGCAACTTTCCTCAATCGTATAGCAGATAATTGACTGCTTCTTCCATTTAGAAATGCTTTCAGAAATCTCAGGACAAGATTCACATCGTATAAGTAATTAATCCCATAGGGAGAAGGAACAAGCAGATTATCTAATGTTGCTTGATCCAACTGTGAACCAATCATACTCTCCAATTTATGCTTGCTGCTTTTGTTTATGTTCAAACTCATAGAAACTCGAAGAATCCCAAATAAACTCTTGTAATAAACAGAGCTCCAATCAAGAGTATAAAGCATATCAATCACAGTTTCTACAATTTTTCTCTTCTCATCAGATGTGGCAGTATAAAACTTTGACTTATGATAATAAAAGAGGAACCTACTAATGATAACATGGTTAAATTTTCGTTCGACCATTGATTTTACCAACATTTCAACCAGATTAGGACTCAGAATCAAAAGATCTTCATACCACCAAGTTGCTCTAGAGGAGCTGGTCTTTACACTCTCAGTGCTTTTAGTGTCGCAAGAAAACCGAAACCCAGAGCTGTCCGGGGAAGAAGTAGATGGACATGGACTTGCTTCATTAGTCAAAGCCAGCCTGCCAACAAGAGAATCCAAGCATTTCTGAAGTATGACTGAAGAATTCACATCTGGAAGAAGATCCTGACATTGCTTCAACACAATCAAAAGCTCAGACCATGTCCAATAGTTGATCTCTTTAAGTGATTTATCTGTTTGTTCTAATAAATTATGGGTTCCAGAGATGGAATTGTTCATTTCCATGAATTGGGCAGCACAATGCAGGAGGCATATATTGTAAGGACTTATTTGAGTCTTGCCATTGTTATAACAGAACCTAGACATGAGCTCAAAACTCTCTGCTCCTCCAGGAAAGTCATGGAAAATCACTTTAAGATTTCTCGTGGTACCTTTTGTCTTACCAAATAATTTGCTCAATCTACCCGAATATGAAGTAATAATTTTCTGCAAAGGCCATCAAGGAATAGAGTTAAATCAGAAATATCAACATGTAAGAAAAATTAATACAATTCTTGAATAAAAGAACTAGCCAACACCAATGCCCTCCCATAAAAGATACAGAATATTTATCACTGAAAAAAAAAAAACTAAAACAAATTAAAACAAAGTATAGCAGGTTCAAACCGACTAACATGTACCTCAGGAGATATAATAAGGACAACCATCAATCATTTAACAATGAACCTTTCACATTACTTTAAGTAAACCAACCAAAAGAGTGGGCTCATTGAATGATTTTAAACCAAAAAAGTGAGATTAAAAGGAAGATTCTACATCAAACACCTGCAAAAGAGCTCGGAGAGATCGTTAGAGATAATAAATTTTTAAGGACAACAGGTAAAAGATGCCTTCTAATTGCCCCTGCAAAAGAAGGGATAAAAAGAAGTAATAAATGCTAGGAAAGCAACCCTTTGTCTTCTTAAAAGGAGTGAATAAAACAAATAAAGGTGCGAACATTTCAGACCCATAACAAAAGCATTAAATGAGAAAACAATCAATACAGAATGCCCTGTCGTTAACTTGATAACAAGCAGCCAGAATGCATGAAGAAAAGCTATGAACCTATGCCCCACATCACGGCTTTATTAGGTGCAAATTTAATGGTGGACGGAAGAGACATTTATAATCATTTAAGGCATTGAGGAAGACACCGTGAAGAATAAGGGAAAAAAACCAACAAAAAAAAAGAAAAAACAAATTGCTAGGGAACGTATGAATCAGGGAACTGTAAACCTCATGACCCAAAAAAAAAGGGCATAAATTCTGCCTTTGACACACGCATAATAATCAACAAAAGGGAAAAAAAATGATATAATTGGCTATAATTCTACAGTTAAAACAAAATCAGAACATGTTACCACAAAAACAAGAAAAAACTCAGATCAGCACATATGTGAATAGCGTTGGGAATTACATGTAGAAGAAGCAATTACACAGATGAAACTCAGTTGAAGCATAGCTAACCAAACTAAATAGAACAAAAGTTGGGACTTGGGAGTCATCAGTAAACATGACATTTTACAGTGATAATTAGCAGAAAAAAATAAATATTTTGAAAACAAAGAAATGGAGAATTAGAGCATGAAAAGTACCTTGTCCACCATGAAAGTCTCTTCCCCATTGACATCCACTTCAAGATCACAGCAAATTTCCATTATAATATAAGAAAAGCCCAACTCAAATCAAGATTCCTTTTTTGGAAGTTGCATCAGAAAGAAAAGAAAAGAAAAGAAAAGAAAAAAAACTTTAACAACCCACTAGAGACAGAGACATGAGGTGGCCAAATGGGAAGTGAGGAGGTGCAGACAGAGACATATTCTGAGATGAGAAAGAAGACAAACACAAAGAGATAAACTGACTTTGCTGCTGCAAAGAGGTTGGTACTATGGTATTAGTGTATTGCTCAAATTGGTGCATGAGAGCAATGTGGGTTCTCAACTGGGATACAGAGACAAAGACTCAGAAAGAGTGTAAAAAATAAAAAAACAACAATGTGGATAATAAGACAGAGAAGCAAGATATACAATATAAGACTTGTTGAATTAATATATCAGAAAAGAAAAAAACAGTTGGAGTGTGTGTGTGAGAGAGACTAGTGACCACTAAGCTCTATCTGACATTCCCATAAAAATATACATATATCTTACTTAGAGAAAAACAAGCAATAGTTTATTGTGTACTGTGATTTTCTTTGAAGCTTAAGAATCAAGCTTTCTTTCTTCCTGGCTTCCCTCCTTTTATTCCATGTTCATCGCTGCAAGTCTCTATAGTTGTGCACCCACTATCCCATTATTTTACTCTCTCTCTCTCTAAAAAGTTAAGCATAATGACTGAAATGCCCATATGGCTTTTTTTAAGAGTGGTTTTTGGACCAACTATTTCAGTGGGTGCTGGTCCCATTGATAGATCATCTCTTTGCCCAACAATGGATCATGTTGGAAGAGAAACCCGTTTATTCCCAACTCATTGGAATATTGTCAAATAATTATGTTTTCGTCAAAGCGAAACCAGCGGGTCAATATGTCCGAGTGGTTAAGGAGACAGACTCGAAATCTGTTGGGCTTTGCCTGCGCAGGTTCGAATCGCAGTTAATCTTTCATGAGTTTTTCTCTCCTTGTTTTTGGTATTAAATTCAAGGAAGTACGCTTTGGTATTAAATTCAAGGAAGTCAATACCGTACCAGAGGCTGTACCAGTTTGGCCAGCGGTACGATATATTTCAGATACCGGCCAATACCGGTGTACCGTTTCGGGTTTACCGCTATTTTTTATATTTATAAATATATATATATATATATATATATATATGTATGTATGTATGTATGTATGTATGTATGTGTGTGTATATATATTATAATAAATATAAAAGTTTATCATAAAACATTTCCTTAATTCAGAATTAATTATTCATGGTTTTAGGTTTTAGTATCAATTAAAAGAAAAAAAAATATATAATATAAAAAATAGAAAGGTTAAAAGTTACCATTGCATACTAAGAAAACAAATAATACTAATAAGTTAATGCAAATAAGTTACAATTTTGTCCTAACAAAAATTCAAAATTTACAAAACTTTAAAAAAAAAAAAAAAAAAAAAAAGCTTTTTTTTTGTACCGGCCGGTATTGCCCGAAATTGGCCGGTACGGCCGGTATTTTTTTTGGTACGAAACAGAAGGTATTTTGTACCGGATTACTGGCCGGTACGGTATATTCCGGCGGTACCGGCCGGTACGGTACGGAATTCACTTCCTTGATTAAATTATGAATAACCAAATAAGTAAAAACAATCACTACTGATGAGGCTTTTTGCCTTCGGGGACTAAAAACCTTTCCTTTTTCTTTTTCTTTTTTCGATAGTTTGAGAAAAAAATAAATGAAGAAAATCTTAAAATAAAAAGGAAAAAAGAAAAGAAAAGAAAAGAAAAAACTACAATCTAGATCTTATATATCTTGATTCAAAATTTTGATTTGGAAAAACTAAAAAATAAATTATGTGGCCCTTGCTCTAAATTTGTTTGTTCTAGTAATGAAAGGTCACTCATTCATTCTCTTTTTAAAATTTTATTTAAAAAAAAAATCTAACTTATAAATTATATCTTTTTTAGTTAGGGTTATAAATGAATTGTGCTATTCCTAAACAACTTTGGTTTGGTTCAAGAAAAAAAAAATGTTTACATTTGCTTATTTAGCAAAGAGTAAAGCTCAAGCTCATTTTTAAACTCAACTATTAAAATAGATAAGCTTAAATATAATAATGTGTTTATAAACAAGTTTGTGAGTATGAGGTTTGATTTAAGTATATTTCATATTATATTTTTATATGTAAATATATGTTTATATATAACGTTAGATTGAATTTCTACATTTGTAAATAAGTTTTTATGATATCATATTATTATTTGTAATTTATTGATAATAAAAATAATTCATTTTGTAGTAAACATTGTCTATAATTTTTAAGAATTCAATATGGAAGAATCTAATTTTTATAATTTTATAAATGAAAATTATTATATCTAATAAATTCAAATTATATAATTTTAACTATAATTTAATTATTAATTATTAGTATAAATTTGCAAGGGGTAAAAATGACTAAATAATTTTAACAATATTTTAGTTATTAATTTTTTTTTTAGAAAATATTTTTTAATTATTAGTATAGATGTGGAACGGATAAAATATTTTAGTCATAATGTTTACCATATATGGGGAAAGAATACATTACGTAACTCATGAAGAAGTTTGGGCTTTTATTTTTATTTTTATTTTTTTTTTAGAAGAAAATAAGAACTTTGGACTTGTTTGACAAGAAAATGAACTAAGTTTAAACATTTAATTTAGTTTGGTGATGAGTTCATGCTTGACTTGTATTCGAATCAAATTAAATGAAACAATTTCTGAACTTTTAATATTTGGCTTGAGTGGTTGGATATAAGATTTGTAGGCAACCCACATTTTCTTTCTTAAAAAAAGACAAAACCAACCTTTTGACTTCTACTCCAACTTAAAGTCAATTATCAACATTTTAAGAATAACTAATTAGTAAATTAATTTTATATTATTTGTTATGATATTTTTCCTCAAATTAAGGGATAATATTTAACAACTGTTTAATTTAGGTAAAACTTTATCATTTAAATTTTAACAAATTTAAATTCTATTCAAACTAAAAGTCTATGAAAATTCTAAACCCGCGTAATGCATGGATAATACTGTAAACTCCTATGTGAGAAGGTTATATAGACTATTCAAAATATTTTAAAGTAATAACATCAATCAAATAATGTTGAGATAACATGAAGAGGTTTTTGTTAAATTAATAAAAGTATGGCTTAAATGCCATGGTTGCACCAAGTAACTACTTTCACTAGTTAGTAAATTAATTATATGTTATTTGTTAGGTTATATTTCCTAAAATTAAGGGACAGTATTTAATAACTGTTTAATTTAGGTAAAATTTTGTCATTTAAATTTCAACAAATTTAAATTCTAGTCAAAATAAAAGTCTATTATAAAAAATTCTAAACTTAAATCTCAAACAACCCACATTTTTTTTATATATAAAAAAAAAAAAAAAAAAACCCACACTTTGACTTTTACTCCAACTAAAAGTTTGTTATCAATATTTTAAGAACAACTAATTAGTATATTAATTTTATACATTTAAATTTCAATAAATTTAACTAGAAGTCTATTATAAAAAATTTCTAAACTTAAATATTTTCACGAATTTAAATTATTTTCAAACTAAAAGTATATTATAAAAAAATTTAAGCTTAAATCCCAAACAACAACCCACATTTTCTTTCTTTAAAATAAAATTAAAAAAAAAATCAACCTTTTGACTTCTACTTCAACTAAAAGTCAATTATCAATATTTTAAGAACAACTAATTAGTAAATTAATTTTATATTATTTGTTATGAGATATTTCCTCATATTAAGGGATAATATTTAACAAATGCTTAATTTAAGTAAAACTTTATCATTTAAATTTCAACAAATTTAAATTCAATTCAAACTAAAAGTCTATTATAAAAAATTCTAAACTTAAGCCCACGTGATGCACGGATAATGCTATAAGCTCCTATGTGAGAAGGTTATATAGACTATTCAAAATATTTTAAAGCAATAACATCAATCAAGTAATGTTGGGATAACATGAAGAGGTTTTTGTTAAATCAATAAAAAGTTTGGCTTAGATGCCGTAGTTGCACCAAGTGGCTACTTTCACTAGTTAGTAAATTAATTTTATATTATTTGTTAAAATATATTTCCTCAAATTAAGGGATAATAATCAACCTTCTGACTTCTATTCCATCAAAGTCTATTATCAACATTTTAAGAATAACTAATTAGTAAATTAATTTTATATTATTTTTTTATGATATATTTTCTCAAATTAAGGGATAACATTTAACAACTATTTAATTTAAATAAAGGCGAAAATACAAAACCCACCCTTTAAGTTTCACTTGAATTCATTTCAATTCTTTAACTTTACTTTCGTTCAATTGAGTCCTCTAAGTTTCAAATTTGTTCAATTAAGGCTTCTCATCCACTTCCGTTAACTACTTGCTGTTAAGTGTCTAATTTTGAAATTTCAAAAAACCAAAATAAAAATAAAAATAATTATTTTTTATTTTTTATTTTTTTAAGAATAAGAAGAAGAAGAAGAACGAATCAAGTTAATCTTCCTTAGCCCCACTTCAAACCCAAACTGTAATCATCAACTCCCTCACTACCCCCATAAACCTCTCATAACTGAATTCGAAGAATGTATTTAACTTAACATTTGCAACTTTCAATCAATGATTTCTCAATGACGAAAATATTCGATTACTCAGGCTTTCAATCAAAGCACATTTTAGATTCACATAGATCCTATAGCCTTGGTAGCATCCTTAAAAAAATCAATAGTAGGCCATTCCTCCATGGGAGAAGTAATAGAATCTTACTGTTGACACCCCATTTTGCAACCCGCATTTAACCTCATATGGAGGGTAAAAGGGTAATTTCGCCTTGGGAATATGCATCTTGATTTTGATCACTAGATCCTTAATCTCATTTCACCAAAATGATCTTGATGTTATAACGATCAAATCGACTGGTCATGAACCCTAATCAAACCACCAGATTGAAAATTATTATCAAATCAAGTTTTAATGGCTGAGATGTACTATCACAAATTGAGTCCGAATATATGTGATTATGAACAATTGATTTCAATTGGTTATAAGTGTAATCAATTTGAAATCAATGATGTGTCATAATTTGATTGGTTAGGACTACATTTTATGGTGAGGTTGTATACACCTAATCAATTAGATAGTTAGACATTAATTATTCAATGAGTAATTTGTGTAATTATATTTTAATTAGAGTAAATTTGGAACCAATTAAGTCTGAAATGGAAGTGATTGGAGCCATTTAATGTTAATTGAGAGCTAATTTGGGACCTATTAATGTTAATTGTGCTGAAACCATTTTCTAACAAATGACCTCTGCTCACCATTTTATCAATATCTCTCAGAATATTTTGAATCTATGAATGAGGTTAATTTTTCTAGAAACTAGACATCCAAGGCTTCAATTTAAGCACAAGAACGAGACAATTACGATCAGAATTGAGTTAGATATGATTTTATTGTCTCTACAGGCTGTTACAGCAACTACGGAAAAACCAAATTTTGACTTGCTTCTTACTCCCACAAATCTCTCCATTTAATGCACCAGATTTTCCCCAAGGCTAAAATGAGGTCTAGGTTCATGATTCTTTATCAATTCTCATTAAATGGTTTTCCATTCATATTTTCTCCACCACTACTATATAAACTTTTCCTCTCCTTCATTCCAAAGGACACCAAAACCCCCTCTCTTCTCCTCTTTTGAATTCTAGGAAGTAGAGTAGTCTTGTCATATCTTGATCTTCCTAAGACTCAAGGTATTGAGTGAGACTCACTCTCCCTCTCCTAACTCTTCTTTTCCTTCACCCTTAGGACCTCTACCAAGAGTTTCTTCCTCCACAATATAGATCTTGCATGAAGGTATAATCATCTTCCCTAATTGTTTTTCATGTTGCCATGATGAGAGTTTAAGATTAAAGCATGATAATAATCATTTAAATCCCTTTGAATATATTTGAATGTTCTTAATTGTTCTTATATGTTCTTCACATATTCTTAGTTGTTCATCACATGTTCATACATAACACTAGTTTCGATCTTAAATCCACATCAAAAACATGAAAAAAATATGTTTATATAGTAATTCTTTTAAATTCTTGAATCTAGGTTATCACCATCCACACACATTCACTAGAATTCATTTTTCAATCCAAATGCAATGTTTAATAAATTGAATTAGGGTTTATCACATGCACACACATCAAATTCAACATGTAAATTAATTGACATATTGGATGATATGATATGAATGTTAGCCACCATAGTCTAGAAGACCGGTTTCACCGGGCAAGATGGGTGCCTATCACCTTCCTACCTTGTAACATAGCCTCCGAACTTAGATCAAGGGTTAGTAGATCAAGTGCTTTTCTATGTAATTTTCAATTTCTAGATTGTAATTAGGAAACAAAACTATGTACTTTATCTTAGATTGTATCTAGGACCAAAGCCATGCAATTTTCTAATGATCAATGTAAATTCAATTGCAAATTAATAAAATGAGGAATTTTTCAATTTTGGTTTTCTTATTTATTCCAATAATTAAATAAGTGGTGATTCCATTGTAAAACTCTTAATCTAAAAGGGAAAATATAACTAGTTGAACCTCCAATTTAAGAGGCAATAACACGACTCCACCCATTCACGTGGGTTTGGCCTAACATCCTAAAAAATTGGGGTTGGGGGCGCGGTCTCTCACTGTGGCGACTCCGCTGGGGATATTGAGGGCTAAGTTTCAATTAGATTATGGTGGCCAACCATGTCATTATTTGTTTATTGCTTTTTTGAATACAACATGTCTAATATGTCATTATTTTGCATGTCATGCATCATTTGCTAGAACAAAATTTATTTTATTTGTGTGCTCGTCCGGAAGCCCGGTAGTATTAGCCGTGGATTGTGGTCTTCCTGAGACTCACATACCCAGCGGTGAACCTACCACCCACCGCGACAAGGATCATCATGGTCATGCTATGGTGGTTCATAGGGACAAACAGTACCGTTCAGACCAACGCGGCGCTCCAGGCATCACACGTTGGGAGGTACGATGTCCTAGCTTGAGGGGACCTTTAACCTACCTTCTACCCATGTTGTAATAATCCATAAAACCTACCTTTAGGTAGGTCCATGTAAATTGCATTGCATTATGAATGTGTTTGGCTATTGTTTGAACCGTGATGAGCCTAAGTCCAACGCTTGAGCCCATCATAATTGTTTGAACCATGTATGCTATGAATGAACTCAAGCCCAAAGGCTTGTGATTGAACTCTACTTGTTATGGAAACCAAAAATTGTTTCTTGAATCATTCTAAGCCCAATACTTGAGCTCATCAAAGGTGTATACGCATTATCAACATCAAAGGCCAAAAACTCACAAGATGCATGCATTTCAAGTGCAAGCCCAAGCCATTTCAAGCAAATATCAAAAGATCATAATCAAGGTTCAAGCCTTCCAAGTGCAAGCCCAAGCCATTTCATCATAATCAAGGTTCAAGCACACCAAGCCTCGAGCATCCTAAATGGACCAAGAAGAAGCAAGTGGCCCAACTTAGCCTCACTTCACATTTGGTTTGCAACATCATGGTTAAGCTTAAAGTTTGTTTGTTTATTCCATGTTTCTATATTTCTTTGAATTCTAAAAATCCATGTAGCATTTGATGTACTTTGTTCATATATATATTCCAAAAAAAAAAATTCAAAAAAAAAAAATCAAAATTCCCAAATCTTTCCCAAAAAAAAAGTCTTCGAACTAGGGGCATTGGGCCCTTAAGTCATGTATAAAAAAAAATTCTTTTAACTAGGAGCATTGGACTTCCTAGTGACTTTTTCAAAAAGGCCCATTTTTTCTTTCAAAGATTTCAAGATTCTCTAAAAGTCTCATTTTCAAAATGGTACATGAGGATCCTTTGGACAAAACATTTTCTAAATCTTAATGTTTAAAAGCTTGAGCAATCAACTGGTACTAAGAAATGATTAATTTCATTTGATCCATGTAAAGACTTTTGCTACTTGACTTAGAATATAAGAAGAAATTGTCTTAAAAGGCAATCAAAAATAATCCATCCATCGAAAAATCCCACGAATCCAAGCACTCGATCCAATTTTCAAAAGTCTTTTGTTTCACAACATTAGAGCATTCATACTTTTTCTTTTAAGATGAATTTATTAAAAGAACTTAAGTCACTGTGCTTACAAGCAAGCATTACTAAGGATAGGAGGTCATCTTTGGTTAAACAAGATTTTTCCCTAATACCTAGAACGATCATTATCCATTGCTAGCCCATTTGAGGCTTTAAACACTTAGCCTCTTTTTCACATGAACCCACTAAAATCTAAACCTAGGGTGGGAAAAACCAAAGTATGCATGCTTTAATCTCATGTTGAGGAGGAGTCAACCTTGTAGCTTTGAAGCTAATGGATAAATTTCTCCTAGAAGACATGAAAGACAAGTGGAGAACTCATTAGGCTAAAGAAAAGAGATCATTAAAGAAAAATGAGGTTTCACAATCAAGGAAAGAGAAATGAAATTCCATCAATGTGAAAAAAAAGCGTCCGTAAAGTTGAAGAGCTTAAAATTCATTGTGCCAAGAGGAATACAAGATTCATCTAAAAGAAAGTTCATCAAAAAAGGAAAAGATTCATCAAGCATAGAAATGTGCAAGTGCATCGAGGCAAGAAAGGTGTAAAAAGAATGCATCAAAATGACTTAAGTTGAGAAAAACAAGGGAGGCAAAAGATCCCCAAAAAAGTTCATTCAATCAAGAGATGAAAGATAACAAAAAAAAAAAAAAAAAAAAAAAAGCCCATTAAGAGAAGGAAAACCCTAGCAAATTGAAAACTTGAAGATGTAACCTAAAAAGAAAATGATTTTACAAGATGAAAGTCTAAATGTATGATTCAAGGGAATGAGCATAAAAACAAATTTTGATACAAGTAATCAACGAAGACTAGTGAGAAGATGGCAAAGAAGAAATGGGAAAACTCCTCCAATACTTGATTTTTGAGTAATGCATACTTGGGAGAACATTATTGGGAATTTTGACCCTTTTTACATCATTCATTTCATAACCTAAACCCAACCTATATTGCAACCCATGAATAAGACCTCCTTGAAGTCTTGCTAATTGTAGGCGCATCTTAAACTCTAACAATATTTTTCTCTTGAATTAAAAAGGAAAAGTGCTTAAAATTGGCAAACCCCAAAGGATGATATGTTCGAGGATAAAATTTCTCAACTTCTCAAATCCTCAAAAGAACTTCCAAACCTGGAGCACTCTCCTTGTTTGCACCCAACAATGTGATTTGTAAATATTATCACATTTCATTTCTTGATTGCCTTTGGAGAATTAATCTGACGATGTTTAAAAGGATGAAGCAAATTTGATCACATAAGTTTAATGATCTTGATCCTTCCTAATCAAAGAGATTTGTTTGATTCTTAAACACTTTGATTTGCCAAAATGGTTGTTCAAAGGATCACCTCTTGTTCATTAAAAAAAAAAAAAATCATTCTTTTTCAAAATCCAGTTTTCTTGAACTACGTCTTGACCTAATCCTCTATGAGAGAGGTACATAGGTAGCCTTCCAGAGGCTCGGTCCCATTCACCCAAACAACCTTAGAGAACAAAGTCAAAACAATGTGACAAAATTGTTTAGGTGCATGTTAGGTTAAGCCCATTTGTTTGGATTAAGCATGTTTAAACTTGGAGCATTAGCCTATTTATATTGTGTGCAAGTTTTCATGATAATTGGTTTCTAACAAGCTAGAGAAAGAAAGTCTTGTTGTAGGAACCAAGGATGGCGAACCATGATCTTTTTTCATGTTTCCCAATGGTCACAACATCAAATGAATTCAACTTAAATCTAAGCAAGAAATATGCCCTGAACTAGGACCATTGGGAATTAAGCAAGGATTTATCCAACAATCCGCATCAACTTCCATCCAAAGTTATTCTCATTCAAAGGATAGCTTTTTCAAAAAAAAAAAAAAAAAAAAGAGTCATTATGTATAAATCTTCATCTTCATCTTCCTCACTTTTTGATAATGAACAAATCTTCATATTTCAAAAAAAAAAAAAAAAACAAAAAAAAAAAACAAAAAACAAAAGAGAAGAAGAAGGAAATTTTCAAAAAAAGGCCTTGGGACTAGGGGCATTAGGCTTATACTTCTTAGGTTACCATATAAAAAAAAAAATTCATCAATCAAAATTTTCAATTCCTTCAAAAAAAAAAAAAAAAAAAAACTCTTCAAACAAAATTTTCAAAAAAATTCAAGATTTCCAAATTAAAAAAAAAAAAAAAAAATTCATCAATCAAAATTTTCAATTTCTTCAAAAAAACAAATCTTCCTTAAATTCTTCTTCAGGAATAGAAAGCTATGATCCTCTTCCATATTCTCCAATGGTGCAACATTAAGTCAATTGTCACCCTCAGCATTCATCGAAACATCGAATATGTCCCAAACTAGGGGCATTCACCAGGTATGCTAAAGTCTTTTCAATGAATAACTTCATTATTAATTGAAAATATTTATTTTGCAGGTATTAGGGTAAAAGGCCCACACACATCGGTATGAATAATGCCTTCTAAATCCTTGGACCTCTGGGAAGCACGTCCAAATTTCAATCCATCGGACCTCTGGGAATCAAGTCCAAAATTCAATTTCAATGGACCTCTGGGAAGCACGTCCAAACTTCAATCCATTGGACCTCTGGGAAGCACGTCCAAACTTCAGACCATCGGACCTCTGGGAAGCACATCCAAATTCAAATCCATCGGACCTCTGGGAAGCACGTCTAAATTCAAATCCACGGACCTCTAGGAAGCACGTCCAAAATTCAAATCCTTGGAAATCTGGGAAGCACGTCCAAACTTCAATCAATTGGACCTCTGGGAAGCACGTCCAAATTCAAATCTATCGGGCCTCTGGGAAGCACGTCCAAACTTCAATCCATCGAACCTCTGGGAAGCATGTCCAAATTCAATCCACAGACCTTTAGGAATCACGTCCAAACTTCAAACCATCAGACCTCTAGGAACCATGTCCAAAATCCAATTCCATCAGACCTTTGAGAAGCACGTCCAAATTTCAAATCCATCGGACTTCTGAGAAGCATGTCTAAACTTCAATCCATCGGACCTCTAGGAAGCACGTCCAAAACCTCAAATCCATCGGACCTCTGGGAAGCATTTCCAAAATTCAAGATCACGACTAAAATCCTCATTTTGTCGTGACTACTGGTAAGCATGTCTTGTATTCATTTCTTTTCCAAAAAAAAAACAAAAAAACAAAAAAAAGCTGCATGTATGAACTACGTTTGGACCTAATTCTCTCACCAAGAGGTACGTAGGAAATCTCCCTTAAGATTCGGTCCACATTTTGATCCACAACATGACCATCTGCATTTGTATCTACATGCATCATACATTCACTACGGTTAAATACTGGTTGCAAAGTTAGGTGTCTCTTTTATACATTGACATTCGCTTTTCAAGCTTTACCAATGAGGGGCATTTTGTTGACACCCCATTTTGCAACTCGTATTTAACCTCACATGGAGGGTAAAAGGGTAATTTCGCCTTGAAAATATGCATCTTGATTCTGATCACTAGATCCTTAATCTCATTTCACCAAAATGATTTTAATGTTATAACGATCAAATCGACTGGTCATGAACCTTAATCAAACCAGCAGATTGAAAGTTATCATTAACAATTGATTTCAATTGGTTATAAGTGTAATCAATTTGAGATCAATGATGTGTCATAATTTGATTGGTTAGGACTACATTTTATGGTGAGGTTGCATACACCTAATCAATTAGATAGTTAGACATTAATTATTCAATGCGTAATTTGTGTAATTATCTTTTAATTAGAATAAATTTGGAACCAATTAAGTTTGAAATGGGAGTGATTGGAGCCATTTAATGTTAATTAGGAGCTAATTTGGGACCTATTAATGTTAATTGTGCTGAAACCATTTTCTAACAAATGACCTCTGCTCACAATTTTATCAATATCTCTCATAATATTTTGAATATGTGAATGAGGTTAATTTTTCTAGAAACTAGACATCCAGGACTTTAATTTGAGCATAAGAACGAGACAATTCCAATCAGAATTGAGTCAGATATGATTTTTCGAAGTTACCTTTACAAGCTGTTACAGCAGCTACGGCAAAACCGAATTTTGACTTGCTTCTCACTCCCACCAATCTCTTCACTTAATGCACCAGATTTTTCCCAAGACTAAAATGAGGTCTAGGTTCATGATTCCTTGTCAATTATCATTAAATGGCATTCTATTCATATTTCCTCTACCATTACTATATAAACTCTCCATCTCCTTCATTCCAAAGGACACCAAAACCCCCTCTTCTCCTCTCTTGAGTTTTAGGAAGTAGAGTAGTCTTGTTATATCTTAGTCTTCCTGAAACTCAAGGTATTGAGTGAGACTCACTCTCCCTCTCCTAACTTTTCTTTTCCTTTACCCTTAGGACCTCTACCAAGAGTTTCTTCCTCCACTATATGGATCTTGCATGAAGGTATAATCATCTTCCCTAATTGTTTTTCATGTTGCCATGATGAGAGTTTAAGATTAAAACATGATAATAATCATTTAAATGATTTTGAATATGTTTGAATGTTCTTAATTGTTCTTATATGTTCTTCACATGTTCTTGGTTGTTCATCACATGTTCATACATAACACTAGTTTCGATCTTAAATCCACATCAAAAACATGAAAAATATGTTTATATAGTAATTCTTTTAAATTCTTGAATCTAGGTTATCACCATCCACACACATTTACTAGAATTCATTTTTCAATCCAAATGCAATGTTTAATAAATTGAATTAGGGTTTATCACATGCACACACATCAAATTCAACATGTAAATTAATTGACATATTGGATGATATGATATGAATGTTGGCCACCATAGTCTAGAAGACCGGTTTCACCGGGCAAGGTGGGTGCCTAACACCTTCCCACCTTGTAACATAGCCTCCGAACTTAGATCAAGGGTTAGTAGATTAAGTGTTTTTCTATGTAATTTTCAATTTCTAAATTGTAATTAGGAAACAAAACTATGTACTTTATCTTCGATTGTATCTAGGACCAAAACCATGTAATTTTTTGATAATTAATGTAAATTCAATTGCAAATTAATAAAATGAGGAATTTTTCAATTTTGGTTTTCTTATTTATTCCAATAATTAAATAAGCGGCGACTCCATTGTAAAACTCTTAATCTAAAGGGGAAAATATAACTAGTCAAACCTCCATTTTGAGAGGCAATAACACGACTCCACCCATTCACGTGGGTTTGGCCCAACATCCTAAAAAAAAGGGGGCCGGGGGCGTGGTTTCTCACACTTACATTCGTTGACTGACAATTAGAATAACAAGCTTATTCCAATGACCGAAACTGCAAAATAAGAAAAACACATACAATATCACACTAATCTTAAAATATTTCATTGGTCAAAACTTCCAAAATAAAACCTTCCAAATTGACCAAATTCCAGTTGCAAAAATCAAAAGAAAAGAGAGGGAGGGAGGGAGGGAGGTTTATGAGTATGAGGAATTCAAAGTGTTGGTCACCAACTCCTTGGTCTAGTTTGTGGGCTAGTGAAGGGTTTGAGAACTAAGGTTTGATTATGAAGTGGGGTTGAGGAAGAGATGGAGATAGAAGAGAAGGTGGTGAAGGTAAAGAAGAATGGCATTTCTTGGTTTGGTTTACTGTTCGTGTTTCTTAATTATGTAGATCTAGGAAACCATATATGTTTTTTTTTTTTTTTTTTTTTTTTTTTTTTTAAGATTTGTAAAAGTAAAATAAAATGAAAACAAACAAACAAAAGAAAATTAGAAACTTTAACGGCAAGCACTTAACAGAATTATACAGAAGCTTTAATTGAACATATTTGAAATTTAAAGGACTTAGTTGAACGAAAGAAAAGTTAAGGACTAAAATGAATTCATATGAAATTTAAAAGGTGAGCTTTGCATTTTTGCCTTAAATAAAATTAAAAGTCTATCATCAAAATTTTCTAAACTTAAATCCCACACCTCACTTTTTTTTTTCCCAAGATGCAACTTATGCTTATATTTTAATTCAATAAATTCATCTTTCTTATTATTTTTTGCTTCTAAATTTGCATGCAATTAGGGTATAGATTAAGAATAGCCCAAATAGGAATGATCAAACTCATACCACATCTTGTATTAAGAAATTAACACAAATTACAAAGATAATTTTAAAATATAAAAATAGATAAACACTTATAAAACTCTGAACTCTAAATAATTGGAACTTAAAGTAATTTTTTATTAAAACTTTTTATTTAGTTTATAATTTATTATTACTATTTATTTAATAATTTAGTTTTAATTATTTTTAAAATTTTTAACTTACATGTGAATCTTCATCAAGTTGGGCATTGCACGGAAATAATACTAGTATATACATTATTTCCCAAATTCTTCGTCTACTCTCTCGCACTCCTTCTTTCTCCCCTCTCATATTTCTCTTTTTCTTCCTTCACTAGTAGTTAACCTGTGTTGCCTTGCGACACGTGGAAAAACTTGATATTAATTTTAAAGTTATGCATTGAAATGTCACATGAAATTTTATTCATTATTGCATATATAGCTGCATAGATTACATTTATCTTACACATTTCAAAGGCAAATAAAATAATTTCAACATTTAAAATACCAAATTTACATATAAATAGTAGATTTTCAAGCCAAAATATACATAGCAGATAGATAGATAGATAGATAGATAGATAGATAGATAGATAGCAATCACTTAGCCAAATCTACTAAGTTTTCATTGCCGCCTCCATCCCACCTTCTATTCCCCGTCCACCTCCATTTATAACCTCCCCCTCTCAGCTAATGTAAATGTAATTAGTATTCATTTAATAGGATTTAAATGATGAGAATATAAAACCCCATGAATTTATTATTTGCGTAAGTATAAATTTCTTCATCCAAACACAACATTGATTCATTCATTTTATGTCTTTTAAAATTTAAAGGGTTGTATACAAGAAGAGATAAGTATCTCGTACATCATTGTTGAGCATTTATATAGTCTAAACAATTATCAAATGCTTTCCTATTACTTCCTTAACAACCTTGTTCTTCTTATAAAGGACACCAAATAATGCTACTGAATTATAAGGCTCTTGACAATTTATTAGGCTTTTATGTACATAATTTAGGATTTATATAATATCAATAATATGTTCCTTCAATCATTTGAAAGAGAAGATTATTGAATTACACCCACTAATTACAATCCTCGTAAAATAGTGAAGGAAAAAAAAAATTTCCCTCCCTATAGGATGGTTAGAATGTATTTGGAAAATATTATTTTCATTTGTTTGCTTATTAGAAAAAAAATTGGTAAAAATTTATGAATGTTCAAAATGTGTATAAAACACAATGAACGTTTAGACCCAAAATTACAAATTATCAATTCAAGCTTATAATCAAACAATAAATGTGCGGAACATGAACATAAGCTAATACAGAATTGATAAACAATCTAAACCATAAATAATCACAACCACAGCAGTAATTAAATGGCAAAGATAAAGGAAAAAGAGATGCAAACACAAGGACAACACTCAATGTGTTATCGAAGAGGAAACCGAAGCCATCGGCGTAAAACCTCTCCGCCGCCCTCCAAGCGATCAATAATCCACTAGAAAATATAGTTGGGATACATGAACAGCAATAAACTCTCCAAGCCTAATCTATCCAGTATACCTAAGCCCTCCAAGCTTCTTGCTCCAACGAGGTTATGCCGAACCTATGTCTTTTCTAGCTTACCGGATTCTGCTATAGTCCATAACATCAACCAATATGAATTGGTCCCTTCCTAATTGCTTCCCAAAGCACCAAAAAGCCTTCTCACAAATGTGGGTATGGTGAGAAAATGATTTGGCTAAGAACCTCTCAAGGATGTAACAATAGAGTGGGTGAGAGTAGAGGAATTTGAAGAGTCTCTTAGGTGAAGATTGTGGATGAATCAATCTTGTTTTTCTCTAGAGTTTCTCTCTCAAAATTCTCTCTGGAAGCTCTCTACAATTCGTGGGTATAAGGGTCTATATATAGTGGTGTATGTTTGAAATACAAAGAGTCAATTTTTTCAAAATAGAGCTGGCTGGTAGCTTGGCCTCGCGACTTGACTGAGTCGCGAGTTCAAGCCGTGAGGTAACTGCATTGCCAGTCTGGACTTTTTGTCCTGTAGTGCAACAGCTGGCATGACGCTTCAGCTTCCCACATGCTTGACACGCGACCATCTTCTGGTGGTTTACCAGTCGCAAGCCACCCGCGAGTTCCAGTCGCGAGTCCTTGCTTCTTTTCACAATCTTGAACATTTCTTCACACTCTCTCACATACTACCCTTACATGATTTTCACCTAAATACAGGATTTCTAAATGCTGAATTACAAGCAAATATGGCAGTAATAAAGCCAACAAAATGGTTGATTAAATTCAACCTTAAAATATAATTATATTTGAAAAAGATAAGATTTAAAAAATTAGCAATAAAATAAACTATACAATTAAAAAAAGTTGTAAGATTCATTTTATGATAATTACTTTTTATTATTAGGTCAAGAGATCAATGACTTGTTTTTAGCCACTCCTTTATTCAAGGATAAGAGACATTACTTATTGATCTAACTACAATGAACCCACACTATATTTACCAATAAAACATTTAAGTTTATGCCCAATTTATTAACAATGTATTGATTTATATAGATTTTAGACCTCTATGGTGTATATGATGTATATTGTCACCACATCTAGAATATGCTTTATGGCCTATAGGTAATCTGGAAATTGAAAATTTAAAGGAAAATGCTAGTTATTACATATTGAGCAAGAATTTTATGCAACCTAAATTGCAAAAAGATTTATGCAAACCACTACGTTGTGGTTAAAAAACCTATCTTTGTGTATTATGTAAGTAAGTCACATGGCTTATTAAAAATGACATATGATTATAAGTACACATGAATAAATTTTTTTTTAATCACGATGTGGTGGGTTGCATAAACATTTATGTAACCCAAATTGCATTAAAAAAAAAATCCTAAAATTACTACCAAAAATACTTATAAACTGATATACTAAGAATATGAATGATGTCACTCTTTTTTAAAGGATAGAAAATAAGATTAGTGCCATTTAAATAATATAACAAATAAATATTTAAATTATTTGTTAAATTAGTGACACGTACATCAGTTTATAAATTTTTTTTTTTTTAGATAATATAGACTACATCAATTTATAATTAAGCTTTGCATATTAATATTTGTATTAGATTAGATGTTGCATTACACTTTTTTATTTTTTAATGTTGAGAATCAGTATTACTGGAATCTATATATTACTAAAAGCTGAAGCGTAGCATTTAATGTTGCTACGCTCTCATTGAGCCATGTCAGCAGCCATGTCATTATCAATTTTTTTCCAATTTTTTTATAAAATTTTTTAACATTTAAAGTGAATTAAAAACTCTATTATATTACAATCAAAATATCATATTTAATTTATCTTCTTTTTAATTATTCTTATTTATTATTAAATTTTCAATTCCATTTTAACTTTTCATATCCCCACTACTCTCTACCTTAACTTTCTTCAACCTTTCTCATTCTCAACTTTTCATATCCCCACTACTCTCAATATTAATATTATTCTATCTTTTTATCTTCCTTTATTTTTGACTCTTCTTATTCTTATCCTCATGCTATAAAATTATCATTCTCCCTCTTATTCCATGCATAATTTCTATTTTTCCACACACAAAAGCCTCTCTCTCTCTCTCTTTATATATATATATATTCCTTCAATTTTTGGTATATATATATATATATATGTTTTTAATTTTAGTGTAATAGGTTGACCATCAAAACATATTGATGCAGTATTGAAAGCTCCACCAAATGCATCGCAGAAATCAGTTTTAGACTACTAGAAGTCAGTTAGTTTGCCAAAATTGGAATTGACAGGTAATCCAGCTTGATACGATTTAGTTTTATATTTTATGTTGTTATCTTTTTTATTCTCATTGGTTGTTAAATGTTATATTAATTCATTATAAAGAAAGTATATAAAAATATAATATTATTTTATTACATAGCATAACTAAAATAATATTGTGTTTATTGCTATACATTTCATTTTTATTATTTTATTCTCATCTTATTTTATTCAAAATTTAAATTTAGCAACGTCCTCCATATCATAATTATTTATATTTTGTCTCATTTTTTTAAAAATTAAACGTATAATATTTTATTCAATAAATAAAAATTGTTCTTATAAAGTCTTCCCATGAAATGTTACAATGCATCAATGGAAAAATGAAATACAAAAAAAATATCAATTTAGAAACACTCAATTAAAAAAAAAAAAAAAGAATAAACAATTTTCTTATAAAGTATTCCCATAAAACGTTACAATGCATTAATAGAAAAAGAGAATACAAAACACATGCTATTTTAAAAACACTAAATTTATAATAATAATAATATCAAACCAAACATATCATAAAATAATAAACTAATAGTTATGGATGTACTAACTTCATGGCAGCAAAATGGAATAAAATAAAAATAAAAATAAAAGTTACTATATGCATATTTAGTACATTAGAATTATCATCAAATTTGGGAAAACATTAGGATGTTAACAAAGAGGGAGAGAAAGAGATTAGTAAAAGAAATCAAACGTCAATTAAATAAATTAATTAGTAACCGTTAATTGGAAAACAAAGGGAGACCGACGGCTAAAGGAGTAAAAAATTAATTAAAGATGACCTTACGAATGTTATTATAAACTTTACAATGCAAATAAATAAATCGTTAAATTCACTTAATTAAATCATATAATCAACAATTAAATAAAATCATACAAAATTTAAACTTGAAACTCATCAAACTCTAATATAGAAAATCATATTTATTATCAAAAGTAAAAGGAAAACGTTCTTCAGTAATAATAGAAATATATAAGAAATAAAGATGAAAATTTTCAAAATCTTTTTTTTTTTTTTGATATTTCATTTAACATTATTTATAAATTATAAAATATAAAAAAAAATTCCTTAAATGCTTATATTCTTCACACACCATGACTTTTAAAATCTAATGAAAGGTTCTAAGAATTTAACTCTCATTTAATGCCTCTATTATGAAAATCAACAGCCAATAAAATATGATAATAGTAAGAAACGTTATAAATGAGAAAATGAAAAAACTAATTAGCCACTATTATTATGGAATAGATGTCTTTTTTTATGCATCTAAGAAAATGAAATGTATAGGGTTTATTTATTAAGATACATGTAAAGATTCACGTTAAAAAAATACGTAAAGTTTAAAAAAAAAAAAAAAGAATATGTAAGGTTTTTATTAACTTAAAAGACAATGAAAAACCAATTTTTAATTACTACAACCATCGCTACTCTATAAATCACATACAACACTATATTCAATATCCTAAACAACATAGTTAGACCCTTTTTGATATACACAACCATATTCAACTTATAAATTACAACCCAAATCAATCTTACAATTACACAATCAAAGCATGAACATGTAACATGTATTACCTTCTGAATTATTGTTTGGAATTTTCACAATTATTGAAAGAGAATCTCCAAATTTAATTTTTAGAAAACATCAAGACAAGGTGAATTTTATTCTTTTTAACTTCCATAGAAAAAAATATTACGCACATTATTTCAACCCTTATGGAAAAGAAGGTTTACATGTAGCATGTAAAACATGTTTAATTGACTTAGAGATGTAAAAATTAGTCAACCAACTATGCTAGAATTAAGGTTTCAAATTTTAAATAAAACAATTCTACAATAATAAAAAATTATTTTGTGATAAATATGATTATGAAATGCATTACTTTTCATTAAATTAGTTCAAATTACAAAATAATAATAATAATAATGAGATCACCATAAAAAATAATCACGCGCAACGCGCGGGTCTGCGACTAGTTTCAATTTAATTGCTGGTGGCACTGCACAACTTTTTCGTTTATGCGAAAAAGCAAAAAGAAACGGGAGTTACGTGATTCTGATTCACAATATTCAAGGGCTGCTTTACCCCATATGCAAAGTTTATACGTCTTATTTACTCTTCTCACAAGTCACAAGTACCATTGAAGCAATTTCCAAGTGTCCCATACTTTATTTTTTTGAGAACTAAAGTAGACCCTTTAAAAAAAACTAAATACCCACACACACACACACACACACACACACAATCAAACAAACAAACATCCAAGAGGTGGGGTACTTTTGATATTCTCGTTAAATAATTTGGGCAATAGTCTCTCCACATTCATCTTCTCTAGACTGGGCGGATGCATCATTGATATGATCATGAGAATCATTGTCCAATCATCTACCCGCCCGGTCAAGCGAGAAAGCAATTCTACAATTTTTTTTTTTTTTTTTGGCGAGAAAGCAGTTCTACATTAATTGTTATGTGACCGAGCACCTTATCTATTATTTTTCTCGCAACTTACCAAAGTGGTCAACTATAAATCATAGACTATTTATTTGACATGAATCATGAATGTACCAATATGTTTTTATCTATTAGTCATAGTTGGTTATATTGGAGTCGTGGCAAAGTTGTAACATTAGACTTTTTGAAAATACATTTCTAACAAATTTTATAATTGTTTGAGCCTTTGAGGTGGCACATTATGATTTGAGTCATCAATAATCACTTTTATGAAGGGTTTTACTGGCATTACCTTTGTTACTTGTATATATCACAACTTATTGCTTTAGCAATTTTTTTTTGTTTATAACTCAATTCATCCAATTACTAGAGGGATATTCAGCCAAAAAAAAAAAAAATATATATATATATATATATATACACATATTACTAGGGGGATGAATCCAATCTGGAATATGAGCCACTTGGTTGAATCACTAGACTTTTGAAAAAAATTTAAATCTAGCCCAAGTCTGACCGACAACATATTCCAGCTCAGTCAATGCTGAGATACGGAGACCTTTGGGTTAATGCTCTCTTTACTTCGTCCAATCGTAACAGCTCAGTCAATAAAGGCTTCATTTGTGGTTTTTCCTCGTCCATTGCCATGTCTAGACGAGCAATACTTCCTAACTCGTTTCGTCTTGTTTGATGCACCTTAAGTAAGGAAGAGAAAATCCCCTTTTGTAAAGCACGTCATTTATGAGTGTGAATCTGGTAGCCCACTTTTTTATCCTCCATGCTTCGTCAGGGTCTGATGGCAGCTGACCGTCCTTTAGGTAAGACGTGATGGGTGTCATCCAGCCCGTGTTACCTTGTATCACAAACGTATGGAATTCCTCGATGCTAGGGAATTTCTGTACTTCCAGTCTTATCCCCAACGGCTCGTCTTTGGCATTTAACGATGCTTGTCTTGCCACTTCGTCTGCTTCTGCGTTCAAACTCCGTGGGACTTGTGCGAACTCTACCTGTTCTATGTCCCTGGCAAGTTGGTTCATCAGTTTCAGGTATTTTTGCATTCTTTGTTCCTTCACTTTATAATCCCCTTTGATTTGCCCAATTACTAACTTGGAGTCACTCTTCAAAAGTATGTTTTTAGCTTTCATAGATTTAGCTATCCTGAGCCCTGTCAGTATTGCTTTATACTCTGCCTCATTGTTGGTGGCTGGAAACTGGAGTTGGACCCCATACTTCAAGATGTCTCCTTCTAGCGAGGTTATGATGACTCGGACTCCGCCCCTTCCCTTTGTCGACGATCCATCTATTTGTACCATCCATAATTCTGATTTGCTTGTCAGGCTCTCTTCGAGCATAGTGAATTTGACAATGAAGTTCACTAACACCTGGGCTTTTATTGTTGTTCAAGGTCTGTACCTGATGTCGAATTGGCTCAGCTTGACTGCCCATTGTACCATTCGGCCTGCTGCTTCTGGTTTGTTCATCACTTTCTTGATTGGTTGGTTCGTCATGACAAGGATTTGATTTGCTTGAAAGTAAGGATGCAGCTTCCGAGAAGTGACGATAAAAGCAAAAGTGATCTTCTCGATGCGTGGGTATTTTTCCTTTACTCCCTAAAAAGCTTGACTGATGTAGTATACAGGGCGATGGATCCTTGATTCCTTTCTAATTAAGTTTGCGCTTACTGCCTTGGCAGAGACAGCCAGATATAGGAATAGGTCTTCCCTTCCTTAGACGGGCTCAATAGTGGCGGGTTACTCAAATAACGTTTCAACTCCTAGAATGCCGCCTCGCAATTGTTAGTCCATTTGAAGGCTTGTTTGAGAGTTTTGAAGAAAGTGAGGCATTTGTCTGTCACCCTTGAGATGAATTGAGAGCTGCCACTCTTCCTGTCAACTTTTGCACCTCCTTAACATTCCTCGATGAGGTCATTTCCAGTATGGCTTTCACTTTCTTTGGATTGGCTTCTATTCCTCGCTATGACACCATGAAGGCAAGGAATTTCCTCGAAGAGACTCTAAACGCACACTTTGTTGGGTTCAACCTCATTTTATATCGTCTTAAGGTCTCGAAGGTTTCCTTGAGGTCGTCCAAATGACTTTCCACCTCTTTGCTCTTAACGAGCATATCGTCCACGTACACCTCCATGTTTCTTCCGATTTGCTTATTGAACATTTGATTCACTAACTTTCGATAAGTAGCTCTCACGTTCTTCATTTCAAATGGCATGACCCTATAACAGTAGAGTCCTTGGTTAATGATGAAGGTCGTTTTCTCTTGATTTTCTTCTGACATCTGGATCTGGTTGTACCCTAAGAACGCGTCAATAAATGTTAGAAGCTTATGTCCTACCGTAGAATCAATGAGCTGGTCAATTCATGGTAAGGGGAAGATGTCCTTTGGCTAGGCCTGGTTTAGATCCATGAAATCTACACACATCCTCCATTTCCCATTTGCTTTCTTCACCATGATGACATTAGCCAGCCACTCCGGGTAGTATACCTCCCGGATGAATTTGACAACTAGGAGCTTATTAACTTCGTTCATGATGGCCTTATTCCTCTTAAGTGCGAAGACCATTCTTCTTTGATGGACAGGCTTTTTCTCTGGATCCACGTTTAGCCGGTGTTGAATGACGTCCTCTGAAATGCCGGGCATGTCTTCATGGCTCCACGAGAAGACATCCAGATTTCTTTTCAAGAACTCCACTATCCCTCCTATGCTTATTACCTTTATAGGCTCCCCTTCTACTAGTTCAACCATCTCCAATGTTTCCACCGTCTTTGGGCTCTTCTCCTCGATCACCAACGTGTGGTTCTCCTTTAATGCTAATACTGCTTGATAGCATTCATGAGCCCGAACTTGGTCCCTTTTGATCACACCTACCCCATTTTCCGTAGGGAATTTTACCTTTAAGCAGTATGTTGAGGTTGCACCTTTCCAAAAGGTTGGTCGTCCATTGTATGATAAGGGACAACCTACTACCAGGAAATTGGGTTGCCTTGTTATCTGTTGGGGGTATGTGCTAACTGTAACCGTTATGGTCACTATTCCTTTTGGATAAACCCCATCTCCACTGAAACTGATGAGGGAAGACTCAAATGAACAAAGCCTGTTCGGGTCTACTTTCAACTGTTGAAAGGCAAAGAGGTAAATGATATCAGTGGAGCTTCCATTGTCTGCTAGGATCCTTCTAGTGTTGAACCCTTCTATCATGAGCATGATGACTAGGGGGTCGCCATATGGTTGCTTCACCCCTCTAGCGTCCTTTTCTGAAAAAACCATGTCTGTTGCTTCCCTTTTCCTATGTTTTGTCGGTGGTATCATTTGGACACTATTAACTTGTCTTTGCTATGACTTCTTGAGGGATTTGAAAGAGCCCCTTATCGTTGGATCACCATTAATCATCTTTATCTCTCTTATGGCATTTTTTGGTCATTCTTGTGGCTTATCGTCGTCTTTGGGCTCATCTTTCTTTTTGGTTCGATTTTCCTGCTATAGCTGTCCATGTATATCTTCCTTGAAGAACTTCTGCAATTTTTCCTTCTGGATCAGCTCTTCTATCTGTTCCTTAAGATCCCTACACTCGTCTGTGTAATGCCCGTGATCTCGGTGGAAATAGCAATACTTTTTCTTGTTTCGGGCATTGGTTGAGTCGCTCAAAGGTTTCGGCCATCTAAGTTGATGGTCATCCTTAATCTGTATCAAGACTTGGTCAATGGACATTACTAAGGGTGTGAAATTTACCATTTTTCTAGTCTTGTCGTCCCTTCGCTTGCTCCTGTCATTGGTGGACAGGTGATCTTTTCTTTCTCTTTTCTGTCCTTTTAGGTTGTCTCGCCTTGGATGCCCAAGGTCCATTCTCCTCTATCGCTGCAAGAGCATCCTCTACGTTCATGTACTTCTAAGTTTTTATAAATAGGTCTGCCATTGACGCTGGTGGGCTTTTAACTGCTACTACGAATTCTTAGATCTAAGCCCAGCCTTGAATGTTGTTAATTATGCCTTATTTTTGGCCTCGTCAACCTCTAGCACCTCTCTATTAAATCGCTTCATATATAATCTCAATGATTCCCCTTCTTCTTATTTGATCGTCAATAAGTGATTCGTAGGCCTTTTCTAGCGTTGTCCTCTTATGAAATGATGCACGAACAAGCTGCTGAGGTGGTCAAAGTCGTTGATGGAGGATTGTGCCAGCTTACCAAACCATACTCGGGCCTTTGAGGGTGGTTGGAAAGGATCGACACATTATTTCATCTGGGGTTTGTTGCAGGCTCAAGGTCATCTTAAAGGTAGTGATGTGATCTAGTGGGTCCTTCAATCCATCATACGACTCCAATTGCGAAAGCCGAAATTTTGGTGGGAGGGGACATTCAAGGACTTTCTGTGTGAACAGGGAATCAGTTCTTTTCACCATCCCATCCAAATTCTTTGTCGTTTTCTCTTTCATTGCATTCTTGAGCTCGTCCATCTCTTTTCTCATGCTTCTCAAGAGGTCGTTGCTTGCCTTGTCAAACAGCTCTGTTCTCCTCGATCCGTCCCTCCCTTGGCTACCTTCCGGGTCTTGCGCTTCTTCGTTCCTGTTGTTTTCAATTCTTCTTGGTGAATGGTTTTCCTTCTGTTGCAACCGCTGTCTCATCTCTTGGTTCTGTCTCGTGAGTTCCTCTACACTAGTCGTGAGAGCTTGGATTTGCAGTGCCAAAGCGGTTGACTCTAGTTGTGTGCTAGATTCCATCTGGATGACAACAAAGGTAGGGCAATGTATCTGTCCTTTGGAAAGAAGGCATTTCCCACAGATGACGCCAAACTAATGATGCCAAAATCGTCATTTGTTGAGATCGTCCAGATGGCTCCGGCGTAACCTACAAGACAATAAGAAAGTGAAAGCAGATAGGTCACTGGCGTGGTGCCAATCGACGAACCTCCGATGGCAAAGTTAGAATGAGAGAGGGAGATAACTGAGTAATCGTATCGATAAAGGTGTTTTTCTGATGATGCTTTACCTTTGGTTGGAGGTGCTTTATATAAGCCTTTGCTCTCCTAGCCGTTGGAACTTGGAAGGCCATTAATGGCAATTTAATTCCTTGTCTAGGTAACATCTCTAACAGTCAATGCTGAGTTACGGAGATCTTTGGGATAATGCTCCCTTTACTTCGTCCAATCGTAACGGCTCAGTCAATAAAGACTTCACTTATGGTTCGTTCCTCATCCATTGCCATGTCTAGACGAGCAATACCTCCTGACTCATTATATATATCTCTCCTATTAGCAGTTTTTCTTAATTTCCTCAAATTTAAGCTTGATCTTTCCAAATGAGGTCATCTACAGATTTTTTAATTAATTGATTGCATATGTATATTACTTTTTGTGGATCTAAATGTTACCTTTAACGAAGACAAAACCAATCCAAAGGATTTTTTATGGGTGCAACGACAACAAAAGAAGATTGTTTGGTTTTTTTATTTTGTTTTTTATTATTATTATTTTTTTTAAGAATTGTTTCGATTGGCCTTTCTTTCGTGTGGATTGAGGCCGTGGAGTTTCAAAATTCAAACTTTTAGAAATTCAAAGTTCAAAACATGAGGACTCAGAAAATTATCGAGAATCTTGAAAGAGATAAGAAAATGCCAACGCTGTCACTACGTAGTTAATTTGGACAAATTAGCTCTAACTTTTACCTAACAAGAAACAAATATAACTAAGATGAGTGACTACTGCATGATTTTCGTATCATCATATGACATATGCCTTTTCAATGCTAAAGGAATGGAGTTAAGCTATGTATTATGGGGCCATTTGGTATGGAATTTTGAGCAATAATTTTCAGTTTTTAAACAACATTACACATATTTTCATACACTTTTTCACCTACACGTATTTTCAAAAAATACAAATAACGTTACTAAAACAATGTTATCAAACGGACCCAATATTCAAACAAATCAAATTGTAATGAATGGTACGTTTATCGGGTTGTAAAAGAATCAAGTCGAATTAAATATTAAAAAGTACAAAATTATTCATTTAATTTTATTTCGAACAAGATTTGAGTTTGAACTCATTACCAAACTAAATTGTATTTTCAAGCTTAGCTTATTGGATTAGCATGTACTGTCATATTTTTTTATTATTTCCTATATATTGTATTTTTTTTATTTTTTATTTTTATAGGACTATATGTTGTATTGGCATAGGACAAAGTTGTCAAGTTTCTTGTGTAAGAATTAAAGTAATACACATGCTAGATACTAGAATACAAACAATCAATAAATCAATGAGAGTATAGACTTTAGATACATACCTTTAGACACCATTAACAAACCTTAATAGTATTAGTGGCTGTAATGAAATCACACGCGCCCGCTCAGTGGGGCAAGCCACCCTAATCTCAATGGGGCAAGCCACCCTAATCTCTAAAAGAATGAGATCTAGGCTGCTGTTCAGACTAGAGAGAACCTATCATGGATCAGGCTTAAAATCCTATACTTCACCTCAACATCAAACTAGGCATAAGCCTAACAGAAACAAGACTTACCAAGGCCTACAACTAAATATGACCACAACAAATTAATGAGTAACTGAGCCACATCCAATTCGTTTTTAAAAACTAAAGATCCTGTTAATGGAAGTCTAGTTTTAACATCTTGTTTCCTCTTATTTATCTTCAAATTAAGCATCTATTAGTAAGAGGAGGTCATAGTTTCTCAAAGACTATAAGTTTATATTATAAAAGAAAATAAAATGAATTTTGGCAGTAAGTCTTAGGCTTAAATCTAGTTTAAGAAAAAAAAATCCTACTAAATACAATTAAAAGATCATTGAACAATTGCCAAGTAGTGTCATATCATTATAATAAAGTAAAAGAAAAATTCTACTAACATACCTAAGATTTGGGTTAATAATGACAACCAGATCCAAAACTTTTCAAAAATAGCCAATTTATGTTACGTTTGGCATTGGCTTAAAAAATCATAATTTTTTACTAATTAGCTTATTTTTACTACTATTCAGCTTATTTTTGGTATTATTCGTGGGTCTTATTGCACTTTTTGATACTATTCATGAGTCTCACTTTACTATTTCAGCTACTTTTTAGTTTTATCTATAATACTTTTAGCAAAAAGTTTTCAGTTTCAATTAAATAAACTGGTCTCTTTTGAAAAGTCTTTGACATGATTAGTATTAAGTATTAACCCAAATTTCAATCCTCAGAAAATGTTAATGGAATTTACCCTAAAATAAATAAACTACTAGGCAGATGGGAGGTTCTTGGTTTTCATTTTTATAGTTGACAGTATCAAAAGCCTAAGGCTATCCAACTGCTTCGTAGCAACGCTCCTTTATGTTAGTCGTTTACTTTTATTAAGCTTCTATTATTACTTTTTAAAGAGAAAATGATACGAGAACCGACCTTAGCTCAGTTGGTAGAGCGGAGGACTGTAGTGGGAAAACTCCTGTTTGATATCCTTAGGTCGCTGGTTCGAATCCGGCAGGTCGGATTACTTTTTTATTTTTGGTTGCGGCTTTGCATCAACTACTACAACATGGAATTTTTTATTCAAAATATTTTTTTCAAATCACTTTTTTTCATTTAGTGTATGAGAGCAATCCTATCTCAATTAAGGAAGAAATAAAATAAAATAAAAAATTCACAATCTATTCTTAGTGCCATTCACGATTTCTTTAATTATTAGTGTTGGTGGCATGCGCTACCTCTTGTGTAAGAAAATTAAGATAAAATTATTATTTGAAGAAGTATGAAACTATATACATAAAAAAATGTATGTCATACAAAGCTAATCTCATTCGTATAAACATTTTGATACCTATTTGTTAAAGGCAATATCCACTTATTAAAAACTTTTAAGAATGATAACGAATATCATTATCTTCCAACAATAAGCAGCTGAGTTTTGCTAAAACCTTGTCACAATATTTAAATTTTCGTAATGAATGATGTCATATGGTACAATTAAAACTCTTCATCAAATACCTTCAACCATACACCATGAAAAAATTTTCATTCATACTTTCTTCTTTATTATTTTACACGAGTTTAGGTGTAATCTTTAGCTTAATTAGTTTTTATGAACACTCATTTTAGGCAAGAAAAAAAACATAACAAAAGACATGTGTCATCAAATTTTTCATTAGATAAATTGTAAGTTTTGAAGATTTAAACTTAAAAAATCAATGTTCTCTAGGTAACAAATAAAACACCTTATATTACCATTCCAACTTTCTAAGCATTACTACCATCTAAAACTCAAAATACATGAAGAAAATTTTTTGGATGTTAAAATTTAGTGGGAGTATTTTAGCCACTACACAGTGGAATATTTTAAGAATCATAAGCTTTTATTAGGGTTTATTGAAATATGACATGTTTGCTCTTTTCCAAAATATTAATGAGGAAATTGCTTGATTTTAAAGTTTATGGAGGAATTGTAAATTTTCCCAAACATAAAGGACTAAAAATATTTTGATCCTAATTTTATGTGTTTTTACTTAAAATGGTGCATAAAGTAAAAAGAAATATAAAACAAAATACAAAAATTCAACCCCAGAAAACTGTATGTGAAACAGTGAATTTTGGCTCAACAAAAATTGCCTGATAAAAAAATAATTCTAGAAACACAAAGAATGGCACAACATTTTTCATAATACCTTTACAACTTTGTTATATTTTACTTTAACTTGTAAAGAATTGACACCTTAATAGTTATGAAAATATTGTAATGACAACAAGATATCTTAATATTCTCACAAGAGAAATACTATATTCACAATATTTTCATTATAAATCATAAGTATTAAATTGTTATTGGTGGACAAAAAAGTGATTATATTGGTAAGTTTAAATTAAAATAATAATTTACCACCTAAGATTTGTTATGAAATTTTTGTGGATGAAGTACTTTTTTTTTTCTTCACAATACCTTTGTTAGTGACATATTTTATGTAATTGGCTAATCTTTTGACAAAATGCATTTTACTTGTAATTGGGGGTAGATTTAAGATGGGTTTAAGACTTTAAGAAACATGTTGTTCAAGTTAAGTGTTAAAGTCAAGAAGATTTAACTAAGAAATAAGTGAAGAAGAGCTATTAATTAAATCTCAATAGAAAGACTTTTATCAAGATTTAAAGTCAAAGCTCGACATAAGCTCGATAGAAGCTGAATTTGTCGAGATCTACGAAATCAGAATTTCCAGATCTGATTTTTGGCTCTAGCTGACATTTATGTGTAGGGTTTCTTTTTTCACAACCCTAAACATATATAAGACTTATTTTAAAGGCCGTTAAACATGGATAACACACGCAGAAAGTGCCTTAGTTCATTATTCTCTCTGAAAAAGTTACTGCGTCTTTACGGCAAGGGTTTTGTGACCAAGGAGTTTCATGATCTTCTTTATTGATAAACTGAAAAACTTTGCAGCCAACAACCTCTTCAAATTGCTAGAGTTAGTCACATACTGGGATCCATGCACATTGGTTAGTCACGTACTGGGATTCGTGCATCAAGGGAAAGATTGCCGCTACAATACAAGTCTAATTGGGTATTGGGGTAAGGGTTCAACTACAAGTTGGTATTTCAAGATAGGTCAAAGGGTTTTATAAGATTTCTTATACTTGTAACCGCTTGCGATTGATAATAGTGGATTCTTGGGAGTAGTGACCTTAAAATCACTCGATGGGGTTTTGCCTCGGTAATTTTCCTTATTCGTAAACAAATCACCCTTGTCAAATTTATTTTTCGCCGCATTTAGATAATTTGGTGATTTGTTTATACTGCCACGCTATTGCATGTAATTAAACTTAATTAATTAACTTGGATTATTAATTAATTAATAAGGGGTCAATTCATTTTAACCCAACAACCTTTATTTTTAGTTGAGGTTGGTTCCACTTTCCAGTATGATATTTTATTATTTTATAGGAATTAACACCTCAACAATTATATATGAAAAATATTGTGGTAATTTGTTGTGTTAATGTTCTATTATTATTATATAAGCAAGTTCAACGAAGGCAAGCATAATAGTGGAAATTGAAACAACCAAAGTACTATAGAGTAAGTACCATAAAAAAAAAATTATTAAAAAAGAAAAAAGAAAAAAAAAAGAATTGAAGAAACCAAAATACTATAGCATTGCGCATTGTAAGAGCATTCCCATAAGGTGTTCTATAAATATGCAATTTTGACATATCATACTTTATTATTTTAACACACAATTTTACAATTTACCATTTATCACATTTTCTATTTTTCAATTCTATACATAAAATAATATATAAAAATGTTTTTTTAAAAAACCATCAATATTAAAAAAAAATACAAAATAAAAACCCACTACCATACACAAACACAAGCACAAAACTGCAACAAACCCACCACCATACACAAGCACAGCTCGCCACCACCAACCACTGGTACAACCCACCACCAGTACCTATTTTTAGATCACAACAGAGACGAAATCATTTTTCGTAGCTAAATGTTATAATTTTTTTATTATTATTAGTGACTAAATTAATATTTTATCGCTAAAGCTGTATTTTTAGCGACAAAAAATATTTCCTCACTAATTTTTGTCGCTAAAAATACATTTTGTTGTAGTGACCCAATACTACTTAAAAAAAATCCCCAAATTCAACACAAAACTCTCAAAAAAAAAAAAAATGAAGAGATGAATCAACTCCATTTATACAACCCAAATCACATGGAATCAACCTAACTCCACCACGAACCACAATCACATGGAATCCACAAACCAAAAAAAAAAAAAACCACCTAAACTTACATGCAATCTCCACCGGTCGACCTCATCGGTAAAGCCAAACTCCACGGCAACGGCCGTTCTCAATGGCAATGGCCAATCTCAATGGCAACAGTTTAGGCGGAGAAAAAAGAAGAGAGAGAGAGAGAGAGAGAGAGAAAAGAAAAAGGGAGAGGTGAAGATTCTAGAGAAGAAAGAAGAAGAAAGAAAGAAAGAGAGTGACAAAAGATGAAGGGAGAGGCAGAGAAAAAAGAAGAAAAAAGAAAGAGAGAAGAAAGAAAGTCATAAAAGAAGAGAGAGAAAATGAATATATATATATATATATATATATTTAGCATTTTTGTCCGTATCATTCACCGTTCCAAAGATGGAACGGTATTGTTCATGTATGTTAAATATTATAGCATTTAGAACATCTCATGTGAGGAGTTTTTTGGTATTTGGTATGCCAGACCTGATGGGAATACTCTAACAATAACTTATTGGCTCTTTTTATATATAGATGAGTTTTAGACAAAGGAACTGAGATTTGAAAGGAAAACTCAAATAATGGGATTGTAAATTCCATTGATCATTTAAAAACAATTATAAAATTTATTGTTTGGAAAGATGAGGGAATTTGTGAACTTTTAGTCATCCACACCTTAATAAATAACAAGTTCTTGAGTCATGGGTTAATTGTGTTAGCATAAATAAATAAATAAAAGATCTTCATCAAAGAGTGAAAATTGAACAGGAAAACATAATCACTGTGAAGTTGCTGGGCCGGTGGCAGGGAAACGATTAGGAAAGCAATCAAATAGTTAATTCATCCTTATCCAGTGCATGACCGAATCCAATTGGAACATATCCAAAGCCAACAACAGATTGTGGAATTCTACAATCTACAATTTTTCTAACTTAGCTAAAACTAGAAATTGTTGGTTGTAGAATTCCAAATGTAGAACTTAACCCAAATCTCGGTTCTAAATACCACACCCAAACTCACGGTACAACTTGCTTAGTTTAGAAACTTTGCTTGAATGGAAAGAGATGAGAAAGGTAAAAAAGAGGAGAGGGGATGGGATAACCAAATTTAAAATGTATTGCTATTCTATTCCAACCACCTCTTCCATTCTCTGCACTCTCCCATGCAAATATAAGAGGTGCTTTCCTTCAGAAATTTTGTTTTCTCATCTAAATCTTTTTTCAAAGTATTATGAACTAATTAAAATTAAAAATCATTATGGATCTTCTTTTATGTTTTCACCCCTAATCAAATTGTGATAAGCCTAGAACATTAACTGTTAGGTTCTAAAAGTTTAGAACAATTAGCAAACTGTGAGCACAAATTTGTCTAGATATAAATCTTAGAGTCTATAAGATATATTAGACAATGCTCAAGGTGCTACAAGTCAAAATATAAAAACAAGGAAACTGTAGGTTTAGGAATTCAAAACATGTCAAGCTTGATCGATCGAAAAGATGGTTCGATCATTCGAAAGACAATTCTGCAGAATTTTTAATTAAAGCCCAACAGCCCATTAAGCCCATCAAGTGATTAGGGTTTCAAATCTAATTCACATAGTATTTAAAGGAAACCTTAAGGCACATTTTAAAGAGACCTTGGAGCTTCTCTTTTGAGATCTAAAAAGTTTTGTGCCTTCTCCTTTCAAAGTTACTACCGAAAATCAATCTACATACCATTAAAACTAATTTACATACCATTAGAACTGGTAAATCTAAAGTTGCTGCATCACTAGTCATCAAAGGTGCTAGAGATTTAAACCTTCAAGGGTGGTCTTAGAGTCATAGACTAGAGGTCTATGTGGGAGATCTAAAGCATGAACAGGTGGTTCATGTGAGAACAAGATCTAGATCAAGGAAGTCTGTGGATTTAGAGCTCAATTTGGTAACTATATTAGATTTACTATGAATTGGTATTCTTGAATTGTAAATCTCAACTTGATATAATGGATAGTTCTCTTGGGATCGTTTCCCCCCAGGTTTTTTACCTTGAAACGAGTTGTTTCATTAGTTTTCCTAAGTCATCACATTTTGTGTTATTTACTTTTCTACTGTGTTTATTTTCATATGATGATTATTTAACCAAGATTTGAATAATTAACCTAATAACAACTTGACTATTATATTATGGTAAATGAACTGTGTTTTCTAGGGGTCTAAAACTTAACACTAACAACAATCTTCAAGCGAATATGTTGACTTATTGAACCACTTCAATCTTTAGAGAGAGAGAGAGAGAGAGAGAGAGAGAGAGAGAATTTTCTGATCTATCGAGGTTGGTGGAGAGAGAGAAAGATATGGCAAGTGCTTTCCACCAAAATGAATAGGTTAAAGGTTTAAGTTCAAGAATTAGTCTTTCCAAAAATATATTGAAGGTAAGGTTTTCTACCAATTGTCTCTCCCAGGCTCCACAAAAGTTGAAGTTTCATGTACACTAAATACAACATTTTAAATGGAAAAGGAGACAAGGAATGAAAGGTATTTACATGGATCTCATCTCTTGAAGAGATGAGATCCAAGACGACATAATTTTGTTTAAATGGTTGTATCAACTTAATCAGCATGCGCATCTTGTCTCTTGAACGAGTTCTACTTTAATAGAAGAGGTCACTAAAAAAAAGGCTATTTCCCTATATAGTTTTTAAAAACATTTATTTACCAACTCGAAGAAGATTATTGGCTAAAAAGTTCTTCACTTCATCAACAATGAAGATCAAGAAGCACTTTGTTACAAAACCCTAAGGCGCAAAAGACGCAAAAAATGCAGTAGCTTCTTTCAGAGAGAATAAGGCATCGGTCACCTTTTGCATATGTTCTCATTGTATTCTCTTATGTGACGGCCTCCAAAATAAGTCTTATATATGTCTAGGGTTGTGAGAAAAGAAAACCTAAAGACACATTCATGGATCCCAAGAAAATCATATTAGAATTCTGAAATTCTTAAACCTCGATAGATAAGAGTTGTCGAGTAGCTGTCGAGAAGGTGTTGAGCACATGGGCTGAAATAGCTTTCTTAAGCTCGATAAATGTAACTGTCAAGCTTTAATGAATTTGCACTATTCAGCTTGTTTCTTGGATAGACTTAAATGGCTTTAACACTTGATCTTGAAACAAGATTTCTTAAAGTATTAAACACATCCTAGATCTACCCAAATAAAAGTAAAGTGCATTTTTTCAAAGGATTAGCCAACTATATAAAATAGTTACATATGTTCCTAACAAGTAAACCACATATGTCCTAACAATCTCCCCCTTTGGCAATTCGTGACAAAACCACAACAAACAAATGAGATATGAGAGAAGTCATAAATCACTCAACTCATGTTCACTTGTTGAATATAATAAAATCTATCCTAATACAAACTCTTGAAAAACTTTGCAAGAAGAAAGTTTATGACAAGTAGATTTTGACAACCTGTACTTCTGAAATACTTTAAACAAAACTCATCAAGACATCTTTGTATGAAGTAGAAATAATAGCTTGTATACAAATAATAAGAATTATGTGTATAAAGATAAAAAAGAAACAACACATGTAGAGGTAGGTGAAGAAAACATACATCATATATATATATATATATATATATCAAAGATAAGCATAATGTATGTCAACATGGTCACAGTACAAGAAGAAGGAAGTAAGCACTCCCCCTAACAAAATGAAACACATCTCCCTCTTACAAAGGTATGTATTTCTCCTCCTAACATGTAGAATCTTAAAAATAAATCACATATTCTCCACAATTTCTCCCCATTTTTGTCATGATAAGAAGCTAGAAAGTTTCACCCAAGAAACATAAAGATGATCAAGGATGATCATGGGGGCACAAGGAATCCATATAAATGCATGAATGTAATGAAATAAGATGCTATGGATGACAAGATAATAGAAAGATACAAAACATGTGAAAAACAAATCTCTCAACAAGAAAAATGTTAAGCAGATAGATCTCAAAACACACACACACACACTAAACAAGTCTAACCAATTTTATATTTCAAAAACAAGTTAAGACAGTTTAGTGAGTATACATTAACACATGTAAACCTTGTGATGGCCAAATCACATTGTACCTGCACATATATCAAGAGTAGCAAAGAATATTGCATGTTGTGTGTGAAAAACATCGTAATATTGTATAAGTGTATACATATTATGACGATTTGAGATATGAGAAAATCACTTTAACTCACACACAATCATAACCGTTTGATGGGGACTATCACCTTCGAGGTACATCCTATAACTCCCACATCTCCTAGAATACACGCTTGCAATCATATTTAAAGCATTTTTATTCTTTTTGCTTTTTTTATTTTTTTTTGCATATTTTTCTTTTTAAGCAAATCATGCATAGGCATATAAGAGATAGAAAAGAAATACTCAATTATGTTAAACATTTGACATTCCAATTTTGCTATGCCGAAGCATACAAATGTTATTGACATTACACTTTTACTATGCCGAAGCATACAGATGTCATTCGTGATTGGCGGGCAACAGTGGTGAGATAGTTATTTATGCCTTTCTCATAGGATTTTCTAGTCCTTCCAGTCAAAAAGAGTGATATGAATGTTAAGTACAAGAGATAACTTAATCTTACTCATCACAAACAAGAGCCACAAACCTGGCTTGCTTAGTTGAGCATAGAGATGCTCATCTAAGTTACAAAAGATACAAAATTTAGAAAATTTTGTTTCAATGGGCATCCAAGGTACACAAGTACCAATGTACACAAAACACATACTGTTTTCATATTTTTCTGATTTTTTCTTTTTCTTTTATTTTGAAAAAAAAAAAAAAAAAACTAAGCAACCAGACAAAAACAGACAAACAACATGAAAGAATTAAAGAAATATGCAGATGCATGAAAGCATGATTCCAAAAGAAGATAAGAAATCAAGCAAAAAGAGTCCTACTATAGATAGAAAAAATTAAAGCAGAGGACAAACATAAAAGACAATTAAGTCTTAGGCTCCTTTCTCACCCATACAGCACGAGTCTTTGGCCGTGAAGATGAAAAGACACGTGTCCTAGTACAACTACTAAAGGACATAAAAGAATTAAAATTCTTCTGAAATTGAATTAAAAAGCTCAAAACTTTTAATAACTCACCAAGAGTTTCCATGACAATGGGGGTCAAGGATCACACTCAGGAAATTAATCCAATCAGAGTGTACCTGCTCTAATACCACTTGTTGGGAAATTTAGACCCCGGTTGATAGAATTAATAAGTTTTAATTTCAAATTGTTAATTAGATTTATTATGAATAAACTTGTTAAAACAAACAAACATCAATATTATGTCAAAATCATGCAGCGGAAAAATAAATAAGATAATATATGATGACCCAGGAAAACCAATGAAACAAACTAGTTTCACAGTAAAAAATTTGGGGGGAAACCTTCTCGAAAAGCAATCCACTATAGTAAAGAGAAGTTTCAAATCTAGTACAAAACTTTTGTCCCTAGACTCTACAATCCCCGTAGATGAACTTACAGCACAAACATTTTACCGCTTCAGAACCTCTGAACTCTTCAATATATGAACGTCACCCTTTTTGATGCACGGATCCTAGTATGTGACTAACCAATGATGCACGGCTCCCAGTATGTGACTCACTCACCAACTCAAAGAAGATTGTTAGCTGCAAAGTTCTTCACTTCAACAACAATGAAGATCAAGAAGCACTTGGTTACAAAATCTTAAGACGCAAAAAACGCAGTAGCTTCTTTCAAAGAAAATAAGGCATCGGTCACCTTTTGCATATGTTCTCCTTATATTCTTTTATATGAGGGCCTCTAAAATAAGTCTTATATATGTCTAGGGTTGTGAGAAAAGAAATCCAAAGACACATTCACGAATCCCAAGAAAATCATATTAGAATTCTGAAATTCTTAAACCTCGACAGATAGGAGCTGTTGAGCAGCTGTCGAGAAGGTGTCAAGCACAGGGGCTAAAACAGCTTTCTTAAGCTCGATAGATGCAGCTGTCGAGCCAGTTGTCGAGGTTTAATGAATTTGCACTATTCAGCTTGTTTCTTGGACAGACTTGAATGGTTTTAACACTTGATCCTGAAACAAGATTTCTTGAAGTATTAAACACATTCTAGATCTACCCAAATACAAGTAAAGTGCGTTTTGTCAAAAGATTAGCCAACTACATAAAATAGTGACACATGATCCTAACAAGTGAACTACATATGTCCTAACAATTAATTTAAAAAGAAATAGTACTTAGTAAATTATAGAATGGCAACTAAAATGTGAATTTTGTAAGCAAAATACCTCCCGATTACAGTCACATCAGCCAAAGAAGTAGATTTCATTAGGGTAATAAAACTTTTTTTTTTTAAGTATCACACTTAATTGATCACATATAGAGATTGGGATATTGAACTTACCTTCAGTTTGTCAAGATCAAAGCCAGATGACTCAGATCACATTCTTTTCTCCATTAATCTCGAACAAATAAAATAAACATTTTTCCTTGACCCCAATCACTGGTAAAACAAAAATTATCACACTAGAACCAAGGCAAAGAGCCAGATAAATCAACTAATCAAGCAATTCTTCAAGATTAAGGGCACGTTTGGTGTTTACATGTGATGTGTTGTAATAGATCTTGTAATAGAATAGTTAGGAATATATATATTTATTTCTAAAATGACTGTTATAGCTATTCTTTAATACAAGTAACAAAGTTTTAAATTAATGTATTTTAAAAAATATAAATTTTCGATTTGCATCATTTGTTACAAACTTTTCATGCTTAAAAACCAAACTTATGAATACAAACAATTATTCTATTATAACATCTTTTTTATTCCTAATAATAATAATTATCATTTTTAATGTCTTATACTCTTGCGTAATATATATTCAGGGTATCAAACATGCCCTAAATGTTTCAGGCAACACCCATTTTTTCCTCACCTAGCTTATTCCTATTCTACTGCAACATGGATACTACTATATAGATGCGTATTGTGATTTCCATTCTTCTCGCCATTGTGTCTCGATAGGATTTCAAAGGGATTTCACAATGTTGTGATTTCATGCCATTGGTTTCATGTTTGTCTCCGGTCTAATTAAGCTCGTTGATGGGTATGGATCGGTTGTGATTAGGTGTGAACTGGTATCAAATTAGGACTTGGAAGTGTTCATATGATCGTTTGAGGGTCACGTACAAAGCACGCAACTATTAAACTTAATATCTAGATAGATGCTGGATCCAGAGTGTAATTTACGAGGTTTATTATAATTGGCATGGCGGTTATAAATTTTCATATTTGGGGTGGAAGTATAAGCTATAGTATATTTCATGGTAGATTTTTGCATTGACCTTTTTTTTTGAGCATATCAAAATTCAAATTAACTTACCCCTATCAAGAGTCAGTTTAAGCATCACTTGGTCTCAGTGATCTCATTGTTAAAATTATCTGGCCAAAATTCTCCACCTATCTGAAAATTTTTTATCCTATTTCCATTTTTTTATGCCATATCCACAATTTGCATACTAGAAATCTATAGCCAGAATCGAGCATTCGTGTTATTCTATTTCTAGGTTTTTGTTGATGGGTATGGATCGGTTGTGATTGGGTGTGAACTGGTATCAAATTAGGACCTTTGGACATGTCTGAAAATTTTGGATCCTATTTCCATTTTTTTATGCCATATCTACGATTTGCATACTAGAAATCTATTGCCAGAATTGAGCATCGGTGTTATTCCATTTCTAGGTTTTTCATTATGAGTTAAAGTCGACTCATTTATAAATTTTTATGTAAAACTAGGTTGTTGAAAATAACTGGTTATATTTATGGACCGATAACCTATGTGATTATGAAAGGGTCAGTGAGTTACTTTCATTCTTCCTTGAAACAAGAACATGCATACATGGGGAAGAAAAGTGATAAATATTTTGTCTCATACAAAGACAATTATGTACAATTTATCTCTTTGCCCTTCATGTGAGCTTTGCTAGAGCTCCAGTAGGAAGTTATTCTCAAAATGCTGCCGATTTTCAATTTTTGTCTTGTGCCCATTTGCAGCCTTTTGACAAACAGAAAAAAGCGACGTGTTTTGTCAGTGCCTCTTCATCATCTGGACCACTGAAGAAAACCCCAATCTCCATCTCAATGTAGGTCCAATTAAGCGACTTATGTAGCATTTTTTTAGGACACTTCAGTCCACACCCGCTTAATCCTCCAACCCATTTGGGATCCAAGCCGTGGCAAAGACTGAGTTGTGACCCTTCCATGTGAGGACCAACATATCTTCTTCCTTCTTCATGCCCCATCCACTGGCATGTTCATCAAGCAAGTCCTTCACTTCCTTCACAGTCTCTTCGCAGAACGGAATGCTTACCCAACCGGAGTTGGTCATTCTTTGGCACAATTTAATGCCAGACTCTAACCTCTCTATTCTTTGAAACCCTTCAAAACTAATAATGTTTTCAATTTTATGACCAATATCGGATTCATATTCCATCCTTTGGCAACTTTCTTTGGGCAAGAAAGTTTCCAAGGCATCAAAGGGTATCCATAGGTAATTAAAGCAAGTGGTAATTCTTGATGTGAGACTTGAAGCACTAAGATCAGAATCTTCATCAACTACCACTATAATTTGAGGGTTGAGGCCTTTAATTATATCTAGGAAAGTGTCTCTCAATGAAGCACCATGAGGACTCCCATTTTGCTCATCAGACAAATAACGTAGCCAATGTTGGCAATTTATTACCAAAGCTTCATCATTCCTAAGGTTTAGAGTGGAAGGATTCAAGTGGGCCAATAGAGATTCAAAGTGAAAACTAGCTGACTCTTTGCACTTAACTACTTCACCTAATGTGGATGGAGATGATGAATTATCAAAGACACGAAATTCAAAAGGAACATCCCTAAACTTAGCAAAATTTCCCAAACGAAGGCCAACTTCTTCAGTTGATATATTAAGTAAAGGAGGGACTGGTGGCCTACTAGAGGGCACTGTGACTCGAAGTGAAGGAGGACCTTCAGGCCTTTTAGCCAGCGTGTCGATGAGAGTAGGCCATTGCATACAATGAGTGATGCTAAAATCTAAGATATGAACTCTTGGGAACCCTTGAATTGCATTCAAAATGGCACTATTTGATGCACAAAAGCCAAACCGATGCCAAGGGATTAGATCAACATACCCGGCTAGTTCTGTCACCGACATCAACCTCCTTTGAATGGTGCTGCTTCCATTAAAATTCATCGCTGTTGGGCAAACCCTAGAGGCCCTTGAGATTAGTGCCCTCAAAAACCAAGAAGCAAGCCTTTGGTTAGGGTCACCAACAGAAGAAGCAACGTTGTTTAGCACCCACATAACTTGTTGAGCCAAAGTAACATCGTTGGTCTCTAGAGCACTCGCACAGTGAAGTAAAAGCTTTTCTAAACAAGCTCCATCAAGGCTTCCGAGACACCCATTAACGGCACCTGAAAGAGGACTGTGAAGGGTGTTGTTGAAGACAGTAGGGTTTTGTAGAGAAACAGACGTGTTTCCTCTCTGTTCAGCTTTCATGGCTGCTATGTTTGGTAAATAATTGATGAAGAAAAAGTAGGAAAGAGTTAGGTTTCTGTTGATTGGACTTGCATGGTGGCCTTGGAAGTTTAGGGAAGAGAGGGAGGAACTATGTGTTGTTTGACACGCGTCCAGTGGATATTGGTGGGTGGGATATATTGAAAAGCTAGGGTTTTATCTAATTGTAGATTTGAATTCGCAGGTTCAAGAAAGATGAGGTCTTGGGAGTTGGAAGTCTATATGGACATGGCTTTTGTGTTAAACATTTATGTGCTTGAGAGAGAGAGAGAGAGTAAGAAAGTTAAACTCCTAGTTTTCTCTGGTAGCTACTTGAACCATATATATACTGGAGAAATGTCTCTGTTGAATGATTATCAAGATGGTATGAAGCCAAAAATTATAGTTAATTGAACCTTGAGTCCGTACCAACTTGACAACTGTAGCTGGAGTTAGCAATAGTAAGCAAGTTTTCTCTTTTCAGGAATATTTCATCTTTCTTTTTTTTTTTTAATTATTAATTTAAGGATATGATATTTTATATATCTAGGAAATGCTATCATTTCTCTTACCATATATAGATTCTGGCACATACCCTGCATATTGTGATAGATATTACAATTATGCTGGATACATTTTACTCTGTTTGTCTTTAAGTTAAATTGACTAGGGTTGTCTCATTGTATTTGCAAAAGTTACCATGCCATTACAATTATGTTGTACTATTATAGGCTAATAAACTCTAATTTAACTGGCACATTATCTTTTTATAAGTGTTAATTTTGGATAAGATCATTGGTGTAAGTCATTGGGTTCGCATGTAACTTATCAGTAAAAAAAAAAAATTGTACCCAAGTTCAATTGTTCAAGTCACAAATTGACAAAAGCTCAACTGAACGAGTTGAAGCAGCAAAGATACCGAGTCAACCCACGCCCTGTAATACAAATATACCTCTTGTTTGTTTGCTTTGCTTGTATTAATTTTTTTTTCCTTGATGTATATATCCCTCGTGCATTTTTGTTATTTAGCATTACTCAAAATGATCATTACTAAGTATCCATCGCTGTTTAGTTGGTCGTGGATAGAGATTTTCTAAGCAAATGTGACACGTTGCTAATTTCTTCTGATAAGCTTCATTTTAAATACTCTACAGAACAGAGGGTAGTGAGTAGGTTAAGATAGCTGTCTTAGCCGGCCACTCTTTTGTCGAATTTGTGCTCATAAATTGCGATTTGAGACAAAACTAATATCCTTTTTTTATTGGTGGGGGTAAGAGACAAAACCAATATTTCATTAATTAGTTTAATTAATTAATCTAGTTTTTTTTTTTTTACATGGAGTTTATTGATGATTGATAACTACCCTTCATTCCCATCCTTCAACAAAAGAGATATAATATGAGAGATCAACTTGGTTGCTTGTGCCATGTGATGCCACAATATAAGACAAAATACACCTCCTCCCCCACAAGGACGAATTAATTAGGTTATTTCACTAAAATGTCGCTCCACGTATTGAATAAAGACCATAGAATATTTTCTACATATTATACATATCGTCTCCTTTCATCAATATCTCTTCCCACTCATTCATCAAAAAAAAATCTCTTCCCACTCAAACATTGTTTGGCGAACGTGGAATGGAATTATGAGATGTTGTACTAAGATTGGGGGGAGGAAACAACGTTTATTTATTATACTTGGAATTTGAAATTTTATGTTCTTTTTCTTGTAGGAGCAAATTGTAAAAGGAGATTTAGTTACACTTTATTTAGATTTTTGTTAATAAATTTTTGCTAAAAGTATTTTAAAACATACTTGTAATTAAAAAAAAATAAAGTTTTAAAAAGTTGTACATAAAAAATAATAAGTTAAAAAAAAATAGTTTATAAGCTAGTCTCAAACACCTAACTGTTACTTTTCACTTATGTTTCATTGGACTTACTAGGAATTCTCGTCGGTGTAAAGAGATTGCTCTTTCTTTTTGAAAAATACTGAACATATTACAAATTTTATTACATAATATTTAAAAAAATTATTTGAAAATAAATATTATTGATGAATTTCAAAATCATTAAAAAAGAATGATAGTTTTTTTTTTTTTTTGATTGATGTGTCACGTTAATATATAAAGGTCATGAAATGAAGGTTGCGGTTTTTTTTTTTTTTTTTTTTTTTTTTTTTTTTTTTTTTTTTTTTTTTTTTTTTTTTTGGTGAAAGACGATAACATTTAAAGAGAAAACTAACCAACAAAAGCAGAAACAGGACATATCCTCAAGGAATACGTCCCATTGAGGTCTCCCTCAAAAACATCAACAATGTCCACAGGAGGACTATCAAAAATAAGAAACTCAGCAGCCATCTTTAAACTCTTCTTAGCTAGGCCATCAGCACTTTGATTTGCTTGCCGGAAGCAGTGCTTGATACGGACTTGATCAAATCTGCTCATCAACTGTCTGCAGTCATCCAAGATAGTGCGTTTGGGATAGCTTATATTGGACAATTTTTTTTACTATTTAGCTTATTTTTATACTATTTATAAGTCACATTATATTTTTTGGTACTATTAATAAGTCTCAGTGTACTATTTCAATAACTTTTAGCCTTATTTACAGTATTTTCAGCAAAAAAATTTCAGTTTCAACTAAATAAGTTGTTCGACTTGAAATATATAGTATCCTTAACATTATTTTTTTCCTAATTTTTCAAGCTAAAAAGGATAAATTTCATTTTTTTTTTTTTAAAAAAAAAACAAAAATGACATCCTATGCAGTTTGCAATTCTACCTGAAAATTTATTTCAGGATTTCCAATTTGAAGCTATATATCAATGCAAAGTTACATGTTACAATTTGTTTAATTAAAGTGATGGTTTTGCAAAGTTGGTCAACACATCAAGAAGGGGAAACAGAAAGAAAGAAATTGATGGCAAATATATACTAGAAAAAAACTTTACCCGAAGAAAAAGTATACAGGAAGAAAGAAGGGAGGCTTTTGAATCCTGATTTGAACCATCACTTGTTTAGTAACATTTCTTTTGAATCATTTGTTACTGCAAAGCTGTAGGTTTTGCTGCACATAAGACCTGTCTCAGTCACTTTACCATGACAATCCAACGAAAATCTTGTGATTTAGATTGTACATTCCCTTATAGGTAAAAAGAAATTTTTTCTATGTTCGTGCTAGAGCCTTGTCTCCATGATTCGTACAATCATACAGAGTTTGTGCAAGTTTATATATGCAACTTCAACATCTTCACTAATCCATTAGAGGATTATGTCTCTTGATCATGTCTAAGATTGAAGATAACGCACAATACAAAATGAAATAAGCGCCAAAAGTTTTTGTCTTCCATATATGCTGATATTTGCAGGCCGAATTGGCTAATCTAGTACGTAGATCTAGAAGTAACTCTCTAGCTGGCGTGAAGTTTTGTTTGTTTAAGTAAGAATCTTTTTTTTTTTTTTTTTTTTTGCTGAAGTTTAAGTAAGAATCACTACATGTGACCACAGATTCCTTTATCGCAGTAAGTAGTCAGAATTCTTGGGTTAATCATTCAATTTATTAAAATAATAACCTTAATACAAAATAGCAGTTCAACACTTTCAACCAATCAAAAGAAAAATGAATTGTCCGCATTTATGCTTTATTCCAAACAGATCAAAAGCATGAAAAGAACAAGACCCAAAAACCTTGAATGCTTTTTTGTTTTCTTGTGGGGTTAAGTAAAGCAGATATTACTGAATAATTGGGGTGTCTGTAATTGCATTATAAGATAATTCAGTCAGATAAAGACAGCACCTATGCCACGTAAAGCAGTGAGGGATTTTTTTTTTTTTTTTTTTTTTTTTTTTTACTCGTTTAATTTGGGTCATGATATTAAGATATTAACTACGCATAGTGATTTTCACCCAACTTTGGATCCAAAATCATAAGAATATTTATCCCATTGTCATTGATGATATAATTGGACAGGAAAAAAACAAGTCGTTCTTGCACCACTTCTATCATATATATGCCTACGTCGCCACGCTATGGTTAATTTTGAAATTTAAATAATTGCTAGAGACAGAAGCTGCCGAATTCATTTCAAGTTTAAAGGGATATTAAGTATGCTTATGTACTTCTTAAAAAATATACATATGCTTATGTACACTTTCGGAAGTTTTAAGAGGGGGTTTAGTTTCATGTTTTGGTACTATTTCCACATCCAGAGTGTCCTTTTCGATTTTCGTAAATTCCTTAAAGCTTCATATCTAATTAGCAAAGGGCTTTTGATTGTTTAACATTGTTAGAGATATATCAACCCAAATAATCAAGACCCAAACTCAATCATCCTTGGTGTGCAAGCTAAGACATACTTATACTGTAAGTCTATTAATTGTTATTAGTCTAGGATTAAGCCTATTATAAATAAATTATATTAAGTTCATTGTAATATAAGAATATTCTCAAGCTTATCCAAATTCAAGGTTCCATCAATCTTCCACTTTGAGTTTGAAGGGGGAGAGAGAGAGAGAGAGAGAGAGAGAGAGAGAGATATATATATATATATATATATATATATAAAAACCCAAGTAATCAAGGTCTTAGCCCAATCATGCTTGGTGTGCAAGCCAAGACACACACTTGTATTGCAAATCTATTAACTGTGTTTAGTCTAGGATTAATCCTATTATAAATAAGTTGTGTTAGGTTCATTGTAACATAATATTTGTACTTCACTCATATATCAAAGATGTAGTTTTTAGGGATTTCTTCCATAGATGTAAGTCGTTAAACCAAATTACGTAACTCTCTGTGTTCTTGTATTACTTTATTTTACGCTTTTGCTCACTACAATATTTCTCTATCTTCCACAATTATTTTAACACACATCATCTATAAAACGTATCATGTGAAACATTTCAAATCCAAGAATGTGAAACTATAATTAGCCATAAAAATAAAAATAAAAATAAAAAACTTTAAGTGAGAGAATTTGTGATTCTAAGGTTTTTTCATGGTTACTTTTTAGACAAAAATAAATAAACAAAGTCCAATAATATTTCATGCCTCCATGACAGTCTTGAGCGAAACAAATTCACTTTCATCCATATATTTTATGAGATATTTTAATGGGTTCATTACATTGTCCTCCTTAACTATTGGGTCATTCACAATGTTCCTCCTATACTATTAAATTGACTAATATCCTCTCTCAACTATTGAAAATATGCAATAGCACATTATCATCCGCTTTGCAGTTAATTAAGACCCAACAAAATCTTTTGATTCCCTTTATATTCCATAGCAATCTCCCTCTTGTTGCGATGGGAATTGCAAACGACATAGCCCATAGTTAAGGGGGGAGAAAAGTATATTTAACGCTTTATTTTAAACAAATAAAATAACAACTATCTTTTTAAATCAATCCAAAACACGCCTCACTTACACCTATCGTAGATGACCATCACAAACCTGATCAAAATGAAATTGAATTGGATTAGCACATAAGCTGACTCAATCCAGACGAAAACAAGAAGCGTGGCATCATCTTAGGGTTGATGGCTTGACCCATTTGTTTTGGTTGATTGATTTTGGGATTTCAAATTTAGATTTTTCATAACTAGTTAGTTATGTTTGTGAAAATGTCACTAAGTCACAGTAGTATAATGGTACATTCTCAGAAAATTGGTTGAGTCATTGTAGTATAATGTTGCATAATGATTTGTTTTGTAGGTGTAAAAATGTCATATTCAAGGAATAGTGGTTTGAATGACTCAATAGTAAAGGAGAGATAAGTGTAATTAACTCTATTATCATTTTATTCGGTTGTGATGAAGTCATGGTTTGATTTGGTTGAGGCCAAATTTATATAAATATATACACACATGTATGTTGAGTGATATATTAATGTAAGGAAACTCACAAAAAAAATATGATATTCTTTCTATTTTGTTTATATGTTAAAAGTTTCTTTTTCTTGGACATGAATAAGCCCTTTTTTTAGATTTTGTTTTCAAAGTTAAAATTTCACTTATGAATAAAATATTTTTGATAGTTAGATAGACATTTAATACAATTTATGCAAATTCATATTATTATGTAATTATCTCCAAATTTATTACTTACACAAAAAATTTTTAAAAATAATAAATTGTTATATAAAGTATTTGAGATTCTATATGAATTTGAGATCACCTTACAATAAAGTTCTTCCCCCTTCTCCCTAGCTTCTTTATTTTCATCTTTTTTTTGCATCTACTTTCATTTTCCTTTTATAGATTTTGAAATTTAAAAGATATTATCAATCTAAACAAAATTTCTTTCAATTTTTAGAATGAATCTTAACGTGTAAAAGAGATAATAGTATATTGTTTATAATTATGATATAAAAGAAGTATATTACCCAAAAATACATTAAAAAAAAAAATCCTCCAAAAAATAAGGGGAAAAATTGGAGTTGGGTGGGGGGCCATTTTTGTCCCTTTTGATATGAATGATTTGAACTATATATGAATAATAGAGCTTTAAAGAAGCACCGGAATTTACAAATGTATGTGTCACCATCCTACAAGCAGAAGAAGGCCACTACGAGAAATTGGCTTTATACCAAATAAATAAACGTTGGGTTATAGTAAATTCTACAAAAATTCCAATACAAGCTTCAACTAGTTGGCTGTTTAGGTCTTGGTCTTGCTGAAGTAGTTCGGTTGGTTCATCCCATTTCAACTTCTCTATCACCTGTCAGATAATACTTAATAGCCTCCTTGTTATATCTCTAGGATAGGTTTCCGAGGAATTGAAGTGGGGTGTGGGGAGTTAAAAAAGTATTAAAAATGCTATTTGAAGTTTCAAGTGATAACTTAATAACGATGACATCTTTTTAGTGTCTCATGTCTATGGTTCGAGTCTATACCTTAAAGATGGTAATTTTTCCCCACAAATGTAGTGGGGCGGTGATGGGGCAAGATTTTAGCCTCGTACCATGGGCAAGGCGAGGATGAATTTAGACTTTTTAGATCCACCCCACGTTGCTAAGAGTTATAATTATAATTTTTTTCATACCCTAAAACCCTACTATTTATACAAACATATTAATATTAACTTATTTTATTCTACCCAATGTAGTTCTCTGCCTTTATTTTGTCATGTTTTATACTATGAGTTTTTTTTTTTTTTTTTTTTTTTAATGATTGTCTTGTTAAACGCTTGGATATATTATTCAATTTTTTCTAAAAATTATTTTGATTTGATAGGATAAATTTAGTTGTAATTTCAAGTATATTTTTATTAATGAAATAGGTTTCATTAAAAAATTTGTACTAGTTGTAAGGTAAATTAACAAAAAAATAGAGTTTTACGGGGTGGGGCGGGGCTTCGCGAGGCCCTCAGGGGTGGGAATGGGGCAAAAAAAATTTCTCCATCATGCAGGGCGAGGATGGGACAAAACAAAATCTTGCCGGGCGAGGACGAAGACCCGATCCTTCGAACCCACCCTGCCTTATTGCCATCCCTACTATCCCCCTTTCTACTAGTTACATCTTAAAAAAATTAAAAAATTAAAAAAGAAAAAAAAATTAGCTTTTCATTTTTGGTGGGCTGAGAGTAGGGACGGAGCTGTTCATTGACTAAGGGGGCGGTGGCCCCCCACTAGATTAAAAAATTAAAAAAATCATAATATATATATATATATATATTCTGAATTTTTTTAACATTTAGGTCCAAGATAATTACTCTTGACCCCCTCTCCCCAACAATTTACAAATTGGCCCTTAAATCCCAACCAAAAAAAGAAATGAAAAAAAAAAGCCCATCACTTTAGTTGATGGCCTCTCCATGGACAAACAAACAAAATCCCCAAGAACAAGTAACAAATTCTTGAACTATGAGATATAAAAAATAAATAAAAATAAAAAAATCTCTTTGGCATCACGTTCTGTGTTGTTCTTGAGGAATGAGGAGGCAACTCAAAAAAATTTACCAACACTGTAATATCTAGAAAGTCAATCACTCTATTCTGTTTAGAATGTTTATTTGAGAGAAGCGAAGGATTTGTAGTTAGACTACTCTCACTCACTCTTAGCTCTTTTTTGTGTGTGGCCATAAGCTATTGAGTGTGCTACTAAGAGGACTACATGTGTGGCTATTAATTTTTAAGGGAATACAACTGTTTGACTTGCTAAGTTAGTGGGCTACGTGTGTGGCTATTAAATTTTAAGGAATTACCTCTAATATTTAACTTGTTAAATTGATTTAACTTGAAAGTTGAAACGTTTGAGGTTTTTTTTTTTAAAAGAACTAATGGAAACATTAATTTTTATAAGATAGTCTCGTTTAGTTACAAGTCAAGAAATTTTTTTAACTTATGTTTTGACCCCCCTAAGTCTAAAGTCTGGCTCCATCCCTAGCTGAGAGACAATTGCCACTCCTCGACCTCCCTAGCAGGGACGAACCCAGGATTTCAAGTCAGGGGGTGCCGAATATAAGCGGAAAAAAAAATTCAAATATGCATCCATATAGTATTATTAAACTATCAACCAAGACAAATACTCAAAAATTATTGTTTTTTAATATATTAAGATACAATTATCTACCAACAAAAACAAAAGACACGAAACACTATTATTTCTTAATACAATCATCTATGAAAATGAAACTCGACGCTCTTTCAAATCTTCAAAATCATGTATGATTGAATCCGAACTAAATGTTGAAGCTATATCATTTTCAATGTATAACATTAAAGAGTCCGCCAAAAAATCATTTTTCATTTTGTTTCAAAGGACACTTTCGATACTATGATTTTATTATGCAGTACCGACAAACACTTTACCATTTTAATTCCTTGAAAGTTGAATCACTTTTTCTATTGTTGTGACTTGTCCCTATTTTATTGCCCAACTACAACACAACAAACAGTCAAACTCTGATATTTTCTCAAATCTCTAGAGACTCTACACTCTCTCTTTTCTATATAATATAAGAGAGATAGTCACAAACAAACACAGAGTCACAATTCACAAAGACACAAAGACAATCACAAAGCCAAAAAGCCAAAAAAAAAAAATAACACAAGCACAAATTCACTAAAACACAAACATCACAAGCACAGATTCTAAGATTTTGAAGGATAGATTAAATACTTAAGTCAGTTGAGTGTAAAGTTTGAAAGCTGGAGCAAATCAAAGCCAGCAACAGCGTCACGGCGAGATGGATGTCGTGTGGGTCTGCGAGATAGGTCTTGTGTGGTGGCACGTCACGACGTGGGCAACAACAACAAGCTCTCACCTCGCGTTTTGGCTGCTTCACTCACGGCCTGCGCAGCAATAGAGTCTCTCTCAGTCTCTCGCCTCTCACTCTCTCTGTCTTGCCAGTAGCCTCTTAGCACTTAGGTTTTTTTTTCTTTTTTTCTTTTTTTCTTTTGTTTTTCGTTTTTCGTTTGGAGATTATACTCTTCGGACTACTGGCGTTGGGTAGGGTAGCCTGGGTTTACATTTTTTAACTTACCTTTTTTTTTTAACATGTGGGCTGGCCGATGAGTTTTGGACTGCTGAGTTTTACATGTGAGAAGTGGGCTGGCTGACTGGGTTTTACAAATTTGGAGGGGGGCCAAGTCTTTTTATTTTTATTTTTTGGGATAGAGATGGTTGAGGTGAGGGGAGCCTGAGCTAAAAACCAAGGGGGGCCTAAGCCCTTTTCTTTCTTTTTTTGAGAATTTTACATACTAAAAAAAAAAAAAATTTTGGGCTCAAAGGGGGCCCAGGCCCCCTTAGGCCCCCACCTGGGTCTGTCCTGCTCCCTAGCTCCACTTACAATTTTGGTCTTTATGCTTTCATATGTTTAATTTTAATCATTGAGTTTTAAGGCAAAGTTTCAATTTGGTCCTTACCATAATACAGCCATCTCACTTACAAAATTTGCAAACATAGCACACTGAAACATGACATGGATAACAAAATAGAAAAAAAAAATTGACAATGAAAACGTCGCACCAAGGTCTTGATGAAAAATAAATCCCATATTGGAAAAAACTTAATCCAAAAAAAAAAAAAAAACACTTAATCCCTCAATTTATTAATTATATATAAAAAAATAAAAATAAAAAACGCTCAATATCAAACAAACTCAGCACACACACTTCCCCCGCTGTGCACAGTGACCTAAGTACATAACGGCAAGCCCACAAAAACACAATCAACAATTGAACAAAAACCAGTTTAATTACATTCGGGAGTTATTGAAGAAATTGAGTGGTTAGAGTTAGATAGCATGACCGCATGTTATGAGTATGTAGCTCAAAACTGAGACCACCATGCAGCGAAAATTTCATAATAGCTTTGTTAGTTTATGATCCCATGTAATACATGTAAAAATAAATAAATAAATAAATAGAAAATTGTTAAAACTAGAAATTGAAAGAAGATTCTAGAGAAACTGAGAGAAAAATGCTTTCATTACTCAATTTGAGAAAATGAATACTACTACTAACAAAATACATACTCTGCGTTTTATATACAACGAAAACAGAGTAACAAACTAAAGGAGCACTCTCAAAAAAAAAAAAAAACACTAAAGGAGAAAAATGCGGGAAGCTAACTAACTAACCGAGAAATCCTCTACGAATAAAATTATGACAAGTGTCATCCTAATCCTATCTAAATACATTTATACTCACATGACACTCACACGCTTCACTTAAGCTTTCAATACGACAAGCAGTTTCTGCAATTGTTCAATCCAACACTTTGCCACTCTTCCATCAAGTCTTCTTCTTATGTCGTTTTGGCCCTTCTTGAACTTCAGCTTTGCTGTCTTCGTGTCGTTTTGATCCTTCTTCAAATTCTTGCTTTTATTCAGCCTTGCCTTCCTTGAACCTGAATCACCCTTGGCAATCTTCTTCTCATTCTTTTTCTTAACAAAAATATAGCATTTTATATATATTTATAAAGTGGCTGGCCTATCTTTTTAATTTTTTTTAAATATAAAGCTGGGCTAATCCGGAGTCCGATTACCCTAAGTTATTTTATTTCTCATTTCCCTTCTCTTTTATATTTTCTCCTTTCTCTATATTGTGGTCGCAATACCCATATATATCAGTCCCTCCATCTTCTTATTCCTTTAGAATTATTGTTCACTGTGGTTGTGGGGCTGGTTTGTAGAGGTAACTGTTAAGTGTTCAAGATTTTGTCTTTTAGCTCACCCTTCCTCTTGTTGATTTGTCCGCAGGAGTATTATATCAATTTTGGGAAAAATTTTAGTAGAGGAGTGGGGTACCGGTCTACGGTGATGTATAGAGTTGGGCTTGATGGGATTAAGGGAGGCATAGCAATTGCTGGGATTGGAATCATGTTGTGAAAAGGAAAAAAAGAGTTTGGAACTTAGAGGTTCCAATTAATCAGTATAAAGAGTGTTGAATCTAGCATCAAACATATCCTAGGTGTGCAAGAGATCCTTCACTATGAGAAGTACTTGGAGCTGCCTTCTTTGGTGGGGAAAGGAAAGAAATCAAGCTTCAATTATATTAAAGAAAGGGTGTGGAGAAAGTTTCAAGGTTGGAAAGGTAAATTACTCTCTCAAGCCGGAAGGAAAGTATTAATAAAATCTGTGATTCAAGCAATCCCAACATACACTATGGGGTGCTTCAAAATTCCTTTGGGTTTGTGTCATGATATTGAAGTAATGATTAAAAAATTTTGGTGGGGGCAAAGAGGTGACCGCAGGAAAGTTCATTGGGTGAAGTGGGATGAGTTGACAAAATCCAAAATGGTGGGTGGCAAAGCAAGCTTGGTGCCTTTTACATAATAGATCATCTCTATTTTATAAGGTGTTCAAAGCTCAGTTTTTCCCTAATTCTTCAATTATGGAGGCTAAGGATTCGAGGGGAGGTTCGTATGCTTGGAGAAGCATTCTTAAAGGGCGGGATGTTATTCAAAGAGGGTCTAGATGGAGAGTTGGGGATGGGAAATCAATTAATATTTGGCAGCATAGATGGATTCCAAGGAAAAATTCCTCCCTAGTAGCTTCATATCCAATTGAGTCCATGGAGAATTGTTCGGTGGTAGTGTTGATTGATGAAAATGAGAGGAGGTGGAATGAGGAAGTGATTGATGGGATTTTCTCACCAGAGGAAGCTGCAATTATTAAAAAAAATCCCACTGAGCTGTAGGGTGGCTGAAGATGTCCTGGTTTGGCCATATACGCAGGATGGACAATATACATGTAAAACGGACTATAGGTTCCTTAAGGAAGAAGCTGAGATGGATTCTGTGCAACTGGATTCAGGTATGGATACTAATCTGTGGAAAGGGATTTGGTCTCTCCAAATTCCCAACAAAGTTAAAAATCTGTTATGGAGGGCTTGTAGAGGTGCGCTGCCAACAAAAGAAGCACTAGTCCGAAGTACAATCATCGAGGACCAGCTATGTGATCGCTACCATGAAACTCAAGAGACTCTGCTGCATGCTTTGTGGCTTTGTAAGGAACTAGACACGGTCTGGGAGAAGTTTGCCCACTGTCGAGAGCGCAGAGAAACCAGCTTCCTGAACTTCAAAGAATTACTCTCTTGGATACTCACACAGCTAAGTGAAGTGGAACTCTTTGCGTTTGTTACATGGGGGATATGGAATCAACATAATAAGGTCCGCCTCAACCATGTTGCTGCTCCACTCCACCAGATTTTTCAGATTTCATCAGAGAAACTTGCTGAATTCACGGCTAGTCAACCATCAACAACACCGATGATGGTACGGTGGGTCAATCGCAGAACTAGATGGCAACCTCCTCCAGCGGATTTAATGAAGATAAATTTCGACAGAGCTGTTTTTTCTAGTGTTAATGCAGCAGGTATTGGGGTGGTGATTAGAAACAATTTGGGTCAAGTTATCGCATCTTGTTCTCAACGGTTATCTCAAGCTTATAGCAGCACTGATGTTGAGGCTCTGGCAACAGCTAAGGCAGTGTCTTTCGCAGTAGAGATTGGCATTACCAAAGCAGTGTTGGAAGGTGACTCCCTCACGATCATGAAAGCTCTATCAAGTGACCATCATTCCTTAGCCCCGTTTGGGTTGATAATAAATGAAGTTAAGTTTAGTGCAGAAAATTTCGACCAATTGCATTACTCTCATGTAAAGAGAGAATGTAATACTATAGCTCATTGTTTAGCAAGACATGCTTTTGATATTTCGGATTTTTTAGTGTGGATGGAGGATGTTCTACTACAATTTTCAGTTGTACTTAAGGCTGATTTAGCCGACTCCATTTAATCAAAGTTTAGTTTGGATTCTCAAAAAAAAAAAAAAAAAAAAAAGAGTGTTGACATATAATAATAATAACAATAATAGTAATAAATATATAATTAGCCTAGATGTTAGGATTCATATTTAGTATTATGATTTAGTCTGGAGCATCTTGGTGACAAAAAAAAAGCTAGTGCGCAATAAATTTTGACTATTTAGTTTACGGATTGAGGTAAATGGGATTTTTAGTTTTTTACACACTTCCTCCTATGTGCTATCCATATATAATTGTTAACGAACCACTTGAAGTTGGATGTTCAATTTTCATATTCCACGTTAGACTAGCTTGCGAATAGGGTGAAATCATTTGAGCTACCATACTAATCCATGTAACAAAATTTTTTTTTTTTTTTTTTTAAATTCCAGTATATCCCTTGCTCTTCCTCTCTCTTTCTCAGCAATCTCTCTCTCTCTCTCTCATCTCAAGATTGGGATAGAAATTGATCTAAGTGATGAGAGCTCCTTCGTCCATAGTCCAAACCTGCCTCTGTTGAAGGGACGTCGTGAATCATCCACTACAGTTGTGCTCTATGGAGTCGACTAGGGACTTGGATTTCGACTTATATAGCCATTCACAGAGCTAAGGCCGAAACCAAGGCTGAGAACGAACAATCCCATCATAAATTGAGTATGAATTTGATGTCTTCAAAACAATCACAACACCTTCATTTTTCACGTGGACACCTAGTCCTAGTGTGAGCTTGTGGCATGGACAGCTTGTGGCATTTTGTTCCAGTGTTGGGGAATACAAATCCAATGTACTATTATTTGTGTTCCACTTTATGTTCCAGTAATCACTTCTTGTCATGTATTGTTTAATTTTCCTTATAAAATGGTTAAAGTTTAAAATGAAAAAAATAAATAAATAAATAAACACATGATATTTTGCGATTGGTGAAACACAAAATGTGGTACAGAGGATTTGTATTCCTATATAGGAGAGAAAAAATGAGGAAGGAAAAAAGATTAAATATAACAATTTTTTTTTTTTTTGATAGGTTGCATTGCATTTCTTAAAATTTTAGAAATAAAGCATATTTCATATTTGCATATCTCACTAACTACTTTAATCCCATATATAGGAGAGAGAAAATGAGAAAGGAAAAAAGATTAAAGATAACAAAATTTTTTTTAATAGGTTGCATTACATTTCTTAAAATTTTAGAAATAAAAGCATATTGCATATTTGCATATCTCACTAACTGCTTTAATCCCATGGATTGCTAAAACTTGAAATCTTATCTTTATTAGAAAGTCCAACATTAACCTCATTATAAAATCTCATGTTTTTTAGTATGCTCCAAATCCAAAAAAATGGTATTACAATTAACCTATGTAAAAATAATTTTTTTCAAAATTACAAAACTGGCTGGATTAAAAGAACCAATCCAAGTTGCAAAAAACCGTTGAAATTCAGCGATTCAATTGCATAAGTGATCTAAGTATGACTGGGCCGATATAGGTACTGGTTCACCGAACTTTTGGTCCAACTGGCCAACCTGGATGTGTGCTAATTTGGAAAGGAGTAATTAAAATACAAAAGGTATCGTTTGAAATTTACATTTGCCTAGAGTTTGATTAGGCCCATGCTCTAAGTTCCAATCTATTGCTTGTCCTCGAACTGGGCTTAATGAACGGTAAATAACTCAATAAGTCTACAGTGCCATTTGGAAAGGGCTCCTAGGATTTGAATCGGATACAAAATCGACCTACATTGTAAAAAGCCCACTGAGGTTCTTTTGATTTTCTACACGCACAGAAGCGTATCCAATTAACAAACTTCTAAGCTGCCCCATATAGGCTTTCAGCCCAAATAAAATTTATTACAAAGCATATTCTCCTTGAGGTTAAAACTTAACACTTAAGAGTTAAGACGTCTATGCGATCAACGCATATTTTATGACCGGCTCAAGGGAAAAAGAAGAAATAAATGGCATAATTTATGTGATATTGAATCCGGTTAGTATATACTATATAACGATGAAATTTCCCTATCATTTCAATGTAATTATTATATTGCTTCTATTTTTTAGGAGAAATATTATGTTCATAATATTTTCACAACAAATTTTAAAAAATTAATTTAATTTTTAAAAAATTAGTTTTGTTAATTTTTTAAAAAAATATTAATAATAAAAAACTAAAACAAAATGTAAAAAGCAAAAAGTTATTTAGCTTTCCCAAGATTCGAGCTCCTTTTAAATAGACCTTTGTAGTTGTTTTGGTGTTGTATAGGTATTGTACTTGTATTGATGTTGTAGTTATAATGGTACTGATGAGTTGTGTTCAAAACCATTTTATACACTTATTGCATTTGAAAGGAATTTACTCACTTATGTTAAAAATAAATAAAATTTGGACTTAAGGATTCATTTATGGTGTTAGATTTTTACAATTGTTGCAAACTTTCTTATAGTATTTCTCATTAACATACAAAGTAATCTCCCAACCTTTATTATTTATTTGCAAATTATAAAGAAAACCAAAGTTTCTTAACAAAACACTCACTAAGGGATCACTTCGCCAAGACAAGGATTCTTGTAATTTATTGTGACAAATAGTTAATAGAGACAAAGGGAGCAACACTTGAGAGAAAAAAAAAAAAATATATATATATATATATATATATCGTTATTATAAAAAGTGATTACTTACAATAATATTACTATCACTATTGGTCAATTAGATTTCTCTAAAATAATATTACAATCATTCATTTATATTCTAAAAAGTTCTATTTTTTCATCAATAATGTAGAAGTGTTCACTTTTTCTTAAAATCACAAAAGATCTTGGACAAGTAAATATATTCAGCTACTGTATTGATAAATCTGTAATAGTGCTTGATCTTTTATGGCCTGTTTGGAAGTTTAGAGAGGGAGGAGAGTAGAGGGGAGGGGAGTAGTGGAGAGGAGAGTAGAGGAAAATGATTCCCCTCCACCTTGTTTGGATGTTTTTAAAATTAATAAGGGGAAAGTGAGTAATTAGCCATTCCCCTTGTATAATTTTGTTAATATAATAAGGGCAAATTAGGTAATTTACTTGGTCAATAGTTTATGTACTCTACTCTCCCTCCAAATCTCTCCAATTTGGAGGAATTAAAAATGGAGGGTTAGAGGGAGTTGAAATCCCTCCAAACCACTCCAAACCCCTCTCCTTCCTTCCTTAAAAAACTTCCAAACAAGGTAATTGGATTACTCTCCCTCCCTCTACTCTACTCCCCCTCCTTTTTTAAACATCCAAACGGGCCATTAGGCTTGTTTTGCGAAATCCAACTCGAATTATATACGTTCCACTCAAAAAATATCGATTGGAAATTTTTTAAGAATATGAAGTTAGTACATAAGGGCATTAGCATTAGTGATACTAAAAAGCCATATTACTATTTTTAGCACCATCAATCACAAAAATGGGGCTACAATGGTAGAGCTATAACTAAAAAATTTAGCTTCTTAACTACAGTGCATAGCCATTTGGTTGTGCATTGTAGCTCAAAAGTAAACCCATATATTAATATTTTATTTTCCTCCCAATATTTTAATTAAAAACCATGTTTTCTCTCTCTCACTTTTTCTCTTTCTTCACCTCACCATGTCTTCTCCCTCTCCTTTGGTTGATCTAGCAAAACCCACAAAGCTCTATACCACCAAAAAACAAAAAAAAAAAAAAAAAAAAACCCATTTTTGAGTTTTGACCCAAAAGACAGAGATATAGAAGATTAAATGGCAGCAGTTGGTGAGATTTTGGAGCTGTTCTATTTGGTTGGATTTAATTGTGGCGGCAGTGGGTGAGATTTTGGTGTTTGTAGCAGCAATGGTGAGTTGCTTGGTTTTGTGGTTATTTGTGGTGGTTTTTGAGGTAGGTCTGTGGTGATGGTGATTTTTTTTTTTTTTTTTAATCAGAGTTTCGGTGGTTTGGTTGTGGATATGGTAGTAGATGGTTGTGGCTGGGTTGGGTTTGTGGTTTGGTTTTGGCCGGAAGTTCCAATTTGTGGGGTTTATGGGTGGCAATGGTGGTTATAGGCTTGGCGGTGGCTGGTGGTGGCTATTGGTTTGTCAGGTTTGTGGGTTTGTTCATGGTTGTTCTTCCTTCAAAGAAAGAGAGAGACAGGGAAAGAGAGAGATGAAAAAAAAAAGAGAAAGAATAAAAAAAATAGCAAAGAAATAATATTTAAATGAAGAGGTAAAAAAAATAAAACCACTGATGTTGGATGTTTTGTAAAATGAGAAGGTAAAATAGATAAAGTGACTTCTTGTGGTGCCAAATAGCTAAAAAAATAGTTCCACCAATGTGGATGCTCTAAGTTGCACTTGGCAAGAGTCAAATAATTCCAAAGACAACAAATGTACTTCTCAAAATAAAAGTAACGAACAAAAGAAGCTTTTTGTCATTGTAATTTTCACTTGGCTTGAAGTCAAAACAATTTAGGTTGGTCTTGTGAACTTCCTAAGGTTCTTGGCAACATGACATCTTCCCACTTGGCAATTTTGCATTGAACTTTTCAAAGTGCCTTTTTAAATCTATTGTTTCGTACACCTTTTGATTTCATACAAGGGGATTTAACTCTAACACATCATTTAGTAAGCCAAGCATTTCATCAAAGATATTATGCTGCACAACTTCTTTTCCTTTCAAATTTGCATTTTAACCCAACTTTAACTTTGATAACCCTCTTTAACGCTAACACAAAGAATCTCCAATAATTTGAATTTCTTATAAGAACAATAAATATTGCTATTGAGACGATCAAAACGAACAATATATACCAGTTCACTATTTTATTCTTTCACCTCATAGACATCAACTATATCTTGGCAATCAACCTACTTTCACATTATTGCAAGACTATTAAGGAATTCATTTTCAAATAATTTGAATATCTTACAAGTGCAAACTTAAGCTGCATGACACAAAATATTACTTCTCTTAATTGATCTTTGTGGGTCACCTTGTTTGCATTTGAAATCTTCTTTAAAATCCAATGAATGCATACCTAAAAATACATTTTCATATTTAATTATAAAGTTAGTAAGACTTTTTGTTTTATTTGCTATATTAGTCAAAACATGGTTTGCGCTTTCACTCCTTGAGGAAGCTCTAAATTCAACCATGAAACTATCCTTAGTGAATACAGCTCTCCATTTATGTCAAATTTTGTATATCATATTGAGCTTGTGATGATCTCTATGATTAAACTTATGTATTTGGTGCTTGTTCAACGAGGATTGGAATTTCATATTAGCTTTTAGCTCTCTTAAGTAAGAATGTGCATTTTTTGAAATATGTCATAAACATAGTCAATAATGTATTTCTCAATAGCAGTTGACATGGCTTGATATTGGTTAGTGAAAATTATTATTGGAGATCGGTTTCCCATTGAGTCTAAGAATGACTTAGACAACCATTTGAAAGAAGTAGTGGTTTCATTCAAAAGGAATGCACATCGAAACATCACATTCTGCCAATAGTGATTAATAAGTAAAATACCACAACATCTCCAAAACAATCATAATCAAACCTTGATCTACTATCTCACTAAACAGGATTTTTCAAGCAGTTTTCTTAATCTACTTGAACTGTGTAAAAAAAAACACGGTACCTTCTGTCTACCTTAAAATGATTCAATAGGCTTTGAGCATCTCCAATACTAACCATTGACACCTTTTTCACGTTTACATAATGATGATGCCAAAAAATCGTTAGTTAGTTGCACGGTCCTTGTGTATTCGATACAACATGTGTACAACACAAAGCAAGAAGACCTTAGGAGAGTACCAGTGTGGTACCGACCAAATACCCTCCGAAAGCTAAGTTAAAAAAGTTCTCACAACCCTAGAGTGCTAGAGTTAGGCTAAATTATGCGTACTTTGTTTTTTTAGAGCCTTTGGGTTTTTATAGTAATGTAGAGCCGATCTCCGTTTCTTGCGTGGGAAGGCTTTTCCTTATGTAGAAGATCATCATCAATGAGTGTATATTACAGGATCCTTCTCATGTTAGGATTCTATTCATATTGGAACTCTATTGACTAGGATTAATCGTAGGACGCAAGTTATTTCCATTTAGGATTACTTGGAGGTCACTTAAACCATGTGGATGCCACGCGGCCTTGAGATCCATCTACCTTGTTTTCGCGCATCTTGCATCCATCCACTATTAGCCTACTGGTTTAGCACCGTCAGGTTTATTTAAATGGACCCATCATCCCTAATCTTACCCTCTTCACATAATTATAACAATCTTTTTCAATAAAGCCACAATTTCACTCTCTCCAACTTCTTTAGTTAGAATATGAATAAGCATTCTTTGTACTTGTATCAACACTCATGATAAAATTGATTACACCTACTTTAAGCTTTGAAATATGACAACCACATCTTAACAAATGTCTCTCTGATGGTAGTGCAAGTTTTATGATTGTGCTTTGGATTAAATGCAACAACCCCCTAAACATCATTTTCTAATGTGAAATGAATAAATGTTTGACAACTAGTTTTAGTCTCTAGTTTCTTCCAATTTTTCTCTTCACAAGGGTCTTCATTTATTTTAAAACCCTCCTTAAAACATATAAATTCATGTTATCTTATGTTCTTTGTCCCATCAAAATATCTAGACTTTCCTTTTCATATACTAAAACTTGTTCATAGATGCATAATCATTGTATAAAGTTAGGGGTGTCAATTTGGGTTAGCGTGTCATGTTGAGGTAGGGTATTCGACTAAATGATTCAAACCCGAACCCGATCCATTTAATAATCGTGTTATGATCCATCAACCCTAACCTAACTTGTTAATGAGGCAAGTTGACCGGACCTAACCCAATTGGCACGCTTAATAAACAAGTCATGTTAGGTTGACACAAACCATTTTAACCTACTTCATAATAAATATAACATTCATCTAGAATTTTTTTTTTTACATCCCAAAAGTAGTGAATACAATTCAAGTCTTCAACCCACATTCAAAATAATATAGTTCAACAAAAACATAACATCCATCTAGAATAAGTTCTTTATACTCCAAAAGTATTGCATACACTTCAACCCAAATTCAAAATAGCATAATTCAACAAAAATATAACATCCCTAGAACTCATTAAATGCTAAGTATCAATATCAAAAGAATTGGAGCAAATAGTAGACTGATCATCCATATATTCCTTGTTGATGTCCAAATACATTACATCTTACACAAGCTCATCTAATTTCATTTATGCAAGTTCTATGCCCAAAATATATATAAGTATTTGTTGTTACAAAATATGATCATGTCTCATTAGTTTTACAAGAACTAAATAATAATAATATAAAAATAATAATAACTAATAAAACAAATAAGATTACATTTCTCTTCATACAACCAATCTTTAGTGCAAACCAATGCCTCAACAGTGTTTGGCCTCAATAAACTCCTAAATTGATCAATTACTCTCCCACCAACACTAAAAGTAATCTTTGAGGCGCAACAATATAAATAGGAATAATTAAAACATCATGAACCATGGAAGCTAATTTAAGGAATCAAAACTGATTTGTTTTCCAAAATGAGAGAATATCTAAGTTTGTATTCTTATCTACTCTTACAAAATAGTATCCAAACAAAGCTTTGAACACTAGACATAGCATTCAAAAAAAGCTTTAAGCATATAAACATATATATCTAAACATATAAACATGGCAAAGAGCACAAACAAGAAAAATAGACACATCCTAACCCAAGAAGGCTAGGCAACAACATCAAAGCAATAAAACATGTGAGAAAGCAAATAAACATGCTAGGAAAGTTATAAAACATGTTAGAAAAAAAAAAAAAAAAAACTATGAAATTAAATGGGTGTATATAGTAGCTAAAAAGCTACATCTACACCCCTAAACCTCAAATCAATTGCAAATTGCTCCATATTCCAAGGGAATCTAGCAATATGGTGCAAGACCTATGTGCAAAAGGTTTTTTTTTTTATTAAAGAACAAAGTGTATGGATGCTCCAAGTTAACATTAGTAAACTTTTGAATCATTTTAAGCAAGAAACAAAATTTTTGAATTGCTTAAGTAGGTAACAATAATTTTTATGAAATTATAGGGTTTGCCTTTGATAAATGCTGGACATTTTAATGAGATTTTACATGCTCTAACAATTTTGACTCTAAAAGGTCTAACAATTTTGACCCTAAAAGGATGCTACTTTCTTGAAGAAATGTCAAATTGGTTGCCAAAAACTAAATTTGGAACAGAGGTTAGCGGTTTGTACTTTGAGTAAAATGGTTTCATTTGCTTCTCAAGAAATATAATACTACGTTTATGGTGTTTTGTTCAGTTAACCACACAACAGTGGATAGAAAACTTATTTATGACCCATGGCTGCGTGGTGGACATACTCGATTATGAAGATCTTGCCAAACATTTTCACAAGGAATTGAAAAACGTTAGTTATGACAAAATTATGTTTATTGCTCTGTACCAAGGGATGTCTTGTGATTAGGAAGGGAGTTCTTTTCCTACCAACTATTAAGGAAATGATTAGTTTTCATTTCATAAATTATTCCTTAAATTATTTCCTATTTGTAACTTTTGATTTCCTAATTGACATTTATCTGTCAATCTCACATTATCTACTTTAAGTCACTTATGAAAATACTATGGGCTTGAACTTTTTAATAAGTTTATATTTTTCTTTTCAAATGGAAACTTAGAGATGGAGAGAATGTCAAGAGGTTGGAAGAACATGGGTAAAAGTTCAATATTGTTTTTTTAGACTACAATAGAAGTTTAATTTTTTATTTTTATCATTATTATTATCTATCCTATCATGGATTTAGTTGTGTATATTTTAACGTCTTGCTCCTCGAAAGTGGTGGGCTAGGTTTCAAACTTCAAAGCCCATTGGATCATTAATTAACTATTTGACCATACCTTTGTGGTTTGTCTTAAGATATTTTGAACCTGACTTAATGTTAGGATATTTTGAACCTAAAATATATAAGTATTAGTTGTTACAAAATATGATCATGCCTCATTAGTTTTACAAGAACTAAATAATAATAATGTAAGAGTAATAATAACTAATGAAACAAATAAGATTACCTTTCTCTCTATCCAACCAATCTCTAGTGCAAACCAATGCTTCAATAGTGTTAGGCCTCAATGAACTCCTAAATTGATCAATCACTCTCCCACCAACACTAAAAGTAGACTCTGAGGCAACAGTAGAAATAGGAATATTTAAACATCACAAGCCATGGAAGCTACTTTAAGGAATCGAAATTGATTTGCTTTCCAAAGTGAGAGAATTTCTAAGTTTGCATTCCTATCCACTTTACAAAATAGCATCCAAACAAAGGTTCAAGCATATAAATATGTAGATCTAAACACATAAACATGACAAAAAGTACCTAAGCATGGCAAAGAGAACAAACAAGAAAAATAGACACATCCTAGACCAAGAAGCCTAGGCCAACAACATCAAAGAAATAAAACATGTGAGAAAGAAAATAGACATGCTAGGAAAGCTATAAAACATGTTTGAAAACACCAAAAAAAAAAAAAAAAAGACTGAAATTAAATGGGTGTATATTGTAGTTAAAAAGCTACATATACACCCCTAAACCTCAAATCAATTGCAAATTACTCCATATTCCAAGGGAGTCTGGCAATATGGTGCAAGACCTATGGGCATAAGGTTTTATTATCAAAGAACAAAGTGTATGGGTGCTCCAACTTAACATTAGTAAACTTTTGAATCATTTTAAGCAAGAAACAAAAATTTTGAATTACTTAAGTAGGTAATAGTAATTTTTATGAAATTGTAGGGTTTGCCTTTGATAAACACTGGACATTTTAATGAGATTTTACATGCTTTGACAATTTTGGCCCCAAAAGGATGCTACCTTCTTGGAGAAATACCAAATTGGTTGCCAAAAACTAAATTTGGAACAGAGGTTAGCTGTTTGTACTTTGAGTAAAATGGTTTCATTTTCTTCTCAAGAAATATAATACCACGTTTATGGTGTTTTGTTCAGTTAACCACACATCAATGGATAAAAAACTTATTCGTGACCCATTTTGCGTGGTAGACATAATCGATTATGAAGATCTTACCAAACATTTTTACAAGGAATTGAAAAACGTTAGTTATAACAAAATTATGTTTATTGCTTTGTACCAAGGGATGTCTAGTGATCAGGAGGGGAGTTCTTTTCCTACCAACTATTAAGGAAATGGTTAGTTTTCATTTTGTGAATTATTCCCTAAATTATTTCCTACATGTAGCTTTTGATTTTCTATTGACATTTATCTATCAATCTCACATTATCTACTTAAGTCACTTATGAAAATGCTATGGACTTGAACTTTTTAATAAGTTTACATTTTTCTTTTTAGATGGAAACTTGAAGATGGAGAGAATGTCAAAAGGTTGGAAGATATAGATGTTTGATTAAGCTGATCTTGGTGTCCCTAGAAAGGTATGGATATCTAGTTTCTAGAACAATTGACAAAATGAAAATCCAACAGTCGGATCAAAATTATGGCCTCGGGAAGTGAGCTGACGTGCTCAGCACGGTTTTCAAGATATCTCAACAGTTTTAACTTTAATTTCCACCCATGAATAGTCATTGGAAAGGGAATTCAATAATCTTTGCAATGAAATTATTTCCAACCCATTCTGACAGTCAGATCAAAGTTAGGTTTTTTGGTGCCTTGGGAGTTAACCTCGAGTCAAATTTGATCAAAGTTGGCAAAAATCCCTGCATAGCTTGGGTTTAATGTTAGAACATGAAAAATGTAGTTTTGATGTGATTTTGACGAACTTTGACTTTTGGTCAACCCATGGTTGACTAGGGCCGTTTTGGTCAACTTGACCTAAAAACTACATTTGGTTTCCCAAACTCATCAATACTAACGGGTTATGATTTTGTTCCTCAAAAAATTTGTTATGAGAAAGAAAAGCTTAAGTAAAACTCAAGTTGGACACGTAAGGAAAAGAGCAAGAAATTTCTTGTTCTTCTAGCAGATTCAAGAGATAGATAGAGAAAGTGAGTTGTTAAGATGAGTATATGTTTTGTGCTAATGTAATTGGTATAGGTTTGATGAGATAAGGCTCGAAGACAAAGGGAGGGAGGGTTATAAGTTTGTAGGGAGAGAAAATTGGTTGAAAGGATGGGAAGAGACTGCTCTTTGACTTACTTTGGTGGAAATTGTGGGTGGGTGCGGGTTTATTGGAAGTTGAGAGAGAGAAATAGAGGTCTAGACAACAAAGGGTGTTGGTTTGTAGTTTGGCGTTCACCAATTCATCACGTTAGAGGTATTTCTCTCTCTAGAGTTTTCTTCTCTATGAATTGATTGATTTCCTTTTTTTAAGACTTATCTCTCATTCTTTTTTGTTTCTTTGCTTCAATTTTTAACTTCTAAATATTTGATGAATGTGTTTGTATTTGTTTCCTTGTGGATTCTTAACTTTAAATGCTCGGTATGGCGTTGTGCATGCATGGCATTCTACCTTCTAAGGTGAGAAGAGATTGAAAGAGGGAGAGATAAACAATTCATAGAGAAAGGGGGGGGGGGTTTGGTTCCATTTTTGGTATTTTGGCTAACACATGACATGTAATCTCTTTCTCTCTCTCTAAAATTTACACCTTGAAGTTTTACTGATCATAATTTGGTTTGTTTTTTTGTTCTTTTTAACCTAATCCCATGTCATTCTCTATATTTTTGCAAATATAAGACATTTCTCTCTCTTTTGTTTGTTTTAAATATTTTTTTTTTTTTGAAATGCTAATTAGTTATATTGATTTGTAGCCACCATGCTAAGTTGTGTGATTTAAAAGCTAGGAATAATTTTTTGGAATGTTAATTGGTTTGTTTTAAGCAATATTTGGGGTGAAATATACAGTAGGAAACACGTATGCATTTCACTTAGTTTAATATTTTGAAAATGCTTTGAAAATTATGATATGAAAAATGAAAATGAACAAAAACATAAATATACATATGTATGGATATATTGCAAATTAGAACAAAAAATTAACGAGTAAAAATGACCATATATGTGATTTCTTTTATTACATTTTAATTTAGCAACATACTTTTGGTTTCGAATTCGAGCAAAAAGTTCATTCTATCTTACACTATTGAGCTTTTGGCAGGCAATCTAACTCCATGGTTCTAGGGCCCAATGGAGAGTTCTTCAACCCCATCAAGGCCTTGATTATTTTTTTAACATTTTTGAGAATCTTTTTTTATTTTTTGTTTTTTTGTTTTTGAGAAAGACCTTTTTGAGAATCTAAGGCCTTGAATTGAATAAGACTTGGAACACTATTTTATTTATTTATTATTGGATGGAGACATAGTGTTTTGTAATTGGTGAATAATAAAAGTGGTGTCAATGTGAATGTAATATTCTCCAATCAGAGCATTCACAGGGATGGTCTTAAAAAATATAGCTTTTAGCATCTAAAAAAGCTACTTTATCTATTTTAACTCACCATTTCACAACTCACCCAACATCAATGCTCTTATTTTTCACAACAAAGCTAAACACTATTTTTTTTTTCTTTCTCTCTTATTCTTTTCTGTCTCTTCTCCCTCTCTTCAACCCACAACCACCTAATGCACAATCCATAATCAATTACCACCACAGCCACCAACAGATTGAAACCCATAAACCCACTCATCAGAAACCTATAGAACCCAACAACACAAACCACCACAGCCACCAACAAATCGGAACTCATAAACCCACTGATTGGAAACCCACAAAACCCAACAACCCAAACTAGCACTGCACCACCACCGCACACTCGGTTCTCAACCACCACCTTATAGGCACGTCGTTGGCCGTTGATCTCTCTCTAAGCTTTTTTTTTTAGAGAGTTTAAGTCAGGTAAGAAGAGAGAGAGAGAGAGAGAGAGAGAGAGAGAGAGAGACGGAAAAAAGAGGGAGAAGAAAGAAGAGAGAAAAAATATTATTTTTAAGAAAAGAAGAGAGAGAACAAAATAAAAAAGTATTTTTTTAATAACTTTAGCGCTACAGTAAGCTGTCATTTTTGGCAGTTTATTGTAACTTTGATGCTAAAAGTTTTAGTTTTAGCACCATCAATGGAGCTTGCATTTTATTGTTTTTGGTGCTAAAAATAACTTTTTTGCAATATAACAGCATCATAGTGAATGCTCTCACAAATTGCCACTTAGCAAATTTTGAAAAAAATTGTATGCTTATTATTGACACTTTAAAATAGCCGGCATCAATGGTAGGTTTTCTTAATTACAACCCAAAGAGGGCCTAACACTAGTGAATGGCACTGCAGTTTTGCTTGGCCGGGCTTCCGTGATTCTTTTTGAGGCCAACATACAAGCTATTCTCTCCGAAGTTTTATCAGAAATTTTTGCCCGAAGTCATGCAAGGAAAAGAAAATCCAAATTTATAAACCATTGACACATTAATTGAAGCACCACGCAGGCCGAATAAGAACAACAGCTAATGGAACATATTTTGGATGGAAGTGCTTATAATGGAACTTCCAAGGGTCCCCAATTGATGTCTTTATAAATAACACACACCAATGCAATACCATTACTTCAATTGACAAAGGAATGATTGCTCATTTTTCAAACCCTGTCAATGACTTTTACAACAATGGGTTACCTTGAAATCTCTCAGGCTCTCAGTAAGCCGAATTCCAAGCTTGGATTAAGGGTTCAAACTTCAAACTTTGCTAAATCGCAAGGATCTCTATTTCCTAGCCCAATCCAATCACCAAACATGTTCCAAAAGTGTTGGGCTCAAAACTCAATCCACTTTTTCTCCGAATCTATACACTTTTTTGGTCAGACAAATTATTCGCCAGTGTAAGTGTGTAACTAGTTATTACTATCAGTATTAGTATTATATTATATTAAACAATTGAAAATTTCCAAGAATTTCGGGCTTCGGTGATCTTAGCAGATCTTGGCCCATCATAAACTATCAGCACCTCCCTTGGGATGGGAGCCCCCCATTTTCATTTTTTCAACCCCTCCCAAAATATTTCGCTCAACTTGTTGAGCGCCAAATCAAATTCCACTTTACCAAATTCTCTCTTTACTATATTTTTTTAACTGCACAAGCAACTGTAAATGGACAACAATGCCCCTCTATCTTTTTTGTTCTCAAAATCCCAAAATTAAGCAGGAGATTCCACACCAATAGCACCAAGTAAAGTAATATATTGAGACTTGCTCCAATTGCAGAAGTGGCACACGAACTCCATAATACTCATAGGCTGTTGCGTTTACATAAGGGTCACCTAGTCAACTCAATATTTTATCAACTATCGACCCTTTTTTGTCTTTAAGAATTGGATCAACTATTTATTTTTATATTATATATTCTATTCATCATTGTTTTTGTTGCAAGGTCGGGGCTAATGTGATTCAATTCATAATTGCTTTTTGGTACAATCCAAGCCCTAATTAAGTACTTAGATTTGTTTTATCTTTTACTAGATCAATTCACTTTCTTTTGCATTAAATTAAATATCAAATTTTCTTTAAATCATTCCATTTGATACCAACAATGTGTAATTTCAATAAACCAATCACGTGTCTTTATTTTCTATGCATTCATTTTTTATAATCTCTTTATAATAAATTTTCAACTATATTTATTAATTACTTTGGATAAGATAAGAGAGAGAGAGAGCCTAATTTGATTTCAACTTTAAATATTTTTGTTACAAATCAAACCATAAAAAAGAAAAGTAGAATTGTTGCTGATAGTTTGTAATTCAAATAATTTTTTTTAATGAAAATGTCTATGACTCAAATTCTCACTCTTCCAACAATAAAAAAAAAATTAAATTAAATCTTATTTTCAACTTATAATAAAAATTTATAACTTTACTTTCCTTATTAGCTTCAAGATTTTTTTTTGGTAAAAATTTCAACCTATAACATATGCTCTTGATGATAACTTTTTATTATTAAATTAAGATAATAATTGAATTTTGGTGTAGGTAAGAATTGACTTTCATATCTCTTATTAGCTCCAAAAAAATTAAATTTGTAAGAAATTTACTTTTTTTTTTTTAATTGTAGTTTGAAAAATAAATTTATGGGTAAAAGTTGGGTTTACTTTCTAGCTTTATGGGCAAGGTCTCAAGAATTCTAGCTGAGTCAACAATCCGAGTCAACGCGAATCCGCCCTTGTGGAAGTAGAAGGGAGCTCAGATAGGGCCCGCCAAACGCCAAGCTACCCTAACCGTATTCTCAACTATATTGAACTTCCACATACACCCTCCATATACGTACATCACATACGGCACCTCCAGTGGCATTTACGTCATTTGATATACCACAACTCCACCACTAAATCCACAAATACGTGAGGGTCAAAATCGAAAAAACAGACAAAATATAAGGACTTTATTAGGGAGAAAGAAAAAAAAAATGAAAAAAAATTAACACGAAGGTTTCGTCTTTCAGACCAAGAACACAGCGAGAGCGAAACACAAAGATATAGCACAGCGAGAGAGAGGGAGAGAGAGAAAGAGAGAGAAAGAGATTGAAAGGAAGGAAGAGAGAGAGAGAGAGAGAGAGAGAGAGAGAGATTTTTCTCAGGAAGATTGTAAATTCGAACTACAATTTTCTCGGAATTTCTCGATCTGTGTTGTTTTCACACGCTGTTCGATTCAGAGCTACCAAGGAATTTTTTTCCGATCTGAGTTTTCAGCTCCAAGATTGTCTCGGTAAAATTTCTCTCCTTTTCAATTCTCAATTCGCTTTTTCTGTTTTTGAACAATCCAAACCCTAGGGTTTTGAAACGAAGGCGTATTTGATTTAAGGTTTTTGTGGTTGTTTGAGTTTATTCGCGTGGTTATCTTTTTCAATGAAACCCTACATTTGTTTGATTTCTTGTTTTGTGGAATTTAGGGTTCTGAAATTGGAGCGAGGAATCGACAAACATCGAAGCGAATTGCAGTATGAGCATCAATAGCCCCGGGAGAGGGGAGAATTAGGGTTTTCGAGGTTGAAGAGGAAGTTGGTTGATTTCCATGGGCGATGGAGGCGTCGCATGCATGCCTTTGCAGCAGCAACAACATCATATGGAGAGGTTTCCTATTTCGGAGAAGACAATTTATAGCAGCGGAGGCAAGAATAGCAACAATAATAGCAGCAACAACAACAATGGCTTCAATTCCAAGTCGATTAAGTACTCTGACAATGACCGAAAGAAGAAGATGGTGAAGGTCAAGAAGGAGCAATTAGCTAAAAACAACAACAACAACAGCAACAGCAACAGCAACGGAGAGTTCGAAAAGATTGAGTCTGGATTGGATAGAGGTAGGAAGAGTAGTAGGGAAGTTGAAAATGGTGAAATTTGTGCTGAGAAGTTGCAGCAGAAGGATGAAGTGGAAGAGGGTGAATTGGGTACTTTGAATGGAGAGTATGTGCCGCGGAGAAGCGAGATTGAGAAGGGAGAAATTGTTAGTGGTAGTGAGAAGTGGAGAAGAAGTGAGGTGGTGGAGAAGGGAGAGATTGGTTATGGGAAATGGAGGAAAGAGGAGTTTGAGAAGGGTGAGATTGTGCGGCGAGGAGAAGCTGAGAGAGGCGAATTTGGGTTGTGGAGGGGTGGGAAAGATGACATTGAAAAGGGTGAGTTCATTCCAGATAGATGGCATAAAGGGGAAGCAGCAAGGGACGACTATAACTATGGTAAGCCACGCAGATACGAGACGGGTAAGGATAAAGGGTGGAAATTTGAACTCGAGCGTACACCACCTTCTGGGAAGTATTCAGGTGATGATGTTATCCGCAGGAAAGAGCTTAACAGAAGTGGGAGTCAGCTTACCAAAAGTACTCCCAGGTGGGAGAGTGGCCCAGAGAGGACTATGAGGATCAGTTCGAAAATTGTGGACGAGGAAGGTTTGTATAGGAATGAATACAGCAATGGGAAGAATCATGGGAGAGATTACTCTTCTGGTAACAGGTTGAAGCGGTTTGGCACTGATTCAGATAGTGGAGAGCGCAAATATTATGGAGATTATGGGGATTATGCAGGTTCAAAAAGCCGGAGGCTTACTGATGACAGCAACCGTGCTGCCCATTCAGAGCATTATGCACGTCGCTCTATGGAGAGGTCTTACAGGAATCCAGTTTCGTCTTCGAAAATGCCTCCATCAGATAAGTACGCCTCCAGGCATTATGAGTCATCTTTGTCTTCCAGAGTAGTTTATGACAGACATGGGCGTAGTCCTGGTCATGCTGAGCGGTCCCCACGTGACAGGGCCCGGTATTATGATCACCGTGACAGGAGTCCTCTCCGTCGTGAGAGATCACCACATGGTCGTGAGAGATCCCCATTTGCTCGTGAGAGATCTCCATATGGTCGTGAGAGGTCCCCATATGATCGGAATCGACACTATGATCATAGAAATCGAAGTCCTGCTTATGCAGAGCGGTCCCCACAAGATCGAGCTCGAAACCATGACCGCAGGGATAGGACCCCTAACTATCTGGAGCGGTCCCCACTTGATCGGAGTAGGCCCAGTAGTTACAGGGAAACTAGTCGTAAAGTTGGAACAAGTGAAAAGCGCAACTCTCAGATTGCTAGTAAAGGGCAAGAAGATAAGCTCACTGAGAGGGATGCTAATGGAAGAGAGTCACAGTATTCAGCTAAAGAGTCTCAAGATAAAAGCAGTGTTCATGATGTTAATGGTCCTGTTGAGAAAAATGTCGACAGTGAGCCTCACAAAGAAGAGCAGTCTGAGACTCCAAGCATAAATACCAAAGAAGCTCCTCAAGAAGATGTGGTTCTTCCTGAAGAGCTGCCATCTATGGAAGAAGATATGGATATATGCGACACACCACCACATGTCCCTGTGTTGGCTGATTCACCCACGGGGAAATGGTTTTACCTTGATTATTATGGCATGGAATGTGGGCCTTCTAAATTAGGTGATCTTAAAGCACTTGTGGAAGAAGGAGCTCTAATGTCAGATCACTTAATCAAGCACTTAGATAGTGATAGGTGGGTAACTGTTGAAAATGCAACTTCACCATTGGTGACTGTGAATTTCCCATCCATTGTGTCCGACAGCATAACTCAGTTGGTAAGCCCTCCAGAAGCTCCTGGGAATCTCTTGGCTGATACTGGAGAAACTGGGCAATCTGGTCTCCAGAGTGGCGAGGACCTGTCTGGCACTCTGTCAGAGCCAGTGCATTGCACAGATGAAAGTGCAGCTATTTCTGAGCCTTCAGAAGATCTTCACATTGATGAAAGAGTTGGAGCTCTGTTAGAGGGCTTTCCTGTTGTTCCTGGGAAGGAACTTGAGACTGTTGCAGGTATTAGTTTGTTTATTAATCACTTTTACCATTATGTAGTTTTCATAATAAAAAGGCTAAAATCCAAATTAGACCCTTTATGTTTGAGTGAATTGTCTCTTTTGTCCTCAAAAGGGTTTTTTTTTTTAAATAATTTTTTTTTTTAAATGATTGTTAAGTTGGTCTTTACATCCATTGCCGTCTGTAAAATCTGTTGTCACACTTCACATAAGTGAAATGACATATACGGTGGTTTTATAGACGGTAATGGATGGAAGGACCAACTTGACAAAAATGATGAAGTTTAAGGACTAAAATGACAAAAAATAAGTTTTAGGGATGAAAATGACAATTCAACCAAACTTTAAAGGGTGTTATTTGGATTTTGGCCTAATAATAAAGTGACTTAATTTTACGCTAACTGTCAACCTATCCTGATTCTCCTTTTCCGGGGTGTTAGCAAAATATTTAACACTGAGCACTATCAAGTATTTGGTTGTTTCTTTTTTCTCCTTTTTCTTTTATTGAAATTCTTACTCCCCTGTTTGTGGATTTTTTTGATCTTGCAGAAGTTCTGCAAGTAAGGTTTGAACATGTACAACAGGAGATTTGGGGAATTTCTGAAGGTACACTATCTCTGGCAGCTTGTATTTATTCGTGTTTGGATAAAATCCTCAGCATATATAGTTATTTTGTGGTGACATTCCTTTAGGAAGTGCTTTATTTGACATTTCTTTCTCTATATAAAGGCTTCCATGGGACCCATTATAATTAATATCCTAGGCACTGATTGTGCTTCCATTCATTTTTATCTTTTATTTTTTCTTTTGTATACTCACTGTGTACCAGGGTGGTATTGCACTCTTTTTAATGAAATACGGTTACTTATAACTGTATAAGTAAATATGGTGTTTACACACGCGCGTGCACACAAAAGTAAAAAGAAGAGGGGTATGTCTACCCTGGAACCATAGTTTATCACCTTATTTTCTTTTTTCATTTGATATTTTCTAGTAATTATTGGCATACATGTGAAGGTCAGTAGAGGAGGGATATGTTTGCCATACAGTAAAGATAGAAGCACCTAAGCAGTCTCTATAGATAATACGTATTATTTTTTGATAAGTAGATAAGACGTATTATTCTAGATGACGCAATTCAACGTGTGGATGCAGTTCTTAATGTTGTTTTCAACTGATTATAATCTGTGACTTTTTGGAATTTCATTTTTTATTTTTTTGCTTAAAAAATGCCTGTAAAATTGGTCATCTGAATTCTATTTATTTTATTTTCATACAATTGTTGATAGTCAGGATGTGTCTAGTTGCCCTGGGTGTGCATGCAAATTTTTTTCTTTTTTTGTTTTTTAATCAGTTGACAGGTTTATATTGTGTCTCCCCATCAGTCCTTTTCTTAAGGTTTTTGATATCTTGGCAGTCTTGATTTTTCTTGAAAGTTGCATTAAATGCTTATATTCATGCCTATATCGGCACTTCAAGTCATGCATCTCATTCCTAAGATCATTATATTAGTGGATGACAACCACAGGACAGTATTACTTCTCTAATTTATTTGAGTTTGATCTTGGTAATTTCCTTTAGTAAGTGTTGGCGAATGCCTTGTATACTTCCTGTGTACTTGGGCTCTCTTATTATTATTATTATTATATTTTGCTGGGTTTTTGCTCTCTTAATGAATATAATATATTCAAGTTTTTCATCTCATGAAAAAATTTCATTCCTGGCATGTCACAGGTTTCACTTGGAATCAAGCTTGCAATGAGCATTATGATCAGAAAACTGATGAATTATCTGTAATTCCTGAACTAAAATCAAAAGAAGCTACAGAATCCAGGTTAATTGAAACTTCTGACAAGGATCATGTTTTTGCTTGTGGAGAATCTTGCGACTGGTTTTTTGGCCCATGGTCATGCAAGGGTGGTGACTGGAAGAGGAATGAAGAAGCTTCCCAGGATAGATCTTTCAGAAAGAAGCTTGTTCTCAATGACGGTTTCCCACTATGCCATATGCCAAAATCTGGGTATGAGGACCCTCGGTGGCATCGAAAAGATGACCTGTACTATCCATCTCATAGCAAAAGGCTTGATCTCCCTCTTTGGGCTTTTTCTTTATCAGAGCCTGCTGTCGCAAGGGGAGTGAAAGGAACTATGCTTCCAGTTGTCAGGATAAATGCATGTGTGGTTAAGGACCAAGGCTCATTTGTTTCTGATTCTCGCATGAAAGTCCGAGGAAAGGAGAGACATTCTTCAAGGTCTTCTCGGCCACATTCTTCAAGTAGTGATGGGAAGAGATCATCAGCAGAGCGTGATTCTCAATCAAGAAGTGTTGACGATCAAGGTTCACAAGGCTCCTGGAAGTGCATTTCTTCTATTAACACTCCAAAAGACCGTCTTTGCACAGTCAATGATTTGCAATTACATTTGGGTGATTGGTACTACCTTGATGGTGCTGGGCATGAACAAGGGCCTTCATCATTTTCACAGCTACAGGTCTCAGTAGATCAAGGTACTATTCAAAAACATAGCAGTGTTTTCAGGAAATTTGATAGAATTTGGGTTCCAGTTACCTCTGCTACAGAGACCTCTGAAGCCACTGTTAAGAGTGAACAGGAGATTAATTCTGCAACCGGTGATTCTTCAAGACCTTTTGTTTCAGAATATCATGGGACTGCTCCAGTTGAATCTAAAACAAAATCAAGTTCATTTCACGACGTGCATCCTCAATTCATTGGTTATACTCGTGGAAAGCTACATGAATTGGTAATGAAATCATATAAGAGCCGCGAGTTTGCTGCAGCCATAAATGAAGTCTTGGATCCATGGATCAATGCTAAACAGCCAAAGAAGGAGATTGAGAATCACATCTACCGTAAATCAGGTATGAATAATCTTTTAAATTTCCACTGGCAACCTGGATTTTGTTTAGCAATAAGAAGTCATTAATTCCAGGATGAGGTTGAGGTATGAGGGAACTTTCTTTTATTTTCATTTCATAGCAGTTTCAAGGAATGGACCTGCCATTCCATCTTTGGCCAGATATGTCCACTGTCAAAGTTCTTCCCCCCTCTTCTCTCTCTCTCTCTCATTTTCTAGCAGCAACTTTACCAAGCCTTTCCTGACATGTATTGTGGTTTTCTCAGGTTCATACTCATTCAGCTCTATGTCAATATTAATAGATCCTGCACCAAAACACATAGCTAGCCCCTTTGTGATATTTTCTTGTTTTGTTTGTTGTGTGTGTTTATGGGTAGCATCCTCTTTATTGCTGTTATACTTGAACATCTCTCCTCCCATTTTAATTGATCTATTATATGTTTTTGGGGGGTGTTAGTGTGGCTTGGTTGTTGTAATACCTGGTCGTCACTTTGCCAATATTAATAGGTCCTGCACCAAAACGCAATCTAGCCCCTTTGTGATAATTTCTTGTTTTGTTTGTTGTGCGTGTGTATGGGTAGCATCGTCTTCATTTCAGTTATATTTGAACATCTCTCCTCCTATTTTAATTGATCTATTATATGTTTTGGGTGTGTGTGTGTGTATTTCCTAATTTCATAGTAGTTATGGGTAGCACCCTCCTGTCCTTTTCCATTATGTCTTTCTAGCTTTAATGCATTTATGGGTTGCACCTTCCTGTCCTTTTTTTATTGATCTATTATATATTTTTCTGGGTGGGTGGGGACTGATTAAATACAGAAGGTGATGCACGTGCTTCAAAGAGAGCCCGCTTGCTGGTTGATGAGATTGATGAAGATTGTGAAATAGAAGATGGCATGCAGACAATTCCAAGGGACGAATCCACATTTGATGATTTATGTGGTGATGCTACGTTTTACAAAGAGGAGAGTCCAAATTCTGAAACTGAGATGGGAAGCTGGGGTTTATTGGATGGTTGTGTGCTGGCACGTGTTTTTCATTTTCTGAGATCAGACATCAAATCCCTTCCCTTAGTTTCTTTGACTTGTAAACACTGGAGAGCTGCAGTCGGTTTCTACAAGGACATTTCTAGACAGATTGACCTGTCATCTCTGGGTCCTATTTGTACTGATGCCATACTCTTGAGCATCGTGGTATGTTTTACTTTTGTTTGGCGTTCTAAGATATCACAATTTTGTTTTTCTCTTTTTGCTGAGTCTAATGTAATTGTTTGCTTGCAGAATGGTTATTGCAAAGAAAAGATAAGTTCTATCGTTCTAAAGGGTTGCACAAACATTACCTCCAGCACGCTTGAAGAGATTCTTCATTCATTTCCTTGTCTATCTTTTATAGATATCAGAGGTTGCAGCCAGTTTGGCGAGTTGGCTCTCAAATTTGCGAATGTGAACTGGGTCAAGAGCCGACTCTCACGCGATACTAAGTTCTTTGATGAATCACATTCTAAAATAAGGAGTCTTAAACAGATTACTGAGAAAAGTTCATCAGCTTTGAAAAAGGGTCTGGGTAGTGATGCGGATGATTTTGGTGAACTAAAGGACTATTTTGATAGTGTGGATAAAAGAGACTCAGCAAATCAGTTATTCCGCCGAAGCCTATACAAACGATCAAAACTATTTGATGCCAGAAAGTCGTCATCCATTCTATCTAGGGATGCCCGTATGAGGCGGTGGGCCATCAAGAAATCTGAAAATGGTTATAAGAGAATGGAGGAATTCCTTCTTTCTGGTCTTAGAGACATCATGGTGGAGAATACATTTGAGTTTTTTGTGCCCAAGGTAGAGCTAGTAATTTGTTTTGCATGTCTCCATATTAAAAATATTCTGTAATATATGTTTGTAATTCCTCTTTTCTTGTTGTCTCTTTGTTAATCAGGTTGAAGAAATTGAATATAGAATTAAAAAGGGTTATTACATTGGCCATGGATTGAGCTCTGTTAAGGAGGATATTAGTCGAATGTGCAGAGACGCAATAAAGTAAGTTTTTCCAGGACCTTTAAATATAAAAGACCATATTCATTAACAGCTCTTTAGGTTAAATGGATAGGGTTAGCCTCTTTTTTCGGTGGATAATTAAAATTGTTATTGAAAACGGAAAGGCGAAAGACATGAATAAACATGAGCAGTCCCTTTTCAAAGAATTCAAAGTACAAGTCTGATGGGGTTAAGTTATATCTGGTTTAGCAGTGGGATTCTTTATTTTGGCCCTCCCCCTTGGTACCTTGTGACTGAAGCTCTTTTAAGGTTGACTTCACTTGTGTTTGTTTTTTTTGGCTTGATTTTGAATGCTGTTATTAGTGTAGTTTGCTTCTTCATGTAAGGTAGGAAACATAAAATTCCCAAAATCCATGTTAATATTGTATCTAATTAATTCATGCACTTGCTGTTGTGTATTTTTTTCTTTCTACTCTACTGTATCTTTGTGGTGATTAGGCCTTTATATGTGGGTGTGAGTCATGCAACAATGTTCCCTGTTTCTTTTTTGGCTTACTTGTATACATATTCTGCTTACGCAGAGCAAAGAATCGGGGTGATGCTGGAGACATGAATCACATTATTACATTATTTATTCAACTTGCCACACGTTTGGAAGAGAGTTCAAAGTCATCTTATGAAAGAGATGAAATGATGAAGTCATGGGAAGATGATTCAACAGGTGTCTCTAAGTATAAGAAGAAGGTCACTAAATCTTTGACTGAAAGGAAGTACATGAATAGGAGTAATGGCACTTCCTTTGCAAATGGTGGTTTGGATTATGGAGAGTATGCATCTGATCGAGAAATCCGAAGGCGTTTATCCAAATTGAATAAAAAATCTATGGACTCAGAGAGTGAAACTTCTGATGACGGGTCTTCTGAAGATGGCAAGAGTGATAGCGAGAGTACAGCCTCAGATACAGAAAGTGACTTGGATTTGCGATCAGAAGCTCGAACTACTGAGTCTAGGGGAGATGGATACTTTACCTCAGATGGTGCTTTGGATTCAATGACTGATGATCGTGAGTGGGGGGCTCGCATGACAAAAGCAAGCCTGGTTCCTCCTGTTACCAGAAAATATGAAGTCATTGATCAATATGTTATTGTTGCGGATGAGGAGGATGTGCAACGAAAGATGCGAGTATCTTTACCAGAGGACTATGCTGAGAAGCTCCATGCCCAGAAAAGTGGCACTGAGGAGTCAGATATGGAACTTCCTGAAGTCAAGGACTATAAACCTAGAAAACAGCTTGGAGATGAGGTCATAGAGCAAGAGGTTTATGGAATTGACCCCTATACTCACAATCTTTTGCTTGATTCCATGCCAGATGAGTTAAATTGGACTCTCCTGGAGAAGCATTTGTTTATTGAAGATGTGCTCCTTCGTACTTTGAATAAGCAAGTTAGGAACTTCACTGGGAGTGGAAACACTCCTATGATGTTTCCATTGCAGCCTGTTATTGAAGATATTGAAAAAGCTGCTGAGGAGGACCATGATAAACGAACTGTGAAAATGTGTCAAGGTATTCTGAAGGCTGTAGATAGTCGTCCTGATGACAAATATGTTGCTTACAGAAAGGTATACACATCATTATTTTACTGCATGAGCATATACTATATTTTTGCCTCTCTTTTGGACGAGTTTCTTTCCTTGACTTGTTCCATACTTTTCCGATGCTGATTTACCTCATTTTTATATTGTCTATTGGGTTGTGTTCTTCAGGGGCTTGGTGTTGTTTGCAACAAAGAAGGTGGTTTTGGAGAAGAAGATTTTGTCGTGGAGTTTTTGGGAGAGGTATGGCAACCAACTGTTCATGGGATCCAATTTCTAGCTTTAGTAGAGTTCATTGGAAGGTTTATATGATGCTGAAACTCTTTCCTCCTCCCTCCCCAACCCCCCTTTTTTTAAAAAATGTAGGTTTATCCTGTTTGGAAATGGTTCGAAAAGCAAGATGGGATTCGATCTTTGCAGAAAAACAGTAAAGATCCAGCTCCAGAATTTTACAACATCTATCTAGAAAGGCCAAAGGTTTGGTTCACTTCAAGAATCATTGTGCTGTAGTCTTGTCATGCCTTTTCCATTATCCCTGGTTTACTGAATATTTTTTTTCTGATCATGCATTATTTCCTGGCAGGGTGATGCTGATGGGTATGATTTGGTTGTTGTTGATGCTATGCATAAGGCAAACTATGCAAGTCGAATATGTCACTCATGCCGTCCTAATTGTGAAGCAAAGTGAGTTCTGTTGTCATACTCTTTTTGCTGTTTATAACCTACCTGCAGACCTTCCCTTATGTACAATTGACAAGTTTATTGAGTATTATGGGAAATAACAAAAATGAAGTGATCCTCATATTTTATTTTGGTGCTGGAAATATTTGGCATTTTAATTAATAAGCGGAACTCAAATTTCTCATGGCCGCTTTATAATAATGTCAATGTAGTGAATCTGTTACTTTCATCACTTGTGTTTCTTCACTCTGAGCCTTTGTCATTATTATGCGAAGACCAGATCAACTAATCGCATATAAATGCTATATAAACAAATTTTCTCCTTAAGATTCTACTCTAGATTCCAGATTGATTATTAATTCTATAAGCTTTTTATGGCTGGAATCATGCCATGGATAATCATACTTTCTTTGTTTTATCTCACAGATTTTGAATTACCATTTACTCATCTTATATATGATTTTACTTGTTTAGTTATATAATTGTAAGCGAACCTAGCATTTGATCATCCTATAATTTATATGTGAATGCAGAGTTACTGCTGTAGATGGTCATTACCAGATTGGAATCTATTCTGTACGTAAAATTCAATATGGCGAGGAGATCACATTTGATTATAACTCTGTTACAGAGGTGTGTCTCTTTTGTGTTTTGGTCTTCTGTACTCTGGAGAATATTATACATATTATCTAATAATTGTTCTCTGTTCATTTTGCTAGAGTAAGGAAGAATATGAAGCGTCGGTTTGTTTGTGTGGCAGTCAAGTTTGCCGGGGCAGCTACTTGAATCTAACAGGCGAAGGGGCTTTTCAAAAGGTACAGGTTACAGGTTTTAAGGCAATTTTCCTGACTGTTTATTCCAAAAAAATAAAAGAGGAAATAAAATCGTGAACAAGTTTGATCAGGTTTTCAGGCATGATAAGTCGCTTTAACTGAATGTCCTTATCATTTTGGATTAGCACTGTGAAAAGGATGCTTTCTGATTGGTGTAGAAGGCGCACACCTGATCAGGATTCTGATTTCATAAGTTATAAAATAAGTCTTATTTTTGTCTTGTTGAGGTTGTTGCAGCCAGTTGAATCTTATTGGTCTTTTTCTACCCTTAGTTTTAACGTTGCCTTAAATTCTGTTAATTAGTTTATATTGTCCATGCATCAGGTTCTGGAGGAATGGCATGGAATTCTGGACCGTCATCAGTTAATGCTTGAAGCTTGCGAACTAAATTCAGTATCCGAAGAGGATTATCTTGACTTGGGGAGAGCTGGTTTAGGCAGTTGCTTGCTTGGTGGGTTGCCTGATTGGGTGGTAGCCTATTCAGCTCGACTGGTGTGCGCCTTTTCTGCCTCCTGATATTTGTTCTTGGATCTGCCTTTTTTGCTAATAATTTATTTATGCTTTTGTTTTTCCTGACTTTTCCATTTTGGTTGAAGGTGAGGTTTATAAACATTGAAAGAACAAAGCTGCCTGCGGAGATTCTAAAGCATAATTTGGAGGAAAAAAGGAAATATTTTTCAGATATATGTCTTGAAGTTGAGAAGAGTGATGCTGAGGTTCAGGTGTGTTGTTGACTGCCCTTCTCTCATTGCTTTTGTTTGTATGGGCATACTTGATATTACCTGGTGAGTACTCATACCTTTTTCTATGAGACAGGCTGAGGGTGTCTACAATCAAAGGCTTCAGAATTTGGCTGTGACTCTTGACAAGGTGACTACCTTTTTTAATTTTGTTACGCTAAGGAGTGGGGTTCGAGTGATGGTCTAGTGGTAATGATATCCTTTGTGATGTCCTATATCTGTGGTTTAATCCCCCCTCCCCCTCCCCTACTAAAAAAAAAAAAGTTTAGTCCTTGTTTCCAGCTTATGTCCTTTTAGACTGTGCAAGTACATATGAGACATATTTTGGTGTGATACACCATGCTTGTGCTGATTCTCTAACCCAAAAAATTGTACAAGAAGGTGACTTTGATCAGCTATGGTCTATAACCTATAATTCTAGTTTAAGTGTTCTTTTGATCATTTGATAGTTTCTTTTGATAATTTGATAGTTGAGGGAGGGGGGATTTGAGCCCTAGTGTAAAGTGTTGAAGTTGAACTTTTGTGTCATTCAATTACTCTTCATTTTTTCATGCTTATGTCTTTGTTAGGGATCTTTAGTCTTGATCATTTAACTTGTGTCAATGATACCATGTACCTAGTGATGCCTCAGTGTCTCTAGTCTAGATCACTGCCATAAATAGAGAAGTCAATTATATTCTGATTTTCTGGTCTTTTGAAGATGTTAATCTGTTTGAATTCTGTTTACAGGTGAGATATGTTATGAGATGCATTTTTGGTGACCCGAAGGAAGCACCACCCCCTCTGGAGAGGCTGAGCCCTGAAGAAATTGTTTCCTTACTCTGGAAAGGAGAGGGATCATTTGTTGAGGAACTTCTTCAATGCATTGCTCCTCATGTGGAAGAAGGCATATTAAATGACCTCAAGTCCAAGATTCATGCTCATGATCCACCAGGTTCCAATGACATTCAGAAAGAACTTCAGAAATCTTTATTATGGTGAGCAGCATGCTTTTGTGTTTTGTTTTAGTATGTATGAACTTACGATGCTAAAAATTTTAATTCTTGCAATCTTATGGCGGTTTTCATTATTTTAAAGGTTAAGGGATGAGGTCCGAAATCTTCCATGTACCTACAAGTCTCGGCACGATGCTGCAGCTGACTTGATCCATATTTATGCTTACACAAAATGCTTCTTCAGAGTACGGGTATGTCTAACTACTACAGAACTTCTATAATCTGTCTGCTAACATTCATGTGTCCTTCCTTTGATCTAAAACAAATTTCATTATACATGCAGGAATATAAAGCTGCAACTTCTCCACCAGTTTACATCAGTCCACTTGATTTGGGCCCCAAGTACACTGATAAATTAGGGGCAGGTTTCCAGGAGTATTGCAAGACCTATGGTGAGAATTATTGTTTAGGGCAGCTGATTTCTTGGTATAACCAGACTAATGCGGAGCCAGATTGTAGCCTTGTTAGATCGAGTAGGGGTTGCTTGTCATTGCCCGAAATTGGTTCCTTCTATGCCAAGGTTCAGAAACCATCACGGCATCGTGTTTATGGCCCAAGGACTGTGAGATTTATGCTGGCAAGAATGGTGAGTTTACAAGTCTATTACATCATCCTACCTTGGCTGACTTAACATTTATTTCAAATTAACACTGATTATATTCTATATGTCTATTGGTTGAGTTCAAGTTTTAAGTTGAATCATCAAAGTTACCCAGAGAGAAACCTAATTTTTTCATAATCTGGTTGAGAAGTACCATTGCCAAACCATTGCTTTTACAGATAATCAATAAATTAATGTTCAGAAAAAAGATACTACTTATAATAAGAAACTGTAATTACTTTAATTTCATTTGGGCCTGTGGCTGTACTAAATTTGCCCTTTGATCAAATTATACTCGGATTTTCCAATTAATGAAGTTGAAGGGACCTCCAAGTTTGAGGTGGACTAACTAATGCCACATTTGGAAACTACAATTCATGTTACCGGATTTTGAATGTTATTTTCCTGTCTGAATTTCTCTTCCTTCAGCTTGATTTTATTTGCTTTTGGTTGCATATCTCATGCAATTTTAATGTTGTCCAGGAGAAGCAGCCCCAGAGACAATGGCCTAAGGACCGAATATGGTCCTTTAAGAGCTCTCAAAAAGTTTTTGGCAGCCCAATGTTTGATGCTGTTTTAACTAGTACTCCACTAGATAGGGAGATGGTGCAATGGCTGAAGCACAGACCTGCCATATTTCAGGCCATGTGGGATCGCTGAACTATTGCAAGGGATTGGGGAAGCAGCGAGCATCGTTAGCTGACTCTTTGTAAATTGTTTTGGAATGATTTGTCAATTTTAGTTCACAGCTGCCCCTTTAATGTGGGAGTTGGAAATCATTCCAAAGCATCATTTGTTTTGTACTGCTTTTCCAGTTTTCCTCATTCTTGTGTACAGTTTTTCTTCACCTTTATGATTTGTAATTCATTATCTGGTAGCAAATAGCATTGATTTTCTCTTTAATTTATGAAAAAGAAAATGAAAAGTGAAAAGAAAAAGTAGAAGGCATTAGCTGTTTCTCTGTCTCTTAACAGTTTCCAAATCAGTTTGTGCAATCCTTTCCCATCATAGAGTAAGGCACTTGTAATTGATCGGCAACGTTTTAGAGATTGTCGGGCCAATTTTATATGATGTTAGGTAATCTGAAAATATAACCTATTTACTTCCTGTTTATGCCTTACATATGGATTGTATTGCAGGCTTGAAAGAATCACAGAACAAGATGAATGATCTTTGAAGAGATGTGGCACCCATCTGCTGCGTCTTCATTCTCATGTCTTGTGCTGCACAGGTTAGGAACATATCTGGACATGGGCCCCTTTGCTTCTAAGCTTGTATATCTGTCATACGTACTAGACACGAGCAAAGATGGAAAGAGCCTGTTGCCTGCTTGGGTTGTGTTCAACTAGAAGTTGTCTTTGTAGATCCCAGAGTAAATATTTTTAACAAAACCTTGATTAGATTTACTAATTTGTAAAATTTATGCTGTTAAATCTGTAATGGGAAGAGGTAGTAGATTTTGTTTATTAATGTTTTGGTCCCATGTTTGTGATACAAAATTAGTCCCAAATATCTTACGAGGTGGGCAATGTAATGTCAGCATAAGGGATGCTCTCACTGAGATGAAAACATTGGTTTTCTGTTATTCATAGGCTTTGATGGAAGGCATTTGTAGCAATTGTTAACTGAATTTCTGGCGGGGAGATGATTTCTAGGGTGAAAAGCTTGTGTATTTAAACATTTAAAAAAAAAAAAAATTGTTTTGATTGAGTGTATTTTTTTTTTTTTTTGATAACCTGATTGAGTGTATTTAAACTTTTTGAACTTGGATACAATTCCGGAGTATAATTTCTAGAAAAGTACTGCATTCACGATTACAATAAATCATTGGTGGAAAGTTATTATTAGTTCTCATTTGAAATCACAATTTTAATTATTTATTTATTTACCTACCTGTAATAGCCGATAACAATGTGACACTTAAGAATTGTGAAAATATTGTGGACATGAAATTTCTCATAATTTTTATGGTTAAAGCTTCGCTTAAAATTTCTTCTAAAATTGCTATTTATATTATTAACACCATCCACCTTTCCATCACCGCACCTAGTGATTTATTGCTGCCACCATGATAACCACAACCATTCTTGTTGTGGCCATCACCACCATTAATATTGCAATGTTGCTGGCTGCCGTGTTATCACAAATAAATTAACGTTTGCAATTCCTCAACTAGGACCGATTACGGTACGGGTCAGATTTTTTGGGATTTTGCTCAGTCTTAGCCGCAACCTATTGTTACCATCACGATTCTATCCATCACCAACTTATAGTGTTGTCATCATTACCAAAATTGTTATACTTATTTTAATACTCTAAAATCTAAGTTTTTAGGCCTATTAATTCAAATAATGAAAAATCATACTGACCGTATTGAAATTTCTATCAATTTAATTCCCTTTTAAGATGATTCAAATCTAAACTAAAAGAGACTACTTGTAATAAGGAACTAAAAAATACAATACCAAAATGTATTGACTCAAAATAGAGTTATAAAAAACACAATGGTTCATCAATCTTAGAACATTCACATTATTGTGTCTATAATACAAAAAGTTCTAAAATTTACACATTTTTATCCCAAAACTACCCACATCAATGGGTGTATAGATGTGTATATTTACACATTTGCTACAGTAACTATATAAATATACACGGTTATTGTAGTTGTGTAAATCAATATTTTATTTTATTCTCTCTCTCTCTCTCTCTCTCTCTCTCTCTAAAGAGCACAATAGATCAACCATCCACCCACCACCGTAACCTAGCACCACCCAAACACCACCACCACCACCATTACAACATGTAATAATCCAATCACAAAATCAATGGAATCAAACCAAAAATCAACAAAATATCAAACTCAAAGTCAATAGAAAATCAAACCAAAAATCAATGGAAATCAATCCATTTACAAAAAACCCAAAATAAACCATCAACGGAGTACAATCAACCTAAACCCAAACCTAAATCATCATAGTCCCGCCTATTATGTTGCCAGCAAATATGGACTAGCCTTAGTCGCCATTGCCGCGTATGGAGATCGGTGACAGTGCGAGAACAAGCTTAGAGGAAATTTATGTGTGAGTGTGTGGGTTTTGGATGAAAGAAAACTAAGAAGAGAGAGAGAGAGAGAGAAAGAGAGAGAGAGAGAGAGAGAGAGAAATGAGGGATCTAAGTGATTAAGAAGAGAGAGATGAGGGATTTGAGAGGTGAGAGAGATGCATAAATACTACACATTAATTTTTAGAGAAATGATATGTCCACAACATTTTCACAACAAATCCTAAGTGGTAGGTTGTTACTAGTTATTATTGTTTGGGCAAAAAAGTAATCTTAGTGTTAGGTTCAAATTTAAACCAATAACAACTAACCACCTATGATTTGTTGTGAAAATGTTGTAAAAATATTGTAGACGTAGCACCTCTCTAACTTATATATATATATATATATATAGATATAAATTTGGTTAGTCAAAAATCACAATTAGTTTACTTACTATTGCTTTGATTTCTTTTGTGAATTTGCTATTAGGTTTTATTTTTATTTTTATTTTTTTTTGTTTTTTTTTTCCAAATTAGTGAATATGTTTGTTTCAAATTTTGTGTGAATTATTCAGAAATTTTTCCTTGCATACGATTGAGAAGTGAGGGTGGTGTAGAATTAGTGGAGTTTGGGTGGGTTCTTTAGTGTCACGGGGGTTTGGATTCTTTATTTGTAGGAAAAATTACACTTTGCCCATTTAGAGTTTGTCCGAAAAACACTTTGTCTACCTGTGGTTTAAAAATTGGTACTTTACCTACCTAAGGTTAGCTCTGTTTGTCTCCCATTACCCACTTTTGTTAAAAACACGGATAAATTTGTATTTTTATTACTCTTATATATCTCTTTCCTCTCAAAACATAAAAGACAAAAAAAAAATCAAGGAAAAAGAAAATTTAAAAGTTAGGTTTTGTAATTAAAAACTAAATTTTACATATTCTTTTCATATATAAACTTTTAAATCTTTTATTTTAGCATATTAAAAATTGAAATTATGCATTTCCTGTCGTAGCAGACCCAATCCTTAACGGTCATAGACTCACACCTCATTCATATTTCAGACTTTAGACACAAAAAGATTAGACAACACACAAAGAAAATTGCAAAAATCAACCCATTATTATATTTTGTTAATTTGGAAACCCAGCTTGTGTTTTGCTGGTAGTTTAATTTCGGCCTCTACTCTAACTTTGCCGAAATTTAAGTTTTTTATTTTTTTATTTTTTATTTTTTAAAAAAGGTACGAAAGTGAAGGAGTAGTTCTGATTGTCGTGAGGACGAGGTTGGATCTTGCCGCCATTTTTATTTCAGACTTCAGACACAAAAAGATTAGACAACACACAAAGAAAATTGCAAAAATCAACCCATTATTATATTTTGTTAATTTGGAAACCCAGCTTGTGTTTTGCTGGTAGTTTAATTTCGGCCTCCACTCTAACTTTGCCGAAATTTAAGTTTTTTATTTTTTTATTTTTTATTTTTTAAAAAAGGTACGAAGTGAAGGAGTAGTTCTGATTGTCGTGAGGACGAGGCTGGATCTTGCCGCCATTTTTACACATGAACTTTGCTTTGTAGCTCTGGTGAGGCTGATCGTCCCACGGCAGCGAATTCTCAAAGTCGATTTCGCGTGAGCGTGACGAGGATTCGCCGGAGTCAGGGTACGAAGTGAAGGAGTAGTTTTCCATGGGTTGATTGTAGAGAGAGAGAGAGAGAGAGAGAGAGAGAGAGAGAGAGAGAGAGAGAGAGAGAGAGAGAGAAACAAAAAAGAGTGGAAGAAGTCTAGAAGGCATGTGTGTAAGAACTGTAGAAGCACTATGGCTTTATTTAGTTTAGTGCATGAATGAAACACGTGTGAAGTTGTGCCCTATAAAACAATTGAGATTTTAATATAGATTAATTATTGTTGTATATAATTAGTTACACACAATCTTGCATATATTTTGTGAAGTTGTATTTTAAAAATATAATTTCAATTATAATTGTAAAATCATAAAATTGTATTTTCAAAACATAATTTTATAATTTATGCTTAGCAATATATAGAAAATATAAATAAAAATATTTTTAATAATTTTTTAATCACCGCGCCCCTCTGCACTCGCACCCTACTTTTTCAAAAATTGCTAAGTCCGTACCCGCACCCGAATTCGAAAACACACTCGTGCTTCATAGCACCACCGTTGATACTCATACTAATATGACGATGATGCTAACTTCAGAAGTGAGTGAGCGCGTGAGGGCACTGTTCTCGATGCGTATGTGGAGGAGCTTGGTGATGGTGATGAATGTGTTGGTAATACTACTCTTGGTCTTGGTCTCGTTTCGTCGAAGGTGGAAGAATGAGGAAGGTGGGACCCAGAGCCAGAATAAAAAGAAGAAAAAAAGTCAGTGAAAAGAAAGAAAAGACAAATCAATTTTCTTCTCTTGAAAAGAAGAGGTAAAAGTTAGGTTTTAAACCTAACTTTTAGATATCATTTTCAATTGATTTTTTTTTTTTTTTTTTAATGTTTTGAGAGGAGAGGGACATAAAAGGGTAACCAAAATACAAATTTACCCCTGTTTTTAATAGAGGTGGGTAACAGGAGACAAACAGGGCTAACCTTAGGTGGGTAAAGTGCCAATTTTTAAATCACAAGTAGGTAAAATGTTTTTTGGGCAAATCATAGATGGACAAGGTATAATTTCCCCTTATTTGTATTTGAATGAGTTGGAAGTTATAAAGTGATTGATGTGCACTCAGAATTCAGAACCATTTGGAGTATTATTACTTATATTTCGAATTACAAAGGGTTTTACTAACTTATACTCTTAAGACAAACGTAGGGGTGTCCAGACCCGACCCACACCCGCCGGATCGACCAAACCGCCCGATCTCCACCCGATTTCAGCCCGAACCGACGCTCCTATCAGTCGGTTACGGGTTGCCGCGCCCAAGACCCGATGTCGGCGGGTCAAGTGGCGGTTTTCTTCTCCAAAACCCGAGCCACTCGACCTGACCGATGTTCTATACAAAAAATGCAGAATCCGGTGAGGTCGAGCTTAGATTCGAGTAGATCCGGCGAGGTCGAGCTTAGATTCGAGTAGGTCCGACGAGGTCGAGCTTAGATTCGAGGAGATTCGGCCAAGTCCCATCAATTTTTAGCCAAAAAATGCAGAATCCGGCAAATATTTCCAGAATCTGATGAGATTTCCAAGTTCCGACGACTTTTTTTTTCCTAGATTTTGATGCTTTCTTTATTCTGGTGACCCGCCCGACCCGATCGACGTTCACCCTCACCTGAAACCGACTTGACCGATGCTTCCGGCGGGTCGAGTCCGAGTTCCTCCACCCTTTACTTGACGCCAACGGGTGGAGTTCGGGTTGGGTTCAAAACCGACCCGGCCCGACCCGTGGACAGCCCTAGACAAACGTTAGTAAAATCATTTTAGGAATTTTTTTTTTGAAAAAAATGAAAAAATGACTTACATTTTTTATTAATCGCTTTTTTCAATATTTCTTAAAAATATTTCTAAAATGAATTCTTAATGTATGTTTTAAGGGCACAAAGTAATTGAATCCTATGAGTAGTTTTATGACTACAAATTATTTCACAACTCTTTTACTATAATTTTGATATGGTAAACTGTAAGTAGTTAACTATTACTTACATATAGATCTACTATTTTTTCTTCATCAATTACACTTTGCCTCGTAATAGTTGTTGCATGAAGTTGTGAAAAATTTTGTACTTCAAGATATTTTGGAGAAATCTTGTAGGTTTGTATTGTCAATTTAGTTGATGAGCAAGGGTAACAGTGTCTTTTCAAGGCCTCAGCAGATAATAATATCCTATCTTGCCAGCCAATGAAACAGTACTTGTAACACGTGTAAGTACACGCCCAACATTTTATTGTTATCCCAATCGGAAATTATTGAATTGTGTGGGTGTCTACTCCTTATACTAAAATTCCCAAATAAACCCTCTATTCATTCTTCATAAAGCAGGCAACCCCGGACTCTTTTGATCCAATCCAAGGGGGCAAAATAGAAAATTCGAAGCCAACAACAATCAGAGAACAGCAGCTTTCGTTAAAAGTTAAAAACACCTCTCCTCCTCCCTTCCGAGCCACGAGCAAAACACGTGCTTTGAGCGCACCAATCTCAGCCGTCCAAAATTAGCATCCAACGGACACTGCCACATAACCGCCAAAAAGAAAAATGGGAAAAAAATAAAAAAATGAGACCCTTGAAAATTCGAAATCGAAAGAAACCGTTTCCCGGTGATGTGAAACGGCCCCAGAGAATCAGACAAATCGACAATGTAGCTGTACACAAAAATAAACCTGTACCTGCCTGCCTGTCACGTTTGTACCTGTACGGACCCTATCATCCTCGACGTCCTAGCCGCTCCCATCCTCTGCACCAATCCTCTTCCCCCACGTGTCCCCCTTCCCTCCTCTCTCTCTCTCTCTCTCTCTATATATTTTATAGTATTATACATTATATACATTCTGATTCATCACACCTTCTCTCTCTCTGTCTCTCTCTGAAAGCTCTGTTTGATTGCGAGTGAAAAAAATGGAGAGGAATTTGGAGAGCTCTGCCTCTGATGAGGCTAACTTCGACGCCATGTTCTCCGGAGTGAGCCTTCAGTCTTTTCTCACTCTTAATACTACTCAGACAATGCCCCCATCAGCTAACACCACGTCGTCGTTTCCCTTCACCTTCTTCAGCGAGGACTTTCCGGCTCTCAATCTCAACCTGAACCGCTCCGCCTCCGCCGCCCACCTCGGAGAAAGCTCTTCTCTCAAGCTTCCCAAAACCGAACCCTTTTATTATCCGTTCCTCGAAACTGAGTCTTCTCAGCCATTTAACTTCTTATCCATCCCAATCCCGAACCACTCTGTTCTCACCAACTCTTCCTCATCCACGTCATCATCTTCTTCACCGTTCCACCACTTGCCAGACCTACACTCCCTGGAACTCACCCGACCTCAACAGGTCCAAGTCCAACTTTATCCTCCTCTTCTTCCTGAGTTGCCATCGAAACGAGTCCGAGTTGACTCTGCGACTCGCAGCCAGGAAACCCTAGACTCAGTCGTGCAGAGCTGCAGGGTGATGCCACAGAGCAAGCTGGCAAGGAGGCGCCGTCAGAAGCTGAGCGAGAAGACGCAGAGCTTGCAGAGGCTGATGCCATGGGACACGAAGATGGACATGGCGACTATGATGGACGAGGCCCATAAATACATCACGTTCCTTCAGGCCCAACTCAAGGCCCTTCAGACCATGCCTCCTTCCTCCTCATCCTCTTCCTCTTCGGCCAATTTCGAGTTTGGTGGGCTGGAGAGGCTGACCCGAAACCAGGTCCTCCGGGTCCTACTCAACTCGCGTGTTGCTCAGACTGTGCTCTACTCCAAAGGCTGTTGCGTTGTCTCTGCCGAGCAGTTGGATTTGCTCCAAAAGCTGATTTTCCAGCAGCGGCAACAACAGCAACTGGTGCTTACTCCATCTTCGTCCAGGCTCTTCTTCAATCACTGACGACTCTGACACTCATCAGAGTATTTTCTTTGTGGCGCGTCTTTTCCACGCCCCTTTTGCGCTTTTTGGCATTTTTAGCTTTTCTAACTAAGGGAAATCATATAGGAATATGAAAAGGTTACTACTAGTCTAGTGTTTTAGCTCCAAAAAAAAAAAAAAAAAAACAAATTTATGATTTTGTGTTTTGAGGAGTATAGGGAAGTTAAACGAATGGGAAAGTCAGGCAGGGAAAAGAGAAAACAAATATCTGAATTTTGTTTTTGTGGGAATTTGTTTGTTTGTTGTTGTTTGGCTGATGATTTGGTTGGTGATGTTTGTACACGATGGTATTAATGGTGTGAAAGAATGACACATTCACGGACTCTCTCTGACTCAGTCACCAAAACATTCTTCTGCTATATAGAATATAGACTATATAGTTTATATATGAAGAATTAATATGGCGAATAGCGTGACCCCATGATTTGTGTTTGGTGCCTTTGCAGCATGGTCTATGAGGGATTGTTTTGCAGCACGCTATATAGGCACATATTCCTTCTTTATTATATGCTTGTTCTTCAGGGACTGGGACTGTTTTTTTTTTGGTTGTGGAGTACTTGTGTTTCCTAGTTTGGGCTTGGTCATTAATGTTAGTAAGACAGTTTGAGATAGCTTGTGTGCCGTATCTGGACTAACCAAATCAAGTAATCCAAAGAAAGAATTATTGGGGCCCAACTTTTTCATTTCAAACATGGTTGAGTTATATAAGCCAATTCATCTCCTTTGGGTTTGTCTGGGTGTACTACATAATTAATAATTGCTCTTTATTTATTTATTTATTTATTTATCCTTCTTTGGGTTTGAATGGTAGCCCTTACTTAAAGCTCAATAATTTCACTTGACGTTATGTTTACCGTGAAGGGGTAATATGAGTAGAGAATTCTTGTCAACCTAACTGTTTGTATGTATAATATTATAAAAGTCTATGGGCATTGAATAAATCGCCAAAAATTCATTAAAAAAATTTAGGATCACACTTTTTAGTCATCACAACTCTTGACAAATGGTAAATAATAAAGAAAAAATAGTGGATTAATGTGAAAGTGATAGGGTCTCTGTTTGGATAGAACTTATTTTGCTGAAATTGAAAATTGAAAACTGAAAACACTGTAGCAAAATAATTTTTAAATGTGTGAATAGTGCCACGAGATCCATTTTTAATGAAATATTTGCTGAAAAGTGAGATTGGTGGGTCCCATGAATAGTGCACGGGACCCACTGATGTGCTGAAAAGTCACAATATACTGCTACTGTTCATGAACAGTAGCTGTTTGTCCTCTGAAATGAGTGCTGTAGCAAAGAAAAAAAAAAAAAAAAAAAGAAGAGAAAACGCAAACAGGGAAAAGCAGAAACGCAAACTTGAATCCAAACACATACATAATAAATTAGAGTTTACCATATAAGATAGTTGTAAAAAATAGTATAGTAAAATGTATAATCCTATAATAATTCAAAGGTCACATGCTATCTGTTAAACGGTGGAGTTCGAGTAAAGTGAGTAGAAATAAATATATGTGAGAATGTATGTGTGTTTTTGGGTGATGATAAGTTATTTATTTATATGAGGAATTCTTTCTTCAATAATAATTTCCTTTTTAACAAGATAGTGATTGTAAAACTATACTCCTTTGTGGAGAGAATTTGAATTCAAATCTCCCTTTCCAATTACAGTAAGCCAGAAGTTTTAATGAGATTATTGAAGAATTGAAAAATTGAGAAATTTGTATTCCGGATCATGTGACTTATCAATTGAATTTTATTTTAAGTAGTTATTTATTGAATGCCATCCTAGCATGCACAATTTTAATTTTAATAAAAAATGCACATTCATAACAAAAGATATGTGAAGATTAAACTTTTATAGGGAGTCTCGAGCATCATAAATATTGAGCCATGAGCCCATGATGATGATATAATGTCTTTAGAGCATTCACAGTAGTGGAGGCAAAATTTTAGCTATTTAGCTACACAAAAAGTCACTTTATCTATTTTACCTACACACATGCTGCAGCAGTGGATCTATTTTAGCTTTCAACACAATAAAATAATATACATATCACAATAAAATAATATAATCACTACAATAAAATAATATATCCTAATTCCCAAAAATAACAACCAAAGCACCAACCACAACCACTCTACCTTCAGCCACCAGCCATAGCCACAGCCACCACCACCACCACCACCACCACCACCAGTCCACAGTAGAGAAAAAAAAAAAAAAACCCACAGCACCACAAAGCACGGCACAACCACCGCCAACACAGCACCACAAAACAAACCCACTCTACCATCAGTCACACCCACAACAACCACCACCACCACCACAACCACCACAGCCCATAACAAAGAAAAAAAAAAATCAACCAAGCCCACACCCACCCGACCCACCAGGCAACACCCACACCACAGCAATCAAATTCACGCAATGCAAAAAAAAAAAAAAAAAGAAAAAAAAAAAAAGAAACCCAAAGCTTGGATCGACGAAAAACCAAAGCATTAGGTGGAGGAAGAAAGCAGCGGCTTCAATGATGAAACCCAGAGCTTGGATCGACGGATGAAACCCAGCCTGGGTTTCATCGGCGGCTTCAATGATGAAATCCAAAGCTTGGGTTTGATCGGCGAGATGGGTTTTTTGGCGAAATGGGTGGGGAGATCGGCGAGATGGGTCGGCGCCGGTGATGGGTCGAAGCTGGGTTGGCGCCGGTGAGCTTGAGAGGCTTGAGAGAGAGATGACCAAGAGAGAGTGACGTCAGGCCGGTGAAAGAAAAAGGTCAGGCTGGCGAATGAAGATGGTCAGGCCGGCGAAGAGATCGGAGATGAGAGGTGAGCTTGAGAGGCTTTTGAGAGAGAGATGAACAAGAGAGTGAATGATGAGAGTGCAGAGTCTTGACCGGTTTCGTGATAAAATGAAAAAAATAATGAAATAAAGTTTGGATGGTAAATAAAATATTATTTTTAGTTTTAGCTTCAAGCTACAGTGCACATCTATCTATAGATGTGCACTGTAGCAATTCATGTATAATTTATAGTTATAGCTCCACTGCTGTGAGCTATTTTTTGTGATTTTGGAGTTAAATTTTAGCATTATAGCATTATACCTCCACTGCTGTGAATGCTCTTATAGGTAAATTACATTGAACCCACTAAGAGGATTGTTTTGGAGGGAAAAAAGAAAAGGATAAAGTTTAGTTACAAAATTGATTGTAGGTTACAACCTTACTCAATATCCTTTTATTGAAGGTGAATTTTGATAAATTCACAATTAGATTACATATTCTTTTTATATCCTTCATGCTTACAAAATTTATAGAAAATTAAAGATTAATAGTTATGTCATCAATAAATTGTTTAAATTACAAATTTTTATAGTTTAAAATTATTCATAAAATATAAGATTAAAGTTTATACAATAAATAATATCCGATTGACACAAAATTTAACATGTGTATTAAGAGTGTAAAGAAGATGTAATTTAACGGTTAAATTTTCAAAATATATAGTAATATTTATTTTATTAAGTAAGTTTGTAATTTTAAATTACAAACAATTTTGTATCTAAACTTTGAAAATTTTTTTTTTTTTTTCCTCTTTTAAGAATCAGGAAACCCCATTTTCAAACCTGTGCTGATGTGAACAGGTCTGAAAAGGCGGTACATAGTGAAGAAAACTCTGGCTTCGGTGGTGTACAGACAGGGTGCACCCGTTTTGAGCTGTCTTTTAGGACTTTTTATATGATATTTATTACAAGCCTAAGAAGACATTTTTTTTCCCTTTCAACCAAGCCAGATCTGCCAATGTGCTAGACTGCTAGTGGCTTCTCGCACAAATGACATTGACCCCTCATCATGCGTTACAACTTATGAGGAAACCAAAATTTTAATTGTTGAAAGATTAATCAAGGTATCAAACCCATCACAAAGGAAAAGAAAAGAAAAGATGACTCAACAGTATTATAGTTTGCTTGTATAGTTGTATGTTTCACAAAGCTCATTTAACCCACTTTGTATTGTTGGCTATTCTGACATTCTTACTATAATATGGAGGCTTATGTTGAAGATCTGTCCAATTGGTTTCCCCTACTTTTTGGAGGATCAAAATAGGAACAAAAAAATAACTAAAGGTGTATCTTACTAATGAACCATTGGCTTTAAAAGTATAGTCTTAAGAAGACCAAAAATTACAAGAAGATAATTTCAAAACACAAATAATGATGTCTTTTTGAGGTTTTATGAAACAAAAATTTAGTAAAGGTATATATATATATAGATTTAACCACTTAGAATGACAATTCTTCCCTCCAGGAGATAAGATCCTTCCTAAAGGTACTTTGAGATTTTATGAAACAAAAATTTAGTAAGGGAGGTGTTCTTTTCTTCTTTTGTTTTAAACAAAAAAATTAACTAAATGTTAACCAAACATTTTAGAACTCTATATTGGCTTTTTATACTTGGATATATTCACCATGATCATGGTGTTCTTTTCTTCTTTTGTTTTAAACAAAAAAATTAACCAAATGTTACCCAAACATTTTAGAACCCTATTGCCTTTTTATACTTGGATATATTCACCATGATCATGATCATAAAATTCAAGACACGGCAGAGAGATTTTAAAATCCTAAAATTTAGGTTGGGATTGCCATGATCAAATTTAGAAAAAGAGGAATTACGGGGGGAAAAACACAAATAGATGGATAATGTGACTTTATTATCAGTGATTTGTTCTGCTTACCAATTAGAGTTCATGGGTAGAAATTAATGATTTGCAAATCCATATTAAAAGTCAAAGAATCACAGTGGCTTGCCACCGTTTGGTCATTTGCTTAGATCATAGATGCCTAGGCACGCTCCCCAATGAGCTGGGTTATACCCTACTTTCCTTCTTCCCCCATCAAAGGAATCCAAGACTGAAGAAAAAGAAAGAGAAAGAAGTCACAAAAGCAACATAAAGTGCGTAGACAAAAGAAGCTTTTACCCACTTATCCCCAGCTAATGCCCATTTGACACACTTTTCTACTCTTTAAAACCCCTTAAACTTTGTTCAGATGTTCCTTCTCATCTAAAACATAGTAGAGACTCGAGAGAGAATTTGTTCTTTTCAATTGCTCCATATTTTCCCAAAAAAATGGCCAAGATAGTAGGTGCTTTTATTTGTCTATTGATAGTGGTAATGGATGTCATGGCCGGGATCCTAGGCATTGAAGCTGAAATTGAACAAAACAAGGTATGCCATTTATTTCCTAAGCAGAAAACTTTGTATTTTTATTTTAGTTTTTTTATGTTGTAACTCAAAAATTTTCAACAGGTCAAGCACCTAAGGCTATGGATATTCGAGTGTAAAGAGCCAAGTGAGCAGGCTTTCAAGCTGGGTTTAGGTGCAGCAGCACTTCTGTGTCTAGCCCATGTCATAGCCAACTTGCTTGGTGGGTGTAACTGCATTTGTTCTCAAGAAGAGCTCGAAAAGGCTTCCCCAAGTAGGCAACTCTCAGTGGCTTGCCTCATTTTCACTTGGTATGTCTTAATTAATTAAGCCTGGACTTGACTGTGTGAATAGTACTTTGGCTTGATTGTTTTTTGTTTTTGTGATTGATCAGGATTATATTTGCCGTGGGATTGTCCATGCTGGTGATAGGGACTTTGTCAAACCGCAAGTCAAGGGCTTCCTGTGGTTTCACACACCATCATTTTCTGTCCATTGGAGGGATTTTGTGTTTTGTTCATGGCCTGTTTTCTGTTTCATTTTACATTTCTACCACTGCCAACCTTAGTTAGTAAGAAATGAAATGTATGTATGGAGGTCATAAATCATAATCATAAGCCTCTACTTTACGGTCTTTACCCGTCCTCTCTTTACATTAGCTTTTTCTGTTTTCCAAAATGTAACCACTTTAGAATGACAATTCTGACCTCCACATGGAATGTGTGAAGCTTTAATATTGCTAATTTCAACTTTTTGCCTTTTCTATTTTTAACATATAGTGAATATGTTAAGATCGAACTTGGTCAAGACTCACTACTCACTACATTGCCCACTCACAATTGTCAATTGTGGGTCTTTAAATTTGTTGCATTACAGCTTGGCGAAGTTTCGATTAAAAGGTTATTGAAAAGAAAAATGTGGTTTCATTGGATTATGCTTTTTTAATCATTGGGAATATGTGGTCTTTAACCACCCCGATTAATTAATATTCTAATCTCGTTTCCATTTGGGTTCTTTTTTATATGGTCTTTTGTATGTTGTGCCTTTCTTTGATAATGTTACACTGGATGGATTTTTTTTTTTCCTTCTATCTTTTCCTCCATTTTAGCCTTTGAGATAAAACGAAAACATTATAGAATTTAACGTATAGTCTAAATTTTATCATAGTTAGAGTAGATTAATTTAATAAGTTTAGAGAAAGTAATAACTTGCAATATTAATGCTTGATTCAACTCTGGAAAATTCATTTATAGTTTACACGTTGGCTGCTGCACCTTGAAGTTGAACAAATGTCCTTGACCAGTTGACCTGCCAAGCATCCCTTGTCCAAATAAATCCGCTTGTAATGGCTCAAGTATAGCATTAATCAATAATTACATCAAATCATACTACTATTTGATTAACCCTATTTTATTGGTTTGGAGTACCACCTTACAACAATAAGTTTATTCAATAGGAAATTTTTGGCACTCTCTTTGTTCAGTTTTTTCCATGAGTAGCAGATAAATTCCTTTATGCGATGTTTTGCTTCAATTTCGGATACGCCTTCATATGTAGCACTGGATGGATTTTGCCACATCCCCTCTCTTACTCTCAGCCTTCGAATAAAAGAAAAAGGAAATTAGTATGTACCTTAGCAGGAATGGATTTGATTTTACTACTTAATATGTTAAATTCTGCCACGGTACAAACAGGACAGGACCTATAGCAATAGGTAAATTTAACTACAGCTCCACTAGCTCAGATTGCAGATAATTGTACCACTACCAGACATACCCCCAAATCATCACTAAGTCGAGCAATGAGGGATGACCAATATATTAGCTAGCTCTGTGCCATTCTCGATACAATGAAACCAATTTTTGGTAAAGGTGCACCCTTGCAGTATATATGCTGCATGCATGGATAGTTGCTGCAAAACCACCCACTGAAATACATGCATTTTCTAAGTACTCGTTCACAGTTGGAATGTATCCACTGGAAAACCACCATGCTTCTAGTAGATGTGCTTTACAAATTTCGCTCGCTGCAACGAAACATAAGGCAAGGCACACCAATCGGGCAATTGAGAAATGTAGTTTTGTTAATTGCTTGCATTCGTAAGATATATTAGTGTGACTCTTATCTATTCCATTAGGAACCACATATTACTATTAATAAGAAGGTTTAGACTTTAGAGTCAAAAAAATTTAATATTTGTTGATATGGCAGATTATTAGTAATAGATTAAAAAAAAAAAATGATGTCAGAAGTGAGTTCAGATAAAAATCAGTAAAAACTTACTAACTTACATCCAATACTTTATTCGTGGGCTACAATATGCTTTAATAAGTTGCATTACAAGGGAGTGGTAATATGATTGCACACTCTTTAGCTCAACATGCTAGGACTATTAGTGATGAAATGTATTGGATGGAAGACTCTCCACCACATTATGTGGATACTTTGTATTAAGATTTTTTACATATTAACGAATGAATGAATTATTTGGTTTCAAAAAGAAACTAGTGTAAAACATGTAATCAACCTTTTTTTTTTTTTTTTGAATGAAGTAATACTTAACTTTTATTTTCTAAAATGGGCTCAACCTTTTTGGGCGGTGGCAACGTTTTGCTTTGCATAACCGTCATGTCTATCGGCAAAAGTCTCAATCCATAATGTCAAAAAATATAATAATTTCCTCTCTCTCTCTCTCTCTCTCATTTTACCTATTTTGTTGCTGTGAAAGCATAAGAAAGGAAGAGATTCTCTAGGCTTTTTGAGAGAGTTTGCTTAGTTTTCAGTTACTATTTCTATATATTTTTTTTAGTAACCAAACATAAAATAATCGGTGTCCGTTGGCATCGATATATTTGCCTTTTTGTTGATTATTTTTGCTGATATATAGTTGACTAAAATATACTTGTACTGAAAATGTGAGGTTTTAAAAAATTAAAAGGTTATATTAAGTAGTAGAGTTACGTTGGCGCATGGGGGAAAGGTTTTGAGAAATATACTTATATATGAGTTATGGCAATCATTTTAAAAATTTTCAAAGAACATATCTGATTCTAGCTCTCCAAATCCCCAGTCAAATATATTTTTTTTAATATAGAAAAAAGAAGTATAAAATTACATTTAAACTTCATTTATACTATGTTACAATCTTATTAGTGATAAATTGATAAATTTATATATCACTAGATTAAAATAATTGGACTTTCACAAACTTATAATAAATACATAGTATTTTAATAATTATCTCAACAAATAGAAAAGACACAATTTTTTCTTTCAATTTTTCCACCTTTTTCTTTATTTTCTTATTAAAATAATAACTACATAAAATTATTATTATTATTATAATATATATTGATTAGTGTGATTTTTTTGCTAAGCAAAATAATTGCTCATTATTTAATAAATAAACTTAATTTATTATTTGATTATATTTTTCATATATTGAGATTTGAATGATTGTTTGTCTACGTTCAAGCAAATCTTTAATTTATTAGTAGTTTTTTTTTTAAAATTACTTTTTTAAATTATAATAATTTTTTCCTCAATCATTATACTTATTGGGTTATATAATTTAATTTAAAAACTAAATTTATGCTTAAGTTAAAAACTATTGATTCATTGTGATGAAGTGTAAATTCGTCAGTTCAAGTGAGTGCATCTAGATGGAGCCAAGATGTCGTCTTTGCGATGGTGGAAATGGTAGATCAGCTTCCCTAGAATGGTCACGGGTGTGATGCCTGCCACAACGCCTCCGATGCCAAAGTTAGTATAAAGAAATTCTTTTGGAAAGAATTATGTAATGCAACAGAGCAAAGAAAATCTCTCAATATCTATGTACCTTATGTTGGTACCTTATGTTGGCAGTGCGAGGGCTTTATATATGTTGCCTTGGGTTCTAGTCGTTGTGGCTGTTAATGCCTTTTTTGGTAACGCCTCTTGCTTAGTAATGGGGCTTTAATATGCTCCCAACGGTCTGTACAGCTGGTTCTGTAACCATCTGAGGTATTATTGGCGGCATTAAATGGTCTGCTAGCCTTGTCGGTGACATGGGCATTTACTTAGGTTTGTCTCAGAGGATGTTCTCGTCTGTGTTATTACATTCATCTATAATTGATTTCGTCAGTCCCATCACATTGTTCCAAAGAAAAAAGAAGAGAATAATCTGAAAGTAATACACCTTTAGGTTATAATATTGAAACTTCAACTCCCATTGAGTGTCCTTTCAAATCTCCAAGTACTAAACCCGAAAAAAAAAATATCATTTTGAATTTTTAATGGTAGTGTACCATAACTTGTATATTAAATACATTTACAACATTGTTTAGACTATTGTACATAGTATGGATATAATTAATATAGGAAAAAACTTAGATACAGTACATTAGGTCATGTTCCTTAGGTTCATCTTTTAGATTTTAGCCACTTGTCTAATTTACTAACAAAGCTAACCATTGTTAACTTTTTTTTCTTTCTTTTTTCCTTGGATGCGTTAAAAAAAAAAAAAAAAAAAAAAAAAACCATTTAGAAGAAGACACCAGTGAGAAAAGTAAGGAACAAATAAATTGCTAGACCCTCCACTTCTTATCATCACAGGCTAGGCTCGACGATGATCTCTACAAGTGGTGGGTTTCCTAACACACTGTCTCAAGTGAGCGCAAAGCCTCAGCAATTTATGGCACCATTTTTAAGGTTTTCCTTCACGTACCCTTTGAGTTTGAAGTCTTTGTCTTTGTGGCATAATAATAAAATTAAAGGTAGGGATGGTGGTGGCAGACACAATGGGTTGGCCTTATACAGTTTTGGTTGAGAACAAATAAAAACAAAAATGTTGTTAACTGTAAGGACTCAAATTGGATTGGACCCACAAGAGGGGAAGGTTTAAGCCCAAACAATAAAATTTCTAAGAGCGGGGGTAAGAGCTAAGTCCAATTGGTAGAAAAAAGACATGATCGTTCTGCAACAAAGGAAGCCTTAAACTAGTTTCAACGATATCTCTCCTTCTCGGCTAGGTTTTCAGGGGATATCTTAATAGATACTCTAGTGTTTCTCTTCCTCTCTCTCTTTCTCCAAAAAGTATACTTCAATGTCCCATACTTTCCTGTTATATACTGCTTTCTTTCCTCATTCTCGCCGTACACGTGTAGGTTTTAATCTAGGAGCTTTTTTCTGTCCCATCTGGCACTTCCTGGAACCTTTACTCGGTGGCCATAAGGCTGCTTGGTTACTGTTCAGGTATCACCTCCACATTAATGCGGCCAGAGAGTTAGCTGGGAAGCATTTAATGTGGAGGTAGCAGTTTTAGAAGATATTTGCTACCTTTTCCGGTTCCCCCTTTGTTCCATATTCACCTCTTAGCTCATATGCAACTTGATGAAGTACCTTGAATACTACAAATAATTACATTCACCTCGGACCTTGGTATCAGAGGTGGATATCGTCCTCGGATGCGATTTGGGCCGCTATACACGACTTACATCTCTTTGTCTTATACTACTCTCAAAATAGCTTTCTTTAACAAATACTACTCTCAAAATAGCTTTCTTTAACCATCCTCGGATATGTGAATGTCCTCGGATTGGGCTGTTGGGCCACAAGCCCACTTCCTATGAATTCTATGTCATCTCTTTGGGTAACCGGCCCCACAATAGCCCCTCAAAATCTCACTTTTTGTCACCTCGGAAAAAAGGGAGATTTTGATACTCTGCCCTCACCTCCTTCGTTGGACTTTTTTAAATTTCAGAACGCTTTTCCATCTGCCCAAGGCACGCTCCTGACGCTTCGGCGTCAGGAGCACGCCATTATTAAATGATGGCAGCTTCTTTGCCCCCCACGTTTCAGCAAGATATGAATCTAACGGTGGAGGACTCGCGATATTTATGGGTGGGATTTTTCCTGCTTACGATTTCTGCGCCACTATAAAGAGTTTTTCAAATCAACTCTCTTTGCAGTTACAAAAAATCGCATTGTCTTATCGTGTATTCATTGAACCTGTCCCTCTTTCTTTCTTCTCCACACTCTCATAAATACCTGAAGTCTGTCCGAGGAGCTCATTTTTCACACCTATAAGTTTCTTTAACCTTCCTCAGTCTTCAATCCTCTTCGCTAATTTTTCTTCACAACTTTTAAGAAATGGGTAGGTTTAAGTATCTAGTTGATTCCGAGGAGCAAATAGAGGAATTTAGAGCTAAGTATAGGATCCCCTCCACGGTGGGCATAAGATATACTTCAACAGAAACGTGGTTTGATGATAGAAAAACAGGGGAAGTGGTCATCCCTATGATCGCTTTCATAGAGGGAGGGATGACTATTCCGATGGGTAGTCTCACTAGGAGTTATCTTAGGTTCTTTAGATTGTCCCCCACACAATGCGCCTCAAATATGTTCAGGGTACTAGGGAGTATAGAAGCCCTTAATGCAAGGATGAACTTAGGCTTGACCCATCACGATGTGAACTGGGTGTACAACCTCAATCATTTGAAGGGTCAGGGATATTATCTTAAGTCTAGGTTCCCCGAGGTAAGGCTAATCCAGTGTCTCCCTACATCGAACAAGAGCCTAAAAGATGATTTTCTCATTTTTTCTGGGGCATGGCATGATGGTTTACCCTGTCCGACCTAAGAGGGAACACCAGGTGGGGTTTTTAGGCTGGACGTCTCTACACTTTAACTTATACTCCTTAATTCAAGTTAACTTGATTTCTGACAGAATTTTTTGCTGTTTTACTGACTTTGCAGACAAGCGTGCTACCAAGCCTCAAATCAGACTAATTAACAGGGAGAGCTTGGATAGAATTCTGCGGTCTGAGGTGTACGTGAACCCATCCGATGGCCAACTGAGAGCAACTCACATAATCCTTCGCTACAAACCAATCTCCACAGCCTTTCAAGCGCCCAAGTGTGTGATAATGGCTAGGGATCCTCGGCTGCACTCAGTGTAGCTTTCGAAGGATTTATTGTTCCTGAGGGTGTTCCAATTCTTGAAGGCACCCCTTTTACTCAGCCATTACCTGTGGCCGCTGTTTCCGTAGGTGTTTCATTGTCATGTTCTCTTCTTCAGGAAGTGAAGGAGGAAGAAGAAGAAGAAGAAGAAGAAGAACAAGAACAAGAAAAGGAAGTTGGAGAATTATTGGATTCTGTAGACGAATTTAAGGTTTTCAACCAGCCCCAATCTCCCGAGGTGATTTCTAACAACATGGGCATTCAGAAAAAGAACCAAAGGAGTTTGCTAGACGTGATAGAGGGCAAACCTGGAAAGGGGGCGCTAGGGAAGTCTGCTCAAACCAATCTCCCCCCTTCTCCTCCTCCTCAAGTACCCCAATCACAGGGGGTTGAACCCACTGATTCGAAGAGGAGGAGAGAGCCTAAAGGCAAAAAAGTGGTGGAGACAGGGAGATCTCGCCCAACTCAGGAGGACGAGGTCCAAAGGGCTTCGAAGCAGCAAAAGACTACTCATGGGCCTCAACGAGTTGTGGTCAAGCAATATATTCAGCCCTCGGAGCCCGAGGCCTGGCTCCCTGCTCCTATGCTCGATGGTGAGCCTCTGAGGGAAGTTGCCTCGATCAGGGACTTCAACGGCAGAATAGGGTGTCACGTTGCCTCGGCCTTAGAAGAAAACCTCCTTCTTCCCAAGGATATGGCCGAGCTGAAAGTTATGAAGAAGAACGAGATCTTTATGAATATGAAGAGACATTTGGGCATGATATAATATCCTTACTGTTTTTCTTGTCCCTTTTTAGTTTATTGCATCTCTAACTATTTTTCCTCTAAGCTGTTCAAGCCATGTTCAGGCTGGAGGAGTTAACCAATGCCTGTTACCAGCAAATAGATGAAGAGAGAAAAAAGCAAAATACAGCTGTTTAGACACTTAGTGCCAGTGAGCAGAATGTTACACAGCTGAAGAAAAAGTTGGCCGACGAAGAACACGCTCGAAAGAATGCTAATTTAGCTTTGGCCAGCTTCCAAAGGCAAGCTGAGGACCAGAGGAAAAGTCTGCTTGATGCCAATGCTCAGCTGGCAGCTTCCAAGGAGCAGATATTGTCATTACAGAAGCAATTGAAGGAAGCCTAGAGGCTCAGAGATTAGGCTGAAAAAGCCAAGGCTGAGGCTGAACAAGCAAGAGCCGAGGTTGAAAAAGAAAGAGACGCAGTCAAACAGTATGGGTACGACGTCGGCGTTGCTGAGACCGAGGATAACTTCCGAGCAGAGGTCCCAGTGGTATGTCGGACATACTGTGCCCAGACTTGGGAGGAAGCTTTCAACTGAGCTGGGATCGAGCCATCCTCAGAACTGAAGAGGCCTGAAAACATTTATTTCCCCCCAGCCATACGAGCTCCAGGTGCTTCTTCCCAACAGCAGGAGGCCTCCTCTACTGCTACTGAACAGGTTAAAGAAGCTCAAATTCAGAATCCTTCTTCTACTGATCAGCAGAAGCAATCTGAAGTACCCGAAGTGGTAAAGGATACTTCTTCGGCTGGAGTAGCAGAGGGAACTAAAGATGGACAAGCTTCTCAAAGCTTTGCCTAGGACTTAGCTTCTACTGTGTTGCCTGCTAGGGAAGCTCCACAGGAGAAGGAAAAAGGGATCCCTCCTCAAGAAACCAGCAAAGTTCCACAGCACAAGCTTCAAATAAAACTTAACAAATAGTTTATGTAATTTTTCTTTTAATTTAATTTTTTCTTCTTTGAGAACATTCTCCATTGTGATGTGTATTTTTCTTTCCAAATTTATATGAGACATTATGGTTTTATCTATTACTTGTGTAATTTCTTGCATGACTGTTTTTTACTTTTACATTATCCCATGCTACATAGGAGTAAAATCTGACACTATAAGGGAAAACTTAAATTTATGTATGCCAATTGAGGACCAGAGAAGACTATAACTGTGAACTCATCAACTCCACAAAGACTTGCTTCATTTTCATTAAGAAATGTCCATACTAGAGATAGCCTTCTAGACGATTAATCCCTGGAAGTACTGAACACCCTAAAACGCTTTAAGTGATGCTCATGGAGTTTGCCTTAATATACAAAAATAGTCACATAGATCCCATTTAAGAAGCACTGATTTTTACTAAGTTAGTAGTATAAACAGTCTGTCATACCTTAGCTTAAGTGTAATACTCCGATTAAGGTTACACTGTGCATAAATTTTCACCAAGCTGTGGTCCGAGAACCTTATATGACTTAGTTTCTGTTTAATACTTCAATAAATATCACAGTGTATTAATTTTCACCAAGTTGTGGTCCAAGGACCTGACATGACTTAGTTTCTGTTTAATACTTCAATAAATATGACAGTGTATTAATTTCCACCAAGTTGTGGTCCAAGGACCTGACATGACTAGTTTCTGTTTAATACTTCAATAAATATGACAGTGTATTAATTTCCACCAAGTTGTGGTCCGAGGACCTGACATAACTTAGTTTCTGTTTAATACTTCAATAAATATCACAGTGTATTAATTTTCACCAAGTTGTGGTCCAAGGACCTGACATGACTTAGTTTCTGTTTAATACTTCAATAAATATGACAGTGTATTAATTTTCACGAAGTTGTGATCCGAGGACCTGACATGACTTAGTTTCTGTTTAATACTTCAATAAATATGACAGTGTATTAATTTCCACCAAGTTGTGGTCCGAGGATCTTACATGACTTAGTTTCTGTTTAATACTTCAATAAATATCACAGTGTATTAATTTCCACTAAGTTGTGGTCCGAGGATCTTACATGACTTAGTTTCTGTTTAATACTTCAATAAATATCACAGTGTATTAATTTCCACTAAGTTGTGGTCCGAGGACCTTACATGACTTAGTTTCTGTTTAATACTTCAATAATTTAAGAAACATAAGTAATAAAATTTAGGATAAGCTATCAAAGGGAAGTAGAACAGAACTGTTCATATTAATAGTAATACCTCTTTAAGTTACTTACATTCCAAGGATGGAGTACAGTTTTTTCATCTAAATCTTCTAAGTAATAAACCCCTATTCCTGCTATAGATGTGATACGATATGGTCCTTTCCAGTTAGGCCCTACCTTTCCCCAAGCTGGATTTTTGGTAGTTTCCAAGACTTTCCTTAATGCCAAGTCCCTTGGAGCTAACGGCCTCAGCCTTACGTTTGCATCATAACCTTGTTTCAGCTTATGTTGGTAATAGGCCAACTGAACCATCGCATTCTCTCGTTGTTCATCTATCAGGTCTAGATTCTTACTCAAAAGCTTGTCATTGCATTCCGGGGTGAAGGTTCTAGTCCTTTGTGTTGGAAAGCCCATTTCAAGTGGAATCACAGCCTCAGCCCCATACGTCATTGAGAATGGGGTTTCCCCTGTTGACCGTCGGGACGTTGTTCGATATGTCCATAGGACATGTGGCAGCTCCTCCACCCATTTTCCCTTTGCATCATCCAGCCTCTTCTTGAGTCCACTCACAATGACCTTGTTGACAACCTCGGCTTGCCCATTTCCCTATGGATAAGCCGGAGTGGAATATCTATTCTTTATCCCCAGGTCGGAACAATACTCCCTGAAAGTTTTGCTATCAAATTGAAGACCATTATCCGAGATGAGAGCTTGAGGAACCCCAAATCACGTGATGATGTTCTTCTAGACAAACCTTTTGACATCCACATCTCTGATATTAGCCAGGGGCTCAGCTTCGACCCACTTCGTGAAATAGTCTGTGCCAACAAGCAGATATTTTTTATTTCCTATTGCCTTAGGGAAAGGACCAACAATATCTAAACCCCACTGAGCAAAAGGCCAAGGACTAGAAAGATGGTTAAGAACTCCCCCAGGCTGATGGATATTTGGGGCAAACCTCTGACATTGGTCACATTTTTTAACATATTCTTGCGCTTCCTTTTGCATGCCTGGCCACCAATACCCTTGCATAATCGCCCGATGAGATAAAGATCTTCCTCCAGTGTGACTCCCACAAATCCCTTCATGCAGCTCTTCTAGAAGCGCCTCTGATACTTCAGGGTGCACACAAAGCAGATATTGCCCAGAGACAGAGCGTTTGTACAACTTTTTGTCCTTGGACAACCAGAACCGAGGAGCTTTTCTTCGTATCTTTTCAGCTTCCGATCTGTTTTCGGGCAGTATATCATTCTCAAGGAAAAGTATTATAGGATCCATCCAACTAGGCGCCAAGCTGATTTGATTGACCTGAAGCGAGTCCTTCGCTACTGGAGTGGGCATGTTCAAATCTTCAACCATGATCACCCGAGGTAAGTTCTGCGCCGAGGAGGTAGCGAGGGTGGCCAAAGAGTCCGCATGTGCATTTCCACATCTAGGGATATGGGACAATTCAAAAGACTCAAAATCCGTTTGCATACGCCTAACCTGGCTTAAGTAACTCTGCATTCTGGTGTCTCGAGCTTCCAATTCCCCTTTAACTTGGTCCACAACCAGTTCTGAATCCGAGAACATCTCCACTGTTTTTCCACCCAGCTTCTTAACCATCGCCATTCTTACTAATAAAGTTTCATACTCTGCCTCGTTGTTAGTGGCTGAGAATCCCAACCTTAAAGACTTCTCGATGATGGCCATTTCAGGAGATATTAGAACCAGCCCCACTCCTGACCCCCTCTAGTTTGCTGCTCCATCCACATACACTTTCCAGGGTGGTGAACGTTGTGTGGAAATAAGGCCAACTGATTTTTCATCTATGCCATGCGGGCCTGCTCCTATTTCTTCAAGGCCTTCAGCAAATTCGGCCACCAGGTCGGCGAGAACCTGACCCTTCACAGAAGTACGAGGCATATACTTAATATCGAAAGCCCCTAGAATTGTGCCTTACTTGGCAACCTTGCCAATGTGGTCCGCACTCCGAAGTACTGCTTTGAGTGGATACTGAGTTAGAACGACCACAGTGTGTGCCTGAAAGTAATGGAGAAGTTTCCTTGTAGCATGCACCACTGCCAAAATGGCCTTCTCCAATGGTAAATAACGTATTTCAGCCTCATGGAGTGACTTGCTCACGTAGTAGACTGGCCGCTGCACGCCATTATCCACTTGTATCATAACAAAACTAATAGCATAAGGACCTCGTCCACCTCAAGACTAGACATGATGGGTGGCCGAGAGAGATATTCTTTGAGTTGCTGAAATGCCAGGGCGCACTCCTCAGTTCATTCGAACCCTTTCCACTTGTGGAGTAAAAGGAAGAAAGGTCTGCACCTATCCGTCGACTTGGATATGAATCTGTTCAGCGCAGCGATCATCCCAGTCAACCTTTGGACTTCCTTAGGATTTCGAGGTGATTGTAAGCTATTTATGGCTTTAATTTGGTCGGGATTCACTTCAATTCCTCGGTGGGTCATCATGTAGCCCAAAAACTTCCCAGAGCATACCCCAAAGGAGCACTTGGATGTGTTCAGTCGTAACTTATGCTTCCTCAGAATCTCAAACGTGCTGGTGAGGTCCCCTCACATGCTCGGCCACTACTTTGCTCTTTACAACCATATCATCAATATAGACCTCTATGTTGTTGCCCAACTGTAGCTCAAACATCTTTGTCATCATCTGCTAGTAAGTAGACCCTGCATTCTTCAAGGCAAATGGCATTACCTTATAGTGATAATTTCCAGTGGGAGTGAGAAAAGCGGTCTTCTCCTGATCACCCAATGCTAGTGGGATCTGGTGGTAGTCCTGAAAGGCATCTAGGAAACTCATCCGAGGATGACCTACTGTTGCATCCACCAGCTGATCTATACGAGGCATGGGGAAAGGATCCTTTGGACAAGCTCTATTAAGATCCGTGAAATTAACATATATGCGCCATTTTCCATTCTTCTTCTTCACTACAACTGTATTTGCCAACCACTGAGGGTAAAACACTTCTTTGATAGCCCCTGCCTACTTGAGCTTGGTCACCTCGTCTTTGATGGCCTCAGCATGCACTTTGGACGGATGCCGAGGTGGCTGTTTCTACGGAATAACGGAGGGATTGACATTTAAATGATGACAGATGAAATCTGGATCAACCCTTGCTCTTTTTCCAACGAAGGTAACAATGCTCCAACCTGAAAGTACTTATCTGGATCACTGCCAACACTTACCCTCTCCAAATTCTCACACTCCGTTTCCTCGGTGGATGTGTTGAAGAGGGTTCCCAGACTCTTTGATTGCTATAAGTCATTCTTGGCCGTGGCCGATGTACCTACCTCTGGCCGATGTTGAATAGCCGTTATCATGCACTGTCTTGCCATGGCTTGATTTCCCAATATTTCTAACACTTGGCCTTCTAATGGATATTTCACATTCTGATGAAGGGTGGAGGAAACAACCCCTAAGGTATGCAACCAGGGCCTACCCAAAATCGCCGTATATGGAGAAAAAACGTCTACCACAATAAAATCCACCTCCACCATATCTGAACCTGCCTGTACTGGTAATCTAATCATACCTATCGGAATGACCGATCTGCCTTCAAAACTCACCAACGGGGAGTTATAAGCTGTTAGGTCCTAGGGTGTCAAATTTAACCCCCTGTATAGGTCAGGATACATCACCTCGGCTGCACTCCCCTCATCAACCATCACCCTTCTCACATCATACCCCCCAATCCTAAGCGTAACCACCAAGGCATCATCATGCGGTTGTATGGTTCCTCTCTTGTCCTCATCTGAAAAGCCCAAAACCAGTGAGATGCTCAGTTTTGCTTTCTTCGACATTGAACTAAAGCTCCCATCCAAACAATTAGACACATACATTATCCTGGAGGGACAAGACCCTGTTCTTCCTGGGCAGCAAATATAACATTTATTGTGCCCAGGGGGGCTCCTAAAGAGGCATCTCCTCGAAACATTGACCCTGTTTGACTTCCTCGGCCACTAGAGTGGTGCAGAAGGTGGGTCAACTTTTCTTCTCGGACCAGCTACTCCAAGTGGTCCCATAGGTTTTTGCAATCTTCAGTAATGTGTCCATAGTCTTGATGGTATTGACAATATAGGTTTTGATTACGTTTCGTAGGATCCCCTGCCATTCTATTGGGCAGTCTGAAGAAAGGCTCATTTTTTTTATCTTTTTCAGAACCCGCTGTACTGGTTCTCGGAACACCGTATTGACCGCCTGCGAGTTGGCAGATCCTGATTGCCCTCCGAAGTCCCTTCGAGGTCGGTTGTTGTTATATCGGTCCGATCTGAAATCTCTCCTCTCTTGAGGGATCACCTTGGACTTTCCTCTACCCCGTATTTGATCCTCCTCTACTCTTCTATACTTATCAATTCGGTCCATAAGCTGTCGCATACTGATAATAGGTTTACCAGTTAGAGAACTCCTCAGATCATGCTCAGTCGGAAGGCCCTCCCTGAAGGTATTAATGGCCACGTCGTCATTGGCTCCATCTACCTCGTTGAACATTTCCCAATATCTATTAGAGTAGGCTTTCAGGGTTTCCCCCTCTCGCATAGACATGGATAATAACGACCCCAAGGGTTGAACAACCCTTCTGCAGATAATAAAGCGAGCACCAAAAGCTTGGGTGAGCTTCTCAAAGGAGTCAATAGTATTCGCTCTCAGATCGTTGAACCACCTCATCGCTACTGGACCTAGGCTTGAGGGAAAAACCTTGCACATCAGGGCCTCGTCCTTAGTATGATTGTCCATCCTCTGACTGAAATGGCTAACATGTTCCACTAGATCTGTTTGACCGTTATAAATGGTGAACGCAGGTTGATGGAACTGCCGAGGAAGATTTGCGTCCTCAATGCGTCACGTGAAGGGTGATTTGGAGATTTGACTCAGCGCTTTGTTCAGAGCGTCGTTCCCTAAGCCCTGACGAGGTGGACCCTCATGTTTTCGTTCGCGGTGATGATCTTCATCATACGAAAAAGACTCACTGGGCAGAGTTCTTAACCTCCGTCTCTAACTGGTGGCATTTGATTCCTCAGAGGAGTCCTCGGAGTTGTGAGCCGCACGCTTTCGTCGCTCGTGCCGTAATTCCCTTTTTAATCTGTTAATCTCCTGCTGCATGCCTCTGTCATTATTTACGTGGGAGACATGACTTTTCCCACGAGAATAACTTCTATCAGGGTGGGTTGTTCACGCACTTCCCTCACGGTTGCCTCTTTGTTCATGGATAACCAACGGATTACCATGCTGAGAGCCTCTGGACTCTGCTTGATGTGAATTAACATCCACCTGCAGTGGGCCCGCCACCGGGTGCTACGGTGCTCCCTCTTCCATCACAAACTTTGCACCTGTCTTTCTCTACAAATGGATCAAGCTCTTCCCACAGGCGGCGCCAATTGTAAGGACTCAAATTGGATTGGACCCACAAGAGGGGAAGGTTTAAGCCCAAACAATAAAATTTCTAGAGAGCGGGCGTAAGAGCTAAGTCCAATTGGTAGAAAAAAGATATGATCGTTCTGCAACAAAGGAAGCCTTAAACTAGTTTCAACGATATCTCTCCTTCTCGGCCAGGTTTTCAGGGGATATCTTAATGGATACTCTAGTGTTTCTCTTCCTCTCTCTCTTTCTCCAAAAAGTCTACTTCAATGTCCCCTACTTTCCTGTTATATACTGCATTCTTTCCTCATTCTCGCTGTACACGTGTAGGTTTTAATCTGGGAGCTTCTTTCTGTCCCATCCAGCACTTCCTGGAACCTTTACTCGGTGGCCATAAGGCTGCTTGGTTACTATTTAGGTATCACCTCCACATTAATGCAGCCAGAGAGTTAGCTGGGAAGCATTTAATATGGAGGTAGCAGCTTTAGAAGATATTTGCTACCTTTTCCGGTTCCCCCTTTGTTCCATATTCACCTCTTAGCTCATATGCAACTTGATGAATTACCTTGAATACTACAAATAATTACATCCACTCGGACCTTGGTATCAGAGGTGGATATCGTCCTCAGATGCGATTTGGGTCACTATACACGACTTACATCTCTTTGTCTTATACTACTTTCAAAATAACTTTCTTTAACCATCCTCGGATATGTGAATGTCCTCGGACTGGGCCGTTGGGCCACAAGCCCACTTCCTATGAATTCTATGTCATCTCTTTGGGCAATGGGCCCCACATTAACGATGACATGGTGGTAAAAGAAGAGGAGGATTTTGCAGTTTTTGAAGAATATGAGAATTGGGTTTTACACCTCATAATTCGTAAGGATGCCAAACCCATTTTGTGTACTTACGGTTTGTGTACCTTAGGTAAGGATTTGGGTACCTAAGATTTGTGTCTCTTCTAAGCTAACGGTGGAAAAAGATGGTTGGCAATTTTTTTTTTAGAAACAAACACGGTAGATCTGTTAACGCATCCATGGAAATAAAAAAGAAAGAAAGAAAGAAAGAAAGTTAACGGTGGTTAGCTCTGTTTGTAAATTAGATAGGTGGCGAAAATCCAAAATGGGAACCCAAGGAACATGACTTAAAGTACCATATCTAAGCTTTGCCCATTAACATATATATACAAAGAGGAAAAAAAATTAATCTCATATTTTTATGTGGTCCCCAAAGTAAAATTTCTAGCTCCGCCACATATATATTAATAAAATAAACTAAACGCTAAAAGAAAAGGCTTGTGGCAAATGATAACTTAAACCCTATTTTCATTAAATATTTGATTCAAAATAACTATTTTAAAAATATCAAGGCCCTATCTTAGTCATGTCAAAGTCCAATCTTACTTGATGTGAAAGCAAAAAAATCCTAACCACACTTGTATTGCAAGTTTTGTAATCTTATTAGGGTTTAGTCCCACAAATGTTCATAGGAAATTGGAAATTCCTTGATGACTATATTTTTTCAAGTATGTTAGGGTCATATTTTAATATAATTGGCATATCCTAAGACAAAACACACTTTACTTGTAATTGAGCCTTAGTTTCTAATGTGTTCAAGAAGGTCATTTAGTATTCAACGAGTTATATTATTGAAGATATGAAGAATACTCAAGAAATAGTACAAGGTAAAAATTGGAACAAAAGATCTCAACACTTGGCTTGATACCTGTCGATCTATTGAGATTCGAGGATTTTGACTTTTCAAATATAATTTGAGCCTATGATGACAAGGCTTTTCTAGGGTTTCATGCACTAGGTTTTCAAAGCATATAAAAGCTATTTTTTTTTTACATCCCTCATCATATACATAGATACATATTGAAATACACGTTTTTAGAAGCAGCTATGACTTCTTGTGTGCCTTAGGGTTATATAACAAGTTGCTTCCAAATCTACAAGAGTAGATTGAAGAACTCTGCATCATACAACAACAATCAAGTTACTATGTTGTTAGTCACGTATTGGGATTTGTGCAAATGAGAAGTATCTACAAGAACAAGTCCACAGTATTGAAACTGATGCTGGTATAGGCTATAGGTTTAACTGTAGGTTAGTATTTTGGGATAGGCCAGTAGAGTAAGATTCCTTATACTTGTAACCTCTTGATTCTTGATTAGTGGATTTTTTTTAAAGTGGTAACCTGAAATTCATCTGTTGGATTTTTTTTTTTTTTTTTTTTTTTTTTTTTTTTTTTTTTTTTTTTTTTTTTGTGAAGAGTTTTCCCATCATGATTAAATCATCGTGTCAAATTTAATTTTTGTTGCATTTAATTTAGTTTGGTGATTTGATTGTGCCTCCTTGTGATTTGCGTGTAATTTGAATAATTAATAAACTTAGGTAGTTAAATTAATTAACTGAGATTAATCTATAATCAAACAAAGTAAACTCGTAAAGGCTAAATTATGAGATGAGAATGCATTAGGCACTCACTCACTTGATCCAAAAAAAAAAAATTCCTATACTCAAAGCAATATAAATGATAAAAAAGACTTATTTATTAGTAAAACTTTAACCAAATTTTAACTAGAAAATCATGAAGAAACTCCAACTTAGTTCACGAATGAAATTGAACAACTTTTAGTCCTACAAGTAAAACTGCATTTTTAATTCCAGTTATGCATGATTATGATTTTTATGCATGAGAATCAAGCTTAATGATTGAACTTTAGATAACATGATGAAACCCTAATAGCCTATGTGAATATTGTTCGGGGTTATTTATTAATTTATTTTCATGTAACGCACGACATAGCCTCATTGCGCTAACCACGTCATGTTAGCAACAAGGCCCAAACAAAAAGAAAAAATTATGACAATAAGCATTAGCCAGGACCATGGAAAGAGACCAAGAATTTTTTAAGGCCTACACGAATTAGGCCTGAAATCCCATGCTTCACGAATTAGGCCTGAAATCCCAAGCTTCTTCATTACATGAATCAGGCTAGGCCCACAAGCGTTATTCATAAGAACTCAAAAGCCTCTACTACATGAAATGGGGTTATAAGCTCATGATCTCTTTCTTAAAGGATTGGATTCCGAAGTCCAAAGTGCTTCACTGCACGGAACAAAGCTTGAAGCCCATAGACTTTTTAATTAAGGCCTGAGACCCGTTATTCCTACAAAGTGGGCGGTGGAAGCAAAAACTCCGGCCGAAAAGCCATTTGAGCCATAAAAAAATTCATTGGATTATAGTAGGACCCACACTCTAGTGACAACCCAAAGAAAAACCAAGGCAATCCAACCCACCACCATTTAAAGAAGAAAGAAAAACAAGAAAGAAGAAGGAAGAAGGAAGAAGTAACTAACTGTTAGACTCGTTACTTGCTAACTAGAATAGCCAGCTACTAGTCGGAACAATTACACTAGAAGACGAAATGAAGGAGCTGATGGCAATAGAGCAAGACACATATCCAATAGGTTCAAAATCCTATTTTCCTTCCTTGAATAACATATTGCTGCCAGCTTATGAAGAAAAGAAAAGACATCCCATGTCTCTCTCACTTGAAAGTATCCTGGGAAATTGTGAGCACATAACCATATCCGCGATTGGAGAAATTATTGGTTCCTTCGGGAGGACCACTGATGTGGTCCTCCCGGCTCTTGCCAACCAACAGAAAAGTGCCACATGGCCATTTTTCCTGATTCAGCTCCACATCAGCACTTACTCATTACTTTAACTTTGGTTAACAAAACTAGACCAAGGTTAAAACTCAGCTCTACTTACCCATAGTCGGAAACCCAAAATCAGAATTTCTCTCAAACACATCTGCCTCTTTCTTTCTCTCTCCCTCTAGCTCTATTTCCCCAATATCTCTCTAGAGAAGAAATTCCCCCTCTCTTTCTGTATGAAATTGAAATTCAAAGAAGTGTTAAGCCATGGAAGGCCACTGTTTTCACAAGAATTCCAACAGTGACACAGTCAGTGGAGGCCCAAAGGGAAAACCAACTTCAATCATCCTAAACGCCACTGCCACCAAAGGCGATGGTTTCCACTTCAATCATCCTAGTACAACCCGTCTATCTCTACCTATTCGAAAATTTCAAACCCTAAGGCTCTCACTCCCTCTCTTCGATTTGGTGGCTCTAGATGGTGCGCGGGTAATGGATTCAAGGAATGGAAGTTCTAAAGATTGTAGATTGAGGGTGGGTTATGTGTTGGCGCATGAAAGTCGTGTTGGATATTCTGTGTTATGGGGTTTGAAGTTTTATCGAGTCTTTGTGCAATTTTCTAAGTACAGAGAAGTGTATATATGAACTATGAACATGTATACAGATTTGATTTTGAGGAAAAAGGAATTTACCCCTTTTTTATTATTTTGTTCTCTGAATCTGAATCTGCTTTCTTGGGTTTTTGAGTACAATTAAAGCGGTGGGATTTTTGGGTCTGTTTGTTTTTCTGGGTTTTCACTGTATTTTTGGCTGTGTTTTCTGCTCTCAGTTATTGCAGTGAATTCTTTGGAGTTTGGGGAATTGATTTTCTGGGTATTTCGAAAAAGCATTCTGAAAGATAAGTCTCATGAAGCCCAGTTTTTGGACAAATGCAAAAGCCCAATCCATAGTATAGTTCACTACGGACCAAGGCCCGGCTTTATTGTTGATTTTCTGGTTACTCCAATTCTCTTCTCCTTGGATACTTTGGATTGGCTATTGATTCAAAAATTAGTGTCTCCATTAACCTCGTTACTTGGCTGATGGCTCGTCACGAGTGGTTAGCCTCAAAAATTGGTACATTGCTAAGGCTGTGGGAAGCATATCTAATACTAATCTAATGGAAATCCTGCTTTGAAAAAGTTATTCAAATTAAGTCTATTCTCCATATCTTTTAGTGGTTTATTATTTATTTAAATTTCTCAATTAACAATAACTTTGAATAACTGTGTCACTGCCGGAATTCTTGTGAAAACGGCAGCCTTCCATGGCTTAACACTTCTTTGAATTTCAATTTCATACAGAAAGAGAGGGGGAATTTCTTCTCTAGAGAGATATTGGGGAAATAGAGCTAGAGGGAGAGAGAAAGAAAGAGGCAGATGTGTTTGAGAGAAATTTTGATTTTGGCTTTGATTTTGGGTTTCCGGCTGTGGGTAAGTGGAACTAAGTTTTAACCTTGGTTTGGTTTTGTTAACAAGAGTTAAGGTCATGGCTAAGTGCTGATGTGGAGCTGAATCAAAAAAATGGCCTCGTGGCACTTATTTATTGGTTGGCAGGAGTCGGGAGGACCACATCAGTGGTCCTCCCGAAGGAACCAATAATTTCTCCCGCGATTGAGCATTACCATGATTATTTCAACTTAAGAGTGATTAAATACTTTAACTGATGGTGTTTTGGTGAGAACGAAATATTTGAAATCGATTAATATTGGTATATTGTTTCAAATATATCATTAATATATATATATATATATATATATATATATATATAACAAAAGACAAATTACAATAAACTCACCTCTGATTAGGCTTGTATTCACTTTGCCTATCTGTGGTTTAAAATTTAATACTTTACCCACCTGAGATTACTTCCGTTGAAGGTTTCGTAACCCATTTATGTTAAAAATATGGGTAAAAAAGTAATTTTTCTCTCATTTTATGTCTCTCTCATCCAAAAAAAAAAAAAAAAAAAAAAAAGAGAAAATAAGATAAAAAACGCAAATAATCTTAAAACTATTCATCTGCCGTTCCTTTTAGCTTAGGAATATAATCCTAGGGTTGGAGAGAGAGAAAAATAAGCAGATCCATTCTTATCTCCGATCTCCACCAATCCACCATGACTCCCAGCTTATCTACTGTTCAATTGAACCATCTTGGCTTTTCTGCCACTTGCTTTGACTTGAAAGGGAGGTTGGGTTGTCTTTGGATTTGGGTTTAGCGTTTTGATGAGTCACGGCGATGGATGCGTATGCTGGGATTTTGTTGGGTAGATTTTCTGTTTGGAGTTTGTTGGGTGGGCTTGTTGTTGTGTTCCGATGAGTCATGAATATGAAGGAAAGGATGGGTTGTTGAGACTTTTCTTAGGTGCTCATGTTTTTTGAATGGTTTTTATTGGGTTTTTGTTATTTGCTGGTATGAATGGCTGGGTTTACTTCGAATATTTCTATTTCAGGAGGTTAGTTAGATTGAATTGGCTTTTTGGCTCGAGGGGCAAGTCGATTTAATGGTTTTGTCTGTTTGATGGGTTTCTTAGTTTGAGAAAATTTGGGTTTATTTATACTAAGTTTTGGGAGAATAACAATCACCATAGAACAAACCACAAAGACAATCAACCATCTAAAGACAAAAAGTTTAGGTTTGTAGGCTTTTGACTTTTCGCTTCAATTATTGCCCCTAGCAATTGTACCTTACACCAGCAACTTGGATAATTACTAGTTCCCAAAAATAAAAATTCCTAATTTCTCCTAAAACTATTTAGGATACTTGGCTTCGTCTTCTTCCTTCTTTAGGTTTTGTCTATATTTGATAATTAACTAACAATGTCTTTGCTGGGTCTAACGGATATTATTTATTGGTGCAAAAGTGCAGGAGTCGGTTCCAAATTTAATCAAAAAGTTGTCATTGAATTGTAATTGTTTGGAATTTTATCTGAAATGTTCATCTATTTTTGCAAAAAATTAAAACTCTTGCCTTTTGATTCATGTTATGTTATGTTTTTGTCATAAAAGTTGTTTTTTAATGGAAAAGTCAAGGTAGGTTACGAAACCTTAATAGAGGTAATATCAGGTGGGCAAAATGTGAAGTTTTAAACCACAGGTAGGCAAAGTGAAAATGGGCCTAATCACAGGTGGGTTTACTGTAATTTTCTCTAAAATAAATAAAAGCCTAATCCAAATATTTCAATAATAATAATAATAATAATAATAATAATAATAATAATAATAATAATAATAATAATAAAGGAATATTTTGGCTAATAAAATTTCTAACTCCTTTTGCCCGTTGGGTTAGAGATGCCCTTGGGGTTCCTTAGACCCTTCAAGTTTAAAGTCTTTGTCGGTCCACTTTTACCCTTCGGGTTTGGATTGTTTGTCGGTCTCCTTTTACCCTTTGGGTATTGGGTCCCTTTTGTGTTGATTATGATGTAACGTCAACCATGCTCTCCACTCATATTCACCGTCAGATAGAAAAGTACCTGTTGGGTTACCGAAAACTAACTATAGATTACACTAAGTCCTACACCATTTCCATGTTCTCCACTCATGCACCCCTATATGGAAAGAACTTGCACACCACATCCAAAGATCCTTTTATGTATTCGTATCCTCCTAGTATGGGAAGTGAAACCCTAAGATCTCGGAACGTTAACTCCATATCTTCCTTACAAGGAAAGATCTTACGTTTATGGGATCTCGGTCAGCCCTACACCACCATATAAGTACCAAGTCTCCTTTTCTCCAAGGTACATGAAATTTCCAAACTTTTACACTTTTGAGTTATTGGAGATTCTTCTATCAGTGACTTAATTTTCGGAGGGTTTTTGACTAGCACCTCATCGGTGCTTTTTATAGGTTCTTTACTCTTTTTGTTCTTCAGGTGCCTCGATTAGCGCATGTGTGGATGATCAGCTCATTGACGATTTAATGCATCATCAGTTGGCACCGTTTATGGGAAAACAAGTGATTGTCCATATCATCGCTTTTAAGACAAAGAGTTGCAAGGTATAGACACGGTTAATGACTACCACCAACCTGGAGACAGGAAACACTTCCAACGCCTTGGAAAGACAAGTGTAAACCCTCACCGCGGTTGTCAAACGACTCACCCAACGAAATCAGGAGTTAGAACAATAGGTGAACCAGATGAATGAACAACGTGCCCGTCTTGACGATCAACATAACGAACGGCACAATGACGAGCACGACGGAAATCACCTCCTAACGAAATATCAGCAGGAAAAGGAAGATTAGGAAGAAAGTTACGCTGCCAGCAGACGCAACTGACAAGAGGACACTAACCGTTTGTCAGAGTTGGAGAGCGGTGCAATATGCATGGCATAAGATATGCAAATGATGAAGGAAAAGATGGACATGATGTTGAACGCCATGAGATGGCGAGTGTCTACCAACTTGGATGAACTAGTCCATCGTATCGACTCCCTCTTCACAGCGCAGGTCACATCTTGCCCTTTTCTGGCCAAATTCTGGATGCCTCAGGTGGAAACATACGACGGGATGAAGGATCCACTTGACCACCTAGAGTTGTTCAAGACCCTCATGCACCTACAGGGTGTTCCCAATGAGATAATGTGTAGGGCATTCCCCACTATGCTTAAATGGCTGGCTAGGGTGTGGTTTAGTAAGATAGCTCCAAACTCTATCTCAACTTTCAAGGAGTTAAGTTTACACTTTGTCACGCATTTCATCAGCGGAAAACGATACAAGAGGTTGTCGGCAAGCCTTCAAAACATTGTAGACACCTTATTTTGTACCCATTATGACTCGAGCCCCCGTTCCCCAATGACAACATTACTCTAAGGCCCAAGGTTGATTTGGGACCCAGTCTTGTGAAATTTGACTTGAAGAAGAAATTACGGAAAATATAAAATTATTTTTGGAAGAATAAAACTATTTTTGAAAAAGAAAGTTTGTTGGAAACCCTAAGTGTGCGTACACATATAGGCATATGCGTACACATACTCAAGCCATGCGTACACATGCTTAGGGCATGCGTATGCATACCTCGAGTATACGCATGCAGCTAGGGCTCTAGAATTATATGAAAGGAAATCTTTTTGGCATTTAAATCTGTGTGGAATGAGTCCCACATCATTTGGAAGCTGCCCAACACCCTTATTTTACCACTATATAAAGCCATAAAAGGCATTTTTTCAGAAGGAGGCGGATATACGTGAGTTTTTCACAAAACATCCTCAAGTCAAGTTTTACTTGGTTGGGACTTATCTTGGTCTTGACCTTTGAGTTCTAATGCTTACTAACCTGTTGGTTTTGTTGTTGATTAGATTGATTGAGAGGAATGGTCAAATCAAGTTCTAAAGAGTTCTTGTGTTGAGGTAATGGTTCTAACTTTGACTCTTCACTTTTCCTTGTTTTCTTGTTTGTTTGTTTGTTTTTTTTTTTTTTTTTGGTTTTATTTGCTTTAATACATTTGTTTAGTTTAGGTTTGCTTCGTGTTCATATGAGAAGCATGATAGGTTGTTAGTTTTCTTGCTTTCCCTTGTTTTCTTTGTTGAGTTACTTGGTTTAAGGTTCTAGGCGTGTATGTGTGCACATGCTTCATGCATGCGTATGCATACTCGTAGTGTGTGTACGCATACAATTGGGATGCGCACGCATACTCGTATCCAAAAACCCTAAATCACTTATTTTCCTTTTCTTTTACTTTCCTTCACGTGTTTAGCCTCTGTTTTAGTGTACCTTTCATGTTCTTAAGCCTCTGTTTATCTGCTTTAACATATTTTTCTCTTTTTAGTGATTAGATCTTGATTAGGGTTTATTTGTTTGAATATCATGAACATGCATTTGAATATGGACATGCGTTGATGTATAGGTGTTGTGATGTTGTAAAGTAAGTAAGGTAAGTCATGCATAAATCACATGAACATGCATTTGGATGTTTGAGTAATATGCTTGGTTGAATAATATGAATTTTGATGCTTGGATGTCTAGACGTGCTTATTTGGACCTGTCTTGTGATGTTGCTGCCTTTGGTGATATTTGTTAAATGCCATGATAGATAAATGCTAGGCTTGGGGATGATATGCCATGTTCATTTGCTTTAGATGCACATTAGAGTGTGTGTGAGTTAGAATAACATGTTAAAATACCCTTTAATGAGATTAAGATTTAGAGCACAATGAGTGGAGGCCGACTCACCAGTTGGGTGGGATCGGATGCCTAACACTTTCTCATCCTCATACCTAAACTCTGGACATGTGCTCTGGTAAATATCAATCCTTCCACAAAGACGCTATATTTATGGTTCCTATACCTAATCTAGGTGGCGACTCCATTCACACCCTCTGCCATGGTCCAGCCTAGGCCAAGGTGTACTTCCCACGAGATCCCAAAAACTCATTACGGATGCTTGCAACGCCATCATCTAGTGCTCACAAGAGAAGTCGCCTTTCTGATTGTCAATTGCTTTTCGGCTTATAACGCCATTATCGGGTGACCTACTCTTAACACATGGAGAGCACCCACTTCTACTTACCACCTACTTATGAAGTTCTCGATGGAGTACAGAGTAGGAGAGGATCAGATGGCAGCCCGTGAATGCTACATAGCCATGTTAGACATGGATGACCATTTGCAGACCTTGAGCATTGAAGAGTGAGGGGTGATGGTATAATCAATGGAGGCACTAGAAGAAATCTCTCTAGATGAGGATCACCCGGACCGAATTACTCGCATTAGTACCCAAGCCGACCTTTTGGTCTGTCAGGAGCTCACCCTTTTCCTAAAGAACAACTTAGACATTTTTGCCTAGAGCCATGAAGACATGCCAGGAATTGACCCAAGTATCGTCCATCAGCTTAATGTCTCTCCATCCTTCCCTCTTGTCCGACAAAAGAAGAAAGTCTTCGCTTACGAAAGGGATAAAACCATAGCCGAAGTGGTTCGCAAGCTACTAGAGGCAAGATTCATCAGGGAAGTCTAGTACTCTGATTGGTTAGCCAACGTAGTGATGGTTGAAAAGGTGATCGGAAAATGGAGGATGTGTGTGGATTTCACCGATCTAAACAGAGCATGCTCGAAGGATAGCTATCCACTCCCATGGATCAATCTCCTAGTAGACTCGATGGTTGGACACCAGTTTTTAAGCTTCATGGATGCTTTCTCCAGCTAAAATCAAATCAAGTTGGACGAGTCCAATTATGGGAAGACTTCATTTGTCACGAGCCAAGGAAATTTTAGCTACAAAGTCATGCCTTTCGGGATAAAGAATGCCAAAGCATCCTACCAAAGACTTGTGAACAAGATGTTCGTCCAGCAAATGAGACAAAACATCGAGGTGTATGTAGACAACAAGCTGGTGAAAAGTAAGAGGGAAGGATGTCACTTGGATGACCTTCGAGAAACATATAAGACTCTTTGCCTCTACAAAATGAAGCTTAACCGCAGTAAGTGCGTATTCAGGGTATCTTTGGGCAAGTTTCTTGTCTTCATGGCCTCATAATGGGGCGTCAAGGCCAACCTCAACAAGATTCAAGCCATATTAGAGATGACACCTCCCATGAACATCAAGGAGGTACAGAGCCTAAATGGAAGGGTTGAAGCACTCAATAGGTTTGTCTCCTAAGCAACGGACAAGTGCCTATCATTCTTCAAGATGTTGAAGAAGGCCTTTGAGTGAACCGATGAATGTTAGAAATATTTTGAAAAGCTGAAGGCATATCTTGCGTCTCCATCACTATTTAGTCCATCCAAGCCCGATGAAGAGCTCTCCCTCTACTTGGTAGTATCTCTCATGGCCATCAGCTTAACTCTGATCTGAGAAGAAGAGTGCATACAATTGCTAGTATACTATGCTAGCCGTGCACTTAGAAGGTGGAAGGGAGGTAATTTCTTGTGGAGAGGTTGGCTTTTTATCTGTTTATAGCCGCTTGAAAGCTACGACCATACTTCTAGGTGCACACTATAGTGGCCTGGACGGATAAACCTCTGCGGAAGACAATGAACCATTCGAAAGGAGCCGAACGACTAGTTTTGTAGGCGATAAAGCTGACTGAATTTAATGTATAGCACCATCCAAGAACATCAATCAAAGCCCAAGCCTTGCCTAACTTCGTCACTAAGTTCACCACAAAGGAAATGACATTTGGCATCTTCAATCTTTTCTCCAAAAAAAAAAAAGCTTGGCAATAACAATCTCATTAAGTCTACAACAGAATGAGTCAAACGACTCATCTTCACTCATTTTCACTTCCTTAAACTGGGTAGTGAGCATTTGCAATTTGGTATTGTTGACCTTCTTGGTTCCCTCATAGGTGGTCTTGAGAATTTTCCACACCTTTTGAGCAGTCTTCACATGAGAGATCCTATGAAATTCATCTGTTGAAACACCACAGAAAATTGCATTAATAGCTTTGCTATTAGCATTTGCCAAAGCAAGGGCAACCTTGTCCCATTTGGCCTTAGGTTTTGTTGGTCTCACCCAACCATTCTCAACAGAGTCCCAAACAGTCTCATCAATGGCACATAGAAAAGCACAGATACGTACTTTCCAAAGCGCAGAGTTACTCCAATCAAAGAAATGAGGTGGGTTGAGGGATTGAGATCTATCCATCTCAAATGGGGTCTAGGATCACACAAGGATAACGAAATCCAAAAAGTGTACTCACTTTGATATCAATTGAAAGCTTAAATAGTGTAAAACACTATAGCTTGTTCAGACCCCCAATTTTAAAAACATGGCTTAATTACTTTTACTCTAACTTATCTAAGTGTGAAATAAGAGTAAATGATACGCAATAACCGAAACTACTCTCTAAGCCATAACCACAAGCAAGAAACAATAAATATAAAGCTTAAAGAGTAAGGGAAGAGAGATGCAAACACAAGATAACATTGAGACGTGTTTTCAAAGAAGAAACTGAAGTACTCGGCAAAAAACCTCTCTGCAGCCTTCCAAGTCGAAATCGGTCTATTAGTGAATAAAGTTGGAATACACGAATATCAAAAAGACCCTCAAAGCCTAATCTACCCAATGTACTTGATCTCTCCAAGTTCTAGCTATCAACAGGCTTCACGGAGCCATGTCTTCACTAGTTGTCCGGATCCTGCAATTAGCTCCAAATTGCATCCGCCAATCAATGGCTTCTTCCAATGCTTCCTATATGCACCAAAACTTCTCTCAACACTCAGATTGAGTGAGATAAGTGTATGGGCTAAGCACCTCTCAAAGATGTGTAGATGGAGAGGTAGGAGTAGAGGAAAACTTTAGAGAATGTAGATGATTGTGGGTATACAATCTCTAACTCTCAAGTGTGTAGTTAGGGTTTTCTCTTTCAAAAGTTCTTTGGAAAAACTCCTTACAATTTTATGGGTAATGAGGGCTTATATATGATTGGTAAAGGTATGAGACAAACACACTTTAAAAAGCTCTAGGTAGTGAGTTTTGCGGGTCACTCGCTACTTGGCCTGAGTCGCGAAGTGACTCACGAAATCCAGCCTAGTATGAGACTCTTCAGATTTTAGCATGTGCTTCTCATGTGGCCTTTTGCGAGTTGGCACTCGCGAGCCAATCGTGAGCTAGTCATGAAATCTCCTTCTTCACAGATCTTCACCAAACTCTCACACACAACCCTCACATTAAATCCCACAAAAAATACAAGGAAATGATTGAATAAAAATACAATCAAATTTGACACAGAATTAAAGCCAACATAAAAACATAGTTGTTAATCACAACTTTACACCTAACATTATTGGTCTTAGTATGTTTTTTTCCCTCTTAAATTGTAACTTATTTTTTCAAGTGATCATAACTTTAAGCAAAGTGAAAATTTAAAATTTTTGTTTAACTAATCCATGCATCGCATGGATTAGCAATTAGTGTGTGTGTGTGTCTATATATATATATATATATATATGTATATTTAATCATAGGCGAGACTCTTTTTAATTGTTAATAAAGCTTACAGTATATGCCTAATGTGGAACTCAACACACACAAAAAATATTTAATCAATCTAGGGCATCACAGTTCATGTTTTGCTAGCTCCTATAATTAAGTTCGGGGCATGCATTTTTGTATGATTTTCAAATTGTTTGAGACGTAACATTTATTTAATATATTTTGTTCACAAAAATACTAGTAAGCATGTTAGTAATACCTTGCCTAATAATTGAGTTGAATTTGGCTAGAGTGGTGACATTGTTCATAATTTGCAAGCCAATGCCAATGTGATAGACTATGACAGAGTTTAAAGAATCTTTAAACATTAGTTTTCCCGATTTGTCTCATAGCCTTGGAACAAGAAGTCACATAGTGCCACCGGAAGACTATAGCCCATGAAGCCTACAAGAGATAAATAGTCTTTAATGGCTCCAGTCGATGTTCATAATCAAATCGTACTACAAGTTTCTTCAATAGGGATTGCTTTAACAATTAAGGAGGTTAAATGGTCTTTAATGGCTCCAGTCGATGTTCCGATTCCATCTCCATGTTGGTAGATGCACTGAGCAGTTCGGGCCATGTTTAGTGACATATTTACCATTGATCTTGGCAACGAATTTTTGGCACTCTCTTTGTTCAATTTTTTCCATGAATAGTTGATTAATTCCTTTATGCACTGTTTTGCTTGTACTTCGGTTATGCCTTCTTGTACCATGTAGCAATGGATGGATTTTGCCACATCACCTCTCTTGCTCTCAGCCTTTGGATAAAAGAAACAGAGAATTAGTACATTAATACTTATTATGGTAAAAATAGCTTAAATTGCAAATTAATATTTGTACCAAGCATACCTCTGAAGTCCCTAAATCATCACTAAGTCGAGTAATGAGGGATGACCAATATATTATCTCTGTGCCATTCTTGAAACAATCAATAGAATTTTTTGTCAAGGTGCAACCAAGCAGAATATAGGCATGAAACATGGCTGCAGGACCACCCACTGAAACACAAGCATTTTCCAGGCACTCGCCCACTGTAGGAATGTATCCACTGTAAAACCACTTTGCTTCTGCTAAATGTGATTTACAAAGAGTTGCCCACTGCAATAAAAAATAATGCACGCCAATCAGACATTAATTATGAGAAATGTGTTTTTTTTTTCAATGGTAGAGTTACAAAATAGGGCCAAACCGCATTGATCATACCCACACAATGGCTTTTAAGGATTAACTTAATTTTTTAACCCTCTTTCTTAGTTAGATAGAGGGGACTTCATTGTTTTACTTAATAATAAATATAGTGAGACAAAAAAATTTCTTACTTGTGTCACATCTCACAATTGTTGACGCGATCTAATTTGATTGAGGTATAAAAAAAGAGTTCGTAATTGACTCATGAAAATGATATTATTCCAATCAATCTTTAAAATACGAGAAAAATTGAGATTTTAAAAAATTGAACAAAAAGGTTAAAAATTTAGCTTATAAATTGATGCCAAACTCACCTAAATCTCACCAAATCTCACAACTATAAAAACCTCTCTCTAAAATCATCTCTCTTTGTTAAGAAAAAGGATGAAAAGAAGATTACCAAGAGTGTTTCAGGTTCGAGGAAGGCAAGGCTGAACAAAAGCAAAAACTTGAAGAAGGAACAAAACGGCACGAAGACAATAAGGCTGAAGTTCAAGAAGGGCCAAAATGACATACAAGGACTTGAAGGAAGAGTGATGTCATTTAATGAAACGGCAAAGTTTTGGATTGAACAATTACAGAAGTTGCTTGTAGTTTTGAAAGCTTGAGTGAGGCATGTGAGTGTCACGTGAGTGTAAATGTATTCAGTTAGGATTAGGACACTTGTCATAATTTTATTGGTTGCGTATTTCACGGTTTGTTAGTTAGCTTCCCGCCTTTTTCTCTTGTAGTTAGTTACTTTGTTTTCGTTGTATATAAACGCATAGTGTGTATATTGGTAGCAGTTGTATTCATTTTCTCAGATTGAGCAATGGAAGCATTTTTCTCTCATCTTGAATTCCCTTAGTTTCTCTAGAATCTTCTTTCAATTTTCTAGTTTTAACATGGTATCAGAGCATTCAATTCCTCTCTGATTTTCTTTTCCGCTTCAATCCTCTGATATTTTCTTTTCATTTTCTTCGAGATTCATCAATGGCGTCCACTGAGGACACACCTATGGTGAATGGTGTTTCAAACAATCATTCTTCATCTTCATCTTCTGTGAATGAAGATTTTGTGAACCCTTTCTTTCTCAGTAGCAGTGAAAACAACACAGTTCAATTGGTTTCTCAGAAATTGATTGGAGGAAGGAACTATTTTCCATGGGCTAGATCGATGATCATTTCACTCACTGCTAAGCACAAGATTGGATTTGTTGATGGTACAATTCTAGTGCCAGATCCAGATTCTCCACAGTTCATACTTTGGACTCATTGTAATATGACTGTTCTCAGCTGGATCATCAATTCAGTTTCTCCAGATATTGGCTCAAGCATCATGTACACTGATAATGCAAGAGCAATTTGGCTTGATTTACGCCATAGGTTTTCATAGAAAAGTGGACCAAGGATTTTTGAGCTTCAGAAGGAAGCAGCTTATCTCGTGCAAGGTCAATTTTCTGTAAAAGCATACTACACAGAGTTCGAGGCTTTGATTGATGGGTTGGTAAATTATCAATATGTTCCAGCTTGCAAATGTCCTTGTTCTTGTGGATCTCAGAGGATTGCTTCAAATCTTAATGAACGAGATTTGGTAATGAGGTTTTTGATGGGATTAAATGATTCTTATTTTGCAATTCGAGGTTAGATCCTACTATATGAGCCATTACCTGACGTGAACAAGGTTCTTTCTTTGATTTTGCAAGAAGAGAAGCAAAGAAACTAAAAAAATGGAGGCTTTTTTGGATCTACCATGGCTCATCCTATTGAGGCCACAGCATTGTACTCTAATGCTAGTTCTGGATCTAAGAATAATCATGGTGGAAATGGCAATTCCAAGAAAGAAGGACCAATTTGTACCTATTGTGGTAAAATTGGGCATATAGCAGACAAATGGTATAGACTCCATGGTTTCCCACCAAGATTTAAGTTCAAGAACAAATCCTTGGCAAATTAGGTTTCTTGCAACCAGATGACATCTCTAGGGAATCAGTTTTGCATTCAAACAACTGAAGATTCAGTTCCTTCATCTCCACAATGTCCAATTACCAAGTCACAGTGTGAGCAGCTTCTTGCTTTCCTCAATTCTCAACTTGTGAACGAGCATCCTTCTTCACACATAGCTTCTCAACAAGCAGTTGTTGTGATCATTGTAGGACCAAGTATATCTCAACCCTTAGCCTTGAGTGCTTCTTCATTTGACTATTTGAACAATTTTTCAGGTAAAGCCTTTTGTTCATCATCTTTCTTGAGTCCAAATTCTACTATTTTCACTGCTAAAGTGGTAAATAGGGCTGCCTTTGCAAACACAGATTGGATCATTGACATAGGAGCCATTGATCATATGGTTCATTCCATTTCTGTGTTTAGCTCTATTACTTGTGTGTCCAATACCTATGTTTACTTACCTATTGGTGAAAGGGCTTTAGTGACTCATGTTGGAACTGTTCATCTTACTGAAAGATTAATACTCACTAATGTATTGTGTGTTCCATCCTTTACTTTTAACCTCATTTTTGTTAGTCATCTTAACAAATCCTTGACTTGTTGTCTCATTTTTCTTGGTTCATTTTGCTTTATTTAGGATCTTGCTCATTGGGGCACAATTGGTCTAGGTAGAGAGCAAAATGGACTTTATTTGCTGGACAACAAGTTCTAGATGTCATCTTCAGCTCCAGTTACTTCTTCTTTCTGTCAGTTGGTTTGTACTTAGCCTGATATATGGCATTTTCGTTTAGGGCATCCTTCAAGTCGTAAACTTGATCTTTTGAATAAAATTGTCCCTTTTGTACAGTGTAATAAGACTGCTCATTGTGACATTTGTCCAATTGCTAAGCAAAAAAGATTACCTTTTACTTCTAGTAATCATGTTTCTGAATTTCCTTTTGATCTTGTTCATTGTGATCTATGGGGTCCCTTTTCCATTCCAACAGTGCATGGTTATGGATACTTTCTCACAATAGTTGATGATTTTTCTAGATGCACTTGGGTTTATTTGTTAAAAGCTAAGTCAGAAACTCAGTTGTTATCTCAATTCTATGCACTAGTTGAAAAACAATTCAACAAGAAAATAAAATGCATTAAAATAGATAATGGAACTAAATTCCTGATGAAAGATTTCTTTAAATCCAAGGGTATTATTCATCATTTGAGTTGTGTTGAAACACCTCAACAAAACTCTATTGTAGGAAGAAGACACCAGCATATATTGAATGTTGCAAGAGCACTTAGGTTCCAATCCAATATTCCTTTAGAGTATTGGGGAGACTATGTTCTTACAGCAGTATGCCTTATCAACAGAATACCATCTTCAGTTCTTTCAAACAAAACTCCCTATGAGGTTGTCTTTGGTCATTTCCCTTCCTTTTCACATCTAAGGGTTTTTTGTTGTCTTTACTATGTTTCTACTTTAACTCATCAAAGAAGTAAATTTTCTCCAAGAGCCACAAAATGTGTTTTCTTGGGATATCCTTTTGGAGTCAATGGTTACAAAGTTATGGATCTTGACACACATTCAATATTTGTTTCTAGGGATGTTTAGTTTCATGAGTCAATATTTCCCTTTCAATCTCAAAATTCAACATTTCCTTCACTACCCACTGAATCCATTTTATTACCAAGCACTTCAGTTCCTTCTCAAGCTACCTGTTTTGATACTTCCTTACCTGTCTTACCTATTCCTTTAGCTGATGACCACACCACCACTCTTATCACTCTTCATGTAGATCCTATAAGTAGTCCTAATATACCTACTGCAGATTGTACCAATTTTGCAGACCATTCCCTCATCATACCTATTGATTCTCTAGATTCCACTTCCGAGTTACCTATTCCCATTGCTTCCCCTTCTATTCCCTTAAGAAAATCCACTAGGGTACATAAAGTTCCTTCTTGCAAGATTATAGTTGTAATGTGCTTGTTGGTAAGCCTTCACCTGGTGCTTCTTGTGATATCAACCAACACATTTCTTATGCTAACATTAGTATTTAACACAAAGTTTTTGTTCTTGCTACAAGTGCTGAGATTGAGCTAGAATTTTTCCACCAAGCAGTTGCCTCTAAAGCTTGGCAGCAAGCTATGGATAAGGAAATATCTACCTTGGAGCTTAACCATACTTGGGATGTTGTACCTTTACCAAGTGGCAAGACACCTATAGGGTGCAAATGGGTTTACAAAATTAAATACAACCCAGATAGCTCAGTGGAAAGATACAAGACAAGATTGGTAGCTAAAGGGTACACTCAGTAAGAGGGGTTAGATTACTCATAAACTTTTTCCCCAGTAGCAAAATCTGTGTCAGTTAGAGTGCTATTGTGTATTGCTGTTGTGAAAGGTTGGGGTTTACATCAATTAGATGTAAAAAATGCTTTTTTACATGGGGACTTGGATGAGGAAGTATACATGACTCTGCCACAGGGGTTTCATAGCAAGGGGGACTGTCCTAATAAATTTGTTAGACCACTTGTTTGTAGATTGAGGAAATCCCTTTATGGCTTGGAGCAAGCTAGTAGACATTGGCATGCTAAGCTATCTGCCATTATCACAGCACTTGTTTTTGTTTTGTCAAAGTCAGATTATGACCTTTTTGTCCATTCCAAAGGCTCTTGTTTCACAGCTCTTCTGGTATATGTTGATGACATTTTGATTACAGGGAATGATTCTAAGTGTGTTGAAGATTTGAAGAAGCTTCTTGATACTAAATTTGGAATAAATAATTTGGGTGCCCTAAAGTATTTTTGGGGCTTGAGGTAGCTAGACGTGAAAAGGGCATAAGTCTAAATCAAAGAAAGTATGCTCTGGAGGTGTTACAAGATTCTGGCATGCTAAGGTGCAAACCAATGACTACTCCTATGGAGTAGCATCTAAAGCTGTCCAAGGATGAAGGTGCTTTGATTGAAGATTCTTCTCTGTACAGAAGGTTGATAGGAAGACTAATGTATCTAACATTGACCAGGCCTGACATATGTTATGCAGTTAATAGGTTGAGCCAATTCTCAAGTACTCCTAGGCAACCACACATGTTAGCTGCACAAAGGGTGCTACAATACATTAAAGGAACTCCAGGTTAAGGGATTTACTTTCCAGCAAAATCAGATTTTCAATTGAAGGCTTTCTGTGATGCAAACTGGGCAAGTTGTCCAAAAACTAAAAAATCCTTGACTGGATATTGCCTTTTTTTGTTGTTGAAATAGCTTGATTTCTTGGAGGTCAAAGAAGTAAACAATTGTTTCAAGGTCCTCAGCAGAAGCTGAGTATCGAGCCATGGCTTCAACCTGCTATGAATCACCTGGTTGTTTTACTTGCTTGAAGATTTTGAAATTGAACATACTAAGGTAGCACTAATGTATTGTGATAACAAAGCAACATTGCATATTGATGCAAATCTCGTGTTTCATGAGAGGACAAAGCATATTGAAGTAAAATGTCATTTGATTAGAGAGAAGATTCAAGTAGGTATGATTAAGACCTTCCATGTAAGAACTAATCTTCAGTTAGCAGATGTCTTCTCTAAAGCACTTGGCTTACCTGCTTTCATGAATTTGGTGAGCAAATTGGGTTTGATAAATGTTTTCAATACAATAATAAATGATCCTAAACCATTCCAAGACTTAGTAGTTGTGCCTACTTCAGAAGCAGCTCTAGTCTTGAGGGGGACTGTTAAGAAAAAGGATGAGAAGAAGATTACCAAGAGTGTTTCAGGTTCAAGGAAGGCAAGGCTGAACAAAAGCAAGAACTTGAAGAATGATCAAAATGGCATGAAGACAGTAAGGCTAAAGTTCAAGAAGGGCCAAAACGACATAAAAGGACTTGAAGGAAGAGTGACGTCATTTAGTGAAACGGCAAAGTTTTGGATTGAACAATTACAGAAGCTGCTTGTAGTTTTGAAAGCTTGAGTGAGGCGTGTGAGTGTCACGTGAGTGTAAATGTATTCAGTTAGGATTAGGACACTTGTCATAATTTTATTGGTTGTGTATTTCACGGTTAGTTAGTTAGCTTCCCGCCTTTTTCTCTTGTAGTTAGTTACTCTGTTTTCGTTGTATATAAACGCAGAGTGTGTATTTTGGTAGCAATTGTATTCATTTTCTCAGATTGAGCAATGAAAGCATTTTTCTCTCATCTTGAATTCCCTTAGTTTCGCTAGATTCTTCTTTCAATTTCTAGTTTTAATACTCTTCAATACTCAGATTTGATTTTTGTAAGGTTGTGATTTATAATTATGTTTTATGTTGGCTTTATTCCATGACAAAAAGTATTGTATTTGCATTATTTTGTTCCTTGTATTTTGTAGGAATTTATTGTATTTGGTTTAGTATTAAGTTGGTGAAGAATCGAGCATGAAATGAAGAATTAAAGCAATTTTGCGACTAACTCGGGAGAAGAGTAACCCGCAAAAAAGGCACGTGAGAAGCACATGTTAGAAGCTGAAGAGTCATGCTAGGCTGTTAATTTCGCGAGTGTCTCGCGGGTAAGGCCTTCTCGCGAAATACTCATGAAACATTCTGCCTAGAGGATTTTAAGTGTGACTTTCTTATCCTTCACCCATACTATATATACCCTTATTACCCACAAAAGTATGAAAAGCCATTCAGAGAGAAAAAACCCTAGATAGGTTTTCTACAACACACACACCCATCTTTTAGAAAGAGAGCTACTTATCCTTAGTAAGAAATCATTGTAGTCTCTTCTCCTTCCCTTCCCCATTGTTATACCATTGAGAGGAGATTTATACCCAAACACAACCCACACCTATTCAGAGTGTAGAGAGTGTTTTGGAGCTTGAGAAGTTTTGGGAATTTGCTAAAATAAGTTGGTAAGGCTTGGCGAATGACTAAAGAAGACATGACTCCGAGAAGTCGATTGGTAGTAGGAGCTTGGATGGCTCAAGTACATTGGGTAGATTAAGCTTAGAGCGAGGGTCTTTTGTTATTTGACTTGGAGGGTCGCGGAGAGGTTTTTCGCCAAGTTCTTCGATTTCCTCTTCGATAACACGTCTTGGTGTTATCTTGTGTCTGCATCTCTCTTCCCTTACTCTTGTACTTTGCATTTATTGTTTATTGTTCATGTGTATGCACTAGAGTAGTATCGGTTCTTTGTGCACATTTACTCTTGTTCTGTACTTTGATTAAGTAAGAGTAAAAGCAATCTAGCCGTAAGTTTTAATTGGGGGTCTAAACAAGCTCTTGTGTATTTACACAAATCCGAGCTTTCAATTTTCTCATAATTTTGATCATATTCTTCACCAACTAACAAACTTCCCTTGTTTCTTCACGGTGTCTCTCTGTCTTCAGCTATAAATTAATGAGCAACCTTTTGATAAGTATCTATTTAGATAGATGATTTTGTTGTTTTTTTTTCCTACTTTCTTCTTCTTTTTTCCCCCTTTGTTTTGATCAACTTATATTTCAAATTTAGTTATTTTTCCCTGCAGGAAAAGCTAATAACGAGGCCAAGAACAACATTAAAGTCATTGTTATGATCACTTCAAGTGACAATTCTTGGGTTTTAAGTTGATCTCGTTTCTTGAAAAGATGAGTCCTATGTTTTAATATTTCATTTGAACTCGACTCTTGAAAAGACAAAGATCCAGGTAGAACAAAAATATTAAAATGGCAGCATCAACTTCAATTAGTTGAACGCATGCTTAAAGAACCCATCTCTTTAAGAGATGAGTAGGGACTAGTCTCTTGAAGAAAATCCACATAGGTTATTTCCTTAAATAAGTGTTAAACAGTGCTATTCTACTTAGTATTTTTTTTACTTGTATTATTAAGATTATTAAGAAAAACAATGTCCAAACATTTCTCTTCAATTAAAATTTCAAAGTATTGAGAAATGGACTTTCGTCTCACGCTCCCCTTATACACTATTTGTACCCAACATGTGTCGACATATGTTAAATGTAGACAACATTAACAGATGTGAATTTCTAGTGTTTAAAGTGTGGACATTATCTGTCTTTTTGTGAACAATTTATTTCCAGTAACTTATAATATATATATATATATATATATATATATATATTAGAGAAATTATTATATACCCTCAGAGTACCATAAATGCGTACTCTCTCCTCTCATATGAATGGTGGGCCCCACTAATTAAATTCATAGTGAGACCCACCATTCATGTGAGAGGAGAGAGTACGCATTTATGGTACTTCGGGAGTACCTAATAATTTTCCATATATATATATAGCAAAACTTATAAGAAAATCCAGTTAGATCTCAAAGGACAAAATTTATGTATAGTAACTTAAGTACTATTTTTTAGGTTCCTCTTTTAAGATTCAGCCATGTAGCTATTTAATTAAAAAATACATTTCCATCCCATGAAAAAAAATTCGCATGACAAAATTTTAAAAAGAAAACCTAAGGAACGGCACCTAAGTATTGTATCTAAGTCATGCTCAATCTCAAATTAGATTATAATTTTATGTCATGTGTTACATCAAATTTTCTTAATTTTGATTCAACTATTTACTATACTACAAAAATCGAGGTGTCAATTTAATTTCTTAATTTTTTTATGCTAAATGAGGTAGAGTTTCAGTTTGGTCTAGTCTCGACTTAAAAAGTGGGTTTTACAGCCCCCAATGAGAAAGTGCCACATCAGCAATTTAGAGAAAATCAAATACACCCCACCACACAAAATCATAAACCACTTAAAACTCTGGAGTCCTCTCGCTCTCTCTCTCTCTCTCTCTAATCTTCATTTTCCTTCCACGGCCGCCACCAATCTCTACCCCTTCTCATCCTCTCTCTCAAAACCCACCCTCTCCCAATAACTCACCACAAACCCACCTCTCTCTCCCCTCCAAAATCCTTAAAAGTCCTTCATGCCATAGTCAAGAGGCTGTTGACACCTCTAACGCCTCTGGCGACGTTGTCAAAGTCGAAGAAATTCGTTGAAGCTGGTGTAACATCTTCAACAAATTTCTCTTTACTCATTTTACAAATCTGATGTAAGTAGTTTCATATTCTTGCAAAACCCACTTACACCCTCCATCTTTACTCTTCAAAGAGTAGTAACAAGTACAACTTCAACAAATTCATCTCTAGCTACACCAACTGTAAATTGAAGAGTGCTTCATTCATCCAAAAAACAAAAAACCTAGAAAATTTTAATACTCATTTAGTTATGCTTATTTGTAAATGTAACTCATCTATATGCATGAGATTATAAGCTAGTTTGTATAATATGAAAAAAAAAAAAAAAAAAAAAAAAACAAAAAACAAAAAAGCTGTACTAAAACTCACCCATAATTTGTACAAAGTATACATATCAAAGGAGTGTGAGAACGTGAAACAATATTTTTCCTTGTAGAATTAGCTTACCTCTTCAATAAGATAGGTCAGAATATTCAAGCCATGATCTTCGATGACATCACCAGCCATTTCATTAGCAAAGTTAAGAATAGCAACATAGCAAATCTTCATGTATTCGGGTAGGTCCTCCATTGCCTTCATTTCCCATCTGCGAAAAATATAATAAAAGGAAAAAAAAAACACAGATAAAAGGAACAATGTTTATCATCAAAGTGATAGTTAGGAAATTCTGAAAAAAAAAAAAAAGGTGATGATTAGGAAAAAGATAAAATAAAGTAGTATCCTTGATGATCATGTTTCTATGATACCGTTTCACAGCTTCGGTGAAGCATTCAAGCTCATCTAGCAATCCATATACATCATACATGTCATCAATAACTAGTAATATGCATACAAATTTGGTGAGGCCTATCCTGCACTTGGAGAACTGGGGCTCAAAAATTATACCCACAGCCCACATATAATTCTCCATCACTCGGTCCCTTGAAAAAGTTAGCTTATCTTTAAAACCCAAGTCTCTCCACCACCTGATGAATCAAATTTCAAACATGTTAATCTTATTGCAAGTTTCCATTAAGGCATTTATATATGGAGCAAAGTAAGCCCAACCTTTCTAACTCCTTGAGTTCTTGTTGATACACGGATTGCACTAAATTGTAATCCAACTTAGCCAGCTCTAGTAAGGTCAAGTTCTTTGTATTATCCTTTTGATAGACATCAATAAAGTTCCGAGCTTCAACTCTAGGCATCCTCCAATATAAGGGGATTTCCAGTGACTGTTTCACTTTCTTAGCTGAATTACTGTCCAATTTTTCCATTAATGAATTCAGGTTTTTGATACTAAAATCCCTGGCATCTTCCAATATATTTTCTCCATGCATTCTAAGGTGCGAGGCTTCATACAAACTCAAAAGTCCCTCCACATCCCTGCTTAAGCTGTCTATGAATCTCCCATCTCTGCTTCTGAATTTGTCAAACACATCTGTTTACCACCATCATGCACCCAGAAATGAATTGTTTAAAGTCCCTTCAAACAAAATCAAGATGCACACATATATTAAAGACCTTTCCTTCTTCATGATCCCCAAAGTGATGAGTAATAGATTACTTTTGGCATTTGGTACTTGGATTGTTTTGTTCTTCGTTTTTGTCTTTTTATTTTTTATTTTTTGTGAAAAAATCAAATACAGCAAACAAGAGAACAAATACCCTTGAATTTTAATTTAATTTCTTTAAATAAATTTAATGATTTTATTTTATTTTATCATTTTTGTCTTTCCATGTTAAATGTTTTCATGATCAAATCACTCCAAATATTTTTTTTTAACCTACTATATTAGTATTTTTTGTCCGTTTGGTTAGATGAAAGAGGGAGATGGAAAATGGATGTAAAAAAATGAGGTTGTGTGGTCTTTTCAGCTTGACCCACCAAAATCCATCCTTCCAAATTAGAAGGAAAAGTGGAAGAAAAAATTTATAAGACATTAAATTTACTATTTACCCATTTTAATTATAATCTTTATATCCCTTCTTGATGTGATAAAGGTATAACAATAAATTTATTTAGATTATATTATATTTATATCTTTTCATTTTTTTCACCCTCAATCAAAGTAACCAAACATATATGAGGAAAAACTGAAATATTTTCTTTCATTTCTACATTTTTTGTCATCTTACTTTTCTATCCTCTAACTTATCATGCAATTTTTTTAGCCAACAAGGCTAATAAAGAGAACCTCAAATCAAATAAAAAGGAACTAGTGTTTTTATAGGAGTACCATAGTAATTGACTTTTGAGCATTTGTGCTTAGAAATATATAATCTTGTTAAAAAAAATGATTGGTAGTAGAGATGTAAAGTATGGAAGTTAGATTGTGTAAGAGCAGGTTTTGGTCCTTAAACCCAAAGGGTAAAAAGATTTAGTCCCAAAGAGCCTAATACAATAAATTTGTAGAGAATGGGTTAGAAAACTAGGCTTTAATGAGTTGGGTAACAATTATAATGGATTCAGATGACAAAAAAGTAAACATAGATTGGTTTTATCTAAAGAAAATCGTTATCGGCACAATCCGAGGAGATCTATTCTTATATATATCTCTTGAATTTGATTACAGGCACAGTTCCTGTTGCTACAATATTTTCCTCTCAATTCTCTGATACCCTTTCCTTAGGGCCTTATTTCTATTTTATACTATCTTCCTTCTTTCATCTCCACCCTCCACGTGTAGATTAGATTGCTGGTGTTGATCCTTGTCCCATTAGCACCTTCCTGAAGTCTTTGGGAGTAGTTGTAAGGCTGAAAATTACTGTTCACGTATAACTTTCTAATTAATGCGGTCAGAGAGTTAGCTACAAAGCATTCAATGTGGTGGTAGCAGCTTCCTTTTAGATATTTCATAGCTTTCCTCTGTCCTATACTTTCATGATGTATATCCTCATCAATAGAATCTCCCAGAACGTTGCTTTTAGATGGTAATCTACACCTTCGAACCTTTGCTTTGCTCAGCCGATGAGGCATTCCTCCTCGGACCACCTTTCTAAACTCTTATGACCAACCCCTATTTCCTCATTCGCTAACGTGGACTCTCATGATAGCATTTACCCGTCCTCGGATTATTATATGTACTTTGATTAGGCCCCCGGACCAACATTATACATAGATATATACTACTGGGCCTATCACCCCTACAATAGCTCCTCGAAATTCTCCTTTTTTGCTCCTTAGGAAGAAAGGAGAATTTCGATATCACCACAATTACCCCACTCTTATCATACATCATCTCTGTCTACGTAGGTACCTTTTTAACCGCCCAACATATGCTCCTGACGTTTCGGCATCCAAGATGCACCTTCATTAAATTTATGCGGCTTCATGTTCCCCACGTTCTACGGTGCGATGCGAATCCAACGACTGGGGATTTTATTGGAACTCGGGCGGGAATTTTCCCGCTTGTCCCTCTCTCTGATACAAGTATTGCTTGAACACTTCATTCACTCCACTTTTGCACTCATTCACTTCACTTGCACACTCATTCACTTCACTTGTAAGCCAATTCGAGGACAGTTTCTTTCTTTGCGTAAGTCTCTTTAAACATTTTCATTTACTTCTCTTCTACTTTTCTTTACACAAAGCCTTTTTCTCCTCGGCCCTTCTATTTTCTCCTTATCTTCTTAGTACCTTCAATCCTCTCTTAGGAATGGGTAGATTTGCTTACTTGGTAGACTCCACAGAGAGTATAGAGAGCTTTAAAGCTCAATATAGGATCTCGCTAGGAGTCTCCATTAGATATTGTAAGGAAATGGACTAGCACACTGATAGGTAAGAGGGAGAAGTAGTAATCCCGATGATTGCTTTTATAGAGGGAGGAATGAGAATCCCCATGGGCACAGTCACTAGGGATTACCTTAGCGTTCATAGATTAGCCCCTACCCAATGTGTCCTAAACATGCTTAGGATTTTAGGTAGCGTAGATGCCCTAAATGAGAAAATGGGCCTAAACGTTACCCACCACGATGTCAATTGGATCTATAACCTTCACCACCTAAAAGGGCAGGGATACTACCTAAAAACTAGGTACCCCAAGGTTAGGCTCATTTCATGCCTTCCTGACTCCAACAAAAGCATCAACAAAGATTTCCTAATCTTTTTGGGGGAGTGGCACGATGGCCTCCCCTGCCTAATGAGAGAGGGGAAACCAGGTGGGGTTTTAGGTCTAGGTTTATTACTTGAAAGTCACCTCTTTTTCCCTTGACATGTTCTATACCCATTTGTCTATGTTTATGCTTGCAATTGAATTTTTTCCTTTGATTTGTGCCATTTTTTGTTGACGATATTTTTTGTTTTCCGAATGGTTTTGCAGATAAGCATTCTGCCATTCCAAATTTCAATCTTGTTAACCAGCCGAGCCTAGACAAGATACTCAAAGCCGAGGTGTTCATTCACAGTGGCGGTCAACTAAGAGTGGCACACCTAATCTTAGGCTACACTCTGCTCTCGTCCAGCTTTCAAGCACCGAAGTGTGTGATAAAGGCGAAGGACCCACACTTGCACCTGATCAACATCGTCGTGCCGGGCTTTCTCAACCCAGGTCCGGGACTACAAGGTGTATTGAAAGTAGAACCAATCCTTTAGCGTAAGGCCGAGGACGAAGCGATCCCCTCACAGCCAGCCACCAAAAGGGAAGAAGAAGAAGAAGAAAAGTAGTTGAAATTTTTTATTTCGAGGATGATTTCGAGGTATTCAACCAACTTCAATCTTCAGAGGCTTCCATCGGTGACTTCAGTCACCTGCCTTCAGTTGAAGTAAGCGAGACACAAGGAGATTCCTCCGTTCCAGAAGCCATGGGGATACAACGCAAGCCCAAGACTGGTCTTCTGGAGGTCATGGAGTCTCAATCTAGGGGCAAGGCGCCAGAGAAGACTACTCAAGCCAAGCTTCCTCCCCCTCTGCCCACTCAACCTCTCCGACCTGGCCTTATTGATCACAAAAGGAAAAGGGATCAGAAAAGTCACGAAGTAGGGGAAGGAGGGAAGGGCTCTTTCCTTAAGGAGGCCGAGCTCCAGAAGGGAGCTAAGCAAGCTAGGGTAGCACAAACCTTGGTGGATAAGAGAAGTGACTCCTAAGTTGGGGTCCCTGCCTGGACGCCCGCTTTAGTGTTGGACGGAGCTGCCCTGCTTGCTAATGCATCCATCAGGGATTTCCAGCAGGGGAGGGCAGGATATGTTACTGATGTTGTGGAGCAGGCCTTACTGTTCCCTGCAGATATGGTCGACCTAGTCGATAAGGAAGCACGAAGTGGTCCTCAGTTTGAAGAGGGACCTTGCTTTGGTAAGTCCACCAACTACCCTCCTTATCTCATTATCATAGTAATAATTTCTTTTATACTTGTACTTATATCTAACTTCTCTAACCTATGTATTTTCTTGTCTTTTATTTTATTACATTTTTTTTAAAGGTTGTCTAAGCTGCCCACAAAGCTGAGAAAATAGTCATCAACTCTTACAAATCAATGAAGAAGGAGGAGGCTAGAAGTGTTGCTGTCGTGAAAGCTTTTGAGTTAGCAGAGAAAAAGTCACAAGAGCTTAACACTAAGCTAGCTGAAGCTGAACGGGATAAGAAAAGTGACGAGGTTGCTTTAAATGAGGCGGATAGGTAGGCGGAGGTTCAGCGCAAGCAGTTGCGCCAGGCTGAGGACGAGCTCTCCACAGCCAAAAGCCAAATTAAAGCCTTGATGAAGAAACTGGAGGAGGCAAAAAGGCCAAGGAGCAAGCTGAGCAGGATGGATACGATGTAGGAGTGGTGGAGACTAAGGAAGCCCTTAGGGCTGAGGTCTCAGAGGTGTGGAGATACTACTGCCTCCAAGTGTGGAACTAGGCCCTTAACCAAGCTGGGATTGAGGCCTCCTTTACCATTAGGAGAGCAGAGAGTGTGTACTACCCTCCAGCCATCCATGCCTTAGGCTCCTTGGGCTCCAAGGATGACATTGTCTCCTAGATGATGGAAAGGAAAGCCCAACCAAAGCTCTTTCTCCAGCTAACATCCCTTCCAAGGAGGTAGAGCAACCCAAGGTTGCTGAAAAGGCAGCAAACATCACCAAGGAAGTGGCCCATGACGCCACCCTACCTCTAGCTTCCCCTAAAGACCCCTCCAAGGAAAAAGAAGCTTTCCACAACATGGAGATTGTGCTGGCAACTCTCCCTATACCTATCAAGGAAGACCTTAAAGTTAAAGGTAAAGCATCCTCCACAGCAGCCTCTACCCAGCCTGCCAAGACTTAAAAAGACAAACTTGTAATTAAAATGAAGCCATAAGTTGTCTTTTTATTTTATTTTTTATTTTTTTAACTGTTGTATTTGTTTCCAAGCTCTGTAGTCCATTCACCCTTTTGTAATCCATTTGCCTTTTTTTCGAGGCTTAGCTTAATGATAATTGTAAACTTTTCTTTCATACTTGTGATATTTATATGGATCCAAACATAGTTTCTGTTTCATTTAACACTTAACCAACGTGACAATGATATATGGCTCCATTTAGTTATCGGCATAAGTGGTAGCATATTTATCACACCTCACATGATCAGCAACAGGACAAGTTAAACCTACTAAGTCCATAATCTCAACAAAGTATAACCTTAACCTTAAAAACATACACCATGGTAGAGTATCCATACATGTCTAACTCCACTTAATCCCCCACTTATCAGTAAGTCTAAAAGATAGGAGGGACAATCAATTCTCAAACAGATAATAGATATACTTGATATACTTACAAATGCTTTAAGTGATGCTCATGAATGTCCATTTGCTCAAGTTACTACCATGAAGGTCTCTGCCATTCAGCACGGCTAGTTCTATTTGATACTTAAATGAATAATAGAATGTATTAATTTACCAAAGCATGTGGTCTGAGGAGCCAGGCATGACTAAAGTTCTATTTAACACTTAGGAAGAGTGATTGAAAATATCAATTTATCCAGGGTATGTAGTCTGAGGAGCTAGACATGACTAAGGTTCTCTTTGATATTTAAATAGATAATTAGAAGTATTAATTTACCCAAAGTATGTGGTCTGAGGAACCAGACATAACTAAGGTTATATTTAACACTTAGAAAAATGACATGAAGCATTAATTTACCCAAAGCATGTGGTCCGAGAAGCTAGGCATGACTATGGTTCTGTTTAACACTTAGAAAAATGATATGAAGTATTAATTTACCTAAAGCATGTGGTCTAAGGAGCTAAGCATGACTAAGGTTCTGTTTAACACCTAGAAAAATGATATGAAATATTAATTTACCCAAAGCATATGGTCTGAGTAGCCAAGTATGACTAAGGTTCTGTTTAACACTTAAGCAAATAAGAAGTATAACGCATAATGTAATAAACGAAAATATGGCAGAAAAGACTTTCATTAATAATAATACCTTCACAGATTATATACATTCCAAGGGTGTGGTACAATATTTTCATTTAAATCTTCAAGATAATATGCACCTATTCTAGCCACCAAGGTGATGCGATATGGCCTTTCTCAGTTGGGTCCTAACTTTCCTCATGCTTGGTTCTTTGTAGTACTCAAAACCTTTCTCAATACCAAGTCTCCAGGTGCTAATGGCCTTAACCTCACGTTGGCATCGTATCCTTGCTTGAGCTTATGTTGATAATACGCCAATTGAACCATCGCATTTTCTCTTCGCTCTTTAATTAAATCTAAACTCTTCTCTAACAACCCATCATTGGTGCCCAGAGTGAAAGAACTCATCCTCAGTGTTGGGAATCCAGTCTCTAGAGGAATCACTGCTTTGATTACATAAGTCATTGAAAAGGGGGTCTCCCCTGTTGACCTATGAGGTGTAGTCCGATATGTCCAAAGGACATGCGATAGCTCCTCCACCCATTTTTCCTTTGTATCATCCAGCCTCTTCTTGAGTCCATTCACTATCACCTTATTGACAACCTTGGCCTATCCATTTCCCTATCGATAAGCCGGGGTGGAATACCTATTCATAATGCCTAGGTCACAATAGTACCTCCTGAATGCTTTGCTTTCAAACTGAAGATCATTGTCTGAGATGAGGGTATGGGGGATCCTAAACCGAGTTACAATATTTTTCCAAAAAAATCTCTTGGCATCCACGTCCCTGATATTTGCCTATGGTTCAGCTTTAACCCACTTGGTGAAGTAATCCGTGCCGACCAGCAACCACCTCTTATTTCTTGCTGCCTTGGGGAAAGGACTTATAATATCCAAACCCCATTGAGCAAAAGGTCAAGGGTTGGACAGAGGATTAAGGACACCCCTTAGTTGATGAATGTTTGGGGCAAATCTTTAGCATTGGTCACACTTCTTCACATACTTTTGTGCTTCCTTCTGCATGTTCCGCCACCAATATCCCTGAATAAGGACTCTATGAGACAAAGATCTGCCTCTTATATGACTTTCACAAATCCCTTCATGTAACTCCTTTAGGAGTAGCTCTGATACCTTAGGGTGTATGCATAGCAAATATGACCCTGAAAAAGAGCGCTTGTACAACTTTTGGTCTTCAGATAGCCAAAATCGAGGAGCCTTTCTTTGCACTTTGTCAACTTCAGACTTCCCCTCGGGCAAGATATCATCCTTAAGGAATAGCACGATAGAGTCCATCCAGCTAGGTCCCACTCTAATTTAATAAATATGGATCACCTTTTTCTTCATCTCAGTAGTTTTGCACAAGTCTTCAACAAGGATAACGAGAGGTAAGCTCTGCGTTGAGAAGGTTACGAGAGTAGCTAGAGAATCAGCATGTGTGTTTCCGCTTCTAAGGATTTGCAGTATGTTGAAAGACTTAAAACCTGATTGTAAGTGCCTAACCTGATTTAAATATCCTTGCATTCTCACATCCCTAGCCTCCAACTCTCCCTTCACCTGGCCTACAACCAACCTTGAATTTGAGAATATCTCATCCGTCTTGCCTCCCATTTTTTGAACCATTGTCATCCTTACCAATAGAGCCTCATATTTAGCCTCATTGTTTGTGGCCAAGAAACCCAACCTTAAGGATTTTTCAATAATGATCTTATCAGGAGAAATTACAACTAGCCCCACTCCAGATCCTCTTTGGTTTGCTGCACTATCAACGTACACCCTCCAGGATAAAGGTTCTTGCAAGGAGACCATGCCAACTAATTTTCCATCCATGTCTTGCTTGTTTACCTCCTCTTCCAATAGGGACTCAGCAAACTCGGCCACCAAATCTGCGAGGACCTAACCCTTGATAAAGGTGCGATGCATATACTTGATATCAAAAGCCCTTAGGATCATACCCCACTTGGCAATCCTTTCCATGTAATCAGCACTCTGAAGTAGTGATTGAAGCAGAAGTTAGGTTAAAATAACAACTGTGTGGGATTGGAAGTAGTGAGGAAGTTTACGTGTAGCATGTACTACAGCCAAAATAGCTTTTTCCAGTGGCAGGTAACAAACCTCGGCCTTGTGTAGTGACTTGCTCACATAATAAACTGGCCTCTGCACCCTATTATCAACTCGTATCAATACTAGGCTTATCGCATGGGAGGCCACAGTAACATAAGCAAACAGGACTTCCTCTTTCTCAGGCTGGGACATAATAGTTAGCCGAGCAAGGTATTCCTTCAACTGCTGGAAGGTCGAGGCATACTCCTCGGTCCACTCAAACCCTTTCCACTTATGCAGCAATTGGAAGAAAGGCTTACACCTGTCTGCTGATTGAGAGACGAATCGGTTTAAAGCAGCAGTCATCCCCGTCAATTTCTGTACCTCCTTGGGATTCTGTGGAGGTTGCAAGTTATTAATTGCTTTAATCTGATCAACATTGATTTCAGTCCCATGGTGAGTACCCATGTTAGCCTAGAAACCTACCTGAGCCAACACTAAAAGAACATTTGGAAGCATTGAGGCGCAGTTTGTGCCTCTTTAATATTTTAAAAAATATCCTCGAGGTCTCCCACGTGCTCGGATACTACCTTACTCTTCACCACCATATCATCTATATAAACCTCAATATTTTTGCCTAACTGGGGCTCGAACATCCTAGTCATCACCCTTTGATAGGTAGACCCTGCATTCTTCAATCCAAAAGGCATTACCTTGTAGTGGTAATTTCTAGTAGGAGTAACGAAAGTTGTTTTCTCCTGATCACCTAAAGCCAATGGTATTTGATGATACCCTTGAAAGGCATCCAAGAAGCTCATTTGAGGATGGCCTACAGTTGCATCCATTAACTAATCTATCTGAGGCATAGGGAAGGGGTCTTTTGGGCAGGCCTTGTTCAAGTCTATGAAGTCCATACATACTCGCCACTTTCCACTCTTCTTTTTTACCACTGCAGTATTGGCTAATTACTTAGGGTAAAACACCTCTTTAATAGCCCCAACCTGCTTAAACTTGATCACTTCATTCTTGACAGCATCAGAATGGTCCTTAGATGAGCGCTAAGGTGATTGCTTTTTGGGGATGACAGACGGATTGACGTTCAAATAATGGCAGATGAAGTTTGGATCAACCCCAAGAGCCTCGTAAGTACTCCATGCGAACACGTTAATATTCCTCTTGAGAAACACAATCAGCTCTTCCTTCTTTTGAGGAGGCAGTTGGGCTCCGACCTGAAAGAACTTTTCCAAATCATCATCAATAACAATTTTCTCTAACTACTCACACTCTGCCCCTTCTGAAGTCGCGTCCGTAAATAACATTGGAGTCCTTGATTGCTATAAGTCCCTCTCAGCAGAGGCCGAGGACTCAACTCTTAGCTGATGCGTTATTGTAGCCACCAAGCACTGCTTAGCCACGGATTGGCTCGCAACCAGCTCCTCAATTTGGTCCCCAGATGGATATTTCACTTTCAAATGCAGAGTGGAAGAAACGGCTCCTAAGGCATGAAGTCAGGGTCTTACTACAATGGCTGTGTAGGGAGAATAAGCATCCGATACAATGAAGTCCACCTCTACCACCTCTGATCCTACTTGCACGGGTAGTCAAATATGGCCCTTTGGAACAATAACTTTCCCGTCAAAGCCTAACAAAGGTGAATCATATGCTGTCAAATCCTCAGGTTTCAGGTTTAATCCTTTGTACAATTCAGGGTACATAATCTCGTCCCCACTACTTTGATCCACCAACACCCTTTTCAGATCATACCCCCTATCTTAAGGGTGACCACAAGGGCATCATCATGTGGCTGTATGGTCCCAACCTTGTCCTCATCCGAGAAACTTAACGCTGGTCGCATTTCCATCCTAGCCCTCTTCGGCTCAGGGTTAGAATCCTCGGCAAGTGGCTGAGCTACATATATCACTTTGGAATGGTAAGAACCAGTTCTCCTTGGGGCAGTGAAGATGACATTAATTGTGACAAAAGGTGGCCTTGAAGAAGTATCTCTTTAAGATCTGGATCCTGCCTGGCCAATTTGTCCATTGTGCTGATATAGAAATTGCTTTAACTTTCCATCTATATCCAACTGTTCCAAATGATTCCACAAAGTTCTGCAATCTTCTGTGGTGTGTCCTCGCCTGGTGGTATTGACAATGAAGGCTTTGATTGCACTTCATTAGGTCTCCTCCCATTTTTTTTGGCCATCTAAAGTATGGCTCATTCTTAATCTTTTCCAAGACTTAATGCACTGATTCCTTAAATACTGTGCCAACCACTTGGGTAGCAATAGACCCTGACTTCCTACCAAAGTCTCTTCGGGGTCGATTATTATTGTATCTGTCCGACGTGAAATCCTTTCTATCCTAAAGGATAACCTTAACCTTCCCTTTCCCTTACTGCTGGTCTTCCTCGACCCGTTTATACTCGTCAATACGGTCTATGAGCCAAAGTATACTCCTTACAGGCTTATTAGTCAATGACTTTCTTAAATCATGCTCGGCAGGTAGGCCGACCTTAAAAGTCCTTATAGCCACATCATCAAAGTCCCCCTCGATCTCATTGAACATCTCCTAGTATCTATTTGAGTACGTTTTCAGGGTCTCCCCTTCTCGCATGGTCATAGACAACAGGGAGTTTAAGGGCCGAGGAACCCTACTACAAGTCACAAACCAAGCCCTGAATGCCCTAGTGAGCTCCTTAAAGGAGCTAATACAACCTTCCCTTAAACCATCGAACCATCTCATTGCTCTAGGCCTCGTTCCTAGAGTGAACGACCATCCTCCGGTTGAAGTGGCTTACATGTTCTACAGGGTTTGTTCGACCATTGTACCTGGTGAATGTTGGCTGAGCAAACCACCGAGGAAGTTTTCCTCTTCGATTTTGCATGTGAAAGGTGATTTGGAAATTTGGTTTAACGTTTTGCCCATAGCGTCATTTCCCAAGGCTTTGCTAAGCGAGCCCTTATCCCTGCGTTTATGGGGGCTGTCCTCATCACACAAGAAAGACTCGATAAGGGGAGTCCTTGACCTGGGCCTATAACTACGATCTCTACTGTCATCAGAGGAGAAGCCAGAATTGGAAGGAGTTCATCTTCGTCACTCGTGACACAACTTCTTCCTCAAGTGATCAATCTCTAGTTGCACGGTTTTGGTATTCTCCTCACAAGAGATGTGGCTCCCACCTTGTGACTGGCCCCTGCTAGTATGACTAGTATGCACACTAACTTTTCGGTCCCTTTTTCGCTCAAGATTGAGGAAATGATCTTAACGTTAAGACCCTATAGATTCTTATCATTTCAGACCTAAACCTACCATAATTGAACATTAAACTCACCACAACACAATAATTTCTCATAGACGATGCCAATTATAAGGGTAGGTTTTGGGCATTAAGCCCAAAAGGTAAAAGGATCTAGGCTCAAAGAGCCCAATACAATGAATTTGCAAAGAGTGGGTTAGAAAACTAGGCTTTAATAAGTTGGATAACAATTATAATGGATTTAGATGACAAGAAAGTAAATAGAGATTAGTTTTATCTAAAGAAAATTGTCCTCGGCACAATCCGAGGAGATCTGTTCTTGTATATATCTCTTGAATTTGATTACAGGCACAGTTCTTGTTGCTACAGTGTTTTCCTTTTAATTCTCTGATCCCCTTTCCTTAGGGCCTTCTTTATATTTTATACTATCTTCCTTCTTTCATCTCCACCTCCCAAGTATAGAATAGATTGCTGGTGTTGATCCTTGTCTCATCAGCACCTTCCTAAAGTCTTTGGGAGTAGCTGTAAGGTTGAAAATTACTATTTAGGTATCATTTTCTCATTAATGCGGCCAGAGAGTTAGCTATAGAGCATTCAATGCGGTGGTAGCAACTTTCTCTTAGATATTTCATAGCTTTCCTCTATCCTGTGCTTTCATAATGTATATCCTCATCAATAGAATCTCCTGAAATGTTGCTTCTATATGGTAATCTGCACCTTCGGACCTCTGCTTTGCTCAACCGAGAAGGCATTCCTCCTCGGACCACCTTCCTAAACTCTTATAACCAACCCCCATTTCCTCATTCACTAACACGGACTCCTATGACAGCGTTTACCTGTCCTTGGACTATTAGATGTCCTCGAATTGGGCCCCCAGCCAAACATATACATACATATATATACTTCTGGGCCTATCACCCGTACAGATTGTATCAAAAATATAAAATTTTATAATTATTTTAATGATTCTTTAACATACGTTCCGATTCACAATGCCTTCTCACTGATTTAGTTAAGATTCCAAATTTAAGAACCCTACATATATGGTTAGATTCTGGGAAAAAGCACATTATGTCTAAGGGGAGCGATGGTCCCCCCTAGAATTTTCTTTCAAAACAAAAATTCTATTTGTATATTTAATATATAAATATTTCAAACTTTAGATTACAAAATTTATGACCCAAAACTGATATTTAAAAAAAAAAAAATCTAAAAACATATAGGCAAAATTTCCATTTTGTTCTCTACATTTTGGAGACGCTTTCAATTTGGTTCTCACTTTTTCCAAACAGTCAATTTGGACATTTTTTTTTTTTTAACTTGTTGTCAAGTTAGTACCTACCAATCACTTACGAAAAAAAATGCTTATGTGGCAAAAAACATAATAAAAAATTTTATTTGACAATTAAAAAATGCAACATTAGAATTTAAATGAAAAAAAAATATATCAATTTCTCAATTTTAAAGAAAGGAAAAAAAGAATTTAAAATATGAAAGAGAAATTATGGGAAAGAGAGTTTCTCATTTCTCGTATCTTCCTCTCTACAACATTTTCCATAGATCGATTATTATTGGTAACAAATACATAGATAAATTAGGTATCTTGTTCTCAATCTTCCTCTCTCGTTTAACTTGCTCTCAATCTTCTTCTCTCATTTCTAATGTCTTCATTTCCACAACATGTTTATTCCCTTTCTCTCTCTTTTTTGGTTTTTAGGGTTTCAGTATTAGATTTGCGTTTCTTCATTTCTAATGTTTGGTTTGTAATCTCAAATTTGAAATAAAATTTGAAGAAGTAAAATTGATCTTCTTCGACACTATAGCCACTCTGACACAATCACTCTTGCTCCCATCAACCATGTGCAATAGGGGGATTTATGGCTAACAAAGGAGGCTACAAAGGCTCGGGGGTTGCTACAATTGCACAAGGCAACAGTGATGCAAGGTTGGGTCCTTGCATGTTGGGCTTGAGATGAGGAGATATGGGTTAGAGAGCTTAATTGGATTAGGGCTTTTTTCTTTTTGGAGCTAGTGGCCATGGATAGGGGTCTATAGTGGATTTGGGTTTAGTGGTGGTGCTGGAAAGTTAGCGTTGGGGTTGTGATGAATTTGGGTTTGAAGGTGAAGATTTTGGGGATTTGTTTGAACTTGGGGATTTTGGCTAAAATTTGGGGAATTAATTTGATCTTTTTTTATTGTTAACATAAGATTCGTTGTAATTCAAAGTCAAATTGAAGGTTAGAAACAATTTGATATATATATATATATGTGTGTGTGTGTGTGTGTGTGTGTGTGTGTGTGTTAATTTACTATTGTTGAACTAGATTATATTTGGTTACCAAGAAATTTCAAAAAATAAATAATAGCGAAGTTATGTTTGGTTAAAAAAATTGTAAGAAAATTAAAAGAAAAATAAAGAAATGGAAAAAAACTGGTAAAGAAAAAAATATTTTTAAAATTTGATGTGACATTTGTTTTTGCCATTTTCGCTAATGTGTCTAGTAAGATTTACACATGTCAATATCTCATTTAATATTTTAATATTAGGCATGCCAACAATGCAAATTGTTGGCCAAATAGGCATTTCTTGTTAGTGAGTAGATGGTAGGGCCTAACTTGACAGCAAATTAAAAATAATAGGACCAAACTAATTGCTTGGAAAAAGTGAGAACCAAATTGAAAGTGAACCCAAAATGGTAATTTCTCCAAAAATAAAGTGGTGACTTGAACCATAAGTATTTGGTATTACAATTTACTTCTTTGATGTTTAGAATCCAATGTTAGAGCGTTAGTATTGATGGTGCTAAAAAGCCAAATTTTTATTTTTAGCACCACAAACCACAAAAACTAAGCTACACCAATGGTGTTATTGTTAAAAAATTTAACAAAATTGCTACTATAGACTGTCATCTTTCATAGTCTACTGTAGCAACAAAGTTGTAAAAAAAAAAAAAAATTCAATGTGTTCCTTTCTTTCATTATTATACATTTTCTCTCTCTCCCTTTTCTCTTTCTTCAGACTTCTCTCTCTCTTCTTTGACCAATCCTCTCATCTTCACCTTCACCCCAATCTCTCCTTTCTCCTCTCTTCTCTCTTCGGTGGTTTTTGGCAGTGGGTGTCGATCCGGTGGTTTGTGATGGTGGTTCGTGTTGGTGGATGGAAATGGGTGGTTCTTTGCTCCTTTTTTTTTTTTTTGTTCTTCCACGATGGTTTCTTTTTCGCTGGTTTTGTGGTGGTGGTACCGTGATGGTGGCTGTGGGTTGAAGAGAGGGAGAAGATAGAGAGACAGAGAAGAGAGAGAGAGAGAGAGAAAATAATAAATAAATGAATAGTATTTAGTTGTGTTGTGAAAAATAAGAGTATTAATGTATGGTGAGTTGTGAAATGGTAAGTTAATTAAAATAAATAAGGTGGCTTTTTTAGGTACTAAAAACTAATTTCTTTAGCTCCATTAATACTAATACTCTTAGAAATTTGCCACTTTGAATTTTGAGTCATGTCACGCTATCCGTATCCACTTAAAGGATTGTTGTATGCTTTTTATTTTTATTTTCAAATTTTCTCTTTTTTATTTTTTTTCTTTTTCTTTTTTCTACTTGGTAACACTAATTGATTTTTTTAGTACAAAAAAATATTGGCCCTTTAGTGATAAATACTTTGGTATTCAATTTTCTAAGGTTTTTATAATTTACCCAAAAATTTTCATGTTTTGGCCCCAACAAATCCTCACTCCTTATTCCCAAGTTACATGAATGACGGTATGTAATATCACCTGAGCTAACTGGGAATCCACGTTCTCTTAGAATCCGAAAATGCAATGCTGCTGTGTAAAGATCGCTAGTAACATCTGGACGTTGAAATTTCAAAACCTCTTCTATCTCTTGCTCAAAGTGGTAAGCCACTCCTAGCCGCTGCATTGAATCCATAAGCCTCAGTAAGACACTTTGGTCTTTTGTGGATGTCAACAAAGTTTTAACGTCTCTCTTCAACCCCTCAAGCCGAGTGGAATGGATCTCATACTGCAACACAACACAACCAAATATTCATTATAGAAAATATAAATAATTAGTGCATATATGTGTCATAATAAATGTGGAATAGTGTTATATAGTAAGTGGACTTACTGAGTAGGGAGTGGTAAAGGACTCAATGAGTTTCTGATCCCAAATACTTGGGTGATAATTAGCTGATCGTCGTTGATTCACTTGTGTTTCATTGAACTTTGCTGAGACGATAATGAAGGAGGGTAATACTGATAGGCATTGCTTGCCTCTTTTCGTATGTTTCCTTGTTAGTGCAGTTGCATTTCTTTGGTGATTTAATGTAGCAAGACATGAGGGAAAGGAATAAGGAATTCGTAGTTCCATCAAGAAGACTCAAGAGGGTGCTGCTTTTTTCTTTTTTGGGGGGAAGAGACTAGAGAGGGCTTTGCTTCCTTGAAATTGAACAGATGATAGATTATATAAAGAAAACTTCAGGAGAGCACCCTTTATACAAAGACAGATTTTTTTTTTTTTTTGATTGGTACTAGGTGTTTAGGACTTTGTCCCAACTAATTTTGGGGGTGCTCCTGCCTTAAACGAGTTAGGCAACTGCTTAAGACCCCCAAATTGAGAAAGGCTTTTAAATTCTAACCAATTAGGTTAGTTTTTTATTAGAAAAAACTGAAAGATTAATTCTATAAAATCTATTCAAAGAACTAAAAACAGAAAACAAAAAGGTTAATTCTATATAATGTATTAATTAAACTCCAAATTATACCCAATGCACAAGGAACAAAAAAATGTCAAAGAAGGGAAAATGGGGAAAGAAGGCCTTCATTTTTTTTTTTTTTGAGAGAAAAAAGAAGGCCTTCATTTAGGAGTAATAAATTATACCGAAAAGATTAATATAGATCAAAAAAATATTATAAAAAATTGAAAATATTATTTCTCTTTGTGACCTCTCTCTACACTACCAAAAAAAAAAAAACGCAGACCTCTTTTTTTTTTTTTTTTTGACAATATCTTTCGAACAAATTGCTTTTTCTTTTATTCTTTCTTTGTATTTATTGATTCTGCTATGCATCGGATTCTCCGTTCCAGCCATTCTCTTCAGGTTTGAGGTTTGCCTTGAAAAAATTTGTCACTGTTGTGTTTGTTACTCTAACTTTAACTTGTTTGATTTTTTCTATTTGTGTCGGCGTTGCATTGCCTTTACTAGTTTTGGTGTTTCTGCTTTACTGGTGTTGTATTGCATTTTACATTTATGTGGCAATACATAGGGACCGAAATATGTAGTCCACACAAACCACGCCCACTTACTTCCAATTTTTTTTTCTTTTTTTTTTTCAGTTCAAGTGAAATATGTGGCTGTTTATTATGGATCTCTGTCTCTCTCTGTCTCTCTCTCTCTCTCTATTTAAATAGTATGATACGGGTATCTCTCATAATAGAGATGCGATTGATTATACATTTTCCCTTAGATCAAATCTTTTACAATAAATTCGCCATTTATTTAATTCTTGGAAAAATAAGAAAACAAAAATGAAAAATTAATCATTTTATTAATTGAAAATATTGTACATCAATTTTGAATATAACTAGATTTTACATGGTTTTGATCCTACATACAATTTAGGAAAACTTAATGACTTTGTTTCCTAGTTACATTATAAGAATTGAAAATTACATGGATAAGAACTAATCTGGAACCCTTCATCTAAGTTCAGAGATTAGGTTACAAGATAAAAAGGTGTTAGGCACTCACTTTCGCGATGAAACTAGTCTTTTAGACTATGATAACCAATGATCAAATGTGTGTGATCATTGCCCAGTGTTAGGGTAGACTACTTGCCTGAATATGTGTGATCAAATGTGTGTGAATGTGATAAACCCTAAACCCATTTATTCATCCTCACATTTCGATTGAAAAATAAATTCTAGTGAATGTTTATGAATGGTGACATCCTAGATTCAAGCATTTGAGAAAATTATGAAATTAATATGTTTTCCATATTTCGGATTTCGGATATCAATTTAATATCAAAGCTAGTGTTATACATGAACATGTAAAAAACAACCAAAAACAAGCGAAGAACATATATGAACAACATTCAAGCATATTCAAGGAATTTAAATAGCCTACTTCGATCCTAAATTAATATCATAATAACATTTTTTTAAAAAAAAAGTTTATGGATGAGATAACACCTACACGCAATATCCATACGATGAGAGAAGAGACTTTTTATGGTGGTCCAAAGGAGGAGGGAGTGCTCACTCAATACCTTGGGTCTAAGAAAATTTGACCTTTTTATCTATTTTCAAAGTTACATTTTGGTTCTTGATTAAAACTCAAAAAGGTGGGCTAATTAAATTGGAATTTTGAATTGTGACTATTTTTATTTAATATTTACGTATTTTTTTATTTCATATATTTTGGATTTATATTTGTCAATTCCTTTCTCTACGGAGATAAGGTGGGTTCTTTCTAAAATCCTTGAGAGCTCTTCCTCTCTCTATTAATGGCAAACAAGAAACTGCCATTTGTTAGAAAATGGTGAAATGGTAATATCAATGAAATGGTGAGCAGAGGTCATTTGTTAGAAAATGGTTTCAGCACAATTAACATTAATAGGTCCCAAATTAGCTCCCATTTAACATTAAATGGCTCTAATCACTCCCATTTCAGACTTAATTGGTTCAAAATTTACTCTAATTAAAAGATAATTGCACAAATTACTCATTGAATAATTAATGTTTAACTATCTAATTAATTAGATGTATGCAATCTCACTATAAAATGTAATCCTAACCAATCAAATTATGACACATCATTGATCTCAAATTGATTACACTTATAACCAATTGAAATCAATTGTTCATAATCACATATAGTCGGACTCAATTTGTGATAGTGCATCTCAGCCATTAAAACTTAATTTGATGATAACCTTCAATCTGGTGGTCTGATTAGGGCTTATGACCAGTCGATTTGATCATTACAACATCAAGATCATTTTGCTGAAATGAGATTAAGGATCCAATGGCCAGAATCAAGATGCATATTTCCAAGGCAAAATTACCCTTTTACCCTCTAGGTGAGGTTAAATGCAGATTGCAAAATGGGGTGTCAACAGGTCCTAAACCAACCTTGGGCTTTAAAATTTTACTATCATTGGGGAACAGGGGCCCGAGTCATAAAGGGTTCAAAATGCGGTGTCTACACCTTGGTTGAACCTCGGTCCGACATTAAAAACCTTGAACCTTTCCCTTTTTCGGTTCATTGAACGGTCCGAGTATCAAAACCATGATTAATCCCTAGTTTGAAATAATTTATTGGAAGATTCATACGTAATAATTGTTCTAGTATATGACGTCATTAATATTTGGAGATTTAATTTTATTTTTATTATTAGGTGTCATTAATGGCACTAAAACTATGTCTGGTTGAGTGGATTTTAGGTAGGGTGGAAAAAAATGGAAAGAAAATGAGGAAGAAAGAAAATTATTGAGATGTTTGGTTTAAGAGAATAACTTAGGTCCGGACGTGGCGTCAAAGACCCCAATTATGCCAGCCAATTCGGAAATGCCACATCAGCCATCAAACTTAAATTTAATACACCTATTACACACAATTAAAACCCACATAAAATCTCCCTCTTTCCTTTTCTTTCTCTTCAACTTCATCTTCACCAAATTTCAAAATCTCTCTTCCACTGTACCTTTCTGTGAGACACTCATGGTTGAATCTCCATGCCACTGAGTCCCACACCACCACCACCGGCGGTGCTTGCCGTTGTGGCCTTCTCTTATCTTAAGGTTCTCTCTAATTTCTCATTCTCTCTAGCCCAAATCCAGCTATGGCAGAGCTTACACTTGCACCAACTCCACCATCGTTGGCAGTGCTTCTCACCTGCTTCACCACCACTGGTGACAATATTATAACAATCCATTGCTTGGGTTTGACTTTCATTTTAATTTTAATGTTAATTTTTGAAATGCACAGAGATGTTTATGAAAATGTCTATTAGAAACTTTGAAGTTATTATAAAAATAGGCGTGGGGTGGTTTGCTAATTTATTGTTGTTTTGGTATGTGGGGTTTCCCCTTTGTATGGCTTCCTTTTATTTGCTTTTGAAATTTTAAAATTTAGTGATTTATCACAAGTTCATTGATTTTTGTTTGTGTTTTTTTTGTGTCATTCTAAATCTAATGGGAAATTAATATGTAAGTATCTTCTTATGGGAAATTTATCATAGATACCATCTTAAATTCCTTAATGTCAAATACATTTGATTGGTCTTTTTTACTGTGTTGTTGCAGGTTTCAATATCTTTGCTTAAAGGTTTCAATATCCTTTGAAGAGAAAGAACAAGAAAGATAGAGGTTTTATGTGGGTTTTAATTGCGTGTAATAGGTGTATTAAATTTAAGTTTGATAGCTGACGTGGCGTTTCCGGATTGGCTGGCGTAAAAGGGATCTTTTATGCAAGCTTCGGACCTAAGTTATTCTCTTGGTTTAAAGGATTGATGAAAAGAAAACTAGTAGAGCCCAAGTGTCCACCAAAATGTTTTCTCGAGAAAACTGGAAAGACAACCATCACAGAGGATAAGACCAAAAAGCACTCATTGTACAGATGTGAGAGTGATGAGACGGTGAGAAAGCCCCTGTGCATTGTATCTTGCCTTTTTCTTTTTTCTTTTTTCTTTTTTCTTTTTTTTTATTTATTTATTTTTTTTTTATTTTTTTTATTTTTTACTTTGGTTTTTTCTCTCTTCTGGTACTACTCATTTCTGTTACATTTGCTTCGTCCTTGGGTTTTTTACTTTTCTTCATTGGCTTATTTCTTTTGGAAACTTTTCATCATTATTGTTGTTGTTGTTGTTAGCGTTGTTGTTCTTGCTTTTTTTTTTTCCATTAGTTTTAGTTTTCTTTTTCTTTTTTGGTTCATCCTTTTTTTCCCCTCTAATTTTTTACTTCTATTTTACATTTATCTAATAAGGGTATGAGTGTAAACTTGTACAAATAAGTTTTTCATCTTTCCACTTTTCTATCTTTCCAATCAAATACACAGGAAAGAAAACTAAATTATTTATATCCTCCCATTTTTCTATCCATTTCCCATTCTCTATCCTTCCAATTTTTCACTCCTTCAACCAAATAGACCCTAAAAATAAAAAGAAAAAAAATCAAGAAATATAGATTGTTATGTATAATATAATTATTTAATTGATATATTAAAAATGTAAACATATTATATTATTTAAGGGACTTGACTAAATAAAATGATCTATAACTATGGAGTAATATTAGAGATACATCCCTTTTTACACCAAAATTCACACCCTGTTTGCCTGTCAACTTTTAATTAGATTTCAACACTTTCACATGAGTTCCCTACATGTACTTGAAAAAACTGAAATTTAATAAAGAGTTGACACATAATTAGAGTATGGATTTTGGTGTAGGAAGGGGCGTGTGCCTAGTATTAGTCAAAACTATCATGCAGGATGTACATGTTATAAAATTATGTAGCCTACAAATAAAAATATCACTTTAGATGTTGAGTAAGTCTGGTATCACAACAATTTCCATAACTTTCTCACAACTTGTCTATATGGTAACTTGTGAATGGTGGAATTATGAACCCACATAGACTTACTTTTTTTCACCCCTTACAACTTGTCTATATGGTGAATTGTGGCCAAAATTACTGAAATTGTTGTGGTAGTACACTTACTCTTAGATGCTGTTTAAAGTATTTGACTTAATGCACTGCAAAATTTCACTATAAATGGCCAATTGAATAATAAATGTACAAAATTTAATTAACGTCTTCAAAATTAGAGTGATAATTGATTATAGTATAGGAAGATTCATTTACTCGTCAAGAGTTTATTTGACCACACCTTTTTTAATGTATAATATATATATATATATATATATATATATATATGTAAATAGGTAAAGCTTAGAAGAAATCCAATTAGATTCTACAATTGAAGTCTAATTTTGCGCCATGTGTTCTAAATTATTTATTTTTAGAGAGTTTTATTTCTTAATTTTGGAGTCAAATATAGGATCACATCATAAATATCTATCCAAGTGAATTATTGCGTACAAAAACCAAAAAGTCTAGAATTAATGAACATAACGTTTTTTTAAATGGACAATTTACATTTTCTACTTAATAATATTCTTACAAGACTTTTAACGAGTTAAATAAACTATAAGAATGACTATCAATAATATTTAAATTTTATAAGTAAGAATTATACTATGCATCTTATTGTATATATTTTAAGTATATCTATGCATATGCATGAGGTTACAAGCTAGTCTACTATAAAATAGATGTTTGACATAATTAATGGTCTAAATCGAAACAAAATTTCACCATCATATTTGAAAAAAAAAAAGATCACATCAATTTTTTTTTCTTTTATAAATATGATAGAATTTTAAACTTATTGTGTCAATTCCATAAGAATTGCTTTTTGTCATTAGTCAAGACACCAACGTCGATAACATTAGACTCAAAACACCAACCTTGATAACATGACCCTATCATAATTTCTCTAATGCCCAAGAAAGAATAGATGAAAGAATAGATATCTTTCCTTTTTCTTTTCATTTTTTTTTCTTTTTAAAGTACGGATAGAGATCTTTCTAATTCACCTTAATTCATTCAACAACATAACAATTGAAGGGTATATAGAAACAGACAGAATACGAAATGATTTTTTTTTTTTTTTGGGCAAATATTTGCTGTGAATTAACAGCCCTCGCTTACTTTCTCCTCTTCTTGCTTGCTGTTGTGAAACTACAGTTCTTTTGTAATTGGGTGCATTGCTATGAAATCTGGGCCAAAATGGCCGAATACCACCTTTTTTTGAAATTTTTAGCAAAAAATACTGTTTCGGAAATAAATAGCGATCTACCACTTTTTCTTGTACTCGAGTTCACCAAACTCAAGTACCTTATTTTATAGTTCCACCGTGGCACTGCTGAGTTGGAAAATGGGCGATTAAAAAAAAATAATGTGGTACTCGAGCTTGGTAAACTCGAGTACCATGCAACACAGTACTCGAGTATACCAGGCTCGAGTTCCTTTTATAAATAAAATGCAGATAATTTTATTTCTACGGTACTCGAGTTTACCAAACTCAATTACCATGTAAATTTTTTTTTTTGGGAGACAATCGACAAATAAACATAAAGATAAAAATAAGTGGCTTTTTTATATTTTTATTTATTTAAATAGAAGCATTGTAAAATATAGAGATTTTAATTTCAAAATATGAATTTAATTTCTACATTAATTAAAATTGTTCATTGTTTTCTCATAAAAATTGTTCACTGTTTTCTGTATAAACTATTTCTACGATTTTGCATAAAATTATTTTATGTTCAGCATTATTTAAGAAATTTTTCAGTCTCTTTTCTGCATAAATTATTTTATGTTCACTGTTTTCTCATAAAACACCTAGTGAAATCGTGTTTTCTAAATTTAAACGCCAAATCTGAATGCTTTTTCATGTTTGAATTTCACAATAATCGAATATATTTTTCTGCATTGATAAAATCTTTTTCTACATTAATAAAATTTGATCTCTGCACATCATATTTATTGTATATTCAAATCTACTTACTGCATTCATAAAATCTGTTTTTTACATTAATTAAAACTGTTCACTGTTTTTCATAAAAATTGTTCACTGTTTTCTGTATAAACTATTTCTAGTAATCTGCATAAAATTATTTTATGTTCAGCATTATTTAAAAAAATTGTTCACTCTTTTTTATGCATATATTATTTTCTATTCACTATTTAAAAAATTGTTCGCTGTTTTCTCATAAAACACCTACTGAAATCGTGTTTTCTAAATTTAAAAACCAAATTTAAATGCTTTTTCATGTTTAAATTTCACAATAATCGAATTTGTTTTTCTGTATTGATAAAATCTGTTTCTACGTTTATAAAATTTGCTCTCTACACATCATATTTACTGTATATTCTAAGCTGCTTACAGCATTCATAAAATCTATTTTTTGCATTAATTAAAACTGTTCACTATTTTCTCATAAAAATTGTTCACTGTTTTCTGCATTAACTGTTTTTAGCATTGGCACAGTTATTGCACTTAAATGGTTTTGTGTTTTTTTTTAAATATGTAACCATATGAGTAATGGACAAACTCCATGAAAGAAAAATGAATGATTCGTATAAATCACTTAACGGTAAATGCCTTGAAAAATTCGAATTTGTAAAAAAATTCGAATTAGTTGAATGTAGAACTGTTCATTAAGTAAAATTGTTTTCTACAGTAAGTAAAACTGTTCACTTTTTTCTCATAAAAATTGTTCACTATTTTCTGCATAAACTATTTCTAGTATTCTGCATAAAATTATTTTCTGTTCAGCATTATTTAAAAAAATTTTCACTCTCTTTTCTGCGTAAATTATTCTCTGCTCACTATTTAAAAATTTGTTCACTATTTTCTCATAAAACACCTAGTGAAATTGTGTTTTCTAAATTTAAAAGCCAAATCTGAATGCTTTTTCATGTTTAAATTTCACAATAATCGAATTTGTTTTTCTGCATTGATAAAATCTATTTCTACGTTAATAAAATTTGCTCTTTACACGTCATTTTTACTGTATATTCGAAGCTGCTTACTGCATTGTATAAAATCTTAAAAGTACAAAATAAACATGTGAAACTACAGTTCTTTTGTAATTGGGTGCATTGCTATGAAATATGGGAAACTTATTAAGTTCCATGTGAATAAATAGTTGAGAACAATTATTGAAGAAAAAGTAAATCTTCTAATGGCAAACAAGGATTCAGTGCACGGCAGAACCTGTAAAAAGGTGCATTTAGTTTCAGTTTAATCACGAGGGACGGAGGGAGATTCAAGAAAAATCATTTACAAGGGGTCCAATTCCATGTGAGTTTCTTTTTTAATGAGCAATAATGACCACTATCTGTGCATAGTACTGCATTACACTATACAAAAAGGAAGCTCAAAAAATCAAAGATGCCCGTGATTTTGCCCAAATCCAAATGTATCTAATCTATTGAGAGTAGGTCTCCTGATTTTCAAGACAAACGAAAATCGTTCTTTCACACTCAACAAAATAACAAATGCGAAGAAGAGGATTTATCCAGGTTAATTAAAAAGGTCCTCTACTAAATTAGTCGGTGATGAATGTATATAATAAGTCTTTGACATCATCGCATGAAAATGCTGCAAATAATAATCAGATAAGATCTTACGTGATTCTATTTTGTACCATCCAAAATCTATTAATTACTTTCCGAGAAAAATGATTAGAGATATCAAGAGTATTGTTTTAGGCCCCAAATTGAGGAAGTAGCGGATTAATCAATTATTTACCAATTATGCCGATTACGTCATCATAATTGTAACAATTTAATCACAACCACAAGAAGTACCAAATTTGCGAAGTAGAACGAGAAACAGTAGAAAACACGAAGTGAAAATAATAATAATAATAATCTAATGGAAAAAACACTCCAAGGGCGACATACAGATAAGTACGCAAAGAAAGAAAAATGCAGAATGGAAGACAATGGCTTTGCTAACCAGTCACAAGGCAAACGAATAAGGTGTTCAAATCTGTGTAAAAACTAAAATCCTTCCAAATTATATTCACTAGTGTTTAACCTGCACAATACACGATATCATTTAATGCATTTGAAGACAATTAACTTAATAAAACAATACATTAAAATTTGTCCGGAGCATAATGTATTTGTGGGTATGCTGTCTATAAATTAGAATGAAATTGTAGTAGTAGGATAATACAATTTAACTGTGTTGAATCAACTTGACATAGTTTCTCCAAAAAAAAAATCAACTTAACATAAAAATTAAATCATAAAGAACTTTGTAATATATTCATAGTTAGATCAAGTAAATGCAACAAAGAGTATTCATAAGTTATCAACGGTTAAACATGATAACGTTCATGAAAAATGGAAGATGATTGTATTCCAATACACATTGGCAGGTAGGACAATTTCTAGCTTGGGTAGGGCCATAGTTCACAACTTCACATTGGCAGGTAAGGAAAGGACCATTTCTGTCGCCCATAATTGGGAAAGTATTTTGTCTTCTACGCCATTTTCTTTTGGTTCACCTCTCAAACTTTATCATCCCTTTCTTTGTCGTGCTACTCTGGCATTATTCTTTTTATTTTTTAATTTTCTATTATAACATAGTGAAGGACCAAAAGTAATTTTAATGACTTTTTTAACACAGGGAGTACGTATTTGAAAATCTTCTTATATTTATTTTGTTCTATGTTTCTTTTTTATCAAGCATAACAAATGAAAAAGAGATTCATTTAAAAATAAAAGCAACAAAGGGGAAATTAGGCTAAAGAATTTATATATCCTTGGAGATCTAAATTTGCTAACAATTGCAAAATGATGTAGATAATAATTTAAATGGAAGTGACATTGTTGACAACACGAACCCTATATTACTAAGGTGGTACAACATATGCATGAAGATGTAAAGCTTTATTAGTAGAATCATTTGGAGCACAGATAACATGACAACACGAACCCTATAGTACTAAGGTGGTGTAACATATGCATGAAGATGTAAAGCTTTATTAGCAGAATCATTTGGAGCACAGATAACATGACAACACGAACCCTATAGTACTAAGGTGGTACAACATATGCATGAAGATGTAAAGCTTTATCAGTAGAATCATTTGGAGCACAGATAACAAACGTGTAGCAAAACTGAACCACAATATATGTAACAAAATCATAGGATACCACATACGGCCTTTCATAATAATCAAGGAGTAATTTGCTTAACTTTAAAACAAAATTCTCCATCAATCCACTGTACAAACAAAAAAAAAGTGCATCTTTACACAACTTTTATTAACAATACAGTTAACCACATTCACAACTTTGAAGTAAACAAAAAAATAGAGACTGCATCTTTCTAATTATTTTAGATGCTAAGGTAAGATTAGTACAAAACAGTGCAGTCAAGGTTGACCTGACAAAACAGAGAACAGTTATTAAATCTGGATTAGAAAAAACCTGCTCCCTCCAAAAAAATTCTGGTCCCTCGAAAAGAAAATATTTTCAAGCAGTCACAGTTATAAAAGATGAGATATAGCACAAGGGGTCACACAGCTATGCAAAACTGTCAATGCATCATCAAGTATCCCAAATTTTTCTCTTGATTGCATCTTCAAAAATCTGGATTAGATAAAATCTGCTCCCTCCAATAAATTATTTTCAAGAAGTCACAGTTATTAAAGATGAGATATATGACTGCAAAATAAGATGAGATATAACACAAGTCGTCACACAGCTATGTAAGATATGATTATGTATCATGAAATTTTTCTCATAATTAATGTATGCCAAATATGCAAAACTGTCAGTGCATCATCAAGTATGCCAAAATTTTCTCTTGGTTGTATCTTTAAAAATTATAATCTTTCTAATCATGCTTTTAACACTTTCAACATTTTCCATTTGAATATAATTGCCAAAATGGATCAAGACAATACTTCTTGCTAATGAGTAATAGCTCAAATGGCATTTCTCCCTCTTATAAGAATGGTTGGAGGGTAAGGTCACGGATTCAAAACCCATTGTATACACGTGTAACTTATAAAAAAAAAAAATTCAAGCCAATATATCTCAAAACAAAAGCAACTCATAAATTTTAGTTACATGAAATTTGGTTATGCACTTACAAAGTCCATATGTTGGTTCAAGCCCAGCTAATTTTGCATAAGACATTGCCTGTCATTCACAAGAAAACAGTCAAAAAATTGAACTTGCACCCAATACATGAAATTAAAATATGTGAGTAAATTAGTAAAAAAAACCAATCTCATTCCAATATGGAAATCTATTAGATGTTAAAAATCATCTACGCAATAGAACAATCATGGGTTTGCCTAACCAATCAACAATAATTGAAGTGCTTAACACGTCACAACCAAATCTCAAGTCAACGCAATGCCAGCTTTTCTAGACCACAATTAGTTTAGAACTTACAGTCATCGTCATAATCCTTTACACAGGTCTGTAATAGTGAATAAACAGTAATCAAAACTTAATTTTAAAAGAGAAAAAATGAATTATGAAAACTCATAAATTGCTATGAAAATAGCCTAAACCATATCATATCAAACAGTAATCAAACCTCACCATTGATGTGGCTGTTGCTGTGGCTGCCGCTGGGCTGATGGCTGAGGTTCACAGAAGCCAAGGAGGTTAGTCGGGTTCACGCAAGCTGGGAGAGACAATCTTTGGGTTGCTGTGGCTGCCTCTGGGATGAGGGGTTCACGATGAGCCGATATCTTTCAGGTGGATGGGTTCACGATGAGGCTTGCTCACAGATTTGGGAGGAGCTGATGATACGAGTGATTGGATTTTTAGAATTAGGCTGAAACGGTGTAGTTTTAGGATTGGATTTTTTGTGTTTTAGATTGGGCAAAATGGTACTATTTGGATTGTGCCAGGTAAGTTTTTATTTTTCATTGAAATGACGTAGTTTTGGGGTTGATTTGGCCCAAAAAAAATTAAAAAAAACACGTCAGCATGCACGTGTGTCACTTGACAGCAAAAACTAACCGTAAGAGATGAATTGCTAACAGAACCAAACTTTTTTTTTTTGATAAGTAATAAAAATATATTTAAAAAAAAGAAGAGTGTCACCTTACTATACAGGAAGTATACATCAAGGACAAAAATAAATCAAATGCATAAAATACAAAAGTCCATGAAACCATGGACTGAAGGAAAAGAACGAAAGCCTAACACTGTAACCCAATCCAGAAGTGTCTTAAGGAAGAAGAGTTTAAGATCTGAAACTGATCACTCTAAATCCTCAATATGCCGGTTATTCCTCTCCCACCAAATACACCACATCAAACAAAGGGGTACAACCTTCCAAATAGCAGAATTCCGGTGCCTCCCAAACTTTCCTTGCCAACAAGCCAACAACTCCACCACTATTTTCAGCATAACCCAGTGAATGCCAAACAAAGTAAACACCATAGACCACAAATCAAAAGCAATAGGGCAATGGATAAGAAGGTGGTCTACTAATTCCCCATTTCTTTTACACATACAACATCAATCCAAAATTAAAATCTTCCGTTTTCTAAGATTATCAATAGTCAAAATATTCCCCAAAGCTGCGGCTCAAACAAAAAAAGCAACTTTAGTAGGGACTTAGACTTCCAAACAGTCTTCCAAGGGAAAGACCAATCGAAACTTTTTGTCAGAACCTGGTAATAAGAATGAACAGCAAAACCTCTTCCCATAGCAGGTTTCCAACACATCTTATCGTCCCCAACTCCTCTCAAAGAAGTTCCATAAATTCTAGACATTAAATTGTAAAAGGATTCCAATTCTGAATCTTCACTGTATCTTCTAAAATTTAGATCCCAGAAAAGAACACCATTTGGGAACTTCATCAAATCAACCACATGGGCCTCCTTATTTCGACTTAAAAAAAAGTCTTGGATAGCACACACACAAAGAAGTGTCCCCACACCAAATGTCCTACCAAAATCTAACAGTAAACCTGGCCCCAACCTCAAATTGGTTGTGACGAACAAAAGATGGCCAACCACGACTAATAGACTTCCACAAACTCATTCCATGAGGGCCAATAACGGGAAAAGAGCACCAACCTCCCCCTTCACAACCATACTTTGCCCCTATCACTCTCCTCCACAAGGCCTATCGCTCATTCCCAAATCTGCATAACCATTTTCCAAACAAAACTTTATTAAAATTTCTCAAACTTCTAATAGCTAAACCTCTAGAATGAAGAGCACAAGCTGTAGCCCATTTCACTAGGTGAGTTTTTTTAACCCCCTATACCACTCTAGAGAAAATTTCGTTGAAGTTGCTCAATACGGTTTGCAACCTCCACCGGGATAGGAAAAAGAGAGAGAAAATAAGTTGGAAGATTGAACAAAGTACTCTTAATAAGAGCAACTTTACCTCCTTTTGAGAGATACAATCGTTTCCAACCTGTTAACCTCCTCTCCATCTTCTCAATAATTGGATTCCAAATAGAACTATCTCTGACATTACCACCCAACGTGAGACCTAAATATTTCATCGGGAAGGAGCCTTGCCTGCACCCTAGCACATCCACCATATCTGCTACATTTTGAACCACACCCACAGGGACCAATTCAAACTTACCCATATTAATTTTCAGCCCAGAAATTACTTCAAACCAAAACAGCACCAGCTAAAAAAACAGAATCTGATCAAGATCAGCATCACATAAAACCAAGGTATCATTAACAAAGAGAAGATGGGTCACCTACAAAGAGTTATTAGTGGGACCCACCCTAATACCAGACATGAGCCTATCCCTTAGTGCCTAATCCAACATTTCACTAAAAACATTCATAACAATGACAAACAACAAAGGGGATAATGGATCACCTTGTCTTATACCTCTTGAGCTTTCAAAGAAACCATACAGAGTTACATTAATGAGAATGGAGAATTTAACAGTAGAAATGCAGAAGAAAACCCATTTTCTCCATTTCTCATGAAAACCACAACAATCCAAAGTAGAAATGAGGAAGTCCCAATTCACATGATCATACGCCTTCTCTACATCCAGCTTACACAACACCCCAAGAACTCCTGATCTCAGCCTACTATCCAAGCATTCATTGGCAATAAGAACGAAATCTATAATCTGTATTTCTTTGAAAAAAGCATTTTCAGATTCATAAACAATATCCCCAAGCACCATTTTCAACATGTTAGGTAAAACTTTAGCAATAATTTTGTACACCCCCCCAATTAAACTAAAAGGCCGAAAATCCCTTACCTCCATTGCATTAGATTTTTTAGGAATTAAGGAGATGAAAGCTAACGGAACCAAACTTTACGGTGTAAAATCAAGTTTCTGAAACTTTGGGGTGTAAAATTCAATCAACTCTAAACTTTAGGGGTGTAATTTGCAATTTACCCAAAAAAAAAAAAAAAAAACAAAGATAACTCTACCAATCTATGTAGCTCCTCAAAAAAGTGGGAAAAGATTAAAGAAATATAACAATTTTGTAGGTCAATTGAATCCAAATAATTGGAAAAAAAAAAAAAAATCTAAAACATGCAAAATAATTATACAAGAAAAATGGGCATGAGTAACAATAAAGAAAACCCAAAGAGATCGCAAAGCAAAAAACCAATCCCTAGTAAGTAAACAACACTAGTTACAAAGCATATAACATGGACAAATAAATAATTGAATGCAAGTTATGCATATGCTAGTGCTTTTAATTAACTTTCATATTTATTTGTTTCTAATCCTAGTACAAACAAAAGTAAATTATAAAGTCATCAAATGATAAATATAATTAACAAATTAGTAAATAGTAGAGTACTAGATTTATTCTTCCATGAAATCTAAAGACCAAAACCCACAAACACCAAAAAAATAAATGCTATAGAGACCACAAACCAAATATAAAAACTTGGTTTGAAACTGAAATTAATGATTACATAATCATCACTAATAGAAACTCAAATCCCTCAAAACCAACACAATGTAATCATTAAGCTAGACTGAATAGTAAAATTGCACAAAAACAAATAAGCCAAATTGATTGCAAAGCAGAGCGAACATAAAATAAATTGAAAACTTTAACCATCTATTTGGCTATTACTGGAAAAAAAGGGGAAAAAAATTAATCGGAACATAACAATTTTATAGGTTAATTTAATCCAAAATAAAAATTTAATTAAATCCAAATTAAATATAAATATAAATATTCTAACTGAAATATCCAAAACAAAACTAATTGAAACCCCCCAAAGGCATCCTTCAAAAAAATCTAACCCAAAAGATGAGATAATCAGAAGAAAAATCAGTGACTCTTCTTGCAAAATACCCAACTATCATATTTGGTAAATAACTGTGTAAATTTGTTCTTCAACAAAAGGACAAGCAAAGAAGGGTTTTTAAATTACAGAAAACAGGATAAAAGAGAGGCTGCCTTCATTGCCCAGTTGCTTTGGATTTGTGGGATATGGTTTTTGGGTTATTTGGAGTTTGTTGGGTTATGCCATTCTCTGTTATTGGGCTTTTGGCTTGCTGGCAAGGTCGTTTTGGTTGCCATCATAATGAAGATTTATGAATGGTTGTTCCTCATTGTTTGATGTGGTGTATTTGGAAGGAGAGAAATAGTAGGTGTTTTGAAGACAAGGATCGTTCCATGCCTGATCTCAAGCTTCTTTTTTTTAGAACCTTACTTGATTGGTTCTCTGTGTGGAGAAACCATCCTTTTTCTTCTTTTTTGGATTTTCTTGATTTTTGTAATGTTCATTTTTGATTTGTTTACCCCTGTATACTCCCTGTGTACTTGGGTGTTTCTCTCTTTTGATATCAATGAATCTTTATTACTTATCAAAAAAAAAAAAAAAAAAAAAAAAGGATAAAAGAGATACTACAAAAGTAGTTGAAGGAAAACACAAAGATATATGCAAACTTTCCAATCTGGTTTGAACAGCAAAAATGTGCAAGATTGATTCCACATAGCTGTTTTCAGAGGAAAAAAAAAAAAAAGCTATTTCTAAAGATTCACGGATTAAAACATCAATGTTTACACCACACAACCATCTTTAATAAATAATCCCTAAATATTCAATAACAAAATGTTAAGCGATATGTTGTATATTTAATTTTAGCAAAAAAAATAACACAGCGTTAATCAAATTCAATTCAAACAGTGAAAAATAATAAATAACATAATTTCATTGCAAAAAAAAGTCATAAATTCCTAAAGACTTTCAACTTCCAATATAGATGATCAACTCAGCATTGACAAATAGTCAATAAACCATACAATAGAAAACATAACTTTTTACCACAAACATTAACAAATGAATTGAAGGGTTATATAGACTTTCCCTTCAGATACGGATGCTCGAAGCAGCATTAAAAAATCAACCATCCAAGAGAATATGACTTTTTCTACAAATATGAAGTTTTATCCAGAGAATCAATATAGGCAACATTAAAGCTTTTAATATAAGAGTAATGAACACCAAGAACATAACAGTCTATGCAAAGTGATTTATTGACTCATCATGGGTAATTAGCAAAAGGGAGGGAAAAAGAGAGCTATAAATTTAAGTCTTCTACAATATAGCATTTTCCCTCATAAACACAAAACTCAAATTTTGTTTCCAATATATTAACTTTTAAGTAATAACACTATTTTCTCAGACCTGAAAAAATAAAACAAAAACTAAAGCAAAATGAGGGAATACAGGGAGAAATGTTCTGATATTTTTAACAATGATGATCTCTCTCTAAAAGTGTGCACGTGTATAAATTCTTTTGTAATGCTAAAATAATGATAAACTGAAAGTTCTAAATGAAATACTCAATGAGACTAAGTTGGTGTGCATAATCAAATTGCAATTGTGCTTTTGGTGGTTATTCTCTAGTCATGGATGGATATCTTTTGTGATTTAAGTTGTGCATTACCTAATAGGATTGTGAGTTTCTAATCTTGCAGATCACCAATCACAAAACTTAACTGCATTGACTTGCTAAACAAAATTATAAACAACCATACAACTATAATTTTCTTTTGGTCTTCATATAATAACTTTGGAATATTGTTTATCGTATGTTACAATAGAAAAGGCATTGAATGAGGTAAATAACATAATGAAATAGATAAATAGTACCTAAAAGAAGCACTAAAGAAGAATAAATTACTTTATAATTGTGTGCTATTGGTTCTCTTTAGTAGTTCCATCTCCTCCCCACTAGAAACTTCAGGATCAATATAGCACTACATGAGTTAAGTACCATATAAAACCTTAAATTACTAAATTTTCTCACGAGTACTACATGACAAATTCTCTACTTACTCCCCAACTTACTGAAAGTCTGAAATTTCATGGTATTTAAATATCAGAAGTAATCCACAATTAGCAAAGTAAACTAACAAACGTAATTGAAATCTGAAACAAACAAAAAAACACAACTTTAGAACTGGCTGCAATTCCTTTTACTATTGTTTAATTTTTTTTTCTCAGTACCAAACAGATTCCTAATTAACTTTCAAGAACGTAATACTACATGCAAAACCCAAAAAAAAAAAACATTGTAAACACTGAAAACAAAGCTTCGGAATCTCTTAGAAAATTATTCTTTGCCACAACCTACAAAGTAATCAACTTTGTACAAAGAACATTATACTTTCAGATTTCACAATTTAAACCCATTAAAACCAAACATAAAAAACAACAAAATCAAGAAGTCTTTTAAAAAAAAAAAAAATACCAACTAAAATCTACAAAGTAATAAACTTAGTATAAAGAAAGTTATACTATCAGATTTCAAAATCCCACAATTTCACTCGCCCTTACAAAAAAACAGAACAATTTAGCGGCCATTAAAACTTAGGTAGGATTTTCATATTGTGAGGGGTTTTCCCTGATTTTAAGAAATAGAGAGAAAAAGGATTATGAATCCAAATTCCTAAATTGACAGCAAACCATAACGGAAAAGAAATTAGTACATTTGCTTTGATTAGATTAGAGACTCTAGATTGTAGAAATATTCCACTTCATTTCTACAGAGAAAGAAATTGAATAATTTAAATCCAAAAGAGAAGAATTCAAACAAACCCATTACCAAAATAATTTTTTTTAAAATAGTCACATATCATAATTCTGATTTCTTTAACCCTAATTGCTGGAACCAAAATCCAACTGCAATTGTAAAAGTTGAAAACATATAACAGAACTAATTTAACTTTAAATTTGTGGGGAAAAAAAAGGTCAGAGAAAGAATGGTAACCCATCGGAGTCATTGTTAATAAAAAATTCAGCGGGAACTCTTTCTAGTCGGCTTCGTATTCCTTCTTCTTCTGCTTCTTTTTCTGGAAAAATCAAAAAAAAAAAAAGGTAATTTTAGCGTAACTGGAAACAAAGATTTTTTGAGAGGAATTGGGAGACAGTTCTCTTTTTTCTCGATCGGAATCTGGGCCTGGACTGTCTTACAGCTTGACGCAGTTGGCGACTCACTCTCTCTCTCTCTCGCTCTCTCTCTCTCTCTCTGACCCATAAAACAAAGTGCCAAATTAAAGCAAATCTTATTATAATCTCGTAGGTTAGAGAGGTTTTTGACTAAATAGTTACAGTATGCATAATCTTTAAAGTCAGAGATAATTCAACAAAATTTTAATTAGATAAACCCCTAAACCCTTACCCATAAAACAAAGTGCCAAATTGAAGCAAATCTTATTATAATCTCGTAGGTTAGAGAGGTTTTTGACTAAATAGTTACAGTATGCATAATCTTTAGAGTCAGAGATAATCCAACAAAATTTTAATTAGATAAACCCCTAAACCCTTTAATTTACAAAAGTAATGCAAGCTGAAAAGTAAAAATTAGATATAAAGCATAAGTTTAAGGAGTACATGCAGTTATGGCCTTTTTCATATACATTTTGCACATGGCTTGCAAAAGATTGGCCTTATAAACTTTGCTTGCTATTGGGGTTATCTATTCCTTTTAGATTGCTGCACCAACCCTCAAGTTGATTTCTTTGCTTTTTGGGGGGATTCTGTGGATAAACTATTTCAAAAGGCAAAGCATAAATGTCCTTCAATTTCTCTACACCAAGGTTATAATGTCCTACTATACTATAGGATGAACACCTTCATTGCATTCCTCAAGTGCCTCATTTAAGTCCAACAGATATGTAAATGCAAATCAACACATATTGAAGATCAAAGCCCACATTAGCTCTAAAGCTTGGATATTTAGCTCTCAAATATTAGTTCTTATACTCCTATGACTATATTGAAAAGGATAACTATATACTAAGTCTTTATCCTCTTAAGTACGGAATTTCTTATCAATCTGAAGAAGAATAGGACTCTCCTATAGGCCTTGAAGAAATAAGGTATGGAGTATGAGTAGCTGCAAAATAACATAATTAAGTCCACCATCAAAATAACACAATTCTTTCCCCTTTCCATTACAGAAAGATCTAAAATTCCGATCTGCATAATCTGGTTCTTCATCCTCCAACCCAAGAAACCCATAAACACCACTCCATACCCAATCCCTACCACTTTTCCTTCACCATCCATACCCAATTCTATGCATATTTAATATCGCAAAACCTAATATGAATTCCCAAAAACAAATCTGATTTCCCTAAACCCAAAACTTCTGCAACAAATTTCAGATTGCATTTGCAGAATCCTCAGCCTTTAATATAATTCCACCTATTTTAAATTAATATAATTAGATATAAAACCTGGTCCTACAACTTGTTCTCAACCCAAAATTTCATCTTCAACACATGTACGACAATCAACTAATTATTGAGTATAGTTACTCAACCAAGTACTTAAATTTGAAAACAAATTATAGAAAAGAAAAGTACAAGACAGGATTAAGAAAGTTAATGTTTGATTTATGATAAAAAGAAGTGGCAAAGTGCAGAAAGAAGACCAAAATACTCTGTATTTCAAACAATTGGATGATTTCACTATATAGCTTCCCAGAAAATTCATGCTTATTACTACTCTTGATATAAATAATAGTCGCAGTAATTAAGAGAAAAAAAAAAAAAAGGAAAGAATTGATCCATCAAAAAAATATATATCTATGTCTATGTAATAAAAAGAATTGAAAATCTTGAAAAGAAAAAAAAAAAAAAAAAATCAATGGATAAACCTACATGGTCAAATGGTTTGTGACAGTTCATCTACACTATTATCCCAACACCTGTACGGGCTTGTAAACTAACATAGGTACAAAAATGCAAACAACACCGGTTGCTCGTAGAGGCTTTTTATCGAACACCTAGCAATATAACCAGGAAGTAGACCTTGGTTAGGTGCTGTAATAAAGGGAAGCATAATTTTCAGCACCAAAAAATATTTAGTATAATGGAATCTACAAATTAGAAACATAATAATACATCAAAGTAAAATTTAAGGAAAAAAAAACATCTTTAACAATGACCCACCTATAATGGCTGATTCTTCTCTACCTTGCAGACTATTCATATCGAGGTAACACTTCTTGATATCAAGTGGGTCTTCAGATTGACTCAAGAAAGAAAACTCTTTTATATAGTTAGCCTTCAACAGCCTTAATATCAAGTGGGTCTTCAGATTGACCCAAGAAAGAAAATTCTTTATATAGTTAGCCTTCAATAGCCTTATGTTTGAGAGAAAGAGGAGAGATTGTATGGCAATTTGCACTGAGAAAAAGTTGGGACAAAGAGTGGCAAATGGAGATGGGATGGCTTTCGGCTTCGATCGGGACAATGAGAGTGAAGGGAAAAAAAAGTATCGAGCAAGCGGGGAAACAACTACCGAAATAAAAGTTAAAAGCATTAAAATTTCTTTTTTTTTTTTTTTAAATTAAGTGATGTGAAAAATCGTAGGAGCTATAAAGCTTATGTGACACGCTCTAAGTCTGTCGAGGTCAACAAAAAATCAGAAACTTGTGTCATATAATATTTATAAATTAGTATCAGTATTAGTATTAAATAAGATTAGATTTCTATTAAAGAGTATTTGAAAAATGTAATATTAATTTTTATACTTGCTAAGTTTCAGTGTTCACTTGAAACTTTAAAGTGAGAATTTTTCTCCATATGGTAACCAAACATTTCTTTCTATTATATGGGTAAAAAATTTAATATGATAGCTTTGCTTTAATATAAATGAAAGATCTTTTGCATTCTCATATCTAGGATTTAATATTGGAGAAAATATTAATATTTTTTGATACGCTTTTGTCTTTTCTTTCCTATGTGGTTTGTCTTTTCATTTTTAATCTTTAACTCATTATTTTGATAAGAAAAACTTTGTCATTGACTCATTATGTAGTTTGAGTAGGTTGACCTTTGTGATACGTTGTTACTAAATTAATTTTTAGTATTTCAAAATGTATATGTTTCTTTACTTTACTTTAGTTTACTTTTTTTTTTATAATATATTTACAACATTTTTCAAAACCGTCTTTATACATAAAACATAATAAAATTATCCAAGCATCTACGGGCAACTTTCTATTAATACAAGTTACATTGCTTCATTACAATTCTAGCTTCATTACAGTCAATTTCTTCTTGTTTTTCGTTTAAATCAGTTTCTCAAGTACCAAAAATGAAGCAAATGATAATGACCATGAAGCAAACTAAATGTTCTTCAACAATTCAAAGCAAAGCTAGTCGGAATAATTTATTTATGAACTAAATATAATTTTCAATAATATTGCGCAGAGGGATTGGTTTGACAATTAATGAATATTACATAGGGATTGGTTTGACAATTAATGAATATTACATTAATTCATTTATGAACTAAATATAATCTTCCATGTCATATAACATTTCACTACACTAAGCTTATTCAATAGGGATTGGTTTGACAAATAATGAGCTTAAACGATCTTTCATCACTCCAGTTGATGTTCCAATACCATCTCCATGTTGGAAGATGCACTGAGCAGTCCTTGCCATGTTTAGTGACATTTTTACTATGGACTTTGGCAGTGAGTTTTTGGCGATCTCTTTGTTCAGTTTTTTCCATGAATAGCTGATTTTTTCCTTTATGCGATGTTTTGCTTCTACTTCAGTTACACCTTCATGTACCATGTAGCACCGGATGGATTTTGCCACATCACCTCTCTCGCTCTCAGCCTTTGAATAGAGAAACAGAGAATTAACATTACGAATTGATTTCATTTTGGTTAATATGGTTACTTTTTCAGAACTGAATAGGATCAATATAGGCAAAACTAACTAATACTTGGACGGCTTGAAATGCAAATATTTTGTATTAAGCATACCTCCTCAGTTCCCAAATCATCACTAAGTCGAGTTATAAGGGATGACCAATATATTAGATCTGAGCTTCTCTTGATGCAATCAAGCGAATCATTTGTTAAGGTGCACCCTTGCAAAATATAAGCATGGACCATGGCTGCATGACCACCCACAGAAATACATGCATTTTCTAGGTACTCATCCACAGTAGGAATGTATCCACTGTAAAACCACCGTGCTTCTACTAAATATGCTCTACAAAGATTTGCCCACTACATTGAAAAAATAATGCATGCCAATTAGTCAATAATTATGAAAAATGTGTCTTCTTTTTAAATTTGAAGAATTTTTCAATTAATTTTTCACAGAATTAAAGAATCAGCTTACCTCTGCCTTAATGTATGGCAAAGTATTAAAGCCATGGTCTTTGATGACACCACAGACCATTTCATTAGCGAAGTTAAGCAAGGCGACATAGCAAACCTTCATGTACTCAGGAAGGTCCTCCATGGCCTTCATTTCCCATCTGTTCAAAATATCAGGCAGGAAAGAAATTAAAAATGGTACAATGTTTATCATGCTAGCTATGGTTAGAACAAGATAAAAACAAACTAGTAAACTCAATAATCATGTTTTTATTATACCGATCCACAGCATCAGTGAAGCGCTCAAGCTCATCTAGTGATCCATACACATCATACATATCATCAATTACTGTTAATATGCATACAAATTTGGTGAGGCCTATCCTGCACTTGGAGAATTGGGGCTCAGAAACGATCCCCATAGCCCACAAATAATTCTCCATCAACCGGTCCCTTGAGAAAGTTAGCTTTTCTGCCAAACCCAAGTCTGTCCACCACCTAATGCATCCAATTTCAAATATATTAATTTAAAATTGCAATTTTTCCTTTGAAACTTATGGATGGAAGTAATTGGTACCTTTGTAATTCCTTAAGTTCTCGCTGATGTACAGATTGTACTAAATTATAATCCAACTTAACCAGCTCAAGCAAAGTCAAGTTCTTTTTACTATCCTTTTCATAGATACCGATGAATTTCTGAACTTCAACTCTTGGCACCCTCCAATATAAGGGGACTTCAAGTGACTGTTTCACTTGCTTTGCTGAATTACTGTCCAATTTTTCCATTAATGATTTCAGGTTTTTCATACTAAAATTCTTGGCTTCTTCTGCAATATTTTCTCCATCCATTCCAAGGTGTGAGGCTTCATACAAACTCTCAAGTCCCTCTATGTCCAAGCTTAAGCTGTCCATGAATTTCCCATCTCTACTTCGAAATTTGTCAAACACATCTGTTTACCATAATCACCTAGGAGTGAGTTATTTACAGTTCCTTGAGACAATATACATAAAATTAGATTCATATCAAGTGTAAATTTAGTTTAATATTATAGTACCTTTTTTCTTTTTTCAATCTTATCATTGGACAACATTTTTTTTTCTCTTAAACATCATACAAGTTAAATAATTATCTTATATATAAATTTTTAAAAATTTTATTTTGTAATAATACGTCTTAAATGTATGAATTTATACATTGAATAGGAGTGCTAAATAGATGAATTAAAATCTTCTATCGCCCTTTCAACTTTATACTGCACTATAGTTGCTATCTATCACATATTTTTTTTTTTTTTCTTGAGAATCACATATCTTTTTCATTTATTCTTATAAATTAACAAAAGTTTAAAAATAAAAAATAAAATAGACACGTGATTTGATTGATATGAAATATAGTACGAATATCTACGGAGAGTTCTTATCATCTAAGAGCACTTGCACCAAAATAGAAAAAATGCATAATTTTACACATTTTTGCTCAAAATCTAACCACATCAGTTTATCTATATTAACAAATCTGCACGGTTACTCTAGCTTTCTAAATGATTATTTTATTTTATTTTCTCTCTCATTTGATGCTCTCTCTTCCTCTACCCTCTTCCTCCTTTACCTTCTCTTCAATCTAGAACAGCAAATCTATATACAAATTCATATAAATAATCAAACCCAAATTGAAAAAAGAAGAAGGAGAAGAAGGAGAAAAAGAAAGAAGGGGAAAAATGCCCAAACACCCCTTGAACTTTGAGGTAGTGGCCAAAACACCCCCTCAACTTTTACTTTAGCCAATTTGCTCTTTAAACTTCATATAACTGCCAAATAGAGCCATCTGTTAGTTTACTGTTAAACCCACGTTAGTCAATCACGTGGCAAGCACGTGTAAAGAGAACTTACCCAATTTATTGAGCAAAGGAGAGAAAAACCAGGTCCACTGGTTCAGGCGTTCACCGGAAGGGAGAGAGGATCTCTCAACTGAGTGGTGGCATCACCGGAGTTCAATCTCCCACCGCCGTTATTGGTAGGAATGGGGACCAAAGCAACGACGTTGTTCCGCAAAGGAGGGGGCGATTGCTAAGTTACGCCAGGGGTAGAGGCGAAAGCTTGGAGGCTTAGGCGCATGAAGAGGCGGCAGACTTGGGCAGCGTCCTTGAACTACGTCCCTGAAGTCATTCTTGTTGATATTGTAGACTGGTGGTTGATGCTGTTTTTGCTATTGTGTTTGTTGTTGTTGAATCTCTGGTTGTGATTGTCGGGGATTGGGATTAAGTTTTTGATTTGGGGATTGAGTTTGATTGTGATCAAAAGGGGTTTTTTTTATGATGGGTTTGGAGATCTTGTGAGAAAGCTTGATGAGGTGTTTGCTGATCAAGAAAATAAAAGAAATAAGAAATTAAGGTTGTTTGTTTGCCGAGAAAATGAAAGAAAATGGGAGAGAAAAAAAATCCTAGATTATTGGTGGGTTCAACCAGCAATGATTGTCAAACGAATTGAGCAATGGGCGACTCCAAAGCTTAGATCAGCGGCAAGAAATCGATCTCCAATGCTGCCTCCGCTCCGTTGAGATCCTCTCTCCTTCGGTGAATGCCTGAACCTGGTTTCTTGGGCAAGTTCTCTTTACACGTGCTTGTCACGTGATTGACTAACGTGAGTTTAACAGTAAACTAACAGATGGCTCTATTTGGCAATTATGTGAAGTTTAAGGAGCAAATTGGCTAAAGTAAAAGTTGAGGGGGTGTCTTGGCCACTGCCTCAAAGATCAAGGGGTGTTTGGGCATTTTTCTCAAGAAAGAAAGAAGAAGAAGATGCCGAAGAAGAAGCAACAACTGCAAATCCGCCCAAAATCTTTGCTTTCTTTGCCCAAAATCACTACCCTAATCAAACCCAAAATCATCATCTATAATAAAACCCAAATTGCAAAAGAAGAAAGAAGAAAGAGAGGCACGTTCAGGGAAAATAGCGGCACATTTGGTACATGTATTTAAACAAACGTTTTTAGTTTTTTTTTTAAATACGTGTGGGTGAAAAAGTGTGTAGAAATATATGTACTGTTGTTTAAAAATTGAAAATATATGTTTAAACTCGCGTACCAAATGGGGCCTAGAGATCAAGAAAAGAAGAAAGGGAGTTTGTGTTCAGAGAAAAAAGGGAGAAAGAGCATTATGTGGGGGTAGGTGGGAAATGATAAAAAAAAGTAAGGAAAAATATTATTTAAATAACAGAGTTTGTATAATAAATAAATTGACGGGGATGTTTTTGTAAAGTATTTATGTAAAATAGAAAAAAATATGTTCTTATGCTAAAATATACGAAAAACTTTATACATATTGATTCGAATGCTCTAACAGTGTAGTGTAATTTCTGTTAAAACTATGTGTAGTGTAAGTTGGACCTAACATACACATACATGGTTACAATATATATGTTATCACCTGAGCTAATCGAGAAACCATGTTCTCTTAGAATTCGAAATTGCAATGCAGTTGTGTAAAGATCGCTAGTAACATCTGGATGTTGAAATTTCAAAACCTCTTCTATCTCTTGCTCAAAGTGGTAAGCCACTCCTAACCGCTGCATTGAATCTATAAGCTTTAGTAAGAAACTTTGGTCTTTTGTGGATGTCAGCAAAGTTTTAATGTCTTGCTTCAACCCCTTAAGTCGAGTGCCATGGAACTCATACTGCAACACAACCAAATATTCATATAGTAAAGATAACTAATTAGTGCATATATGTCTTAATAAATGGGGAAAAGAAGTGTTATATAATAAGTGGGACTTACTGAGTAGGGAGTGGTAAAGGACTCAATGAGTTTCTGGTCCCAAATACTTGGGTGATAATTAGCTGATCGCCGTGGATTCATTTGTGTGTCACTGAACTTTGAGACGATGATGAGCATGGGTAATACTGATAGCCGTTGCTTGCGGCATCTAATTGTTGTATGCTTCCTTGTTAGTGCAGCACTTCTTTTGTAATTTAATGTAGTGAGATATGAAGGAGAGGAGGAAGAGATTCTTATTAGTTCCATCAGGAAGGTGTTGTTTCTTGAACAAGTTGAGATAGAAATGGTTGGTGATTTTCGAAATCAAATAAAAAAAGGATTTAGGTTGGATTGAGTTTGAACTTCGAAGCTTAATTATATATATACATAGGAGGATGATGGGTGAAACAAAACTCGAGGGAGAGAGAAAATCTTATTAAACAATTGTTAATGGCTTAACAAGTTGACGGCATCCCATGTGACTAAGTCAAATTAAAATTTTAAAACGTGACTAATTCAAAAAACAAGTCTAATTTGTCGATCAAAAGCACGGCCTCATCATTTTTATTTTTATTTTTTTTGGCTGAATTAAAGACTTATTGAACCATATCATAAACAATAGCATGGGATGCCTCAGTCAAGAAAATATTAACAAAACTTGGTGGGCCAAATCCTAGATCAAAAGAACCAAACAAAGACTGGTTAAGGAACTAATTTTAAGTCAGCGTATAATGATATATATTTTGAGAGATGTAACTATTCAAAATATTCAAGTAAAAAAATGTTTGACTGCGTAATTAAGGTAAGAGCCTAAGAATTTATTTCTTGTCAAATCTAATTTTTATTAAAAATTAGAGTATTTTTTATGTGAATATTTTGACCAGTAGTGAAACTATTTAATTATTCAAGAGTTTTAATGATGCAAACGAAAAAAATTTTGTATTTATTTTCGGTAAACTGGACACTATACCTGTAGATTTTTTATGTTCAGTAACTTAGGGTCTGTTTGAACCATATCATAAACAATAGCATGGGATGCCTCAGTCAAGAAAACATTAACAAAACTTGGTGGGCCAAATCCCAGATCAAAAGAACCAAACAAAGACTGGTTAAGGAACTAATTTTAAGTCAGTGTATAATGATATATATTTTGAGAGATGAGACTATCCAAAATATTCAAGTAGAGAATGTTTGATTGCGTAATTAAGGTAAGAGCCTAAGAATTTATTTCTTGTCAAATCTAAGTTTTATTTAAAATTAGAGTATTTTTTATGTGAATATTTTGACTAGTAGTGAAACTATTTAATTATTCAAGAGTTTTAATGATGCAAACGAAGAAAAATTTGGATTTATTTTCGGTAAACTGGACACTATACCTGCAGATTTTCTATGTTCAATAACTTAGGGTATGTTTGGATACCGCTTATTACTAAAAACTAAAAACTTATTACTGAAAATACTGTAGCAAAATAATTTTTAAATTATAAATAGTGCCCGTGGAACCCAGATTTATTGCTTCTTACTACGTTTTCTGTACTTATGAGTTGTGAGTCCTTTGAATAGTGCGCAAGACCCAAGAAAAAACGCAAAATACCTGCCACGTTTGCTATGCAAACGTTTGGATACAACGTTTTACATGTTTTGCATTTGGCGTTTGAACAATGGGACCCATGGCACTGTGCATGTTTCGGCCATTCATGTAGTTTGTTCATCCTTGCTAGGACTCATGTGTACTTTTTGTGGTATTTATACCACGTTTCAATCACGGTGGACTGTGCACGTCTCAACATTTATTTACGTAACAGTTCGTCTATTCTCGCTGGGACCTACATGAACATATGGCCTAATTTTAAAATTATTTGTTACAGTATTTTCAGTTTTCAATTATAATCTTTTTCTTTTCATTTGTGCGTTAAGCGCAGACAGAAGTGCAGAATTTCTTTAAGTAACAGTGCCGAAATAGAGTAGTCGATGAAAACAAAAAGCCTGTTGCGCCTAGGCTTATAATTCTGACATGCCATCAAAAAAAAAAAAAAAAAAAAAGAAGAAGAAGAAATAATTGTTGTTTTTTTTTTTTTCTGTAAGGCCATGTGCCTAACTTGTACTTGGTGTGCGTTTGGGAAGCGCGTTTTGTGCTTCCCAGATGCACGTTTGCGTTTTTAACCCCTTTTTTATACCTGTAGAATTTTCTGTGTTCAATAACTTAGGGTATGTTTGGATACCGCTTATTACTGAAAATACTGTAGCAAAATAATTTTTCAATTATTAATAGTGCCCGTGGAACCCAGATTTATTGCTTCTTACTAAGTTTTCTGTACTTATGAGTTGTGAGTCCTTTGAACAGTGCGCAAGACCCAAGAAAAAATGCAAAATACCTACCACATTTGCTACGCAAACGTTTGGATCCAACGTTTTACACGTTTTGCGTTTGGCGTTTGAACAATGGGACCCACGGCACTATGCATGTTTCGGCCATTCATGTAGTTTGTTCATCCTTGCTGGGACTCACGTGTACTTTTTGTGGTATTTATACCATGTTTCAATCACGGTGGACTGTTCACGTCTCAACATTTATTTACGTAACAGTTCATCTATTCTCGCTAGGACCTACATGAACATATAGCCTAATTTTAAAATTATTTGTTACAGTATTTTCAGTTTTCAGTTATAATCTTTTTCTATTCATTTGTGCGTTAAGCGCAGAATTTCTTTAAGTAACAGTGCCGAAATAGAGTAGTCGATGAAAACAAAAAGCCTGTTGCGCCTAGGCTTATAGTTCTGACATGCCATCCAAAAAAAAAAAAAAAAAAAAAGAAGAAATAATGGTTGTTTTTTTCTGTAAGGCCATGTGCCTAACTTGTACTTGGTGTGCGTTTGGGAAGCGCGTTTTGCACTTCCCAGACGCACGTTTGCGTTTTCAACCCCCTTTTTTTTTTTCCCAACCGTGAATGTTGACTTGGTGGGGTGAACAGTGTGCACATAGTACACACAGTGCACACACAGTATCTTTTTCAACTACTTTTTCAGTTACGGGACCCACAAACTTCACTTTTCAACAACTTTTTCATTAAAAATGGGTCCCACGATACTATTCACACATTTAAAAATTATTTTGCTACAGTGTTTTTCAGTTTTCAGTTTTCAATTTTCAGTTGTATCCAAACGAACCCCAAGTTATCACCTCAAAAGATGGTAATGGTGGCAGGTGGCATAAGATTTTGAGATGATAATGGTGGCAGGTGGTAAAAAAAAAAAAAAAAAAAAAAAAAAAAAAAAGAAAGGGAAAGGTATTAGCGTAATAGTGTTCAAGGGTCTGTTTTTCTTCTTGTATGATATAGTACGTGTTTTAGCCTTATCTCTAGGGCATTATTGGTGGCGGAAAATAAAGAAGATATATTAAGAATATGAGGATTTTTTGGGTATGAAATATTAGTGGAATATTATCAAATATTTTTAGCAGTTTTCTCTTCTAGCCAAGTACTATTAGAAGTTTTTTTGAATTATTTGATTATTGATTGAATGGTGCTTGAAAATTGTTTAGGTGATATCTAAGGATTTTAGAGAAAGTATTAGGGAGAAGTTCTTTTGTGGTGAGCTAGCTGAGATAAGTAACCTTATCCTAATTTGTTTTATTTTGCTTATACTACCATTTTTTAACTACTGAAAATTGTTTACAATTGTTACAATTTTATTTTAATTATTTTAACTACATTGATTTAAAGTAAAGAGTAAAGAATTATCACAAATATATTTGATAACTAAATAAATGATTTTATATATGTATTTGAGTGAAATATATTTTTTGTTTGAACTATAATTTGATATATATGGTTTTAGACAATCTGACTATGTTTTGACTCTAATATCCAACCAATGGGGTTTATTCATTGGTACTCTAATACCCAGCCAATGAGAGTTATTCATTGGTACTGAAACTAGTTCTATCTGGGGCATCACAAGCCTATCGTGTTTCTGGACACAGCTAATAAGGGATATACATTAGCACGGAACTAGTTTCATTTGAATCTGATGCCTAGTCACGGGGATATAGCGTGACCATAGTCATAGAGGTTGTTAAGAATATGAATTATGTTTGAATATTTGAACTGTTTTAAGTCCTTGAAACTATTTATGTGTTTTTGGAACCTATTGTAAATTATAGCTTTGATATATGGCAAACTGATTATTTTCTAATCCATCTATGATATATTTGTAAGATTTAAAATATTTGATCTCTATACAATTTATTATTTTACATATTTGCTTGATAAAACTTATTAGGACTTTGGTTACTTATTGAGTTGTCAACTTACCCCTCTCTTTCTCCTTTCAGATTTTGACCAGTAAGAGTAGCATATTTTTGGGCTTCCACTGGGATGTGTGTATGAGTGAAGTTTAGGAATCATTGGAATAAGATTTTTTCTTTTAGGTTTAATATTGTCTTTTGTTCAGACTTTAGTCTCAAAGATTTAGTTTATTTTTTTATGATGTTGGAAGATTATTATTTTGAAGATTCTTTGAGAATTGCACTTTTGAAGATATTTTTGGATTTATTGATGAAATTTTCTTTGAGGATAATTCTTTAGTTGTTAAGAAGACCTTTCACACTTGTAGGGTATAAACTTTATAAGTGTGTGGCTGTTGTCATGCGCCTAGCTCTTACTTGGGTTTGGGGAGTGACAAGGTTCGATTAGGCCATCTAAATTTGGAGGAACATTAGGAGAGGAGGATCGGAAAACTTAAAGAGAATTTGGTGGAAAAATACTCCCCAATATCTTTCCTGTCCATCAGTCGAAGCCCATTTTCTTCTCTTATCTCCGTAATAAGATTTCTTCTTCTTCTCACCAGAGTAGACAGATGAAAAAAATCTTGTATTTCGATCTCCTTCTTTGATCCGTAACTCTTTGGATTTTTGTCTCCATTTAAGATCCTCTCTTTCCAACCATTCATCCAGCTCTAAATATAAATCTGCTTCCAAATCCAAATTCTCTTTAGTAGGAGCTTTGTCTTGTACTTTTTTTTATTCTTGCTTCTATTTCTTTAATTTTGGTCTTAGCATAGCCCAATTGATTTCTATTCCAAACCATTAAGTCTTCTTTGGCTTGCTGAATTTTCCTAGCCAACTTGAAACATTGAGGAGGGCCATAAATCAAAAGAAGGAGCCAAATTACTGTATAAACAGTTAAAATCCCACATTACCAACTAGGGGCCTGCAAAGGCATTAACCAAGTTCTCCAAGCACTTCCAAAACCTTGCCCTGCCATTTGCATGAGGAGGGCCATAAATCAAAAGAAGGAGCCAAGGTGATGATGGTGGATCAGAGTAGACCAGAGATGCAATAACATTTTTGTCAAAGTAAACAATCTCTAAATCCACACCAAAGGAGGGCTTGTCCTCCAGATTTACCAACAAGCTTCACACAAAACTTCTCTACAAAACTAGTACTTGAGTGAATTCTTTCGATCTTCCGTAACTTGGATTTAGTTTTAGCTATAAAAAACCACATCAGGACTTTCTTCCCTAATAAGAGCCTTGAGGGCTCTAATTGTCAGGGTTTTACCAGCACCTTGATAGTTCCAAGCAAGGGTCCTTATGGCGAGTGGTGGGGCTTGATAAGGCCCGCCTCCTTGGCCATTTGGATATTTAAGGAAAGGGAAGACTCACTTGGGCTATCTAGCCGATCTTCATTAGATACCCTAGAGTTCAAAGGATTGCTAGCCACATTCTTAATTCTGGCAAGAGCCTTTAGAGAGGTTTTGGCTTTTGGATGAAAGCATGGCCTCATCACACACACACACACACACACACACACACACATATATATATATAAAAGCTGAAGCATAAAGAAAAATCCAACTGAATCCAAATTAGATTTCAAGTTTAATTTATCAAATTTTAATGCCAAAGGTGAGGACCACAATAATAACACTTACCTCTATATATATATATATATATATTAAAGCTAAAGCATAAAGAAAAATGCAACTGAATCCAAATTAGATTTCAAGTTTAATTTAATGCCAAAGGTGAGGACCACAATAATAACACTTATCTATATAGATAAAATATTTTGTTAAAGGATGCCCTAAAATTATTCATTAAGAAAATATTTTAAAAAAAATTTATGTGAAAAAAAAACTAATTCTTTTGACAAATTTTTTTTAATTTTATCCAAAAAAAAAAAAAAGAACTTTTCTAAAATTATTCTTTAATAAATGTGTTAAGAGCATCAGTTAAGAAGACCTATAAATAAATATCAACTTATTATCTATATAGAAAAAGCGCAAATGCGCTAACTACAATAACTTGGTTTATTCAATTCGTGGCACTATTTTGCTACCTTTTACTTCTTTTTTCTTTTTTTTCTTTTTTTTCCTTCAGGTAATATCGTCCAACAGTCCACTCCTTTTTTTTTTCATTTTCTTTTTTAATTTTAATATAGAGCTGTTAATTAACACAATAAATTGTCACAATATTTGCACAATTGTAAAGGTGTTAATTCCTTATAGGTCAAAATAAAATATCATATAAGAACCAACCATAACTAAAAATAAAGGTATTATGAAAAAAGTAGTACATCTACAAAAATTTTCACAACACTTTCATAACAAAAGTGTGAATGCGTAAAACTATAGTAGTAGCTACATTTTTTTTTTTTTTTTTTTGGGTTTGTTCAATTTGCATTGTTCACTGGCCTTTTTTTTTTTTTTTTTTTTTTTTTTTTTTCTGATAATATTGACCAATCAAATCTTTATATATATTTACTCACAAAAAAAAAAAAAAAAAAAACTCTTTATATATATATATATATATAGCTATTAGTTAACACAATAAATTGTCACAATATTTTCACAATTGTTAATGTGGGGACGCAGGCCCAAATATATATTGGACCTTGGGCCTTGTCCGAGAAGGCACAACGGTCCAAGAATAGATCAATAGCAAGGAAGACATAGTACTTCGAACTTCACAAGCAAACAATGACTGTAAGGCTAGGAGAGGTTGTTCAAGGAGGAATATCTCTCGGCTAAATGCAACGAAGATCAAGATGTGCCTTCTGTCATCGAGGGTTATGTTCCAAGAGGTTCTATTGATAAAGACATGCACTATGAACGTACGGGAAGAATGGGAGCTAGGAAATATCTAAGGAAAAGCTGCTGCCATCGCATTGAATGCTCTGTAGCTAACTTTCTGGCCGCATTTATGTGGAGAAGACTCCTGAACAGTGTTGCCTTGGCTACCCCAACTCATAGAGGGCCAAAGAGGGTATCCGATGGGACAAGCATTCAAGTAGTGGCCTGAATGATCAACAAATGGAGGGTCAAGATCATTCAAAGAGAGATATATAATGTAAGAAACCCTTGAGGAAAGGGGGATCAAAAAAGAAAATGAGAAACACTATAACAATCAAGAATTGAACTTGTAATTTAATTTGAGAATCAATATATAAGAACTGATCTCCTTGGACTGTGTCGAGAACAGCTTTCTTAAGATTAAACTAGTCTATCTTCTTTTGCTTGCCATCTGAATCTACTTTATTTGTTGTGTTAAGGACATATTTTGTGTAATTGGCCAATCCTTTGACAAAATGCACTTTACTTGTGTTAAGTTTTTAGACCCCTTAAACAACAATTGGATTAACCCAGTTCATTAGCCAGGTTATTACTTAGTCTAAATTTCAGATCTAGGTTAACACAAAACAATCATATCATGCAAAGCAGCGGAAAAATAAATAACACAATGATATGATGACCTAGGAAACCACACAGTAAAAACCTGGGGAGGATTTGACCTAGCTATCCTCAAGGTAAACTTGAATCCACTATGTGAAAGAATCGAAGTTCATACAATAAGACTTACAAGCCCCCACGCTCGACTTCTTATTGCTACCCACCAGTAGAACTTACTAACACGACCACGTGCAAGCTCTGTATCCACGGACTCCTTCTTTCTTGGATTCTCCAGCAAATACAAGCACCCACGCTTGTTTTTCTTTAGGCTTCAATGGCAGCAACTGAGTTGATCATCAAGGTGTAGATAACATCTTCTCCTTGAAAACCCTAAACTTTGTGTAAAGGAAAACTCATCTAGATCTCACAAGAGATTTACACAAAACAGCAATATGAGCAACAAGAGCAACTCTCAAGCAACCAAGACTTTAAAGAGGTTTGGGTACAAAACCCTAAAACCAAAAGAGGCACAAGAGGCACTCTAATCTCTCTCTCTTCAGTCTTAAAAACGTGGCTTAGGGTTTCCTTTATATAGTGGGAGAAGTAGATCTGAAACTCTAATCCTTAATGGGCTTGAGCTGAGTTGGAAATTCTGCAGAAAAACATTCTACCCGAGATTCGATCGATCGAGTCTAATTTTCAATCAATCGAACCAGGCCGAAAGTCACTAATACTTTTGCAGTCACTCAATTCCAACTTTACATACAATGCACATACTTTGAGCAAGTCTAAACAAGACTAAACAACCTGTTTTGATCATGGTTTGCCAACATTACACATTAGAGTTCTAAATACATAAAATCCTAAGTCTTTAGAACCTAACAAACTCCTCCTTTGGTAGTCCGTGACAAAATACAAACTAAAAACTCAAAGTTTACAAATAAAAGCCCTTTACAAAAATAATGCTCATAACAACAAATTCAATCCTAACTACTATCCATCAGTTGCAAGTGTAGACAGTAGCTCAACTGAATCAACCTGTATATTCATGAAACACTCAACAAACGCATAAACGCATGTGTGACAAAAAAACAGTACATCAACAATATGTAAACTAACTCTTCCCCTAAGTTAGATACATCAAAAACAATGTTAACTCCCCTTAAACAGAACATTCTTGTATTTTTCACACATATTCCCACATTGCATCTAGATCTCCCCCTTTTTGTCACGTATTGACAAAGATAACTCAAACAAAGAGTAACAACTCGACAGAGAGTAAGAGGAAATAGAGAATTAAGGGAACACAAAACAAGATAACTCTATAGAAAATAGAGACAACTCCCCCTAAGAAGAGCAACAACTCCCCCTATGAACAACAAAGGGTAAAAACAAGTTTCTCTCCCTATAAAAATAGGAAAAACAAAACAAGTTTTGGTAAAAACAATTTTGGGGAAAAATTAGGAGGTGAGGAAAATAAAGACACACAAACCAAACTTAAAAACTAAGCTGATAAGGTGAGGATTCACATGAAAAAAAATATTCTCTTTTTCAATAAATGCAAACTTGACATTATGTGACCCATAAACAGTTGTATGAGTAGAGAAAATATTTGCACATTAATTATCCATCATATCTCTTAGGAAAAATATTTTTCACATAGAAAAATAGCATATACTAAAATGTACAAAGGACTCACAAATTAATCAATTAATTTTTAGATCAAGTTAAGTACCTACTTTAGCAAAGTGAATGCATGTTATGTGTGAAAACAATGAGAGATATGACTGCAAAGCTACAAGAATGCATGTGAATGATGCATGCTCTAATGTAGTGAAACTAAGTTCAATATAAGTTCAAATTTACAAAATTGGCTTGAGTATAGAGTTTCTAACAAAAACCCCAAATTTTGAAAAACCACTTGTTTGTTTTTTATAAAAAAAATTGGCCAATTGATCATCACACAAGTTAGAGGACAAATAATAATGATTAATTACATCAAATCGACAAGCTAATTTCATCAATTAAACCCAGTTTGACAAAATCCCCAATTCGGGTACATTCAAGTTCTAGAATGTCCAATTTCTCAAACTTTAAACACATTTTGCATTAAAATTAAGGAACTTTTAATCTTGGATGGCCACAACAAGATCACACACAATAAAATGTACCAAGTTTAGCGAAGAGTAACTTGTGTAGTGTGTGCAATTAGCAAAAATTTAAGATACATGTGAGGTGATATGTGAATAGTAAGCAATCACAATTTCTACAAAATTCATCACATAAATTTGAAAGAGACTATCACCTAAAGAGTTACATCATATAACTCTTACATCTCCTAGAAAACAAGCTTGCAATTATGTAAGTTTCTTGATTTGCCTCATATTGTACACACAAATTTTAATTTAGCAGAAACTTATTAAAATAGCCGGGATAATGTACACACCAATTTTAGTTGTTTGATTTAACTTTAAGCCCAATAATGTACATACCAATTTTAAGCATTTAAACCGAGGCTACACCTTATGTTCTTTTTGTGCATGTGCTAAACTTTCTCGGGCACAAAATCTCACGATATGCACTAAAATGTTCATGATTGGCTAGTGAACAGTGGTGAGATGGTTATTTATGCCTTTCTCAAAAGGATTAAGTCTGATAATCAAAGGCATGTGATTTCAAGATCAAGACAAAGTGATCAAAAACTATAAACATCTTCCCACATAACATGCACTACAAAGCTCAAACTAGTAAAGTGCAATAAAATAAGCTCATCCAAGCTAAACAAGGTACATAAACATGTTATGTAAAGATAATATGGCCAATCCTTGATTTCAGATCCAAGAAAAATAATGCAAAACACAAAAATCGTTTTGGTTTTAAAAAATTTTATGACCAAAAACAAAAAGCACATATTATGCTAAATAAACAATGCAAAAGTAATGCATGATAGTGCTAAACTAAACTATAGAGGGTACACAAACAAGAAATATCAATTTCTTAATTAACCCATGAGTGCATGTACAAACTAGTACATACTCATATAAAATCATAAAAAGTTTAGCACAAACTATTCAAGTTTCTCCACAAAATCAAGCATGTTCTAAATTAAGAGAGAGATATCATAATTCATGTAATCCTCAAGAAAAAAAATCTAGACACAAAATAAATTATTTTTGTCTTTTTGAAAATTTTCAATGTTTTTGGATTTTTTTTTTAATAATCAAAACAACCAAAAAAAAAATAATAATAAAACAACCAAAAACAGAAACAAAACATGTCCATAAATAATTGAAAGAATTAAATCAGGGACAAGTTAGCAACACTCACCTTAAAGGATCTTTTCTCACCCATATAGCACGATTCTTCAGCTTTGTAGGTGAAAATCCATGAGAAGCAGAGTGTATTTGAGGGATTACACCAATCTTCTGAGAAAGACTGAAATCCTGCAAATTCCTTTCACAAGCCAAGAAGCTCAAATTTTTCAAAAAAATATGAAACAATTTATATGGACTTATGGCAGGAAAAATATCATCACACATCCTAGATTGATATACAGAATGCTTAAGTTTCAACTTATGACAATTAGGGCAAATATGACCAGAGACACCACAAAAGTGACAAATAGGAACAAATTTAGGAACATCAGTATTCTTAACAGCAAATCTAGTCTCAGATTTTGGATTTTACCTCAACAAAGAGCAATTTGGTCTAATATAACCAACAACACCACAAAGGTGACAAGTAGGTACAAAAACAGATTTATTATGCTCTCTAACAGTGGGTTTAGACATAGGTTTAGAAACTTCAGCATCTACATTAGAATTTTTACCTTTGTCTAACCTAGCAAAATCAGCATTTTCTTTATTATTCCTCTTGAAATGAGGGATATAAACTTTCTCAGTTTTAGGCTTAAGAGAAACAGAAACACTTCTGTTATCAACAGCAAGCTTGGTACTAGTCAAATTTTCAATTTTAACTTTAGATTCAACTAATTCTTGTTCCAAGTTTTTCATCTTCTCATCTTTAGAGGAAATTTGATTTCTCAAAAATTCATTCTTTTTATTAGATTCATCTAATCTAACAATCAATTTCTCTTTTTCAAGATTAGACAATTTTAACTCTTCCTTGAATTTCTTAGCAATTTTCATAAATTTCAATAATTCCTTGCAGAGAGTTTCACAGGCATCAATAAAATCAACAGAAACATAAGCAGAAACATGATCAGAAAGATACTTCAAATTATCCATGACAATAGGGGTCAAGAATTAGCTCTTAGATCAAAAGATCTAAAACAAAAGAGCTACCCGCTCTTATACCACTTGTTAAGTTTTTAGACCCCTTAAACAACGATTGGATTAACCTAGTTCATTAGCCAAGTTATCACTTAGTCCAAATTTCAGATCTAGGTTAACACAAAACAATCATATCATGCAAAGCAGCGGAAAAATAAATAACACAATGATATGATGACCCAGGAAACCACACGGTAAAAACCTAGGGAGGATTTGACCTAGCTATCCTCAAGGTAAACTTGAATCCACTATGTGAAAGAATCAAAATTCATGCAATAAGACTTATAAGCCCCCACGCTCGACTTCTTATTGCTACCCACTAGTAGAACTTACTGACACGACTACGTGCAAGCTCCGTATCCACGGGCTCCTTCTTTCTTGGATTCTCCAGCAAATACAAGCACCCGCGCTTGTTTTTCTTTAGGCTTTAATGGCAGCAATTGAGTTGATCATCTAGGTATAGATAACATCTCCTCCTTGAAAGCCCTAAGTTTTGTGTAAAGGAAAGCTCATTTAGATCTCACAAAAGATTTACACAGAACAGCAATATAAGCAACAAGAGAAACTCTCAAGTAACCAAGACTTTAGAGAGGTTTAGGCACAAAACCCTAAAACCAAAAGAGGCACAAGAGGCACTCTAATCTCTCTCTCTTCAGTCTAAAAAATGTGGCTTAGGGTTTCCTTTATATAGTAGGAGAAGTAGATATGAAACCCTAATCTTTAATGGGCTTAGGCTGAGTTGGAAATTCTACAGAAAAATGTTCTGCTCGAGATTCGATCGATCGAGTCTAATTTTTGATCGATCGAGCCAGGTCGAAAGTCACTAATACTTCTACAGCCACTCGATTCCAAATTTACAGACAACGCACATACTTTGAGCAAGTCTAAACAAGACTAAACAACCTGTTTTGATCATGGTTTGCCACTATTACACATTAGAGTTCTAAATACATAAAATCCTAAGTCTTTAGAACCTAACAACTTGTATTTGGGTAGATCTAGAATGTGTTTAATACTTTAAAGAACATGTTATTCAAGTCTAGTATTAAAGCCATGAAGATTGAACCAAGAAACAAGTGAACTTTGAGCAAGTCTAAACAAGACTAAACAACCTGTTTTGATCATGGTTTGCCAATATTACACATTAGAGTTCTAAATACATAAAATCCTAAGTCTTTAGAACCTAACAACTTGTATTTGGGTAGATCTAGAATGTGTTTAATACTTTAAAGAACATGTTATTCAAGTCTAGTATTAAAGCCATGAAGATTGAACCAAGAAACAAGTGAAGAAAAGTTGTTCATTAAAGCTGGACAGATAGCTCGACACCTGCAGACAGATAGCTTAATAGCTGGTGGATAGGTCGAGAAAGCTCCTATCCCCTCGACAGCTTCTCGACACCTCCTCAACACCTAGCTATCTATCGAGGTTTAATGAGGCTTGACAGATACTATCTACCGAGGTTACGGGAATTCAAATTTCCATATCTAATTTTTGGCCCATGCTGACATGTATGTGTAGGGTTTCTTTTTTCACAACCTTAGACCTATATAAGGCTTATTTTAGAGGCTGTCACATAAGAGAATACAAAAGAGAACATATGCAAAAGGTGACCGATGCCTTATTCTCTCTGAAAGAAGCTATTGCGTCTTTGCGCCTTAGGGTTTTGTAACCAAGTACTTCTTGATATTCATTCTTGATGAAGTGAAGAATTTTGCAGCCAACATTTTCTTCTAGTTGGTGATTGAAGTCGCATACTGGAATCCGCGTAATTGGTTAGTCATGTACTGGGATTCGTGCAACAAAAGGGTGGCATTCATATATTGAAGAGTTCAGAGGTTCTGAAGCGGTAAAAGGTTTCTGCTGTGAGTTCATCTACGGGGATTTGTGGAGTCTAGGGACAAAGGTTTTGTACTAGATCTGAAACTTTTCTTTACTATAGTGGATTGCTTTTCGGAAAGGTTTCCCCCCAAGTTTTTTACTGTAAAACTGGTTGATTTCATTGGTTTTCTTAGGTCATCATATCTTGTCTTATTTATTTTTTTGCTGCATGATTTTGACATGATATTGATGTTTGTTTGGTTTAACAAGTTTTATTCATAATAAATTTAATTAACAACTTGGGTTTAAAACTTGTTAATTCTATCAACCGGGGTCTAAATTTCCCAACATGTTATCTGATTCATTAAATCCCAGTTTTTCAACCCACCCTCTACAAATTCATTGTATTGGGCTTTTTGGGCTTAAGTTCATCTATCCTTTGGGCTTGAGATTCCAACTGCATCCTTAAAGTTAAAATGTTAATTCCTTATAAGTCAAAATAAAATATCATTCTAGAACTAACCACAACTAAAAATAGAGGCATTGTTATATTAACACAACAAATTTCACAATATTTTCACAATTATTGAGGTATCAATTTCTTATAAGTCTAAATAAAATAATAAAATATAAGACTGTGACCAACCACATCTGAAAATAAATATTTTGTAAAAATGTTGTAACACTTGTTGTGTGAATCAGTGAATGTGTAAAAGCCACTGTAGTAGCTACGTTACTTTTTGATTTATTCAATACATACTGTTCATCACTTCATTAGTCCTTTCTTTTTTTTCTTTCTTTTCTTTTTTCTAGTCATCGGTTTGTGCTCTTTTTTTTTTTTTTTTTTATAATATTTATATGAGCTGGTATATATATATATTACTATACTGACACAACAAATTTCATAATACACCATTATTGAGGTGTCAATTTTTTATAAGTCAAAATAAAATAATAAAATATAAGACTATGATCAACCACAACTAAAAATAAATGTTTGTGAAAATTTTGTAACACTTGTTGTTATCATGATATTTTCACAATTGCTGAGAACTTAATTTCTTATAGATCAAATAAAAAAATGCTAAGTCCACAACATTTTCACATTAATTTCACAATAAATCATAAGTGGTAAACTATTATTAATGGATAAAAAAGTGATATTAGTTGTGGGTCCATTTTAAAATCAGTAACAACTTGCCATTTAGAATTTGTTATATAAATATTATGGAGATAGAATTTCTATAAATAAATAAATATATATATATATATATATATATATATATATATATGTATGTATCAAGCCGAAATTTACCACGAATAAAAATAAAAGTATTGTGAAAATATTGTGACATTTTATTATGTCCCTAGACTTCTTTTTGTTTAGTCAAATTTGGTGAGCAAAAATTCACTGTTTCATGCACAATTTTCTTTTGTTGGTTTTTTTTTTTAATGAATATTTTAAAGTGGTTGTCCCAATTAAAAAATCAATAACAATTTACCATCTAGGATTTGTTGTGGATGTAACATTACTCTAAAATAAAATTATAAAAGATCATATCAGGGCCAACCATAGCTATAATAAAGGTATTGAGAAAATATCGTGACATTTATTGTGTTCTCGACTTTTTTTTTTAGCCAATTTGTTGAGCCAAAATTCATAGTTTTACAAACAATTTTCTTGGGTTTTTTTTTAACACACTGTTTAAAGTAAAAAACATATAGTTTTACCCCCAAAAAAAAAAAAAAAATTAGAGAGAAAAGTATTTCCCCCCTTTATGTTTGGAGTAGTTTCATCCCCCAACTTTAAAGTTGAATAATTTCCTCATTTATATTATGTACACAAGCATATAATCCCTGCTGTTACTCTCTTAGTTAAATCCTAAAAAAATCTTATGATTCCTAGAATATTATGTTGTGCAATATCTAAAATGCCTCACTAAATTTTAATGTCCAAAAAATTTTCTATGTATTTTGAGATTTATGTGTTAATCATACTTAAAAAGTAAAAATGGCGATCTATGGTGTTCTATTTGTTACCTAGAGAACATTAATTTATTAGAGGTTTAAATCTTCTAGATTTATAATTTTATATAATAGAAGCTTCAATGACATATTTCTTTTGTTATTTTTTTTTAATTTCTTTTATTTCTTAAAAAGGTGTTCATTAAAAATTAAGTAAGCTAAGTATCGTAATTAGGCTCATAAAATAAAATGATAAAGAAGAAAGTATGTAGAACAAAATATTCATTGCAAATGGTTGTAAGTATTTAATTTGATGAAAAGTTTCAATTGTAGCATTTGTTATCATTTATTGCGAAAATATAAATATTGTGACAATATTTTATCAAAACTGAGTTGTTTATTGTTGAAAGATGATGACATTTGTTATCATTCTTAATATAATTTTTTTGTGAGTAGATACTGTTTTTAGTAAATATGTTCTAAGAAATTAGAATACTAAATAAATAGAGAGTCATGTGTTAAATAACTATTCTAAATTTAAATGATTAGGTATTACTTCCAAAAAAAAAAAAAAAAAAAATTCTATCTAAAATTTTTTTGCTTAAGGGCAGCACGTGCTACCCTTTCTCTAACAGTGTTTCTACTTTTATGTTTATCTTTTACTATTTTTTGTTTTATATAATGATAATAATAATAATAATAATAATAATAGAAATGAATACATGAGTTTGATTGAGTTAACAGTCAGACAAGACAACTACTTTTTTTGCTTGAAAAGCAATGGAGAATAGAGAATTTTTTTTTGAGAAACCACCCCTAGAAAGAAGGGGGTGGAGAATAGAGAATTAAACTATTAAAAGTGTCGGCAGGGTACTTGTTTTTCCTTGATTTCTTTAATTGTTGGCAGCCGTTTCTCCCTATTTTGTGGCATTTCTACTTTGTGGTTGTAATCTATGTTACGTAACTTGTGGTTATAATGCATGATAATAATATTATATATCACATGGTTTATTTTATAGAATAGTTTTTTTTTTTGGAGAGAATTATAGAATAGAATTTAGAATTAATAAAAAATTCAATTGGAATAATAACATGTAAAAATTATAAGGTCTCAAATGCTTATGGCAAAATATTATATGTAAAGTTGTAATTTTCAATTATATTTTGTTGACTTTAGTTCAGTGTTAAATTTGATTGTATTTATTCAATTATTTCACTGTATGTTTGTAGGATTTAATGTAGGGGTTGAGTGTGAGAGTTTGGTGAAGAATTGTGAAGAACAGAGAACTTCTCAACTTGCTCGCGACTGGCTCGCGAGTGGACAATCTGCAAAAGGCCACGTGAGAAGTGCATGCTAGAAGCTGAAAAGTCAAGTGCCAGGAAGCATCTCATGACTTATCTCGCGACTAGGCCAACTCGCGAGATGACTTGCGAGATGCACTATCAGGCTGTTTTAATGTGCTTTCCTAATTTCTTTACCCACATTATAAAAGCCCACATTACCCACGAAATTGTAAGGATACTTTCAGAGAGAAAACCGTAGAAATATACTTGAGAGTTAGAGATTTTAAACCCATAATCATCTACACATTTCTCATAGTTTTCCTCTACTTCTACCTCTCTAATTACAATTCCTTGAAAGGTTTTTAACCCAAACACATACCTCACCCAATCTGAATGTTGAGGGTTGTTTTGGTGCATGTGGGAAGCATTGGAAGATGCCATCAATTGGCGGATGCAATTTGGAGCAAATTGTGGGATTTGAATAACTAGTGAAGACATGACTTAGTGAAGTCTGTTGGGAGTTGGAACTCGAAGGGTTCAAGTACATTGGGTAGATTAGGCTTGGAAGGTCTTCTTGATATCCTTGTACTTCAACTTTATTCACTAATGGATCATTTTGGCTTGGAGGGCCGCAAAGAGGTTTTTCGCCGAGTACTTCGGTTTCCTCTTCGATAACACGTTTTGGTGTTATCTTGTGTTTGCATCTCTCTTCCTTTACTACTTGTGCTTTATATTTACTTGTTGTTTATATATGCATATGCACTAGGTAGTAGTTCCGATTAATTACGCATTAATTACTCTTATTCCACACTTAGTTGAGTAGATTAAAAACAATTTAGCCGTTAGTATAAAATTGGGGGTCTAAACAAGCTTTAGTGTTTTGCACTATTGAGTTTTCAATTAGTATCAGAGCAAGTACACATATTTGATTTCAGTATCTTTGTGTGATCTTAGACCCTTGCCTAGCTATGGAAAAGGCTAACATGAATTGCAGTTCATGTGATTGTGATAATGACTCTATGAGCATTTTTAGGGAATGTCATAGTAATGAGCTCATAGAATTGCTAAAATCAAAGAAACATGCTAGAATCTTCTTACACATCCTAAAATGTTTAGAGCATAGGAATCACATGTTACATAATAGCTTGTGTGAGTCTAATTCCTTGATTGAGAAATATAAGAAAATGAATAGACATTTGTGCAATAAGCTTGATAGACTTGAAAGAAAACATTACTCATCAGATGAGAGTAAAATTTTGAGTGAAACTTGTTTTAAGAATCAAGAATGTTTATCACATGCTTGCCTTTTTGTTCATACCGCATTGAAAGTATTTAATTCTTGTTTGTGGTATCTTGACAGTGGATGTTCAAGGCATATGACAGGTGATAAATCTCTCTTCAAGAGTCTTAAAGAAAAGGAAAACAGATATGTCACATTTGGAAATGGTAGTCATTCTCAAGTTCTCAAAAAGGGAACAGTTGAAATTTTTGGACTACCATTGTTGATTGATGTGCTATATATAAAAGGTCTAAAGGCAAACTTGTTGAAAATTACTCAGATTTGTGATGAAAAATTTCTGGTTCAATTCTCAAAGAAAGGATGTGTGATCCTAAATGAAGATGGTGTTCAAGTATTGAAATGACTTAGAACTACCGACAATTGTTATGGTGTGGTTCCCAAGCCAAATGTATCAAGTCAAAGTGCTCGTGTCAACTTATTGGAACTATGGCATCAATGTTTTGTTCATGCAAACTATAAGCAAGTGGCAAAAGTTTCAAAACTTGAAGCGGTGGTTGGTGTACCAAAGTTTGGAAAAGTTGAGAAGACCATTTATGGACCATGTTAAATGGGAAAACAAACTAAATTCAGTCATCCCAAGGTGAATGTCATCACCACATTTCATCCTTTGAAGTTACTCCATGTTGATCTAATGGATCCTACAAGGACTGAAAGTTTGGGTAGCAAGAGATACATCATGGTCGTAGTTGATGATTTCTCAAGATACTCTTGGGTGGAATTTCTTAGAGAAAAGTCGGAAGCATTTGAGAAGATGGAGAAACTTTGCAAAAGGCTTCAAAATGAAAAAGGGGTTCCCATTGCCAAAATAAGAAGTGATCATGGGAAAGAATTTATGAATGCAAAATTTGAATCCTTTTGCAATGAAAATGGAATCAAGAAGGAATTTTTTGCTCTAAAGATACCTCAACAAAATGGGGTTGTTAAAAGAAAGAATTGTGTTGTTCAAGAAATGCCTAGAGTGATGCTCCTCAACAAGGATATCCCTCAAAAGTTTTGGGGAGAAGATGTAAACACATCATGTCATATTAGAAATCAAATCTTCTTTCGAATGGGTACCAAGAAAACCTCATATGAAATATGGAATGAAAAGAAGCCTAAAGTCAAATATTTCTGGTGTTTGGTAGCAAGTGCTTTATTCTCAATGATAGAAAAAAAATCTTGGAAAGTTCGATGCCAAGAGTGATGAAGGAATTTTCTTTGAGTACTACGTGAATAGCCGGGCATATAGAGTGTTCAACAAAAGAACCAAGATGGTTATGGAATCAATCAATGTTGTCATAGATGATGCTATACCAATGATGATTGTTGATGAAAGTGGTGATGTTTCAAATCTTAAGAAGAATAATGATGATGAAAATTCATCTCAAGACAGTGATATTGAAAAAAAAATCACCGGAAAAGGAATCTACTCCTAGTCCATCAAAAAGAGAAACAATGTCACCTCATGGGCCATCAAGTCCCCTCACTCCACCGAAGGTTCAACCTCCTATATCTTGTGATGATGATGCATCTACTTCAAAGAGACCATCCTCAAAAGTGAGTTTGAATCACCCCAAGAGCAACATAATTGGGGATATGGAAGAGGGTCTTCGTCAAAGAAGAGGAACTACAAATCATGTGACTTATCGTTGCTATCTTGTTCAATTTAAACCTAAGAAGGTAGAAGAAGCTTTGCAAGATAAAAATTGGGTAGACTCCATGCATCAAGAACTAAGTCCCCTCACTCCACCGGAGTTTCAACCTCCTATATCTTGTGATGATGATGCATCTACTTCAAAGAGACCATCGTCAAAAGTGAGTTTGAATCACCCCAAGAGCAACATAATTGGGGATATGGAAGAGGGTCTTCGTCAAAGAAGAGGAACTATAAATCATGTGACTTATCGTTGCTATCTTGTTCAATTTAAACCTAAGAAGGTAGAAGAAGCTTTGCAAGATAAAAATTGGGTAGACTCCATGCATCAAGAACTACATCAATTTATGAGAAATGATGTGTGGGAACTTGTTCCATGACCTAATGATACACATGTGATTGACACCAAATGGATTTTTAAGAACAAGACCAATGAGGATGGTGAAGTTGTGAGAAACAAATCTTGGTTGGTGGCTCAAGGATACACTTAAGTTGAAGGTGTAGATTTTGATGAGTCTTTCGCTTCGGTAGCAAGACTTGAGTCATTTGCATTTAATTATCAATGGCTTGTATCATGAATTTCAAGCTATATCAAATGGATGTCAAAAGTGCATTCCTTAATGGGCTCCTCCAAGAAGAAGTGTTTGTTGAGCAACCAAAAGAATTTCAAGATCCTCATTTCCCGGGTCATGTTCTTTGGTTGAAAAATGCGTTATATGGGTTGAAGCAAAGCTTTAAAGGCTTGGTATGATTGTCTCACAACATATCTTTTAGATCATGGTTTTAAAAGAGGTCATGCTGATAGTACTCTCTTTGTGAAATGAGATGAGAAATCTCTTATAGTAGCCCAAGTGTATGTTAATGATATTGTGTTTGGTTCATCAATTGACTCTCTTGCTCAAGAGTTTTCAGAAGAAATGAAGAAGGAAATTTAAATGAGCATGGTGGGAGAGCTAAATTAAGGAGTCTACAAGTGAAACAATGAAAAGATGGGATTTTCATCTCTCAAGAGAAGTATGCCAAGAATCTTGTCAAGAGATTTATGCATCTACACCAATGAGCTCCTTGGCAAGATTGAGCTTAGATCCTTCTGGTGTTAAGGTTAATCTTACATTGTATAGGAGCATTATTAGCAGCCTCTTGTACCTCACTGCTAGTAAACTCGATATGGCCTTCAGTGTTGGAGTTTGTGCTCATTTTCAGGCAGCACCTAAACAATCCCATATAACGACTGTCAAGAGAATCATCCGATATGTCTATGGAACATTTGATTATGGCATTTGGTATGCAAGGGACTCAGATGATTATTTAGCTGGCTACTCAAACGCTGATTGGGCTGGAAGTGCGAATGATAGAAAAAGTACCTCCAGAGGGTGTTTTTATCTTGGTAACAACTTGGTGTCATGGATGAGCAAAAGGCAAAATTCAGTTTCTTTATCAACCGTTGAAGCAGAGTACATTACTGCCGGTAGTTGTTGTGCTTAACTCTTGTGGATGAAGAAGTTTCTTCGTGCTTATGGAATCTCTCAAGATACCATGTGCATTTTTTGTGATAATACAAGTACTATTAATCTCTCCAAGAACCCAGTACAACACTTAAAGTCACAGCATATCAAGATTTGATATCATTTTATTCTTGACTTGGTGGAGGAGAAAGTGGTGTTTTTTGAATTCATCCACATCGTGAATCAAAAGGCTGACATCTTCACTAAACCATTTGATGGTCCACAGTTTGAGTCTCTTTGTAAGACCATCAGTGTCAATATAATTCCTTGACTCCTTTGTTTTGGTGTGACCCTTGCATGGTTTACATTTGTTCATTCTCATAGAAGGGTGCACTCATCTCATCATGTGTTCCTTTTACTAGCTTTTTGTTTGGAAGTTTGCTTATTTTTTATTTTACTTTAATGCTTTTGTTTTATGTGTGTAAAAATCCAAAAATCACAAAAAAAAAAAGTATAAAATCCAAAAAGGCTTGTATTTGTGTCATATCACATGATGAGTTTGGCCTGATACCTTCGCACTAATGGCATAGTGTATTTACAAGCTTAGTCTTGTTATGTATGCACATATATTGAATGTGAGTGAAATCTAAAAATCTATGTTTGATTGTTTTAAATAGATCTTCAAGCTTGTCATGAATGTCTAGCTAATAGTCTTGATTGATCTTAATACATGCGTAGACTTGATCTTATATATCTCCTCACTTTTTTTTTTTTTGGTCAAAAAGCTCTTCAAACATCAATTTCTAAAAAGAGAAAGCTAAAAAAGTCTTCCTTCGAAAACTAGTTAGACTAGGAAAAGGTGGAGCAAAATATATTCACAATGTATGATGCCAAAGCCAAATGCTTATTCTTCAAAGAAATATCAAAACTTTTATGGCATCGATGCTAAAAAATTGAGTTGCATTGATCAAAAAGTACGAAAATGGAAGCCAAATGAAAAGCTTTCAATCAATGTAAACACTTTGGTGAGAAGTCATATACGTTCATTTCTATTCATGAGATAGGTCTCTTGACTATCTGTGTATGACTTGATTAGATTGATCATTGAAGTTTCATGCTAGACTGTGGACTAATTCATACTTGATACTCACACAAAACACAATTCTAATGTTCAATGAATATCTATTTCATTTGTGTGATTGTACATGTTTAAATGTGATATGTGTATGCTCAATTACTTGTTGATCAAACCAAAAATATTTTTGAGTGTTTTATTTGTTTTTGAAAGTGATTTCAATCACCTTTGTCCTTAAAAGTTTTTCTCAAAAAGCCAAATTTTTTGTGTTGAAAAACTTAATGTTTGGCAATTTTGTGACTCAACTCGTGAGTGGATGTGTCCCATCCAAGTCGCGAGTTGAAATGAGGAAATTTCAAATTCTTCACAAAATCAGGCAAAGAGTTTCGCGACTTAGTCATAAGTGCTTCGCGACTCAGACATTACTTGCGAAATCAGACTTGTGCATTTGCACATTTCGCAACTCCATTCAAGAGTGGCTTGCGAGTCACTGACTTCCCAAATGCACGAAAAGACAGTTTTAAAGGGCTCAAAATGTCAGTTTTTTAAAAACTTTGTCTTTTTACTCTCCATGACTTGCTCTCCCCAAATCACCAAAATTTCTCAAAACTCAACCAACTTTGCTTGGATTTCACTTCTTGGACTACTCTAAGGTAATTTCTACCACATTTTATATTTCAAATCTTTAGATTAAGTTCTAGAATGCTTAAAACCTAGGGTTGAGTTTATTTTGAATGGGGATTGGAGAAAACTTAAATTTTGTCAATTTTTCTTGAAATTGTTGATTGGGCTTAGTCCCATTTGTGTTTTTGTTGATGTTATTGGCCCCTTAAGGCATTTTAAACTTGTATAAAGGTAGATTTTTACATGTTCATGCATTACATCACATATAGGGCTTAGTTTTGCACTTTAGGTGTTTGATAAAATGTACCTAAGGGTTTTTTTCACTCGTTTGGACTCTTATGAGTACCAAATTTTAGGATTTGCCATGTTTACTTATTTGTAACATGTTTTGATCATTGCTTGTGTGTTTACACACTTTGCCCCAAGTGCTTGTTCATGCTTTTTCCATGCATTGCATACACACCCTTGGTGCACGTACCCTATTACACTTGACATGTCATGCATTTTCTCATGCTTTTAGTTTATTTAGACCATTTAGCATCTATAACATATCTTTATGTTTTATTTATGCTCTTTTAACTTAGATTTTAGAGTGTTTTTGCTTGGTATTTGTACTAACTTGCATTTAATCAAGTTTGTTACCATTTTCTGTATGGTTTTTGTTTATGTGGCCATCTTGCAGATGTCTCAAAGGTCTACACGTGGGAAAACACCAGTAATTGATCTTACATCCTCTCCCGTATCAAAGAGGACTCGACAGGCATCAGTTGCCTTTGATAGAAGCAGGTTTAAGACATTGTTGGACTTCCAATCCTACAACACTCTCTTCAAGAATGCACCAACTATGGTGGAAAGGACCATGAAGTTTGACACTTTGGGATCAACCTTCATCCCAAGAATCTTTGCTAATAAATATTGGGAAAGTCTCTTTGGGATTTTTGATGAACCAATTGAGGAGCTGATCAAGGAATTCTATTCAAATGCTTGGTTCATTAGAGCTGAGTTGAAGTGTTGGGTTCGAGAAAGGGATTTCATCATCACACCGGACTACTCAGCCAAAATTCTTCAAATACATCATCTGATAGATGTTGACTCAACTTCCTATGATGACAGATTGGGATCTTTTGATCTCATTCTTGAACCTCTATGAGCTGATCTCGAAGTCTCCTCCACAGGTACATCCATTGGCACTGCAAGGTTCTTTCTTGAAATTAAGACCCTTGCATTGATCATGTACTCAAACTTGTACCCATTGACCAACACAGGCTTCATCAACCTTGAAAGGGCAAGATTCCTTTATGATCTCATAAATGGAACTCAAATCAACATTTGTGCACACATTTTCCAGATTTTGGGAAAAATGGCAAGTAGATTAGCTGCTAGGACTTGTCTTCCATTTTGCAATCTCATTATGAAAATTCTACTACTCAAGGGAATTCATCCTCCCAAGGATGGAACTGTCCTGCCTCGTCAAGGTCCAATTTCTTTACAATCATTAAAGAGTAGCAAGTTTCACTCATCTGCAGAAAGAGCAAAGAAGAGTGCCTCTAAACCTAGAAAGAGTGAAACAAAAACTCTTTCTTTTGCAACTCCTATTGGGAAATGAATCGTTGTTCCTCGCTCCTCCCAATAGCCTGAAGCTGAAGCATCAACTCCTTGGACTCTAGAGCCTCAGCCATCTCAGCCTCAATCTTCTTCTTATCCATCCATTCCTCAACTAGATCGGATGATGCCTATGATAAAAGGGATACATGATCGTATATCTGGGATATCATCTATCCTGTATGCTCACAACAATCAAGTTCAGCTTTGCATAACCGGAATTGAGATGCAGTGGATCAAATTCAACGCAAGCTTGAATCAAACCTTTAGCCATTCGTGACAAAAAGGGGAAGAAATTTTTTGTTATAAATAGGTCAAGATTAGCATATAGTAAAGGGGAGAGCATATTGAAAAGGGGAGCACAATGGGTATACAAAGAAAGTTAACTCATAGCCACACAAGATGAAAGTTTCTAATTGCTTCTAACCTGTCTTTTGTAGTTTATTTTTCTTTGCTTTATTTAAGCTTTCAGTACTTTAGTTTAAACCTCACTTTATCTCTAGTACTTTTGTAACTTGATTTTTATAACCTTTATAATGCATTTAGTTATCTATTGTCTTCTTGCTTTAGTTTTCTTTATTGCATCATATGCTTGTTGGACATGCAATTAGTTTTTGCATTGCACTTAATTGCTTGTGTGTCCAGATGTTCATTTACTTGTTAAATGTTCATTGTAGTCATTTCTTAATGACTGTTCATGTTTGATCAAGTTGTGCTTTAAGTTCTTTTCAATTGGTATTTACTTGATTGCATTTTACTTGTTCTATATACATGCCTTGATTTCTACTTGTCTCAATTCTAATAAAGTTATTTGTTATGTGCAAGTGTTTCAAGTTACAGATATATATGTTACAAGTTCTTTATAGGTTTTAGATTTAGGTGTGAGTGACTTTTGCCTCTGTTCCCAAACTCATGTTTTAAGTCTAGAGTCTGTTTAGAGGGTTTTGTCACAAAATAGCCAAAAAGGGAGATTGTAAAGTTGTAATTTTCAATTATGTTTTGTTGGTTTTAATTCTGTATCAAATTTGATTGTATTTATTCAATCATTTCCCTGTATGTTAGTGGGATTTAATGTAAGGGTTGAGTGTGAGAGTTTGGTGAAGAATTGTGAAGAATAGAGAACCTTGCGACTTGCTTGCGATTGGCTCGCAAGTGGACAACTGGCGAAAGGCCACGTGAGAAGCACATGCTAGAAGCTAAAGACTCACGAGATAATCCATGAGATGCTTCCAGGATGTTTTAGTGTGCTTTCCTAATTTCTTTACCCACACTATAAAAGCCCACATTACCCATGAAAACGTAAGGAGACTTTCAGAGAGAAAACCCTAGAAACATACTTGAGAGTTAGAGATTGTAAACCCACAATCATCTACACATTTATCTTAGTTTTCCTCTACTCCTACCTCTCTAATTACAAATTCATGAGAGATTTTTAGCCCAAACACATACCTCACCCAATCTGAGTGTTGAGAGTTGCTTTAGTGCATGTGGGAAGTATTGGAAGAAGCCATCGATTGGCGTATGGAATTTGGAGCTAATTGCGGGATCCAAATAACTAGTGAAGACATGACTCGATGAAGTCCATTGAGAGTTGGAACTCGGAGGGTTCAAGTACAATGGGTAGATTAGACTTTGAAGGTTTTCTTGATATCCTTGTACTCCAACTTTATTCACTAGTGGATCATTTCGGCTTGGAGGGCCTCGGAGAGGCTTTTCGTCGAGTACTTTAGTTTCCTCTTGGATTACACTTCTCGATGTTATCTTGTGTTTGCATCTCTCTTCCCTTAATACTTGTGCTTTATATTTACTTGTTGTTTATATATGCATATGCACTAGGTAGTTGTCCCAGTTAATTGTGCATTAATTACTCTTATTTCGCACTTAGTTGAGTGGGTTAAAAGAAATTTAGCCGTTAATTTAAAATTGGAGGTCTAAACAAGCTTTAGTGTTTTGCACTATTGAGCTTTCATTATAAATTCGACAAAAGTCAAAACATTTTCAATTTTATAGTTATTATAGATTATAGGCCAAAATATACTATTGAAACTTGCAAAGTGAGCTTTTTTAGTTTCTCAAGTTTCAAGTAACTAGTGAACGTTATTGGTTCTTAAATTTTAAAAAATAAGCGATATTGGTCCTTCTACTAACAGTCATTGTTCTCAATACCTATGTGACCAACGAAGAAATGATGAGATATCTTTTTAAGTGATGTGGCAACTTTTTATTAAAAAATTACACATGTATCATGTCCAACAGGTAACCTTTTTTATTTGGGTTTGACCCCAAATCAAAATCCATATTTTTAATCTGATGTTCAATAGAGAGATAGAGAGAGAGAGAGTGTGTGTGTGTGTGTGTGGGGGGGGGGGGGGGGTCATGTATTTCTTTATGAGCACATTTGGGGAATCAAAAAACTTTTATGGTAATATTACGAATTTTATTCAGAATGAAAAACAATAATAACATCATGGGGAAGAACTTGTTCTAAATAAACAATGACCCTCTTCAATCCAAATAGAAAAATCAATAATGCCTAAAACATGTTTTGCTAGCAAATATGTAGATCTATTACCTTGTTTTCGTACATGGAAAACCTCAATTTAGGGAATCATATTGAATGGGCATCTTTGGTTGAGTGGGATTGGAGGAGATTTTGAAAATTGGGAACTTAAATTAAAACTATGGGCTACTTAGCTTGCTTAAAGCATTAGCATTGGGGGTGTAAAACCCCTCAATAATGCCTAGAACATGTTTTGCTAATAAATATGCAAATCTATTACCTTGTTTTTGTACATGGAAAACCTCAATTTAGGGAATCATATTGAACAGGCATCTTTGGTTGAGTGGGATTGGAGTAGATTTTGAAAATTGGGAGCTTAAATTAAAACTATGGGCTGTTAAGCTTGCTTAAAGCATTAGCATTGGGGGTGTAAAACCCCTCAAATTGCTATTTTACATCCACTTATGCTCAAAACCTAGTTTATCTGAGTTGCAATTGCTAAAAAATTTTAACAATAGTGAACATTGGGTTCTTATATATTCGAACGGATTTTTAAAAAAAATAACTATAAATTCCAAACAATATCATTAGTTAGGAAAGGTTTGAAACATATTTGGTTTATAGCAATTCGACTTTTCTGGAGTCGATTTCGGCCTTTGAAAATCCGCTGGGAAATCGAGTGTCTCACACTCGATTTCCCAGCGGATTTTCAAAGGCCGAAATCGACTCCAGAAAAGTCGAATTGCTATAAACCAAATATGTTTCAAACCTTTCCTAACTAATGATATTGTTTGAGGAATTTGGTTATAAACCAAATAATCCCTATTCGAACCATTATAGCTCAAGTTGTAACATTTTATAATATTTTATTTTCTCTCTCTTCCCAAATAAAAAATCTCCTCTCTCATCCCTCACCAATTCTTTCTTTCAACAAACTCAGACTTTCCCTCTCTCAAACCAATGCTTTCTCTTTTCCCAGCTGTCGATCTTTGTCTCTTCTCTTTCTATTACTTCTCTTATCTCTTAACTAGACTAAAATCTTGCTTTCTCTAGTAGCAGCAGCGATGGCTTTGAGGATGAAATCGATGGTTTATGGGTTTAAATCAATGGCTAAATTGGTGGGTTAGGTTTGTATTAGTGGCTGAATTGGTGGATTGGTTTGAATTGGTGTTGCTAGGCTTGGTTCAGGCAGTTGTTGAATTGGTGGTTTGGGTTTAAATTGGTGTTTGAATTTCAGTTGCTACTAGGATTTGTTTGAGTTTTGAGGGTCTAGGAGGGTGTGTTTGGGTTGTGGGTTGCTACTGGGGTTTGTTTGAGTTTCAGGTGGTGGTGGCAGCGGCTAGTTGTTTGGGTCTTATGTTTAAGTTTGGTGGCGAGTTGTATAGGTTTTGGGGGTTTTGGGTTTGAGTTTTGGTTTGAATTGGCAGTTATGGTGGTGGGTTGTTTGTTGGTTTAGGTGTAGGTTTGTTAGATGTTGCTCTGTTTGGTTTGTTTTAGAGGAAGAGATAGTAACTGAGTGGAAGAAAGAGAAAGAGTTGGAGAGGAAGAGAGAAAAATGATAAATAAATGGTGGTGGCGGCGGTGGAGGGGTTGTTCTGGGTTTAGGTTTGTGTTATTGGTGGTTGAGAGAGAGAGAGAGAGAAAGAGATAGTATAGTTTTATTTTTATTTATTTGTGTAGTTGATATTATTTTATTGGATTATATATACAAATAAGAACTAGAATGTTGGTTGTATTGTAAAAAAGTTGGTAAGATAGATAAAATAACTTTTTAAAGTGTAAAATATGTTTTTTTTAGAGAACTAGATGTGAATGCTCTTATACGATTATATTGTTCAAGATTGAAACTTTGTACTGTGCTTATTGTTTTTGAGAAACCCACATAATTATCATGTACTCAAAAAAAGAATTATCAAATTAAGTTCAGCTCTCTCTCTCTCAAGTTAAGCATCACATTCAAAATAGGGACTTTGGATATATTCACCCCCAGCCCTTTTTCAAACCTAGACCACCCCCACGCCTATAAAAAAAATAGTAATAATAAATAAAAACAACTAGTTTTTTTTTTTTTTAGAATGAACTTGTGTGATTTTATTAAGGTAAATCAACTACATCTGAATGTAAAAACGAAACAACATGTGATGGGACATCTTCCATCCATACTTGAAAATCTGGTATGCGTATAACATGTTTCGCTAGATTATGAACTACACTATTTCCGCTTCTCTTAATGTGAGAATACGACAAACTTACAAAATTATTTGCAAACAACGTGACATCCTCTACCAATAAACCCAGTGGGGACAGATTATGGTCTTCTGCCTTCAAAGCTTGGATTAGACCAAGCGAGTCCCCTTCGAGTATGGCATTTTGGAAACCCGGGTCATACACGAACTGTAATGCTTTAAGTGCTGCCAAAGCTTCTATCTCCTCTGCCTTGTAAGCTTGATTTAATTTTTCTGCACAAGAGGCCATAACAGCTCCACTATGGTTCCGTATTACAGCTCCAACACTTGACGAGTTTGAATTATCGAACACGGTGCCATCAAAATTAACCTTGACAAAACCAGATTGCGGAGGTTTCCACCGTGTTCCTCCAATGCCGCTGCTCACTACCTGCAATTCTGCAGTCTGTGTGGTTTCTTGGTATTGCGCCAAAATGGCTCTTGCTTGTTCTGCCTCCTTATGAAGCGGACTGAACTGAAGGTGCAACTTGACTTTATTCCGCTAACTCCAAACACTCCAAGCCATAAATGCAAGCAGCTCCAAGGACATTCCTTTCTCAACCATCCATGACAGAATCTCCTTCACACTTGAGAAACCAATTTCATGCCTGAAACCCCATGCTACCCGATTATCCCACACCACTTCCAACTCCGGACATGACCATAACGCATGCTCTGCATCTTCCACAGCCAACTAGTTGACCAGCTACATAAGTACAAGTATAATTTTAATTTGTCTTCTCACTTAAAAATATGCCACATCACTTCTTCATTAACCATGTAGATATTAAGCCTAATAACAATTAACAAAGTAAACAATAGCGCTCATTTTTAGACTTTCGGTATGAGTAGTGCTCATTTGAAATTTAAGAAACTGAAAGCACTCACTTAGCAAACTTCAGGAACCAATAATATATTTTGGCATACGTTATAAATTAGGAGAATTTTGATTTAAATTCCATTTCCCCCACTTTTTTATAGAAGAAAATAATGATTTTTTCATGAAGAAAAAATAATGGTCATTTAGCTAATTTAAATACAATAATATTATAATCTAAAGTTTTTTATTTTTATTTTTTATTATGGTAATCTAAGGTTTTGTTCACATGTTAATTTTCTTTCTTTCTTTCTTTTAATGATTTCTTTTTATGAAGAAAAAATAATGGTCATTCAGCTAATTTAAATATAATAATCTTATAATCTAAGGTTTTGTTTTTTTATTATGGCAATCTAAGGTTTTTTTCACATTTATTTATTTATTTATTTATTTTCTGATCACATGTTATGACGTATGAGTAAGTTTGCATGTTTTTTTTTTTATCACATGTTAATAAGAAGAAAAATGAGTAATTTATTTTGTCTTCTTTGCATGCAAAAGATGACTATATATATATATATATATATATATATATATATATAGGCCAATTTGCAAATAACTGAATTTTTTAGCAAGGAAATCATTAATATTTCTTTTAGAAAATAGACAACATTTTTCATGGGTTCTTGAAATAGAGAAAGTTTGTTCAACAATTCTAACTCTATATTGGGAACAAAAAGTATTTTCAATCCAGCTAGTCTTGTAGATGGACTTAGCATCAACCTTAGGAATATTCCATTTCTGGAAATCAGGGAGATCAGTATCTTCAATAGTGCTCCTTCCAATATTTCGTCTCGAATTAGTGATTATTTAAACAATTTGAGATGTCCTATTATGTCTAATTACTGATGGTACCAAGATGTTTTTATTTCTAGAGTCATGCTTCGAAAGGACTACTTGAAGCCTTATTGGAAAGAGAAGTTTATTGCTGGACTGCCTCCTCTATTTGCTCATAAGGTAAAACAAGAACTAATTAGTAAAAATGATGCCATTGATTATGATAATCTAACTTATAGTGATATTTTTAGCACTATTAAAAAACTTGGTATTAACATGTGCAATGATAAAAAAATGCTAAAACAACAGTTAAAAAATAGTAGAAAAGCTAAATATGAAATGAGAAATTTCTGTGAACAATATGGTTTACCCCCTATTGCCCCTTCCAAGCAAAAAGGGAAAAAGAAACATGATAAAAAACACAAAAGATATAGAATGAGTTTTATTAAATCTAATGATTTTTATGCTAAAAAGAAACATGCCTCAAGAAAATATGATAAACAGAAATATGGTAAAGGAAAATGTTTTAATTGTGGCAAATCTGGACACATTAGTAAAGACTGTGACAAAAAACCTGGTAATTTGAAAAATAAGCTTGACATGTTAAATATTAATGATGAAGATCAAGAAGATTTGTTTAGAATCCTTGCAACAACTACTTTGTCTGACTCTTGCGAAGAAGACTTTTCTTCATCATTTGATTCTGATTACCAATCTAATGAAACCTCTAATTCACCTAATATTAAAATTGGTTGCAGAGATTCTTGTTGCAATACTGTTAATGTTCTCTCCAAAACCAATAAAACTATTAATGTCTTGACTAAAAGTGAAGAACAAGAAGACCTATTAACAAATCTGATAAGCCAAATTGATAACCTTGAGCTAAAAGGAGAATATCTTTAAAAACTCAAGAAAACCATTATTAAAGACTAAAATGATAAAAGACCAAAATCAAAGATAAGCCTTGATGAAACTTTGGAAAGATTTAATAAAAAGAAATCCAAAGAAGTAACTGTTAATGAGCTCCAACTTGAAATTGCTAATATTAAAGGAGAAATCATTGCGCTAAAAAATGAATTCAAAAACATTAAAAGTGATAACTTTGATCTAAGATAGGAACTGTTACTTTTAAAAATTGATAAACAACTTGATAATCAACAAACTGATAGTGAATTGAATGAGTAAGGAGAGGATGATGCTTCCGAACAATAGGCTCCTCTTTCTGGTAATGTTTCTACTGACAATAAGCAGCTTAACCTTATTAGCAAAATGCTTCCCCCAAAATGGTTTTCAAAAGCTAAAATTGTTGTTTGCCATGAACATGAATTCATTGTTATTGCTATGATTGATTCTAGTGCTGCTATGAATTACATTCAAGGAGGAATAATTCCTTCCAAGTATTATGAAAAATCCACTAAAAAATTGTTTTCTGCTAATGGTACTCAAATGAAAATTAAATATGAATTAAACAATGCTCATGTTTGCCATGAAAATGTTTGTTTTAAGATTCCTTCTGTGCTTGTTAAAAACATGACTGATAAAGTGATTATTGGCCTTCCCTTTATAAATGCTTTATACCCCTTCCTTACTGAACATGATGGTCTAACTACTGACCCTTTTAGGTAGAAAGTCAAATTTAAATTTGCTTCAAAATTTGAAATTGATACTGATAATGGTATAAATCTAATTCATGCTAAAAGGAGTTTCAAGTAACAACTCCCAAGTTAGTACTGCTTTTTACTTTACAAAAACAAAACCTCCTTCTACACATAGCAAACGTGCTATTGAAGAAGTGGAAGAGACCAAAACTAGGTCTCCAACTGCTTCTGATTTTCAAACTCCTATTATTGATTGTCAACTAAGAGTTTTAAACAAAAACTTTGAAATTAACATGGTTGCTTTGTTTAATGAATTTAAATCTTCAAAAAACAAAAACAAAAGAAAGACCTACCAAATTACTTTTGATTAAAAAGAAAAAGATCATGTTAAGAGAAAATGGAAAGAAAAAATGAATGGCTTGCAAAAGCATATTTTGTTTTTTGATTTCCTTGAAAATTATTATGTTTCCAAAAATGTTTCAAAAAATAATTTGAAAATGGTAAAGAAATCAAATTTTGTTAAAGAAGACAAAACCGTTGCTCAGTCTGGTATTAGCGGAAAATAGTGTTCCCGGAAGTGTTGATAGAGCCATTCAGTTTGTTGATAAATTTCCTGATGCCATCATTGATAAAACTCAGCTCCAAAGATTTCTTAGGTCGCTAAATTATATTGCTGATTTCTACAAGGAATTGAGGAAACAATGTAAACCCCTTTTTGATTGGTTACAATGTAATCATCCACCTTGGTATGATGTTCATACTTCACTTGTTAAACAAATCAAGTCTCATGTTAAAACTTTGCTTTGTTTGGGTATTCCTACTGTTAATGCTTTCAAAATTGTTGAAACTGGTGCTCTCTAGCCTTTTGGCTTGTAGCAGCAGGTGTGTGTCTTGCATTCCATTGCAAGAGTTATTTCTGACCTTCCTTTGGTAAGGTCATCGGTGGTTATGTTTGCAACTAGTGGGTGTAAAATACAAAACAAGTATTATTTATCGTAGAGTTAGGGTAGGAAATTATGGCGGAGCAGTTGGAAGAGTTATGGAAGAAGTTATCATTTACAGAGGAAGAGGTTGATGACGTTAAGCTCGGGAGTGGTAGCACAAAAGCAGCAATAGAAAGAGGGAAGAACTGTGCTGTTTTGAAGGTACTCACACACGGAAGTATTAGCTTGGAACTTCTGAGGAAGAATCTGAGGATGATGTGGGAACTGAAAAAGGGAGTGCAACTTTCTGAGATAGAGGAAGATATTTTTTTGGTGGAGTTCGGCGACGAAAAGGACAAGAGGGGAGTTCTTGACATGAGCCCCTGGAGTTATGAGAAACAGCTAGTACTCATTCAAGACTTTGAAGCCGACCTTACTCCAAAGGAGATAGAACTTAAGTGGTCTCCCTTTTGGATTCAGATGTTCAATCTGCCATTGAAGAGCAGAACAAGGGAGACCGAGATTGCAATAGGCTTTAAGTTAGGGAAGGTATTGGATGTGGACGTCCCGGAATCAGGAGTTCAGTGGGGAAAGTGTTTGAGGGTTAGAATCCGAATTGATGTTACAAAACGTCTAGTAAGGGGAAAACGAGTAACCATAGAAGGAAGGGAGAGTCGCTGGATCAATTTCAGGTACGAATGGCTACCAAACTTCTGCTACAAGTGTGGTATGCTCAGTCATGGTATCAAGGAGTGTTCGGATGGTCATGCAAATGCTCTTCAGACTAATGGAAAGTTTCAATATGGCGCCTGGTTGAAAGGAGAGCCCATGAGAAGAGGATTTAAGGAGGTACACAGCTCAGGTATGGAATGAGGGGTTAAAGGAGGGGGGGACACTGGAAATAGACCAGAGACGGAGAGAAGGTCTGCCACTGAACTGAGAGGGGCTGGCTATATGGGTAGTCCTCACGTGCCTAGGTTGGCTAACAGGGGTGACGATAGCCTTACCTGGGTAGAAACAAATCTGCCTTCCCCAGAGCAATTGACGGAAAACTTACACAAAGAAGGAAAGGTCAAGCTGAGAGAAGAAAAGGTAGTAGAGTTTGAAGCACAAAATAGTGAAAGGGTTTCAAATACGAAGTTAGCCCAAACCGAGGAAACCGAAATTATGCAATTGGAGAATCCTTCAAAACAGGGGAGTGAGCCAAAATTCAATTTTGAATTGGCGCCAGGTCTGACTGCGGAAAAGCAGGAAACTGACCTAGGAAAAATTGAGGGCCCACAAGGCCCAGTAGCATTGGTTTTCGACGCTAAAATGGGTTGGATTACTGAAACTCTTGGCCCAACAACAAAACATTGGAAACGTCTAGTGAGAGAAATTAAAGGCAAGAGCACTGAAATGGGCCTCAGTGAGGAAAATAAAAAACGTACGGGTCCAACTCCATTACAAGAACTGGACCCCAACGTTGTTGATCAGAAAAAACAAAAGGGGAAGAATCAGAGGAAGCTTACCTTAGAGAATGAAGAAGAAACGGTTGGCGAAGAGGTGGTGGCTGTGGCGCAGCCCCGCTGAGCTCAATGAATGTGATGGTGTGGAACTGCCGAGTTATGGGGTCTACCTTGGCGATTCGAACTCTTGCCGAGGAGGTGAGAACACATGAACCACTGCTGGTCTTTTTAGCTAAAACCAAGGCCAGTGTAAGCAAAATAAAAAGGCTCCAATCAAAGCTGAACTACACACAAGGTATCATCGTCCCAAGTGATGGTAGGAGCGGCGGTCTTGCTCTTTTGTGGAAGGAGGGTGTGAAGGTGAGTTTTAAGAGTTGCTCAAATTCCCACATTAATATGGTTGTGCGTGAAAGTGATTCTCCCCCCCCCCTGGAAAGCCACCGGTTTTTACGGTCATCTGGAAACAGAAAAGAGACACATATCGTGGAAGTTGTTGGATGCTCTTCGAACTCAGTGCGATCTGCCATAGATCGTCTTCGGAGATTTCAATGAGATAGCCTTCTCATACGAGAAGTCAGGGGGGTTTGGAAAGAAATGGCTAGCAAATGGCAGATTTTCGAGAGTGTTTAGGAAAGTGTGGCTTAGTTGATCTGGGTTTTGTGGGTCAGCGCTTCATTTGGTGTAACAGAAGATATGGTGATTAGAGAACTAAGCTGAGGCTTGACAAAATGGTAGCAAACGACGATTGGTTGAGGCTGTATCCAGAGGCTAGCGTGCACCATTTCTTAATATCCAATTCCGATCATTGCCTGTTGGTCCTTGCTCTGAAGTGTAGTCAGCAAAAAAAGCCGACAAAGAAAAGGTTTATGTTTGAGGCTATGTGGACGAGGGAGGAGGGATGCAGGGAAGTTATAGAGTCAGTGTGGGATCCTCTGTACTGTGACTCAGGATTAACAATCATGGATAAGTTGAAGTGATGCCAAGATCAATTACAGAGGTGGAATTGGCGAGTCTTTAGGCATGTGAATAAGGTGCTGAAGCAAAATCAGTCAAAACTCCAATTACTGGAAGCCATAGAACGGGGAAATGAGAAGGCAGAGGAGATTAGGAGATTAAAGGCAGAAATAAATGAGTCTCTACTGAGGGAGGAGATCATGTGGAACCAAAGGTCTAGAGCTCTCAGGATAAAGTGGGGAGATCGGAACACAAAGTTTTTTCAAGCCACTACTAGCCAAAGACAAAGGCAGAACAGGATAGTGGGGATGCAAGATTTGGAAGGAGTGTGGTAGGAGGATCAGGGACGAATAGAGAGTACAATTCTGGAGTACGTTGCTAATATTTTAAAGTCAGATCACCCTTCTTCCTTTGAAGCCAGTTTGAGCGCAATTAATACCCAAGTCTCTCCTAAAATGAACGATGAGTTACTAGCAGTTTTCAAGGTAGACGAGGTGGCGCGAGCTATCAAACAGATGCATCCAACAAAATCTCTCAGACCAAATGGTATGTCCTTGATTTTCTATCAAAAATACTGGGATTTGGTTGGTACTGATGTGATTGATTGTGTTTTGAATGTGCTGAATGGTGGGATTTTGCCTAGTGGTTTAAATGAAACTTACATTTGCCTTATTCCAAAAGTTAAAAACCCCCAAAAAATTACTGAGTTTAGACCGATAAGTCTATGTAATGTTCCATATAAAATAATAGCTAAGGTCCTAGCTAACCAGCTGAAAAGAGTCCTTGCGTTTGTGATTGATGAATCCCAGAACGCTTTTGTCCCTGGAAGACTTATTACAGATAATGTACTAATGGCCTTTGATACAATGCACTGTATAGACCAAAGAAGGAAAGGAAAGGAAGCCATTATAGCCCTAAAGCTTGACATGAGCAAAGCCTATGATAGGGTAGAATGGGGATATTTGGAAGTAATGATGAGAAGGTTGGGGTTTCATGACAGGTGGATATCACTCATGATGATGTGTGTACCCAAAGGAAAAATCACCCCATCTAGGGGGCATAGACAAGGTGACCCAATCTCCCCATTCCTCTTCCTACTTTGTGTGGAGGGGTTGACGGCTATGTTGAAAAAGGAGGAGGCATTAGGGAATATTAAAGGGGTTGCAGTATGCAGGGGTGCCCCAAGAATCTCCTTTTTTCTTTTTTTTTTTTTCTTTTTTTTTTTTTTTTTTTTGCGGATGATAGCATAGTTTTTTGTAGGGCTTCCCTAGATGAAGCTAACTGAGTCATGAAGGTGCTTGAAGATTATGAAGGGGGTTCGGGGCAAAGGCTTAATAAGGAGAAAACTTCCCTATTTTTCAACAAGAATACAAGTAAGGAAGTCCAAGACCAAGTAAAAGGTTTGTTTGGAGCTCAAATTATAAGACATCATGAAAAATACCTTGGGTTGCTGCCACTAGTGGGAAAGGGGAAGAGGAAAGCTTTTAACCGCATCAAAGAGACGGTGGGAAGGAAAATTGCGGGATGGAAAGGTAAACTTCTCTCCAATGCAGGGAGAGAAATTCTTATAAAAGCCGTAGCCCAAGCCATGCCTACCTATACTATGAGTTGTTTCAAACTTTCGGACTCTTTATGCAAGGAGTTGAACTCCATGGTGAGAAATTTCTGGTGGGGGCAGAAGGATAAAGAGCAAAAAATGGCGTGGATCTCTTGGGAAAAACTTTGCACTCCAAAGATGGAAGGGGGCATGGGTTTCAGAGAATTAAAGACTTTCAACCTAGCTCTCTTAGCAAAGCAAGGTTGGAGAATCCAACAAAATCCAAACTCCCTCGTCCATAAAGTCTTTAAGGAAAAGTACTTTGCGGGGTGTTCATTTTGGGAGGCACAATTGGGCTATAGACCATCCTATGTTTGGAGCAGTATCATGGCAGCCAAGGACTTAGTTGTGAAGGGCTCTAGATGGGTAATTGGAAATGGGGAAAGGGTTCATATTTAGGAGGATAAATGGATTCCAAACCCGGACTTGTTCAAAGTTATCAGTCCAAGGGGTCCTTCAACTAATGTTGTAATGGTTGCAGATCTCATTAATAGGGAGACCCGTGGTTAGGATGCAATTTTGGTAAGAAACTCCTTCCTTTCCCATGAAGCTGAAACTGTTTTGGTAATCCCTCTTAGTCCTAGGCTTCCTAAAGACTCCATAGTGTGGGCTTGGACTCCCGATGGCCGTTTTACTGTGAAGAGTGCCTACTGGGCAGCCCAGAAGTTGATGCTGAAGCTAAATTTGCATGGAGAAAGAGGGGAAAGTTCAGATGGGTTGAAATCTAAAGCCATTTGGAAGCTCATTTTGAATTTGGATTGCCCAAACAAAATTAGGCATTTCATGTGGAGGGCGTGCAAAAACATTCTCCCAACAAAGTACCGCCTAAAGTCGAAAGGTTTGGAGGTGGAAACCAACTGCGATGTGTGTGGAAGAGATGAGACTGCCAGCCACATCCTGTGGGGTTGCAAAACAGCAGCAGAGGTTTGGAGTGCAACAAAAATAAAGCTTCCCCTTTTGCTTGAGCCTTGCCTGGATTTTATGGACATTGTATGGGAAAAAAGGGAGAGATGCCCGGTGGTAGATTGGGTATTGTTTGCAATTACGAGTTGGAGTTTATGGAGTAATTGGAACAAACTCAGACATGATGGGAGTGGAAATACAGTAACTGAAATGGTTAGGTTCGCAGCGGAGTACGCAAAGGAAGTGAGGCAACCTCAACAAGTCAATTCTCGGCCTCCCAATTCAAGTTTTTCCCTCATGGACCCCCCCAGTCTCGGCTGGTACAAAATTAATATAGATGGAGCTGTTTTTGGGAGTATTGGTTGCTGCGGTGTGGGTGCTGTGATCAGAAATGAAAGAGGCCAGCTGATGGGTTCAATGAGTAAACGTATGGAGCTGTCGTTGGGTGCATTAGAGATGGAAGCTAAAGCCATGGAGGAGGCGATACAATTGTCTTGGGATCTTGGACTCAAAGATATCATCATTGAAAGTGACTCGCAGATTGTGGTGGATGCTTTGAGAAGGCAAGGTCCTATTCAAAGCTCCATCATGAAGGTAATTGAAGGCATTGAATGGTCTTTGAGGCAATTTAGTTCGTAGAAGGCTGTTCACACCAGAAGGGGCTGCAACAGGGCAGCTCACATATTGGAAAAAAATGCCAAAGGTTTCGATGATTGTATTGTTTAGGTAGAAGATACCCCCTTAGTTATCAAGGACCAAATACAATGTGATGTAATCAATTTGAACTCTGTTCTGGATTAAATGAAAGTTTATCGAGTGTTGTTTATCAAAAAAGAAAAAAAATTGTTGAAATTGATGCCTCTAACATTGGTTATGGAGGTATTCTGAAACAACGTGTTTCACCAAACTCATCTGAACAAATTGTTTGTTTCTATTTTGAAGTCTGGAATAATGCACAAATAAATTATAGTACTATTAAAAATGAGATTTTATCTGTAGTACTATGTATTTCAAAATTTTAAAGTGATTTATTAAACCAAAAGTTTCTATTACGAATTGATTGCAAAAGTGCTAAATATGTTATAGAAAAAGATGTTGAAAATATTGCTTCAAAACATATTTTTGCTAGATAGCAAGCTATTTTAAGTGTTTTTGATTTCGATATTGAATATATTAAAGGATCCCAAAATGCTATCCTTGATTTCCTTACTTGTAAATTTCTGCAGTGCCACAATGGCAAGTAGAAGATCAAAAGACAAACACCTTGCTACAGAAACTGCTAAACAAATTGTTAAAACAGAACCTGCTTCCTCTGTTGACATTGCTAACTGTTTTATTACCTTAGGTACTATCCCTAAACAAAACTACTCATCTGTGCTAGCATCCTCTTATGACCCATTTGCTATGATCCTTGTTAACCAACCTGCTAAAACCACCTGTTCCAGAAACTCCAATGCTTCTCAATATATTTCAAAGCAATATCGCCAAAACCTGTTTTCCATTAAACCCAATAGGGCATCAATTACTGACCCACTTAAACTTGCTACAAGTTACTTTCCTTCCAAAATTCCATTGGATTCTTGAACATGCTGAGAAAAATTTGAGATATTACTCTACTATCCTACTCCATGAAAGATCAATTCTCATTAAACCCATAACTGATAAAACCAATACTTCAAAAGTTATTTACCATAGTGTTATGCAACTACACATTGTTACTGAAGAAAAATAGGGCCTAAACCCTGCCTCTACAAAAATGTTTCCCGACTCACCCATCCCATATTCCTATCATGATTACATAATTTCCTGGTTCAAGTTCATGCTACACCAAGATAGTAATATGACTCATTCTTGGTTTGTTTCCTTTGATAAAAATTTTGATGCTAAATTGCCACTTTGGCTCAGCCATTGGTGGATCCAATTTGGTTCTATTACTGAAATATTTCCGGTACCTCTAGTTGGTTCCTTCAAATATTTCACAAGTCTTTACAAAATAGATCCACATGGTGCTAAATTTCTTGCAACGCTTCATTTTATTAAAAAATACAAGGTCCCCTGGATTTTAAAATGGCAGTATGTCAAAGAAGGTGATGTCCTTACTAGACAATGGTTTGTTAAATGGTGGGACAAATTTAGACACATTCAGGATGTTATTGATAATGTTACTCGAGAATTTTCTTTTGCTACTAATATTTCCCTTAATATATCCCATTCGATGGCTTACCCCCTAGTTCAAATAGCTATGCCTCAAATCACAGCAAATACACCTGCTACCACATCTGCTAAATCCTCTGCCAAGTCCAAAAAGAAGAAATCTCCTCTTGATGGTCTTAGCAAAGATGCTCTTTATGCCCTCCTAAAGAAAGGTGGGAGGAAGAAGCTGCTGCAAATGCTACTTCAGGAGAAGAATCACAAGCATCTTCTGAAGCCTCTGTTGCAAATGATAATCCCTATTACCCTTACAATTAGGAACTATTTGGTCATGATGAAGACTCCACACTTGATTTAGGGGAAAACTGATAATGTCGGCACTAGAAGCCAAAAATGTTAAAGAGATTACCTTTACAATCAGGAACTATTTGGTCATGATGAAGACTCCACAGCTTATTTAGGGGAAAATTGATAATGTCGGCACAAGAAGCCAAAACTGTTAAAGAGATTCCCTTACTAAAGTTCCGAGTTTTGCTCCTCCTGTCCCTCACGAACCTGCTATGAATAGTAAAAGTTATTATTCACTGTTTAAAATATGCTTTTTCTTCCTATAAAAGGGGGGATGTCGCTTATGAAGAAATTATCCGAAATTTTTCCAGTTTAAAAATCCCTTCTAGTTTCTAGATTGAGATCAAAGCTAGTAACCTTTCCTATTCTTGTTCCAACTATTGTAAACACTATTTTCCTGTAAGTATTTGAATCTGTTATCAAAGCTATATTCTGCTACTTTAATATCTGTTTTAATATATTTTTAATATATTGTGCACTTCATCCCCTTTATGGTATCAAAGCCATTCTTTTCTGGCTGGTTGATATTGTTGTTGTGTTCCTTGTAATCTGTTTGTGTCTACCCAAAATATATATATATATATATATATATATATATATATATATATAAAGCCAATGCTTTAAAGATACAGTAAAAATCAACAATATTTTGGTTTTTTTAATTTGCATTGTTTCACGGGCCTCTTTCTTCTTTTCTTTTCTTTTTTTTGGTAATAATGTCCGGTCAGCTCTTTTTTTTTTTTTATAAAGCTGTTCATTAACACAACTGTAAAGTTTTGAGTTACAACTATGTTTTATGTGGGCTTTATTCCATGACAGAAAGTGTTGTAATTGCATTAATTTATTTCCTTGTATTTTGTAGAATTTTATTATATTGGGTTTAGTATTAAGTTGGTGAAAAATCGAGTATGAAATGAAAAATTAGTGCATTTTTGCGACCAGCTCGCAAGAAGTTTACGAGAAGAGTAACCTGCAAAAAGGGCACATGAGAAGCACATGCTAGAAGCTAAAAAGTCAAGTGCTAGGTTGCTTTTTGCGAGTGCTTCACGAAACGGGCCATCTCATGAGGTACCCACAAAACATTCTACCTGGAGGATTTTAAGTGTGACTCTCTTACCTTTCACCCATACTATATATATCCTCATTACCCATAAAAGTAAGAGAGGCTATTTTGAGAGAAAAATCCTAGATAGGTTTTCTATAACACAACACACCTGTCTTTTAGAGAGAGAGCTACTCATCATTAGTGAGAAATCATTGTAGCCTCTTCTCCTTCCCTCTCCCATTGTCATACCTTGAGAGGAGATTTGTACCCAAACACAATCCACACATTTTCAGAGTGTAGAGAGTGTTTTGGAGCTTGGGAAGCTTTGGGGATTTGCCAAAAGAAGTCGGTGAGGCTTGACAAATGCAATTGGGCATATTGTGGGATCCAGAAAGCTAGAGAAGACATGACTCCAAAAAGTCCATTGGTAGGGAGGGCTCAAGTACATTGGGCAGACTAAGCTTGGAGGGTCTTTTGTTATTCATGTACTCCAACTTTATTCTCTAGTAGATTGATTTCAACTTTGAGGGTTGTGAAGAGATTTTTCGCCAAGTTCTTCGGATTCCTCTTCGATAACATGTCTTAATGTTATTTTGTGTTTGCATCTCTCTTCCCTTACTTTTGTGCTTTACTTTTATTGTTTATTGTTCATGTGTATGCACTAGAATAGATCCGGTGACTGCGCTTTATTTACTCTTGTTCTGCACTTAGTTTAAGTTAGAGTAAAAGCAATCGAGCCGTAATTTTTAATTAGGGGTTTGATCAAGCTCGTGTGTTTTTAGCACAAATCCGAGCGCTTTCACATGGTATCAGAGCGGGTACACTTGTTTTGATTTAATTACCTAAGTGTGATGCTTGACCCCTTGTGCTTTATTGCCATAGATAGTGTTTTGTATGCTTCTATGGATGCTTTGGATGATGTTGATTGTAACATGCCATGTGTTTGTGAAAATGCCTCTATGAGTGTTTATCCTTATGCTTGTGATGACATGTTACATGAATCTTTAGGTGTCGTTAATATTCCTAATGTCAAACTCTTGAAGAAAAAGGCTAAGAAGTTTCATGAGAATTTGAACAAGTTCATTTGTGAAAAGGATGATCTGATTGCTAAGCTCAATGAATCCAACAAATTGGTTGAAAAGTATAAGAAACTTACTGAACATTCTCTCGAAAAACTAAAGGAGTTTGAATGTGGACTTAGATGCTAAACTTGTTTTTTCTAACAAACTTGTTGATGATCTTCAATGTGAAAATGAATCTCTTAAGGTGCATGCCAAGTGTTTAATAGCAAAACTTACTGCTAAAAAGGAAGAAAATCTTTGTTGCAATCATGTTGTGTTACCCGATTTTTTGCCTATTGTGAGTTCTACCTCTAAAGACAATTGGTGTACATTCCTCCACACAAAAGAAACCAAAAAGTGGAGAGAAAGGCTCGTAAGCCTAAGCTTTCATTTAGGTCTCATCCTAGGGATTTGAGTGGATCTAAGTTTATTCCTACTTGTTACCATTGCGGTGTGATTGGTCACGTAAGACCACAATATTCTATGATGAAAAGAGAACAAAACCATGTTGTTAGATTCCTCTCTAAAAAGCCTAGTGGACCTAAACACATTGTTTGTCACCATTGTGGTGCCTTTGGTTATCTAAGACCTCATTGCTCTAAGTTTCAAGTTTTTAAAAGGATCAAAAGAAAAGAGAAACTTGAGCTTTTTGGAAGTTGTGCTAAGAAATCTAAACCGGATTGGATTGAAAATGGTAAGTTGTTGAAGCATGTGGTTAATGCTCTTATCTCCCTGTCAATGTACATCTTTTCACTCTTCCAACTCTCGTCCCACTTCTCATGAGATACTCATTCCAAACAATCGTTCCATTTGGATGAGGAAGAGTTCCTATGGTTGAACTTTTGCTCTTTTGGTCCTTGATCTAATTCTTTCGATCTTTGTAGGACTCCTCATGCATTAGATGCTTCATTATCATGCTTTATGCATCATGCATCTCTTTTTATGCATTGTTTTTGTTTTTGTTGTTGATCTTACTTTAGTGCTTTGTTTTGGTGTGGGTAAAAATCCAAAAACACATAAAAAGTGAAAATTTTCAAAAAGTTTGATCGTATATGTTTGAGTACATATCACATGTGAGTTTGGCCTAGTACCTCTGTACTAATGGCGTATTGCATTTACGAGCTTAGTTTGTTATATATGCAAATTTTTTAAGTGTGAGCGACATCTAGAAATCTACATTTGATTGTTGTAAATATATCTTCAAGCTTGTCATGAATGATTGGTCAGTAGTCTTGCTTAATCTTGATTCATGCGTAGATTTGTGTCTATATATCTCCTCACTTTTTTTTTTCTTTTTCAAAGAGCTCTACAATGTCAATCTCTAAAAAGAGAAAGAGCTGAAAAAGTCTTACTTCGAAAACTAGTTTGACTAGGAAAAGGTGGAGCATATATGTATTAAAATGTATGGTGCCAAAGCCAAAGGCTTATTTGTCAAAAATATCAAAAAGTTCATGGCATTGTTTTCAAAATTTTGAGTTATGTTTGATCAAAAGTATGAAAAATGGAAGCCAAATGAAAAGCTTTCAATCAAATGTAAACACTTTGGTAAAGGGTCATATATGTTCATTTCTACAAGTGATATAGGTCACTTGACTTCTTGCTAGTTGTATATAACTTGATTGAATTGATCATTGAAGCTTAATATTAGACTATGGACTAGTTCATACTTGATTCACACACACAACACAAGTTTAATGTTCAACGAATACCTATTTTATTTGTGTGATTGTACATGTTCAAATGTGATGTGTGTGTACTTAACTATATGTGGATCAAATCAAAAAGATTTTTGTTCTTTTTATTTGCTTTTGGAAGTGATTTGTATCACCCATGTTTTTCAAAGTTTTTCAAGTTGATTTTGTGTGAAAAACATGTTTTCTGTGTGTTTTTGCAACTTATTTCGCGAGTAAGCTCAGTCGCGAGTTTGGACAGAGAGTTTCATGAGTGTCTCGCGAGTGTCTTGCGAGTAACTCGCGAGAAGTGCCTACTCGCGAAATACCCACAAAAATTCCCAACTACTTGCAAAATTTTCCAGATCAGCTTTTTAAAGGGCTTTTCGTGGGATATTTATTTTAAACTTCTCTTATCTTCTCCCAAACTCCTATTTTAATGTTTCTACATCAAAACCCAATTAAATTCAACTGTTTTTTTTTATTCCATTAACATCTCTAAGGTAATCTTTAACTCTTTTCATTGATTTTGATCTTTAAATTATGTTTTTTGAGGTTTTATGTTCATAGTTAGGGATTTCTCAAATGGAGGTTGGAAAACTTAATTTTTGTCAATCTTTTTGATTGGGTTTTGTTTTATATGATGATTTTCTTTGGATGTTGGCCCATTGTCGCAAAAATAACATGTATTTAGGCAAGATTTTCATATGTTCATGCATTGTTTAACATACATGTGTAGTATGTGCACTCTAAGTGTTTGATAAAATGCCTAAATGACATTTTCTCGTTGTTTTGGACTTCGATGAGAACCAATTTTTGGGGATAACCATAATTATTCATGTTTATTATGTTTTGATTATTGGTTATGTGTTTTACACACTTTGCCCCATGATTGCTTGCTCATGCATTGGTCATGCATTTCACATGCACACTAGATACACCTTTGATGCACACACTCTAACACTTGACATGTTTTGCATTCACCCATGCCAATTAAGTCTTTTTAGACCTTTTAGCACATATAAAATATTTCTTGTGTCTATGTCATGCCTTGGTCTATATCTTGTTTCATCATCCTTAGCATGTCATGTTTACTTTATGTTTTGTAGCATTTTGTTTTTAAGATGTTTTATCTTTTGTTTGAGCTTCATTTTCTCATATATCTTGCACCCCTCATGCATCTTATCCTTGTTCATATCTTCTTTTCTTTCCCTCCTTCCTCTTGATTCATTTGTCTATTCGTGACAAAAACGGGGAGAGTATACTAGAGAGTATACCGAATTGTATCGTCATTTCTATGTGACTCATATGCACATTCTTAGGGGGAGAAAACCATAAAGGAGATGCATATACCAAGGGGGAGAAGACATCTTTTTTTTATTTTATGAGAAAACCTTGTTTTGTTTTATTTTATATTATGCTTGTTTTCTTGTTTGTTTTATGGTGCTTTGAGTTATGTTTAGTATCTATAATTTGTTGCTCTCATCGCATCGTGTTTATGTGTTGGACATGCATACATCCTTATGCCATTGAGCTCTGTTGATTGCATGTTCAGATGATCATTTGCTTTGCTATATGATCATTATAGTCATTTCCATATGACTGTCATGTATTTGATCAAGTTGCTCATATGTTTCACATCACGTTTATTTGATTGCATATTTACTTGTTACATTATACCTTGTCATTTTATTACTTGCTCTACCTTGAGGGTCTAATATGCTTTGTGCAAGTGTTTCAGGTTACAGGTATATATGTTCCAAGTTCATTATAGGTTTTAGATTTAGGTATGAGTGAGTTTTGCCATTGTTCATAAACTCACGTTTACGTCTAGAGTCTGTTATAGGGTGTTTTGTCATAGAATAGCCAAAAGGGGAGATTGAAAAGTTGTGAGTTACAACTATATTTTATGTTGGCTTTATTCCATGACAAAAAGTGTTGTAATTACATTAATTTATTTTCTTGTATTTTGTGGGATTTTATTGTATTGGGTTTAGTATTAAATTGATGAAGAATCGAGCATGAAATGAAGAATCAGTGTAGTTTCGCAACTAGCTCGCAAGAAGTTCGCAAGAAGAGTAACCCACGAAAAGGGCACGTGAGAAGCACATGCTGAAAGCTGAAGAGTCAAGTGCCAAGCTACTTTTCACGAGTGCTTCGTGAGATAGGCCATCTCACCAAGTACCTACGAAACATTCTGCCTAGAAGATTTTAAGTGTGACTTTCTTACTATTTACCCATACTATATATACCCTCATTACTCATAAAAGTAAGAGAGGTTGTTCAGAGAGAAAACCCCTAGATAGGTTTTCTACAACACAACACACCCATATTTTAGAGAGAGAGCTACTCATCCTTAGTGAGAAATCACTGTAGCCTCTTCTCCTTTCCTCTCCCATTGTCATATCTTGAGAGGAGATTTGTACCCAAACACAACTCACACCTTTTCAGAGTGTAAAGAGTGTTTTGGAGCTTGAAAAGTTTTGGGGATTTGCCAAAAGAAGCCGATGAGGCTTGGCAAATGCAATTGGGCGTATTGCGAGATCCGAAAAGGTAGAGAAGACATGACTCCAAAAAGTCTGTTGGTAGCAGGAGCTTGGAGGGCTCAAGTACATTGGGTAGACTAGGCTTGGAGGATCTTTTATTATTCGTATACTCCAACTTTATTCTCTAGTAGATCAATTTTGACTTTGAGGGTTGTGGAGAGGTTTTTCGCCAAGTTTTTCAGTTTCCTTTTCGATAACACGTTTTAGTGTTATCTTGTGTTTGCATCTCTCTTCCCTTACTCTTGTGCTTTACTTTTATTGTTTATTGTTCATGTGTATGCACTAGAGTAGATCCGGTGATTACGCTTTATTTACTCTTGTTCTGCACTTAGTTTAAGTTAGAGTAAAAGCAATCAAGCCGTAATTTTTAATTAGAGGTCTGATCAAGCTCGTGTGTTTTTAGCACAAATCCGAGCGCTTTCAATAACAATTATCATAATTGTAGAGATGGAGGGCCCAGATATAGGTATTGGGCCATGAGCCGTTCCCAAGGGCATCAAATAGTTCAAGACAAGTAAATACTAAAGAAGGCATACAGGTTAATAGGTTATGGAAGAAGTCTGGTCATAAGGAGCTAGAAATGTTGTCTAAGGAGAAGTGCCTCCTCGGCTAAATTGAGTAGAGGTCAAAGGTCCGACCCTTCATCAAAAACAAGGCAACAAGCAATCATGCTGACAAGGATAAACATCAGATAGGGATAAGACAAAATAGAGTAAGAAAATATCTAAGAAGAAAGCTGCTACCATCGTATTGAATGCTTTGCAACTAACCCCCTGGCCGCATTAAGGTAGAGGTGATACCTGAACAGTAACATTCAGCCTTATAACTACCCACAAAGATTTCAGGAAGGTGCTGATAGGACAAATATCAAAGCTAGCACTCTGAACTACATGTGGAGGGCTGAGATGAAGGAAGGAGAATATAAAGGAGAAAAACCCCATTACAGGGGGGGGGGGGGGAGGTCAGAAAATCTAAGGAGAATCATTGTATACTCAAGTACTGTAATTTTGAATAAGTCTAAGAGAAATATATAAGAACAAACCTTCCTCGGACTTGACCAAGGAGAACTTTTCTTGTTCAAAACTATTTGTTTTATGCTTTTCAATAACAACTAACCTACTGTGATTATTGTCCACCTAACTCATTGAAAGTTCATATTCAAGCCCACTCTCTACAAATTCATTGTTTTGGGCTCTTTAGGCCATTGACCATCTATTTGGGCTTTGGGAGCAAATTGTGTTCTTACAATAATATTTCACAATTGTTGAGGTATTAATTCCTTACAAGTCAAAATAAAATATCATACTAAAACCAATCACAACTAAAAATAAAGATATTATGAAAAAAGAAATGTTACATCCACAATATTTTTCACAACACTTTCATAAGAAAAGTGTGAATGCATAAAACTATAGTAGTAGCTATATATATATATATATATATATATATATATATATTGGTTTGTTCAATTTGTATTGTTTACTGGCCTTTTTTCAGTAATATTGCTCGGTCAACTCATTTTATATTTTATATTTTTTTATATACAACTATTAGTTAATGCAACAAATTGTCATAATATTTTCACAATTGTTAAAGTGTTAATTCCTTATAAGTCAAAATAAAATATTATACTGGAAATAACCACAACTAAAAATAAAGGTATTGTGAAAAAAGAACTACTACATTCACAACATTTTTCACAACACTTTCATAACAAATCATAGGTGATAAATTGTTATTGGTTCTAATTTAAACTTTCCAACGAAATTACATTTTTACCCACCAATAACAACTTGTAACAACCTACTACTTATGATTTGTTATGAAAATATTGTAAATGTTAGGTTCTAAAATCCTACGATTTTATGTATTTAGAACTCTAATGTGTAATGTTGGCAAACCATGATCAAAACAGGTTGTTTAGTCTTGTTTAAGCTTGCTCAAAGTTGTGTAATTCATGTAAAATTGGAATCGAGCTGATGCAGAAGTTACTGTGCATTTCGGCCTAGCTCGATCGATTGAAACTTAGGCTCGATCGATCGAAAGTCGGCCAGATTGTGTTTTTCTGTAGATTTCCAACTCAGCCCTATCTCATTAAAACGTTTAGGGTTTTATGTTTTTGCCCTAGGTATATAAGGCAAACCTTAGCCACGTTTTAGAGGTTACTCTTGTTAATCTTGCTGCTCTTGTTGCTCATATTTGCAGTTTTGTCTAAATCTCTTGTGAGATCCTTGAGGAGTTTTCCTTTACACAAAGTTTAGGGTTTTCAAGGAGAAGATGTTATCTACACCTTGATGATCAACTCAGTTGTTGCCATTGGAGCTTAAAGAAAAACAAGCGGGGGTGCTTTTACTTGGGGAGAATCCAAGAAAGAAGGAGTCTGTGAATTCAGATCTTACATGTGGTCGTGTTAATAAGTTCTACTAGTGGGTAGCAATAGAAAGTTGAGTGTGGGGGCTTGTAAGTCTTATTGTATGAACTTCGATTCTTTCATATAGTGGATTCAAGTTTACCTTGAAGATAGCTAGGTTAAATCCTCCGCAGGCTTTTACCATGTGGTTTCTTGGGTCATCATATTTTGTGTTCTTTATATTTCCGCTGCTTTATATGCTTGATATGATTATATGATTGTGTTAACCTAAAATTGCATAAATTGACTAAGTTAATCACTTAGCTAATTCTCTAGGTTAATCCAATTGTTGTTTTAAGGGGTCTAAAAACATAACAGTAAACATAACATTTCTCTTATGAAAATGTTAAAACATTTTCTTGTCATCATAATATTTTCAGAACTATTGAAATGTCAATTTTTTACAAGTCAAAATAAAATATTGTACCATTTTATTGAGCCAAAATTCATTGTTTCTTGGGTTGATTTTTTGTATTTTTTATTGTATTTTTATCTTTATGCACCATTTATCTAATAGAAAATTAATATTTCCTGGAGAATATTAATTTTCTTGGTTTAAATATTTGAAACTTATAATTTATCTAATAGAAAATTCGATGACACATACCTTTTATTATTTTTATTTATTTATTTTCTTACCTAAAATTGGTGTTTATTAAAAACTATGTAAACTAAACATTGCACCTAGACTCATATAGAATAATAAAAAAGAAAGTATGAATGACAAAATTTTTATTGTGTATGGTTGAAGGTATTTGATGAAGAGCTTCAATTGTAGAATATGACATCATTCATTATGAAAATTTAAATATTGTGACATGTCTTAGTAAAAATCAATTGCTTATTATTAGAAAATGATGATATTCGTTAACATTCTTAGAAGTTTTTAGTAAGTGAATATTGTCTTTAGCAAATAAGTACTAAAAAAATATTATAGTAAAATAGATATTCATATATTAAATAGCTACCATAACTTTGTGTGTGATAAAAATTTTTATACGCATGAGATTAACTTTGTATGACATACATTTTTTATTTACATAGTTTTATACTTCTTCAAATAAAAATTTTTATTTTAATTTGTAGTATGTGCAAGACACGTGACACCCTAACTACTTGTACCTTAAAAGGTTACGTGTTTTTTTTTTTAAATAGGAAAAACTTTATTAAAGACCAAAACAAAATAGCCACAGAGCTACCAACAAATTTACTGACATGCCTCCTTCTAGATTACATTTACAACAGCTGAAGGGTTAAGGTTACATGTTTTTTATTCACTGCAATTCTTTTTTTTTTTTTTTTATTCACTGCAATTCTTTTTTACAACATAACCTTTCATTCTCCCCTAACAACTAACAAGTCTCCACCGTCCTTGTACCGATTCTCGCTGTATTCATTACAGCTTTCTTCATTCTTGAAATTAAACACAAGGTACAGGTAGGTAAAATATTACTTTTGTCCCTAAATTTTACAAACAGTTTTTTTTTAGTCCTTAAACTTTAAAAAGTTCTATATTTAATTGAATTAATTTAGTTAATTTTTTAGTTTATACTAATTTAACAAATTTATTTATATTTAAATAATTATTAAATTAATTATGACGTTATTACAATTTAATCTCGATTTAACCTCAGTCTGACCTCAAACCTCAAAAACTTTGCTTCTTTTTCCTCTGTTACACCCCCACACCACACCCACACCCACACCCACAAACCAATAAACAGCGATAGGGCACTTACACAAACACCCACACCGACATACCAACACAAAAAAAAAAAAAAAAGAGAGCATTGTTGCGAACTTGTGGGTGATAGATGCTTGTGGGTCGACAGAAAGGGTCTCAATGCTTGTGAAACGCTCAAAGACCCACTACTTGTTTCATACTCCCCCAAAAATGTTAAAATACCAATGGCTTGCTAAGCACAATTAAAAGCTAACCCATATTTGGTTGCTTGGAAAAAAAAAAATCAAGTCTTTATATTTCTCTTGCTTCCAGGAGTGTGGAAAAGAAGTTTTCTCTTGAGCCAAGTAGTACTATAGAGCTCAAATAATGGAAAAATAAAAGTTTCCAGCGACCAAACAGATCAAAATTTACATAGCATAGCACAGCAAATCACCACCCACGTCCACCCTCAAAATGAGCCATTTCTCTAAAATGGCTCATTTTCTTCCATGCTCTAAGACTTCTAATGCATCCAAGGTAGCCAAGATTTTCTTTGATGAGATTGTTAAGTTGTATGGGTTACCTAAAACAATTGTGCCAGATAGGGATGTTAAATTCATGAGCTATTTTTGGAAGACCCTTTGGCACATGATGGGAACAAAGTTGAAATTCTCCACAGCATATCATCCTCAAACTGATGGTCAAACTGAGGTTGTCAATAGGAGTCTAGGAAATCTTTTGAGATGTCTCATAGGTGAGAATGGTAAGACTTGAGAATCTATACTCCCTGTAGCCTAATTTGCATACAACAACTCAGTCAATACGTCCATAGGTATGAGCCCATTTGAAGTTGTTCATGGTTATACACCTAGGAGACCTTTAGACATTCTCCCAATGTCCTCACATTACAGGGTTTCTGTGTCTGCAGTAGAGTTTGCTAGTCACATGCATGAGCTACATAAAGAGATCAACAAACAAATTCTAGCAAGTGAATAGTTAGGATAAAACTCAAGTTAAATTATATATGAAGAGAAGTCATGAATTCCACAGGTTGTTGCATTCAAGCAGTACACGCTTCAACAAGAATTAAATTAAAAGGACCTAATTGTTGCAATGTGATTAGGCTAGTTCAACTACTAATATTGAGAATTAATTACTCTAAAGGATTTTGTTTTTTTGTTTTTTTGTTTTTTTTGGCTAAAATAAAAGGCTGAAAGAAAATAAACCAGCAGCTAAAATATTAAATTCATGTGAAAGTTTAAGCAGAACTAAGGATAAAGGCAGTAGCATGTTACTGTAGGTAAAATTGAGGCACATAGTAGATATATTGATAGTAAATCTGAAAGTGCATTTCAATTCATTAAGTTAGGAAAGTCCACACCTTGGTTGGGCTGACTTAACAACCTGGGCCTCATTGGACTGTGGGTCACGCTACTAGCAATGAGAAATTGGGCCTCACGTGTAGTGTAGTGGTAGTGGAAAGTTGGCTTGGTGGTCTTCACGTGTGGCACTAGGACCTTCTTCAGACTTCTGCTTTGACGTGACTTTTTTTTTTTTTTTTTAATACAATAACAAAAGAACTGGAATATAAAACTAAAGCTATTAAACAGTATCACGTCAAACACTAAACACTGAAACTAAAGAAACTAGAAACAAAAGAAAACGAAAAGAGAAGAAGCGGCGGAGCAAGCATATCGCCGGAGTCGACGGCGAAGGGGCGGCCTGGGTTTGTCGGCGATGACTGTCAGCGGCACTCGGAGGTGGAGATCGGAGCTGGCGAGTCAAATCTCTGAACCTGTGAAGCAGCAGGGTGGCAGTGACGATGACGAAGTGTTGGCGGTGCTTGTTGGAGATGATTTCAGCGGCAGTTGTGCGATGGCATCATTCCGTTGGTGGGATCGGCGGCTTGGGTGGTGGATTTCAACTCTCTTGTTCTTAATCTGGCTGTTTGAAGTTGCGGATCTGAAGGTTTTTTTTTTTTTTAATTTTTTTTTCAATGTTCTCTGTTTTTGACCTGGTGGTAGTCCTCAGAGTCGGGCATGGATTGGGGTCACAGGTTTTGGGGGAGTAGTGGGCTTTTCTGTTGGTTTTGGGATGAAGAATTCATGCAGGTAAAGAGGGTATATGGTATGGATTGGTTCAGGTTCTGGTTTGCAGATTTTGTGGGGTAAGAAATTGGGTTGCTGAAAGGGTAGATCGGTTGGGCTCTGATACCAAGTTGATGCAAGACAACCTAGGCTTCCCACCTAGATTAGTCCTACCGATGAACCTTAGGCTTCCCACCTAAGGTGTTTGGAATCACCACCAAACAAATCAATGAAAATAATCTCAATAATAATAATAATCTGTAACGTACAAAAGGAACCATCTGGAGCTTTATATACAACTTCCAGGAATCATAATGATAAAGATAAACTCTCCTAAACAAATCCTAAACAATCTCAAATACTAATATGATAATCCTAAACAATCTCAAATAATAATCCAATACTAAAGATAAACCCAAATAAAGATAACATAAATAATAAATATAATCTCCACATATGTGCCATCAGGTGGTGTCCGCACCAACTAGTTGATGCAGGACAACCTAGGCTTCCCACCTAGATTAGTCCTACCGATGAACCTTAGGCTTCCCACCTAAGGTGTTTGGAATCACCACCAAACAAATCAATGAAAATAATCTCAATAATAATAATAATCTGTAACGTACAAAAGGAACCATCTGGAGCTTTATATACAGCTTCCAGGAATCATAATGATAAAGATAAACTCTCCTAAACAAATCCTAAACAATCTCAAATACTAATATGATAATCCTAAACAATCTCAAATAATAATCCAATACTAAAGATAAACCCAAATAAAGATAACATAAATAATAAATATACTCTCCACATATGTGCCATCAGGTGGTGTCCGCACCAACTCCCCTGGGGTGGGAGAAACTCAACCCCGTCGAGTAAAGCTCAAAGGATCAAGTGACATCAAAATAAGCTCCATCAAGCCACAAGCTCACTGGGTCAGCATGGCGCCTCCGTCGTCGCTCATATGTGCGGGTGATAGGAGGTAGAGATGAAGTGGTAGCAAGTGAATCCAAGTAAGCCTCCAAAAGAGCGGGATCAAGCTGCTGCAACTCCTCTCTGGTGATCCATGTACAGTCAGAATCAGGCCGTCCTTGCCAGCGAACCACGAAGTGTTGAACTATTCCATCCCTAGTGAAAAGAGACTGCTCATCCAAAATAACATCAATAATATCGTTATGTGCCTTTTGGAAACAAGATGGTGTAAGGCTAGGGACATGGTTAGTCAAAGAAGGAGAGGGTGAAGCATCAAAAGGGTCATAGGGAATAACTGATGGACCTTTAAAAGCAATTAAATCAGCAATATTAAAAGTAGAACTAATACCATAGTCTGAAGGTATATCAATCACATAAGCACTAGGTCCAAGTTTCTTTAATACCTTGAATGGGCCAGCACTGCAGGCCTACAGTTTCTTAACGGTTCTTGAAGGATACCGTTCAGGCCTGATACGAATCATAACATAATCTCCTACATCAAAGTCTAAATGACGTCGATGTAAATCAGCCTGAGTCTTATACTTAACATTACTAGCATGAATTCGTTTGTTGATCTCTTTATGTAGCTCATGCATATGACTAGCAAACTCTACTGCAGACATAGAAACCCTATCATGTGAGGACATTGGGAGAAGGTCTAAAGGTCTCCTAGGTGTATAACCATGAACAACTTCAAATGGGCTCATACCTATGGACCTATTGACTGAGTTATTGTATGCAAATTGGGCTACAGGGAGTATAGATTCCCAAGTCTTACCATTCTTACCTATGAGACATCTCAAAAGATTTCCTAGACTCTTATTAACAACCTCAGTTTGACCATCAGTTTGAGGATGATATGCTGTGGAGAATTTCAACTTTGTTCCCATCATGTGCCAAAGGGTCTTCCAAAAATAGCTCATGAATTTAACATCCCTATCTGACACAATTGTTTTAGGTAACCCATACAACTTACCAATCTCATCAAAGAAAATCTTGGCTACCTTGGATGCATCAGAAGTCTTAGAGCATGGAAGAAAATGAGCCATTTTAGAGAACCAGTCTACCACTACAAGGATGGAAGGGTACGGGGAAGACCTAGTATAAAGTCCATGCTAATATCCTCCCAAGGACGGTGTGGAACTGGTAGAGGAGTGTAAAGGCCAGTATTTTGCTTGCAATGCTTAGCTAACTGACATTGATGACACTAACCAATTATCTTAGCAACATCCCTCTTAAGACTTGGCCAATAGAACTGCCTCTCTACCTCTTCAATTGTCTTATCATGTCCAAAATGTCCTGAAAGTCCTCCCGCATGCACTTCCCAAACCAAAAAGTCTCTAACTGATGTGCGGGGGATACAAAGCTTATCGGCTTTAAACAAGTAGCCATCTCGGAGGATAAAATCATCAACAACCTGAAGATGTTCAGTCCTAAGTGTAGTGTACACTTCTCCAAAATCTGGGCAAGATTCAAACTCCTCTTGCAACTTCTCAAACCCTATGACTTTTGTGCTTATCACAAAAAGTAAGGTGACTCGACGACTCAAAGCATCAGCTACCTTATTCTCAACACTAGATTTATGTCTCAAAACAAAAGAGAATCTTTGCAAATACTCAACCCAAGGGACATGTCAGGCATTTAATTTCTTTTGGGAATTAATGTGGCGGAGAGCATCATGATCAGAATAAATGACAAACTTATGGGGTGTCAAATAATGACTCCAATATCTTAAAGCTTGTACCACAGCATAGAGTTCTTTATCATATGTTGAATACTTCTTCTTAGCCTCATTTAATTTCTCACTAAAGTAAGCTATAAGGTGACAATCTTGGCTAAGAACTCCTCCTATGCCTACACCAGACGGGTCACATTCCACTTCAAAGACCTTATCAAAGTCTGGTAGGCGCATCACCGGTGCTTTTGTCATCTTCTTCTTGATTTCTTGAAATGCTTTACCAGCAGCATTTGACCATTGGAATTCGCCTTGCTTCATACAATCAGTGATTGGTGCCATGATTGTACTAAATCCACGTATGAAGCGGCAATAGAAAGTTGCAAGCCCATGAAAACTGCGAACCTCATGAATGTTCTTGGGTTCGGGCCAACCCACTATGGCCTTGACCTTTTATGGGTCAGCAGAAACCCCTTTGGATGAGACCACAAAACCTAAGAAAATGACACTATCACTGAAGAAAGAGCATTTCTTGAGGTTGGCATACAAGTTTTCTTTCCTCAAAGTGGAACAAACTTGTTTAAGATGGTCCAAATGTTGCTCTTTTGATTTACTATAAATGAGGATGTCATCAAAGTACACTACCATAAATTTTCCCATGAAAGGCCTTAGTACTTGTGTCATCATTCTCATAAAAGTACTAGGAGCATGTGATAAACCAAAGGGCATCACAAGCCACTCATATAAACCATCCTTTGTCTTAAAAGCAGTCTTCCATTCATCACCTAGGCGGATCCTAATTTGATGGTATCCACTTTTCAAATCAATCTTTGAAAAGATTGTGGCTCCTAACATCATATCAAACATATCATCTAACCTAGGGATAGGAAAACGATACTTCACAGTAATCTTATTGATTGCGCGACTATCCACGCACATTCTCCAGGATCCATCTTTCTGTGGGGTGAAGAGTGCAGGGACTGCACGTGGGCTTAAGCTTTCACGCACAAATCCTTTGTGCAAGAGCTCATCCACTTGTCTAACCATCTCATCATGTTGAGGAGGGTTCATTCTATAGTAGGGCAAATTTGGGAGTGCTGCTCCCGAGACAAGATCTATGGCGTGTTGAATATCACGCATAGGAGGCAATTGATTTGGAAGCTCCTTAGGGAAGACATCTTGGAACTCTTGAAGCACTGAACGTACTTCTTTTCTAGGTTCTTCAAAGTTATCTAGTGCAGCTTCCTTCACAACTAAAGCAAAGATGATGGAGTCTTGATTGACAACTCTTTCAAGTTCTTTTGGACTAATGAGGTTCATACTTTGCTTTTTGGGCTCTTCTCTAGCCTTACTTGCACTAACAAACTTAGTTTTGACTAGGTTAAGCTTAATCCTTTGTCCATTGTGCATAAAGGAACAAGAATTCGAGCGACCATAAAGAGTGACATCTAAATCATAGAGCCATGGTTGTCCCAAAATTATGTGTCCTACATCCATTGGAATCACATCACATGAAATCTGAGCCTTGTATGAGAGGATATGAATAGGAACAAGACACCTATCCTTGATGGTGATAGATGAATCATCTACCCAAGAAACTTTATAGGGCTTAGGATGTGCAACTAACTTCAAACCTAGGAGGGAGACAAGTTTAGAAGAAACTGCATTAATGCAACTTCCGCTATCAATGATAACCTTGCAATTTGCGGTTCCACACTTGACAAAGGTTTGGAAGATAGTATTTCTTTTCCAATCATCACTTTCTTTGGATTGTGCTAGAGTACACCTAGCAACACTCATTACAGGAGTATTAAGACTACCCTCACTGAGATTATCAAAAGATGGTAGAGCTCTAATGCAAGCTAATTGGGTGGAATCATCCTCTCCTATTTCTACAATGTCTTCAATGTTAGGCTCATAGACTACTTCTTCTACTTCTTCCTCTCCATCTAATTCTTCAATCAACAAAGTCTTATTAGGACATTGGGCAGCCATATGACCAAAGCCTTGACACTTAAAGCACTGGATTCTAGAATTGGGCCTAAATGTCTCTCTAACCACACTCTTCCCTTTGTCTTCTGGGTGCAAGGGCCTATTGTTGGGATTGGGTCTAGGTTGAGGGCCTTGTTGGTACCTACCTTGAGGGTTCTCTTTTATGTGTAAGGGTCTATTGTTAGGGTAAGGCTTATTTTGGGTACCTTAGAGGTATCTACCTTGCTGAGGCAACATTCGATTATCAAATCTCCTTCCACCTAAACAAATCCTAAACAATCTCAAATACTAATATGATAATCCTAAACAATCTCAAATAATAATCCAATACTAAAGATAAACCCAAATAAAAATAACATAAATAATAAATATAATCTCCACATATGTGCCATCAGGTGGTGTCCACACCAACTCCCCTGGGGTGGGAGAAACTCGTCCTCGTCGAGTAAAGCTCAAAGGATCAAGTGACATCAAAATAAGCTCCATCAAGCCACAAGCTCACTGGGTCAGCATGGCGCCTCCGTCGTCGCTCATATGTGCGGGTGATAGGAGGTAGAGATGAAGTGGTAGCAAGTGAATCCAAGTAAGCCTCCAAAAGAGCGGGATCAAGCTGCTGCAACTCCTCTCTGGTGATCCATGTACAGTCAGAATCAGGCCGTCCTCGCCAGCGAACCAAGAAGCGCTGAAATGTTCCATCCCTAGTGCAAAGAGACTGCTCATCCAAGTTTATGCAGGACAACCTAGGCTTCCCACCTAGATTAGTCCTACCGATGAACCTTAGGCTTCCCACCTAAGGTGTTTGGAATCACCACCAAACAAATCAATGAAAATAATCTCAATAATAATAATAATCTGTAACGTACAAAAGGAACCATCTTTCTCACAATTTGTCTATATGGTAACTTGCGAATGGTGGAATTATGAACCCACATGGACTTACTTTTTTTCACCCCTTACAACTTGTCTATATGGCGAATTGTGGCCAAAATTACTGAAATTGTTGTGGTAGTACACTTACTCTTAGATGCGGTTTAAAGTATTTGACTTAATGCACTGCAAAATTTCACTATAAATGGCCAATTGAATAATAAATGTACTAAATGTAATTAACGTCTTCAAAATTAGAGTGATAATTGATTATAGTATAGGAAGATTCATTTACTCGTCAAGAGTTTATTTGACCACACCTTTTTTAATGTATAATATGTGTATATATATATATTTATATATATATATATATATATATATATATTAATAGGTAAAGCTTAGAAGAAATCCAATTAGATTCTACAATTGAAGTCTAATTTTGCGTCATGTGTTCTAAATTATTTATTTTTAGAGAGTTTTATTTCTTAATTTTGGAGTCAAATATGGGACCACATCATAAATATCTATCCAAGTGAATTATTGCATACAAAAACCAAAAAGTCTAGAATTAATGAACATAACATTTTTTTTAAATGGACAATTTACATTTTCTACTTAATAATATTCTTACAAGACTTTTAAAGAGTTAAATAAACTATAAGAATGACTATCAATAATATTTAAATTTTATAAGTAAGAATTATACTATGCATCTTATTGTATATATTTTAAGTATATCTATGCATATGCATGAGGTTACAAGCTAGTCTACCATAAAATAGATGTTTGACATAATTAACGGTCTAAATCAAAACAAAATTTCACCATCATATTTGAAAAAAAAAAGATCACATCAATTTTTTTTTTCTTTTATAAATACGATAGAATTTTAAACTTATTGTGTCAATTCCATAAGAATTGCTTTTTGTCATTAGTCAAGACACCAACGTTGATAACATTAGACTCAAAACACCAACCTTGATAACATGACCCTATCATAATTTCTCTAATGCCCAAGAAAGAATAGATGAAAGAATAGATATCTTTCCTTTTTCTTTTCTTTTCTTTTTCTTTTTAAAGTACGGATAGAGATCTTTCTAATTCACCTTAATTCATTCAACAACATAACAATTGAAGGGTATATAGAAACAGACAGAATACAAAATGATTTTTTTTTTTTTTGGGGCAAATATTTGCTGTGAATTAACAGCCCTCGCTTACTTTCTCCTCTTCTTGCTTGCTATTGTGAAACTACGGTTCTTTTGTAATTGGGTGCATTGCTATGAAATCTGGGCCAAAATGGCCAAATACCACCTTTTTTTGAAATTTTTAGCAAAAAAATATTGTTTCAGAAAAAAATGGCGATCTACCACTTTTTCTAGTACTCGAGTTCACCAAACTCGAGTACCCTATTTTATAGTTCCACCGTGGCACTGCTGAGTTGGAAAATGGGCGATTAAAAAAAAATAATGTGGTACTCAAGCTTGGTAAACTTGAGTACCATGCAACACAGTACTCGAGTATACCAGGCTCGAGTTCCTTTTATAAATAAAATGCAGATAATTTTATTTCTAAGGTACTCGAGTTTACCAAACTCGATTACCGTGTAAATTTTTTTTTTTTTTGGGAGATAATCGACAAATAAAAATAAAGATAAAAATAAGTGGCTTTTTTATGTTTTTATTTATTTAAATAGAAGCATTGTAAAATATAGAGATTTTAATTTCAAAATATGAATTTAATTTTTACATTAATTAAAATTGTTCATTGTTTTTTCATAAAAATTGTTCACTGTTTTCTATATAAACTATTTCTACGATTTTGCATAAAATTATTTTTTGTTCAGCATTATTTAAGAAATTGTTCACTCTCTTTTTTGCATAAATTATTTTATGTTCACTGTTTTCTCATAAAACACCTACTGAAATCGTGTTTTCTAAATTTAAACGCCAAATCTGAATGCTTTTTCATGTTTGAATTTCACAATAATCGAATATATTTTTCTGCATTGATAAAATCTGTTTCTACATTAATAAAATTTGCTCTCTGCACATCATATTTACTATATATTCAAATCTACTTACTGCATTTATAAAATCTGTTTTTTGCATTAATTAAAACTGTTCACAGTTTTTCATAAAAATTGTTCACTGTTTTCTGCATAAACTATTTCTAGCAATCTGCATAAAATTATTTTATGTTCAGCATTATTTAAAAAATTGTTCACTCTCTTTTATGCGTATATTATTTTCTATTCACTATTTAAAAAATTGTTCGCTGTTTTCTCATAAAACACCTAGTGAAATCGTGTTTTCTAAATTTAAAAGCCAAATTTGAATGCTTTTTCTTGTTTAAATTTCACAATAATCGAATTTGTTTTTTTACATTGATAAAATCTGTTTCTATGTTAATAAAATTTGCTAACTACACATCATGTTTACTGTATATTCAAAGCTGCTTACAGCAGTCATAAAATCCATTTTTTGCATTAATTAAAACTGTTCACTGTTTTCTCATAAAAATTGTTCACTGTTTTTTGCATTAACTATTTTTAGCATTGGCGCAATTATTGCACTTAAATGGTTTTGTGTTTTTTTAAATATGTAACCATATGAGTAATGGACAAACTCCATGAAAGAAAAATGACTGATTCGTATAAATCACCTAACTGTAAATGCCTCGAAAAATTCGAATTTGTAAAAAAATTCGAATTAGTTGAATGTAGAACTGTTCATTAAGTAAAATTGTTTTCTGCAGTAAGTAAAACTATTCACTTTTTTCTCATGAAAATTGTTCACTATTTTCTGCATAAACTATTTCTAATATTCTGCATAAAATTATTTTCTGTTCAGCATTATTTAAAAAAATTTCACTCTCTTTTCTGCGTAAATTATTCTCTGCTCACTATTTAAAAATTTGTTCACTGTTTTCTCATAAAACACCTAGTGAAATCGTGTTTTCTAAATTTCAAAGCCAAATCTGAATGCTTTTTCATATTTAAATTTCCCAATAATCGAATTTGTTTTTCTGCATTGATAAAATCTGTTTCTATGTTAATAAAATTTGCTCTCTACACATCATGTTTACTGTATATTCGAAGCTGCTTACTACATTGTATAAAATCTTAAAAGTACAAAATAAACATGTGAAACTACAGTTCTTTTGATATTTGGGTGCATTGCTATGAAATATGGGAAACTTATTAAGTTCCATGTGAATAAATAGTTGAGAACAATTATTGAAGAAAAAGTAAATCTTCTAATGGCAAACAAGGATTCAGTGCACGGCAGAACCTGTAAAAGGGTACATTTAGTTTCAGTTTATCACGAGGGACGGAGGGAGATTCAAGAAAAATCATTTACAAGTGGTCCAATTCCATGTGAGTTTCTTTTTTAATGAGCAATAAGGACCACTATCTGTGCATAGTACTGCATTACACCATACAAAAAGGAAGCTCAAAAAATCAAAGATGCCCGTGATTTTGCCCAAATCCAAATGTATCTAATCTATTGAGAGTAGGTCTCCTGATTTTCAAGACAAACGAAAATCGTTCTTTCACACTCAACAAAATAACAAATGCGAAGAAGAGGATTTATCCAGGTTAATTAAAAAGGTCCTCTACTAAATTAGTCGGTGATGAATGTATATAATAAGTCTTTGACATCATCGCATGAAAATGCTGCAAATAATAATCAGATAAGATCTTACGTGATTCTATTTTGTACCATCCAAAATCTATTAATTACTTTCCGAGAAAAATGATTAGAGATATCAAGAGTATTGTTTTAGGCCCCAAATTGAGGAAGTAGCGGATTAATCAATTATTTACCAATTATGCCGATTACGTCATCATAATTGTAACAATTTAATCACAACCACAAGAAGTACCAAATTTGCGAAGTAGAACGAGAAACAGTAGAAAACACGAAGTGAAAATAATAATAATAATAATCTAATGGAAAAAACACTCCAAGGGCGACATACAGATAAGTACGCAAAGAAAGAAAAATGCAGAATGGAAGACAATGGCTTTGCTAACCAGTCACAAGGCAAACGAATAAGGTGTTCAAATCTGTGTAAAAACTAAAATCCTTCCAAATTATATTCACTAGTGTTTAACCTGCACAATACACGATATCATTTAATGCATTTGAAGACAATTAACTTAATAAAACAATACATTAAAATTTGTCCGGAGCATAATGTATTTGTGGGTATGCTGTCTATAAATTAGAATGAAATTGTAGTAGTAGGATAATACAATTTAACTGTGTTGAATCAACTTGACATAGTTTCTCCAAAAAAAAAATCAACTTAACATAAAAATTAAATCATAAAGAACTTTGTAATATATTCATAGTTAGATCAAGTAAATGCAACAAAGAGTATTCATAAGTTATCAACGGTTAAACATGATAACGTTCATGAAAAATGGAAGATGATTGTATTCCAATACACATTGGCAGGTAGGACAATTTCTAGCTTGGGTAGGGCCATAGTTCACAACTTCACATTGGCAGGTAAGGAAAGGACCATTTCTGTCGCCCATAATTGGGAAAGTATTTTGTCTTCTACGCCATTTTCTTTTGGTTCACCTCTCAAACTTTATCATCCCTTTCTTTGTCGTGCTACTCTGGCATTATTCTTTTTATTTTTTAATTTTCTATTATAACATAGTGAAGGACCAAAAGTAATTTTAATGACTTTTTTAACACAGGGAGTACGTATTTGAAAATCTTCTTATATTTATTTTGTTCTATGTTTCTTTTTTATCAAGCATAACAAATGAAAAAGAGATTCATTTAAAAATAAAAGCAACAAAGGGGAAATTAGGCTAAAGAATTTATATATCCTTGGAGATCTAAATTTGCTAACAATTGCAAAATGATGTAGATAATAATTTAAATGGAAGTGACATTGTTGACAACACGAACCCTATATTACTAAGGTGGTACAACATATGCATGAAGATGTAAAGCTTTATTAGTAGAATCATTTGGAGCACAGATAACATGACAACACGAACCCTATAGTACTAAGGTGGTGTAACATATGCATGAAGATGTAAAGCTTTATTAGCAGAATCATTTGGAGCACAGATAACATGACAACACGAACCCTATAGTACTAAGGTGGTACAACATATGCATGAAGATGTAAAGCTTTATCAGTAGAATCATTTGGAGCACAGATAACAAACGTGTAGCAAAACTGAACCACAATATATGTAACAAAATCATAGGATACCACATACGGCCTTTCATAATAATCAAGGAGTAATTTGCTTAACTTTAAAACAAAATTCTCCATCAATCCACTGTACAAACAAAAAAAAAGTGCATCTTTACACAACTTTTATTAACAATACAGTTAACCACATTCACAACTTTGAAGTAAACAAAAAAATAGAGACTGCATCTTTCTAATTATTTTAGATGCTAAGGTAAGATTAGTACAAAACAGTGCAGTCAAGGTTGACCTGACAAAACAGAGAACAGTTATTAAATCTGGATTAGAAAAAACCTGCTCCCTCCAAAAAAATTCTGGTACCTCGAAAAGAAAATATTTTCAAGCAGTCACAGTTATAAAAGATGAGATATAGCACAAGGGGTCACACAGCTATGCAAAACTGTCAATGCATCATCAAGTATCCCAAATTTTTCTCTTGATTGCATCTTCAAAAATCTGGATTAGATAAAATCTGCTCCCTCCAATAAATTATTTTCAAGAAGTCACAGTTATTAAAGATGAGATATATGACTGCAAAATAAGATGAGATATAACACAAGTCGTCACACAGTTATGTAAGATATGATTATGTATCATGAAATTTTTCTCATAATTAATGTATGCCAAATATGCAAAACTGTCAGTGCATCATCAAGCATGCCAAAATTTTCTCTTGGTTGTATCTTTAAAAATTATAATCTTTCTAATCATGCTTTTAACACTTTCAACATTTTCCATTTGAATATAATTGCCAAAATGGATCAAGACAATACTTCTTGCTAATGAGTAATAGCTCAAATAGCATTTCTCCCTCTTATAAGAATGGTTGGAGGGTAAGGTCACGGATTCAAAACTCATTGTATACACGTGTAACTTATAAAAAAAAAATTCAAGCCAATATATCTCAAAACAAAAGCAACTCATAAATTTTAGTTACATGAAATTTGGTTATGAACTTACAAAGTCCATATGTTGGTTCAAGCCCAGCTAATTTTGCATAAGACATTGCCTGTCATTCACAAGAAAACAGTCAAAAAATTGAACTTGCACCCAATACATGAAATTAAAATATGTGAGTAAATTAGTAAAAAAAACCAATCTCATTCCAATATGGAAATCTATTAGATGTTAAAAATCATCTACGCAATAGAACAATCATGGGTTTGCCTAACCAATCAACAATAATTGAAGTGCTTAACACGTCACAACCAAATCTCAAGTCAACGCAATGCCAGCTTTTCTAGACCACAATTAGTTTAGAACTTACAGTCATCGTCATAATCCTTTACACAGGTCTGTAATAGTGAATAAACAGTAATCAAAACTTAATTTTAAAAGAGAAAAAATGAATTATGAAAACTCATCAATTGCTATGAAAATAGCCTAAACCATATCATATCAAACAGTAATCAAACCTCACCATTGATGTGGCTGTTGCCGTGGCTGCCGCTGGGCTGATGGCTGAGGTTCACAGAAGCCAAGGAGGTTAGTCGGGTTCACGCAAGCTGGGAGAGACAATCTTTGGGTTGCTGTGGCTGTCACCGTGGCTGCCTCTGGGATGATGGGTTCACGATGAGCCGATATCTTTCAGGTGGATGGGTTCACGATGAGGCTTGCTCACAGATTTGGGAGGAGCTGATGATACGAGTGATTGGATTTTTAGAATTAGGCTGAAACGGTGTAGTTTTAGGATTGGATTTTTTGTGTTTTAGATTGGGCAAAATGGTACCATTTGGATTGTGCCAGGTAAGTTTTTATTTTTCATTGAAATGACGTAGTTTTGGGGTTGATTTGGCCCAAAAAAAATTAAAAAAAACACGTCAGCATGCACGTGTGTCACTTGACAGCAAAAACTAACCGTAAGAGATGAATTGCTAACAGAACCAAACTTTTTTTTTTTTTGATAAGTAATAAAAATATATTTAAAAAAAAGAAGGGTGTCACCTAAGTATACAGGAAGTATACATCAAGGACAAAAATAAATCAAATGCATAAAATACAAAAGTCCATGAAACCAAGGACTGAAGGAAAAGAACGAAAGCCTAACACTGTAACCCAATCCAGAAGTGTCTTAAGGAAGAAGAGTTTAAGATCTGAAATTGATCACTCTAAATCCTCAATATGCCGGTTATTCCTCTCCCACCAAATACACCACATCAAACAAAGGGGTACAGCCTTCCAAATAGCAGAATTCCGGTGCATCCCAAACTTTCCTTGCCAACAAGCCAACAACTCCACCACTATTTTCAACATAACCCAGTGAATGCCAAACAAAGTAAACACCATAGACCACAAATCAAAAGCAATAGGGCAATGGATAAGGAGGTGGTCTACTAATTCCCCATTTGTTTTACACATACAACATCAATCCAAAATTAAAATCTTCCGTTTTCTAAGATTATCAATAGTCAAAATATTCCCCAAAGCTGCGGTCCAAACAAAAAAAGCAACTTTAGTAGGGACTTAGACTTCCAAACAGTCTTCCAAGGGAAAGACCAATCGAAACTTTTTAATAAGAATGAACAGCAAAACCTCTTCCCATAGCAGGTTTCCAACACATCTTATCGTCCCCAACTCCTCTCAAAGAAGTTCCATAAATTCTAGACATTAAACATTAAAAGGATTCCAATTCTGAATCTTCACTGTATCTTCTAAAATTTAGATCCCAGAAAAGAACACCATTTGGGAACTTCATCAAATCAACCACATGGGCCTCCTTATTTCGACTTAAAAAAAAGTCTTGGATAGCACACACACAAAGAAGTGTCCCCACACCAAATGTCCTACCAAAATCTAACAGTAAAGCTGGCCCCAACCTCAAATTGGTTGTGACGAACAAAAGATGGCCAACCACGACTAATAGACTTCCACAAACTCATTCCATGAGGGCCAATAACGGGAAAAGAGCACCAACCTCCCCCTTCACAACCATACTTTGCCCCTATCACTCTCCTCCACAAGGCCTATCGCTCATTCCCAAATCTCCATAACCATTTTCCAAACAAAACTTTATTAAAATTTCTCAAACTTCTAATAGCTAAACCTCTAGAATGAAGAGCACAAGCTGTAGCCCATTTCACTAGGTGAGATTTTTTAACCCCCTATACCACTCTAGAGAAAATTTCGTTGAAGTTGCTCAATACGGTTTGCAACCTCCACCGGGATAGGAAAAAGAGAGAGAAAATAAGTTGGAAGATTGAACAAAGTACTCTTAATAAGAGCAACTTTACCTCCTTTTGAGAGATACAATCGTTTCCAACCTGTTAACCTCCTCTCCATCTTCTCAATAATTGGATTCCAAATAGAACTATCTCTGACATTACCACCCAACGTGAGACCTAAATATTTCATCGGGAAGGAGCCTTGCCTGCACCCTAGCACATCCACCATATCTGCTACATTTTGAACCACACCCACAGGGACCAATTCAAACTTACCCATATTAATTTTCAGCCCAGAAATTACTTCAAACCAAAACAGCACCAGCTAAAGAAACAGAATCTGATCAAGATCAGCATCACATAAAACCAAGGTATCATTAACAAAGAGAAGATGGGTCACCTACAAAGAGTTACTAGTGGGACCCACCCTAATACCAGACATGAGCCTATCCCTCAGTGCCTAATCCAACATTTCACTAAAAGCATTCATAACAATGACAAACAACAAAGGGGATAATGGATCACCTTGTCTTATACCTCTTGAGCTTTCAAAGAAACCATACAGAGTTACATTAATGAGAATGGAGAATTTAACAGTAGAAATGCAAAAGAAAACCCATTTTCTCCATTTCTCATGAAAACCACAACAATCCAAAGTAGAAATGAGGAAGTCCCAATTCACATGATCATACGCCTTCTCTACATCCAGCTTACACAACACCCCAAGAACTCCTGATCTCAGCCTACCATCCAAGCATTCATTGGCAATAAGAACGAAATCTAAAATCTGTATTTCTTTGAAAAAAGCATTTTCAGATTCATAAACAATATCCCCAAGCACCATTTTCAACATGTTAGCTAAAACTTTAGCAATAATTTTGTACACCCCCCCAATTAAACTAAAAGGCCGAAAATCCCTTACCTCCATTGCATTAGATTTTTTAGGAATTAAGGAGATGAAAGCTAACGGAACCAAACTTTACGGTGTAAAATCAAGTTTCTGAAACTTTGGGGTGTAAAATCCAATCAACTCTAAACTTTAGGGGTGTAATTTGCAATTTACCCAAAAAAAAAAAAAAAAAAAAAAAAAAAAAAAAAAAAAAACAAAGATAACTCTACCAATCTATGTAGCTCCTCAAAAAAGTGGGAAAAGATTAAAGAAATATAACAATTTTGTAGGTCAATTGAATCCAAATAATTGGAAAAAAAAAATATCTAAAACATGCAAAATAATTATACAAGAAAAATGGGCATGAGCAACAATAAAGAAAACCCAATGAGATCGCAAAGCAAAAAACCAATCCCTAGTAAGTAAACAACACTGGTTACAAAGCATATAACATGGAAAAATAAATAATTGAATGCAAGTTATGCATATGCTAGTGCTTTTAATTAACTTTCATATTTATTTGTTTCTAATCCTAGTACAAACAAAAGTAAATTATAAAGTCATCAAATGATAAATATAATTAACAAATTAGTAAATAGTAGAGTACTAGATTTATTCTTCCATGAAATCTAAAGACCAAAACCCACAAACACCAAAAAAATAAATGCTATAGAGACCACAAACCAAATATAAAAACTTGGTTTGAAACTGAAATTAATGATTACATAATCATCACTAATAGAAACTCAAATCTCTCAAAACCAACACAATGTAATCATTAAGCTAGACTGAATAGTAAAATTGCACAAAAACAAATAAGCCAAATTGATTGCAAAGCAGAGCGAACATAAAATAAATTGAAAACTTTAACCATCTATTTGGCTATTACTGGAAAAAAAGGGGAAAAAAATTAATCGGAACATAACAATTTTATAGGTTAATTTAATCCAAAATAAAAATTTAATTGAATCCAAATTAAATATAAATAAAAATATTCTAACTAAAATATCCAAAACAAAACTAATTGAAACCCCCCAAAGGCATCCTTCAAAAAAATCTAACCCAAAAGATGAGATAAACAGAAGAAAAATCAATGACTCTTCTTGCAAAATACCCAACTATCATATTTGGTAAATAACTGTGTAAATTTGTTCTTCAACAAAAGGACAAGCAAAGAAGGGTTTTTAAATTACAGAAAACAAGATAAAAGAGAGGCTGCCTTCATTGCCCAGTTGCTTTGGATTTGTGGGATATGGTTTTTGGGTTATTTGGAGTTTGTTGGGTTATGCCATTCTCTGTTGTTGGGCTTTTGGCTTGCTGGCAAGGTCGTTTTGGTTGCCATCATAATGGAGATTTATGAATGGTTGTTCCTCATTGTTTGATGTGGTGTATTTGGAAGAAGAGAAATAGTAGGTGTTTTGAAGACAAGGAGCGTTCCATGCCTGATCTCAAGCTTCTTTTTTTTAGAACCTTACTTGATTGGTTCTCTGTGTGGAGAAACCATCTTTTTTCTTCTTTTTTGGATTTTCTTGATTTTTGTAATGTTCATTTTTGATTTGTTTACCCCTGTATACTCCCTGCATACTTGGGTGTTTCTCTCTTTTGATATCAATGAATCTTTATTACTTATCAAAAAAAAAAAAAAAAAAAAAAAAAGATAAAAGAGAGACTACAAAAGTAGTTGAAGGAAAACACAAAGATATATGCAAACTTTCCAATCTGGTTTGAACAGCAAAAATGTGCAAGATTGATTCCACATAGCTGTTTTCAGAGGAAAAAAAAAAGCTATTTCTAAAGATTCACGGATTAAAACATCAATGTTTACACCACACAACCATCTTTAGTAAATAATCCCTAAATATTCAATAACAAAATGTTAAGCGATATGTTGGATATTTAATTTTAGCAAAAAAAAATAACACAGCGTTAATCAAATTCAATTCAAACAGTGAAAAATAATAAATAACATAATTTCATTGCAAAAAAAAGTCATAAATTCCCAAAGACTTTCAACTTCCAATATAGATGATCAACTCAGCATTGACAAATAGTCAATAAACCATACAATAGAAAACATAACTTTTTACCACAAACATTAACAAATGAATTGAAGGGTTATATAGACTTTCCCTTCAGATACGGATGCTCAGAGCAGCATTAAAAAATCAACCATCCAAGAGAATATGACTTTTTCTACAAATATTCAAGCGCTAAACCCCTAAAAGCACCAAACCAAAAGCCGGATTATTGTAAACCTGGGGGAAAAATCCAAAGAAAGAGCATAACACAAGCAATTAACAAAATGCGATCAAAGAAGAACCCTAGCCAATGAATTAAAACAAAATTCTATAGTATTGAAATAAGTTAAAATGGAGATGCTAATTCAAAGAGGAAAAGCAACGGCGGAAACTTTGGATTGCAAAAACAGTATTTGAAGAAAGAAAATAATAATGCTATGCTGACCCGAGGTATATGCAGAGAAGAAATGAAACATAACAAAAAGTGCAAGAACTGAAGATGTGAGAGTGAAAATTGAGAGGAAGATCTTTTCTTTTGTCGCTTTGTTTTTTACCGAATGAATACATCATTTCCTCTTTGGGATGTGCTGATTGTATAAGAGTGTGGCGTTTATGGGGTTTTTGCTTGACGCATGTCTGTTTTTAAAATGGGTTTTTTTCCTACATGGCAGAATAGCCTTAATTGTAGGACCAACTATTTTAGACTTGGCTAATATTGTAAATCTACTCATGCATACACATCTTGAGCATCAATGTCTAAGTTCAACCAGCAAAGTATAAACAACATTTTTGCTTTAATATTCACATAGCCAAGGGTATACCTTGCACACATATTTAAAATTTTTGAAACATAAAAAAAATAATAAATAAAAACATAAGACAGCAGAAAGAAATTTGGTCCAACTTAGGTAAATACAAATTTAGAAATTACACAATTTATGATAAGAAACTTGTTTGAATCATCAAACATTTTCCTTCATATTTACCCTAGAAGAAGCATATCTAAAGCTATATTATAGTTGAATAATGGTCATTAGAAGGATAGTAATATCATAGATGTTTCTACAGCAAAAAAGCAATAACCGAAGAAAATATTTCTTCTACAACACTTCAAAACCTTTTTGCACATAAGTAATCATAAGCTAGAGGAGCCTGTAGCTGCCAAATCAGAAGAAAGGTGAAAGAGTCTCAAATTTTATGGAAAAGTTATATTATTGACCATTACCTTATTGTAACTCTTCAGCCATTGTTCTTATCTGACAGTTACAGGCTTCTCTCTATGCAAATGTTCACAAACACATTTACCCTAGGTCTTAAACTTCCATTTGAAGTTTTATCTAGAGAATCAATATAGGCAACATTAAAGCTTTTAATATAAGAGTAATGAACACCAAGAACATAACAGTCTATGCAAAGTGATTTATTGACTCATCATGGGTAATTAGCAAAAGGGAGGGAAAAAGAGAGCTATAAATTTAAGTCTTCTACAATATAGCATTTTCCCTCATAAACACAAAACTCAAATTTTGTTTCCAATATATTAACTTTTAAGTAATAACACTATTTTCTTAGACCTGAAAAAATAAAACAAAAACTAAAGCAAAATGAGGGAATACAGGGAGAAATGTTCTGATATTTTTAACAATGATGATCTCTCTCTAAAAGTGTGCATGTGTATAAATTCTTTTGTAATGCTAAAATAATGATAAACTGAAAGTTCTAAATGAAATACTCAATGAGACTAAGTTGGTGTGCATAATCAAATTGCAATTGTGCTTTTGGTGGTTATTCTCTAGTCATGGATGGATATCTTTTGTGATTTAAGTTGTGAATTACCTAATAGGATTGTGAGTTTCTAATCTTGCAGATCACCAATCACAAAACTTAACTACATTGACTTGCTAAACAAAATTATAAACAACCATACAACTATAATTTTCTTTTGGTCTTCATATAATAACTTTGGAATATTGTTTATCGTATGTTACAATAGAAAAGGCATTGAATGAGGTAAATAACATAATGAAATAGATAAATAGTACCTAAAAGAAGCACTAAAGAAGAATAAATTACTTTATAATTGTGTGCTATTGGTTCTCTTTAGTAGTTCCATCTCCTCCCCACTAGAAACTTCAGGATCAATATAGCACTACATGAGTTAAGTACCATATAAAACCTTAAATTACTAAATTTTCTCACGAGTACTACATGACAAATTCTCTACTTACTCCCCAACTTACTGAAAGTCTGAAATTTCATGGTATTTAAATATCAGAAGTAATCCACAATTAGCAAAGTAAACTAACAAACGTAATTGAAATCTAAAACAAACAAAAAAACACAACTTTAGAACTAGCTGCAATTCCTTTTATTATTGTTTAATTTTTTTTTTTCTCAGTACCAAACAGATTCCTAATTAACTTTCAAGAACATAATACTACATGCAAAACCCAAAAAAAAAAAACATTGTAAACACTGAAAACAAAGCTTCGGAATCTCTTAGAAAATTATTCTTTGCCACAACCTACAAAGTAATCAACTTTGTACAAAGAACATTATACTTTCAGATTTCACAATTTAAACCCATTAAAACCAAACATAAAAAACAACAAAATCAAGAAGTCATTTAAAAAAAAAAAAAAAATACCAACTAAAATCTACAAAGTAATAAACTTAGTATAAAGAAAGTTATACTATCAGATTTCAAAATCCCACAATTTCACTCGCCCTTACAAAAAAATAGAACAATTTAGCGGCCATTAAAACTCAGGTAGGATTTTCATATTGTGAGGGGTTTTCCCTGATTTTAAGAAATAGAGAGAAAAAGGGTTATGAATCCAAATTCCTAAATTGACAGCAAACCATAACGGAAAAGAATATTAGGAAAAGAAATTAGTACATTTGCTTTGATTAGATTAGAGACTCTAGATTGTAGAAATATTCCACTTCATTTCTACAGAGAAAGAAATTGAATAATTTAAATCCAAAAGAGAAGAATTCAAACAAACCCATTACCAAAATAATTTTTTAAAAAATAGTCACATATCATAATTCTGATTTCTTTAACCCTAATTGCTGGAACCAAAATCCAACTGCAATTGTAAAAGTTGAAAACATATAACAGAACTAATTTAACTTTAAATTTGTGGGGAAAAAAAAGGTCAGAGAAAGAATGGTAACCCATCGGAGTCATTGTTAATAAAAAATTCAGCGGGAACTCTTTCTAGTCGGCTTCGTATTCCTTCTTCTTCTGCTTCTTTTTCTGGAAAAAAAAAAAAAAAGGTAATTTTAGCATAACTGGAAACAAAGATTTTTTGAGAGGAATTGGGAGACGGTTCTCTTTTTTCTCGATCGGAATCTGGGCCTGGACTGTCTTACAGCTTGACGCAGTTGGCGACTCACTCTCTCTCTCTCGCTCTCTCTCTCTATCTCTCTGACCCATAAAACAAAGTGCCAAATTAAAGCAAATCTTATTATAATCTCATAGGTTAGAGAGGTTTTTGACTAAATAGTTACAGTATGCATAATCTTTAAAGTCAGAGATAATTCAACAAAATTTTAATTAGATAAACCCCTAAACCCTTACCCATAAAACAAAGTGCCAAATTGAAGCAAATCTTATTATAATCTCGTAGGTTAGAGAGGTTTTTGACTAAATAGTTACAGTATGCATAATCTTTAGAGTTAGAGATAATCCAACAAAATTTTAATTAGATAAACCCCTAAACCCTTTAATTTACAAAAGTAATGCAAGCTGAAAAGTAAAAATTAGATATAAAGCATAAGTTTAAGGAGTACATGCAGTTATGGCCTTTTTCATATACATTTTGCACATGGCTTGCAAAAGATTGGCCTTATAAACTTTGCTTGCTATTGGGGTTATCTATTCCTTTTAGATTGCTGCACCAACCCTCAAGTTGATTTCTTTGTTTTTTGGGGGGATTCTGTGGATAAACTATTTCAAAAGGCAAAGCATAAATGTCCTTCAATTTCTCTACACCAAGGTTATAATGTCCTACTATACTATAAGATGAACACCTTCATTGCATTCCTTAAGTGCCTCATTTAAGTCCAACAGATATGTAAATGCAAATCAACACATATTGAAGATCAAAGCCCACATTAGCTCTAAAGCTAGGATATTTAGCTCTCAAATATTAGTTCTTATACTCCTATGACTATATTGAAAAGGATAACTATATACTAAGTCTTTATCCTCTTAAGTACGGAATTTCTTATCAATCTGATGAAGAATAGGACTCTCCTATAGGCCTTGAAGAAATAAGGTATGGAGTATGAGTAGCTGCAAAATAACATAATTAAGTCCACCATCAAAATAACACAATTCTTTCCCCTTTCCATTACAGAAAGATCTAAAATTCCGATCTGCATAATCTGGTTCTTCATCCTCCAACCCAAGAAACCCATAAACACCACTCCATACCCAATCCCTACCACTTTTCCTTCACCATCCATACCCAATTCTATGCATATTTAATATCGCAAAACCTAATATGAATTCCCATATTAGCTTTAATATAAATGAAAGATCTTTTGCATTCTCATATCTAGGATTTAATATTAGAGAAAATATTAATATTTTTTGATACGCTGTTGTCTTTTCTTTCCTATGTGGTTTGTCTTTCCATTTTTAATCTTTAACACATTATTTTGATAAGGAAAACTTTGTCATTGACTCATTATGTAGTTTGAGTAGGTTGATCTTTGTGATTCGTTGTTACTAAATTAATTTTTAATATCTCAAAATGTATATGTTTATTTACTTTACTTTAGTTTACTTTTTTTTTTTTTTTTTATAATATATTTACAACATTTTTCAAAACCGTCTTTATACATAAAACATAATAAAATTATCCGCGCATCTACGGGCAACTTTCTATTAATACAAGTTACTTTGCTTCATTACAATTCTAGCTTCATTACAGTCAATTTCTTCTTGCTTTTCGTTTAAATCAGTTTCTCAAGTACCAAAAATGAAGCAAATGATAATGACCATGAAGCAAACTAAATGTTCTTCAACAATTCAAAGCAAAGCTAGTCGGAATAATTTATTTATGAACTAAATATAATTTTCAATAATATTGCGCAGAGGGATTGGTTTGACAATTAATGAATATTACATAGGGATTGGTTTGACAATTAATGAATATTACATTAATTCATTTATGAACTAAATATAATCTTCCATGTCATATAACATTTCACTACACTAAGCTTATTCAATAGGGATTGGTTTGACAAATAATGAGCTTAAACGATCTTTCATCACTCCAGTTGATGTTCCAATACCATCTCCATGTTGGAAGATGCACTGAGCAGTCCTTGCCATGTTTAGTGACATTTTTACTATGGACTTTGGCAGTGAGTTTTTGGCGATCTCTTTGTTCAGTTTTTTCCATGAATAGCTGATTTTTTCCTTTATGCGATGTTTTGCTTCTACTTCAGTTACACCTTCATGTACCATGTAGCACCGGATGGATTTTGCCACATCACCTCTCTCGCTCTCAGCCTTTGAATAGAGAAACAGAGAATTAACATTACGAATTGATTTCATTTTGGTTAATATGGTTACTTTTTCAGAACTGAATAGGATCAATATAGGCAAAACTAACTAATACTTGGACGGCTTGAAATGCAAATATTTTGTATTAAGCATACCTCCTCAGTTCCCAAATCATCACTAAGTCGAGTTATAAGGGATGACCAATATATTAGATCTGAGCTTCTCTTGATGCAATCAAGCGAATCATTTGTTAAGGTGCACCCTTGCAAAATATAAGCATGGACCATGGCTGCATGACCACCCACAGAAATACATGCATTTTCTAGGTACTCATCCACAGTAGGAATGTATCCACTGTAAAACCACCGTGCTTCTACTAAATATGCTCTACAAAGATTTGCCCACTACATTGAAAAAATAATGCATGCCAATTAGTCAATAATTATGAAAAATGTGTCTTCTTTTTAAATTTGAAGAATTTTTCAATTAATTTTTCACAGAATTAAAGAATCAGCTTACCTCTGCCTTAATGTAGGGCAAAGTATTAAAGCCATGATCTTTGATGACACCACAGACCATTTCATTAGCGAAGTTAAGCAAGGCGACATAGCAAACCTTCATGTACTCAGGAAGGTCCTCCATGGCCTTCATTTCCCATCTGTTCAAAATATTAGGCAGGAAAGAAATTAAAAATGGTACAATGTTTATCATGCTAGCTATGGTTAGAACAAGATAAAAACAAACAAGTAAACTCAATAATCATGTTTTTATTGTACCGATCCACAGCATCAGTGAAGCGCTCAAGCTCATCTAGTGATCCATACACATCATACATATCATCAATTACTGTTAATATGCATACAAATTTGGTGAGGCCTATCCTGCACTTGGAGAATTGGGGCTCAGAAACGATCCCCATAGCCCACAAATAATTCTCCATCAACCGGTCCCTTGAGAAAGTTAGCTTTTCTGCCAAACCCAAGTCTGTCCACCACCTAATGCATCCAATTTCAAATATATTAATTTAAAATTGCAATTTTTCCTTTGAAACTTATGGATGGAAGTAATTGGTACCTTTGTAACTCCTTAAGTTCTCGCTGATGTACTGATTGTACTAAATTATAATCCAACTTAGCCAGCTCAAGCAAAGTCAAGTTCTTTGTACTATCCTTTTCATAGATACCAATGAATTTCCGAACTTCAACTCTTGGCACCCTCCAATATAAGGGGACTTCAAGTGACTGTTTCACTTGCTTTGCTGAATTACTGTCCAATTTTTCCATTAATGATTTCAGGTTTTTCATACTAAAATTCTTGGCTTCTTCTGCAATACTTTCTCGATCCATTCCAAGGTGTGAGGCTTCATACAAACTCTCAAGTCCCTCTATGTCCAAGCTTAAGCTGTCCATGAATTTCCCATCTCTACTTCGAAATTTGCCAAACACATCTGTTTACCATAATCACCTAGGAGTGAGTTATTTACAGTTCCTTGAGACTATACATAAAATTAGATTCATATCAAGTGTAAATTTAGTTTAATATTATAGTACCTTTTTTCTTTTTTCAATCTTATCATTGGACAACATTTTTTTTTCTCTTATACATCATACAAGTTAAATAATTATCTTATATATAAATTTTTAAAAATTTTATTTTGTAATAATACGTCTTAAATGTATGAATTTATACATTGAATAGGAGTGCTAAATAGATGAATTAAAATCTTCTATCGCCCTTTCAACTTTATACTGCACTATAGTTGCTATCTATCACATATCCTTTTTTTTTTTTTTTTTTTTTCTTGAGAATCACATATCTTTTTCATTTATTCTTATAAATTAACAAAAGTTTAAAAATAAAAAATAAAATAGGCATGTGATTTGATTGATATGAAATATAGCACGGATATCTATGGAGAGTTCTTATCATCTAAGAGCACTTGCACCAAAATTAAAAAAAAAATGCATAATTTTACACATTTTTGCTCAAAATCTAACCACATCAGTTTATCTATATTAACAAATCTACACGGTTACTCTAGCTTTCTAAATGATTATTTTATTTTATTTTCTCTCTCATTTGATGCTCTCTCTTCCTCTACCCTCTTGCTCCTTTACCTTCTCTTCAATCTAGAACAGCAAATCTATATACAAATTTATATAAATAATCAAACCCAAATTGAAAAAAGAAGAAGGAGAAGAAGAAGAAGAAAGAAAGAAGAAGAAGATGCCAAAGAAGAAGCAACAACTGCAAATCCGCCCAAAATCACTACCCTAATCAAACCCAAATTGCAAACCCAAAATCATCATCTATAATAAAACCCAAATTGCAAAAGAAGAAAGAAGAAAGAGAGGCACGTTCAGGGAAAATAGCGGAACATTTGGTACATGTGTTTAAACAAACGTTTTTAGTTTTTTTAAAATACGTGTGGGTAAAAAAGTGTGTAGAAATATATGTACTGTTGTTTAAAAATTGAAAATACATGTTTAAACTTGTGTACCAAATGGGGCCTAGAGATTAGGAAAAGAAGAAAGGGAGTTTGTGTTTAGAGAAAAAAGGGAGAAAGAGCATTAGGTGGGGGTAGGTGGGAAATGATAAAAAAAAGTAAGGAAAAATATTATTTAAATAACAGAGTTTGTATAATAAATAAACTGACGGGGATGTTTTTGTAAAGTATTTATGTAAAATAGAAAAAATAGGTTTTTATGTTAAAATAGATGAAAAACTTTATACATATTGATTCGAATGCTCTAACAGTGTAGTGTAATTTCTGTTAAGACTATGTGTAGTGTAAGTTGGACCTAACATACACATACATGGTTACAATATATACGTTATCACCTGAGCTAATCGAGAAACCATGTTCTCTTAGAATTCGAAATTGCAATGCGGTTGTGTAAAGATCGCTAGTAACATCTGGATGTTGAAATTTCAAAACCTCTTCTATCTCTTGCTCAAAGTGGTAAGCCACTCCTAACCGCTGCATTGAATCTATAAGCTTTAGTAAGAAACTTTGGTCTTTTGTGGATGTCAGCAAAGTTTTAATGTCTTGCTTCAACCCCTTAAGTCGAGTGCCATGGAACTCATACTGCAACACAACCAAATATTCATATAGTAAAGATAACTAATTAGTGCATATATGTCTTAATAAATGGGGAAAAGAAGTGTTATATAATAAGTGGGACTTACTGAGTAGGGAGTGGTAAAGGACTCAATGAGTTTCTGGTCCCAAATACTTGGGTGATAATTAGCTGATCGCCGTGGATTCATTTGTGTGTCACTGAACTTTGAGACGATGATGAGCATGGGTAATACTGATAGCCGTTGCTTGCGGCATCTAATTGTTGTATGCTTCCTTGTTAGTGCAGCACTTCTTTTGTAATTTAATGTAGTGAGATATGAAGGAGAGGAGGAAGAGATTCTTATTAGTTCCATCAGGAAGGTGTTGTTTCTTGAACAAGTTGAGATAGAAATGGTTGGTGATTTTCGAAATCAAATAAAAAAAGGATTTAGGTTGGATTGAGTTTGAAGCTTAATTATATATATACATAGGAGGATGATGGGTGAAACAAAACTCGAGGGAGAGAGAAAATCTTATTAAACAATTGTTAATGGCTTAACAAGTTGACAGCATCCCATGTGACTACGTCAAATTAAAATTTTAAAACATGTTGCCATCAGCCCACGTGACTAATTCAAAAAACATGTCTAATTTGTCGATCAAAAGCACGGCCTCATCATTTTTTTTTTTTTTTGGTTGGCCGAATTAAAGACTTATTGAACCATATCATAAACAATAGCATGTGGGATGCCTCAGTCAAGAAAATATTAACAAAACTTGGTAGGCCAAATTCTAGATCAAAAGAACCAAACAAAGACTCGTTAAGGAACTAATTTTAAGTCAGCGTATAATGATATATATTTTGAGAGATGAGACTATCCAAAATATTCAAGTAGAAAATGTTTGACTGTATAATTAAGGTAAAAGCCTAAAAATTTATTTCTTGTCAAATCTAAGTTTTATTTAAAATTAGAGTATTTTTTATGTGAATATTTTGACCAGTAGTGAAACTATTTAATTATTCAAGAGTTTTAATGATGCAAACGAAGAAAAATTTGTGTTTATTTTTGGTAAACTGGATACTATACCTGTAGATTTTTCTATGTTCAGTAACTTAGGGTCTGTTTGAACCATATCATAAACAATAGCATGGGATGCCTCAGTCAAGAAAACATTAACAAAACTTGGTGGGCCAAATCCCAGATCAAAAGAACCAAACAAAGACTGGTTAAGGAACTAATTTTAACTCAGCGTATAATGATATATATTTTGAGAGATGAGACTATCCAAAATATTCAAGTAGAGAATGTTTGACTGCGTAATTAAGGTAAGAGCCTAAGAATTTATTTCTTGTCAAATCTAAGTTTTATTTAAAATTAGAGTATTTTTTATGTGAATATTTTGACCAGTAGTGAAACTATTTAATTATTCAAGAGTTTTAATGATGCAAACGAAGAAAAATTTGGATTTATTTTCGGTAAACTGGACACTATACCTGTAGATTTTTCTATGTTCAATAACTTAGGGTATGTTTGGATACCGCTTATTACTGAAAACTGAAAACTTATTACAGAAAATACTGTAACAAAATAATTTTTAAATTATAAATAGTGCCCGTGGAACCCAGATTTATTACTTCTTTCTACGTTTTCTGTACTTATGAGTTGTGAGTCCTTTGAACAATGCGCAAGACCCAAGAAAAAACGCAAAATACCTGCCACGTTAGCTACGCAAACGTTTGGATACAACGTTTTACACGTTTTGCGTTTGGCGTTTGAACAATGGGACCCACGGCACTGTCCATGTTTCGGCCATTCATGTAGTTTGTTCATCCTTGCTGGGACTCACGTGTACTTTTTGTGGTATTTATACCACGTTTCAATCACGGTGGACTGTGCACGTCTCAACATTTATTTACGTAACAATTCGTCTATCCTCACTGGGACCTACATGAACATATAGTCTAATTTTAAAATTATTTATTACAGTATTTTCAGTTTTCAGTTATAATCTTTTTCTATTCATTTGTGCGTTAAGCGCAGACAGAAGCGCAGAATTTCTTTAAGTAACAATGCCGAAATAGAGTAGTTGATGAAAATAAAAAGCCTATTGCGCCTAGGCTTATAGTTCTGACATGCCATCCAAAAAAAAAAAAAAAAGAAGAAGAAATAATGGTTGTTTTTTTCTGTAAGGCCATGTGCCTAACTTGTACTTGGAATGCGTTTGGGAAGCGCATTTTGCAATTCCCAGACGCACGTTTGCGTTTTCAACCCCTTTTTTTTTTTTTTTTTTCCAGCCGTGAATGTTGGCTTGGTGGGGTGAACAGTGTGCACACACAGTATCTTTTTCAGCTACTTTTTCAATTACGGAACCCACAAACTTCATTTTTTAACAACTTTTTCGTTAAAAATGGGTCCCACGATACTATTTATACATTTAAAAATTATTTTGCTACAATGTTTTTCAGTTTTCAGTTTTCAGTTTTCAGTTATATCCAAACAGATCCCAAGTTATCACCTCAAAAGATGGTAACGGTGGCAAGTGGCATAAGATTTTGAGATGATAATGGTGGCAGGTGGTAAAAAAAAAAAAAAAAAGGGAAAGGTATTAGCGTAATAGTGTTCAGGGGTCTGTTTTTCTTCTTGTATGATACAGTACGTGTTTTAGCCTTATCTCTAGGGCATTATTGGTGGCGGAAAATAAAGAAGATATATTAAGAATATGAGGATTTTTTGGGTATGAAATATTAGTGGAATATTATCAAATATTTTTAGCAGTTTTCTCTTCTAGCCAAGTACTGTTAGAAGTTTTTTTGAATTATTTGATTATTGAGTGAATGGTGCTTGAAAATTGTTTAGGTGATATCTAAGAATTTTAGAGAAAGTATTAGGGAGAAGTTCTTTTGTGGTGAGCTAGCTGAGATAAGTAATCTTATCCTAATTTGTTTTATTTTGCTTATACTACCATATTTTAACTACTGAAAATTGTTTACAATTGTTACAATTTTATTTTAATTATTTTAACTACATTGATTTAAAGTAAAGAGTAAAGAATTACCACAAATATATTTGATAACTGAATAAATGATTTTATATATGTATTTGAGTGAAATATATTTTTTGTTTGAACTCTAATTTGATATATATGGTTTTAGACAATCTGATTATGTTTTGACTCTGATATCCAACCAATGGGGTTTATTCATTGGTACTCTAATACCGAGTCAATGAGAGTTATTCATTGGTACTAAAACTAGTTCTATCTGGGGCATCACGAGCCTATCGTGTTTCTGGACACAGCTAATGGGGGATATACATTAGCACATAACTAGTTTCATTTGAATCTGATGCCCAGTCACGGGGATATAGCGTGACCATAGTCATAAAGGTTGTTAAGAATATGAATTATGTTTGAATATTTGAACTGTTTTAAGTCCTTGAAACTACTTATGTGTTTTTGGAACCTATTGTAAATTATAGCTTTGATATATGGCAAACTGATTATTTTCTAATCCATCTATGATATATTTGTAAGATTTAAAATATTTGATCTCTATACAATTTATTATTTTACATATTTGCTTGATAAAACTTATTAGGACTTTGGTTACTTACTGAGATGTCAACTTACCCCTCTCTTTCTCCTTTCAGATTCTGACCAGGAAGAGTAGCATATTTTTGGGCTTCCACTGGGATGTGTGTATGAGTGAAGTTTAGGAATCATTGGAATAAGATTTGGACTTTTAGGTTTAATATTGTCTTTTGTTTAGACTTTAGTCTCAAAGATTTAGTTTATTTTTTTATGATGTTGGAAGATTATTATTTTGGAGATTCTTTGAGAATTGCACTTTTGAAGATATTTTTGGATTTATTGATGAAATTTTCTTTGAGGATAATTCTTTAGTTGTTAAGAAGGCCTTTCACACTTGTAGGGTATAAACTTTATAAATGTGTGGCTGTTGTCATACGCCTAGCTCTTACTTGGGTTTGGGGAGTGACAATGTTCGATTAGGCCATCTAAATTTGGAGGAACATTAGGAGAGGAGGATTGGAAAACTTAAAGAGAATTTGGTGGAAAAATACTCCCCAATATCTTTCCTATCCATCAGTCGAAGCCCATTTTCGTCTCTTATCTCCGTAATAAGATTTCTTCTTCTTCTCACCAGAGTAGACAGATGAAAAAATCTTGTATTTCGATCTCCTTCTTTGATCCATAACTCTCTGGATTTTTGTCTCCATTTAAGATCCTCTCTTTCCAACCATTCATCCAGCTCTAAATATAAATCTGCTTCCAAATCCAAATTCTCTTTAGTAGGAGCTCTGTCTTGTACTTCTTTTATTCTTGCTTCCGTTTCTTTAATTTTGGTCTTAGCACAGCCCAACTGATTTCTATTCCAAACCATTAAGTCTTCTCTAGTTTGCTGAATTTTCCTAGCCAACTTGAAACATTGAGAACCTTCTACATTACCTTGCCAAGCTTTTTCTACAATCCAAGAGCTTGATACATCTCTGGTCCACATTGCTTCAAATCTGAAGGGCTTTGCCCTCACAAACTGATCCAAATGAGTGTCAAATATAATTGGAGCATGATCTGAAGCAGAGACAATTAAATGTTTAACTCCAGCTCTTGGAAAGGGACATTGCCACTCTTGGTTGCACACAGCTTTGTCCAGCCGCTCTTTAATGTTAGCAAGGCCTTCACATTTGTTGGGCTAAGTGAATCGGGAATTGATAAAACCAAGATCAATTGCCCCAGTGCCATGAACAAAATTGCTAAAGCTTTTAGTCAAACCTTCACTGAGATATCTGCCACCTTTTTTATCCAAATTACTGTATAAATAGTTAAAATCCCACATTACCAACCAGGGGCCTGCAAAGGCATTAACCAAGTTCTCCAAGCACTTCCAAAACCTTGCCCTGCCATTTGCATGGGGAGGGCCACAAATCAAAAGAAGGAGCCAAGGTGATGATGGTGGATCAGAGTAGACCAGAGATGCAATAACATTTTTGTCAGAGTAAACAATCTCTAAATCCACACCAACTTTCCAAAGGAGGGCTTGTCCTCCAGATTTACCAACAGGCTTCACACAAAACTTCTCTACAAAACCAGTACTTGAGTGAATTCTTTCGATCTTTCGCGACTTGGATTTAGATTCAGCTATAAAAACCACATCAGGACTTTCTTCCCTAATAAGAGCCTTGAGGGCTCTAATTGTCAAGGTTTTACCAGCACCTCGATAGTTCCAAGCAAGGGTCCTTATGGCGAGTGGTGGGGCTTGATAAGGCCCGCCTCCTTGGCCATTTGGATATTTAAGGAAAGGGAAGACTCACTTGGGCTATCTAGCCGATCTTCATTAGATACCCTAGAGTTCAAAGGATTGCTAGCCACATTCTTAATTCTGGCAAGAGCCTCTAGAGAGGTTTTGCTCATCATATATATATATATATATATATATATATAAAAGCTGAAGCATAAAGAAAAATCCAACTGAATCCAAATTAGATTTCAAGTTTAATTTATCAAATTTTAATGCCAAAGGTGAGGACCACAATAATAACACTTACCTCTATATATATATATATATATATATATATATATTAAAGCTAAAGCATAAAGAAAAATGCAACTGAATCCAAATTAGATTTCAAGTTTAATTTAATGCCAAAGGTGAGGACCACAATAATAACACTTATCTATATAGATAAAATATTTTGTTAAAGGATGCCCTAAAATTATTCATTAAGAAAATATTTAAAAAAAAATTTATGTGAAAAAAATAACTAATTCTTTTGACAATTTTTTTTTTAATTTTATCCCCAAAAAAAACTTTTCTAAAATTATTCTTTAATAAATGTGTTAAGAGCATCAGTTTAGAAGACCTATAAATAAATATCAACTTATTATCTATATATAAAAAGCGCAAATGCGCTAACTACAATAACTTGGTTTATTCAATTCGTTGCACTATTTTGTTACCTTTTACTTCTTTTTTCTTTTTTTTTTCCTTCAGGTAATATCGTCCAACAATCCACTCCTTTTTTTTTTCATTTTCTTTTTTAATTTTTATATAGAGCTGTTAATTAACACAATAAATTGTCACAATATTTGCACTATTGTAAAGGTGTTAATTCGTTATAGGTCAAAATAAAATATCATATAAGAACCAATCACAACTAAAAATAAAGGTATTATGAAAAAAGTAGTACATCTACAAAAGTTTTCACAACACTTTCATAACAAAAGTGTGAATGCGTAAAACTATAGTAGTAGCTACATTTTTTTTTTTTTTTTGGTTTGTTCAATTTGCATTGTTCACTGGCCTTCTTTTTTTTTTTTTTTTTCGATAATATTGACCAATCAAATCTTTATATATATTTACTCACCAAAAAAAAAACTCTTTATATATATATATATATAGCTGTTAGTTAACACAATAAATTGTCACAATATTTTCACAATTGTTAATGTGGGGACGCAGGCCCAAATATATATTGGACCTTGGGCCTTGTCCGAGGAGGTACAACAATCCAAGAATAGATCAATAGCAAGGAAGACATAGTACTTCGAACTTCACGAGCAAACTATGACTGTAGAGGCTGGGAGAGGTAATTCAAGGAGGAATATCCTCTCGGTTAAACACAACAAAGATCAAGATGTGCCTTCTGTCATCGAGGGTGATGTTCCAGGAGGTTCTATTGTTAAAGACATGCACTATGAACGTACGGGAAGAAGGGGAGCTAGGAAATATCTAAGGAAAAGCTGCTGCCATTGCATTGAATGCTCTGCAGCTAATTTTCTGGCCGCATTTATATGGAGAAGACCCCTGAACAGTGCTGCCTTGTCTACCCCAACTCATAGAGGGCCAAAGAGGGTATCCAATGGGACAAGCATTCAAGTAGTGGCCTGAATGATCAACAAATGGAAGGTCAAGATCATTCAAAAGGAGATATATAATGTAAGAAACCCTTGAGAAAAGGGGGATCAAAAAAGAAAATGAGAAACACTATAGCAATCAAGAACTGAACTTGTAATTTAATTTGAGAATCAATATATAAGAACTGATCTCCTTGGACTGTGTCGAGAACAGCTTTCTTAAGATTAAACTAGTCTATCTTCTTTTGCTTGCCATCTGAATCTACTTTATTTGTTGTGTTAAGGACATATTTTGTGTAATTGGCCAATCTTTTGACAAAACGCACTTTACTTGTGTTAAGTTTTTAGACCCCTTAAACAACAATTGGATTAACCCAGTTCATTAGCCAGGTTATTACTTAATCTAAATTTCAGATCTAGGTTAACACAAAACAATCATATCATGCAAAGCAGCGGAAAAATAAATAACACAATGATATGATGACCCAGGAAACCACACAGTAAAAACCTAGGAAGGATTTGACCTAGCTATCCTCAAGGTAAACTTGAATCCACTATGTGAAAGAATCGAAATTCATACAATAAGACTTACAAGCCCCCACGCTCGACTTCTTATTGCTACCCACCAGTAGAACTTACTAACACGACTACGTGCAAGCTCTGTATCCACGGACTCCTTCTTTCTTGGATTCTCCAGCAAATACAAGTACCCACGCTTGTTTTTCTTTAGGCTTCAATAGCAGCAACTGAGTTGATCATCAAGGTGTAGATAACATCTTCTCCTTGAAAACCCTAAACTTTGTGTAAAGGGAAACTCATCTAGATCTCACAAGAGATTTACACAAAACAGCAATATGAGCAACAAGAGCAACTCTCAAGCAACCAAGACTTTAAAGAGGTTTGGGTACAAAACCTTAAAACCAAAAGAGGCACAAGAGGCACTCTAATCTCTCTCTCTTCAGTCTAAAAAACGTGGCTTAGGGTTTCCTTTATATAGTGGGAGAAGTAGATCTGAAACTCTAATCCTTAATGGACTTGGGCTGAGTTGGAAATTCTGCAGAAAAACGTTCTACCCGAGATTCGATCGATCGAGTCTAATTTTTAATCGATCGAACCAGGCCGAAAGTCACTAATACTTTTGCAGCCACTCAATTCCAACTTTACATACAATGCACATACTTTGAGCAAGTCTAAACAAGACTAAACAACCTGTTTTGATCATGGTTTGCCAACATTACACATTAGAGTTCTAAATACATAAAATCCTAAGTCTTTAGAACCTAACAAACTCCCCCTTTGGCAATCCATGACAAAATACAAACTAAAAGCTCAAAGTTTACAAATAAAAGCCCTTTACAAAAATAATGCTCATAACAACAAATTCAATCCTAACTACTATCCATCAATTGCAAGTGTAGACAGCAACTCAACTGAAGCAACCTGTATATTCATAAAACACTCAACAAATGCATAAATGCATGTATGACAAAAAAACAGTAAATCAACAAATATGTAAACTAACTCTCCCCCTAAGTTAGATACATCAAAAACAATGTTAACTCCCCATAAACAGAACATTCTTGTATTTTCCACACATATTCCCACATTGCATCTACATCTCCCCCTTTTTGTCACGTATTGACAAAGATAACTCAAACAAAGAGTAACAACTCAACAAAGAGTAAGAGGAAATAGAGAATTAAGGGAACACAAAACAAGATAACTCTATAGAAAATAAAGACAACTCTCCCTAAGAAGAGCAACAACTCCCCCTAAGAAGAGCAACAACTCCCCCTATGAACAACAAAGAGTAAAAACAAGCTTCTCCCTCTATAAAAATAGGAAAAACAAAACAAGTTTTGGGAAAAACAATTTTTGGGAAAAATTAGGAGGTGGGGAAAATTAGGACACACAAACCAAACTTAAAAACTAAGTTGATAAGGTGAGGATTCACATGAAAAAAATATTCTCTCTTTCAATAAATGCAAACTTGACACTATGTGACTCATAAACAGTTGCATGAGTAGAGAAAATATTTGCACATTAATTATCCATCATATCTCTTAGGAAAAATATTTTTCACATAGAAAAATAGCATATACTAAAATGTACAAAGGACTTACAAATTAATCAATCAACTTTTAGATCAAGTTAAGTACCTACTTTAGCAAAGTGAATGCATGTTATGTGTGAAAACAATGAGAGATATGACTGCAAAGCTACAAGAATGCATATGAATGATACATGCTCTAATGTAATGAAACTAAGTTCAATATAAGTTCAAATTCACAAAATTGGCTTGAGTATAGAGTTTCTAACAAAAACCCCAAAATTTGAAAAACCACTTGTTTGTTTTTTATAAAAAAATTGGCCAATTGATCATCACACAAGTTAGAGGACAAATAATAATGATCAATTACATCAAATCAACAAGCCAATTTCATCAATTAAACCCAATTTGACAAAATCCCCAATTCGAGTACATTCAAGTTCTAGAATGTCCAATTTCTCAAACTTTAAACACATTTTGCATTAAAATCAAGGAATTTTTAATCTTGGATGGCCACAACAAGATCACACACAATAAAATGTACCAAGTTTAGCGAAGAGCAACTTGTGTAGTGTGTGCAACTAGCAAAAGTTTAAGATACATGTGAGATAATATGTAAATAGTAAGCAATCACAATTTCTACAAAATTCATCACATAAATTTGAAAGAAACTATCGCCTAAAGAGTTACATCATATGACTCTCACATCTCCTAGAAAACAAGCTTGCAATCATGTAAGTTTCTTGATTTGCCTCATATTGTACACACAAATTTTAATTTAGCAGAAACTTATTAAAATAGCCGGGATAATGTACACACCAATTTTAGTTTTTTTATTTAACTTTAAGCCCAATAATGTACATACCAATTTTAAGCATTTAAACTGAGGCTACACCTTATATTCTTTTTGTGCATGTGCTACACTTTTTCGAGCACAAAATCTTACAATATGCACTAAGATGTTCATGATTGGCTAGTAAACAGTGGTGAGATGATTATTTATGCCTTTCTCAAAAGGATTAAGTTCGATAATCAAAGGCATGTGATCTCAAGATCAAGACAAAGTGATCAAAAACTATAAACATCTTCCCACACAACATGCACTACAAAACTCTAACTAGTAGAGTGCAATAAAATAAGCTCATCCAAGCTAAACAAGGTACATAAACATGTTATGTAAAGATAATATGGTCAATCCTTGATTTCAGATCCAAGAAAAATAATGCAAAATACAAAAATCTTTTTGGTTTTAAAAAATTTTATGACCAAAAACAAAAGGCACATATTATGCTAAATGAACAATGCAAAAGCAATGCATGATAGTGCTAAACTAAACTATAAAGGGTATACAAACAAAAAATATCAATTACTTAATTAACCCGTGAGTATATGTACAAACTAGTACATACTCATACAAAATCAGAAAAAGTTTAGCATAAACTATTCAAGTTTCTCTACAAAGTCAAGTATGTTCTAAATTAAGAGAGAGATATCATAATTCATGTAATCCTCAAAAAAAAAAAAAAAATCTAGACACAAAATAAAATATTTTTGTCTTTTTGAAATTTTTCAATGTTTTTGGATTTTTTTTTTAATAATCAAAACAACCAAAAAAAATAAAATAAAATAACCAAAAACAGAAACAAAACATGTCCGTAAATAATTGAAAGAATTAAATCAGGGACAAGTCAGCAACACTCACCTTAAAGGATCTTTTCTCACCCATATAACACGATTCTTCAGCTTTGTAGGTGAAAATCCATGACAAGCAGAGTGTATTTGAGAGATTACATCAATCTTTTGAGAAAGACTGAAATCCTGCAAATTTCTTTCACAAGCCAAGAAGCTCAAATTTTTCAAAAGAATATGAAACAATTTATATGGACTTATGGCAGGAAAAATATCATCACACATCCTAGATTGACATATAGAATGCTTAAGTTTCAATTTATGACAATTAGGACGAATATGACCGAAGACACCACAAAAGTGACAAATAGGAACAAATTTAAGAACATTAGTATTTCTAACAGCAAATCTAGTCTCAGATTTTGGATTTTGCCTCAACAAAGAGTAATTTGGTCTAATATAACCAACAACACCACAAAGGTAACAAGTAGGTACAAAAACAAATTTATTATGCTTTCTAATAGTGGCTTTAGACATAGGTTTAGAAACTTCAGCGTCTACATTAGAATTTTTACCTTTGTCTAACCTAGCAAAATAAGCATTTTTTTTATTATTCCTCTTGAAATGAGGGATATAAACTTTCTCAGTTTTAGGCTTAAGAGAAACAGAAACACTTCTGTTGTCAACAGCAAGCTTAGTACTAGTCAAAATTTCAATTTTAACTTTAGATTCAACTAATTCTTGTTCCAAGTTTTTCATCTTCTCATCTTTAGAGGAAATTTGATTTCCCAAAAATTCATTCTTTTTATTAGATTCATCTAATCTAACAATCAATTTCTCTTTTTCAAGATTAGCCAATTTTAACTCTTCCTTGAATTTCTTAGCAATTTTCATAGATTTCAATAATTCCTTACAGAGAGTTTCACTGGCATCAATAAAATCAACAAAAACATGAGCAAAAACATAATCAGAAAGACACTTCAAATTATCCATGACAATAGGGGTCAAGGATTAGCTCTTAGATCAAAAGATCTAAAACAAAAGAGCTACCCGCTCTGATACCACTTGTTAAGTTTTTAGACCCCTTAAACAACGATTGGATTAACCTAGTTCATTAGCCAAGTTATCACTTAGTCCAAATTTCAGATCTAGGTTAACACAAAACAATCATATCATGCAAAGCAGCGGAAAAATAAATAACACAATGATATGATAACCCAGGAAACCACACGGTAAAAACCTATGGAGGATTTGACCTAGCTATCCTCAAGGTAAACTTGAATCCACTATGTGAAAGAATCAAAGTTCATACAATATGACTTATAAGCCCCCACGCTTGACTTCTTATTGCTACCCACTAGTGGAACTTACTGACACGACTACGTGCAAGCTCCGTATCCACGGATTCTTTCTTTCTTGGATTCTCCAACAAATACAAGCACCTACGCTTGTTTTTCTTTAGGCTTCAATGGCAGCAACTGAGTTGATCATCAGGGTGCAGATAACATCTCCTCCTTCAAAACCCTAAGTTTTATGTAAAGAAAAGCTCATCTAGATCTCACAAAAGATTTACACAGAACAGCAATATAAGCAACAAGAGCAACTCTCAAGTAACCAAGACTTTAGAGAGGTTTAGGCACAAAACTCTAAAACCAAAAGAGGCACAAGAGGCACTCTAATCTCTCTCTCTCTCTTCAGTCTCAAAAATGTGTTTTATGGTTTCCTTTATATAGTGGGAGAAGTAGATCTGAAACCTTAATCCTTAATGGGCTTAGGCTGAGTTGGAAATTCTGCAGAAAAATGTTCTGCCCGAGACTCGATCAATCGAGTCTAATTTTCGATCGATTTTAGACTCGATTGATCGAGTCAGGCCGAAAGTCACTAATACTTCTGCAGCCACTCGATTCCAAATTTACATACAATGCACATACTTTGAGCAAGTCTAAACAAGATTAAACAACCTGTTTTGATCATGGTTTGCCAACATTACACATTAGAGTTCTAAATACATAAAATCCTAAGTCTTTAGAACCTAACAACTTGTATTTGGGTAAATCTAGAATGTGTTTAATATTTCAAGGAACATGTTGTTCAAGTCTAGTATTAAAACCATGAAGATTGAACCAAGAAACAAGTGAAGAAAAGCTGTTCATTAAAACTGGACAGATAGCTCGACATCTGCAGACAGATAGCTCGACAGCTGGTAGATAGGTCGAGAAAGCTCCTGTCTTCTCGACGGCTTCTCGACACCTAGCTATCTATCGAGGTTTAATGAGGCTTGACAGATACTATCTATCGAGGTTACGGGAATTTAAATTTCCATATCTAATTTTTGGCCTATGCTGACATGTATGTGTAGGGTTTCTTTTCTCACAACCTTAGACCTATATAAGGCTTATTTTAGAGGCTGTCACATAAGAGAATACAAAGGAGAACATATACAAAAGGTGATCGATGCCTTATTCTCTCTGAAAGAAGCTATTGCGTCGTTGTGCCTTAGGGTTTTGTAACCAAGTACTTCTTGATGTTCATTCTTGATGAAGTGAAGAACTTTGCAGCCAACATCTTCTTCTAGTTGGTGATTGAAGTCGCATACTGGAATCCGCGTAATTGATTAGTCATGTACTGGGATTCATGCAACAAAAGGGTGGCGTTCATATATTGAAGAGTTCAGAGGTTCTGAAACAGTAAAAGGTTTCTGCTGTGAGTTTATCTATGGGGATTTGTGGAGTCTAGGGATAAAGGTTTTGTACTAGATCTGAAACTTTTCTTTACTATAGTGGATTGCTTTTCGGAAAGGTTTCCCCCCAAGTTTTTTACTGTGAAACTGGTTGGTTTCATTGGTTTTCCTAGGTCATCATATCTTGTCTTATTTATTTTTCCACTGCATGATTTTGACATGATATTGATGTTTGTTTGGTTTAACAAGTTTTATTCATAATAAATTTAATTAACAACTTGGATTTAAAGCTTGTTAATTCTATCAACCGAGGTCTAAATTTTCCAACATGTTATCTGATTCATTAAATCCCAGTTTTTCAATCCACCCTCTACAAATTCATTGTATTGGGCTTTTTGGGCTTAAGTTCATCTATCCTTTGGGCTTGAGATTCCAATTGCGTCCTTAAAGTTAAAATGTTAATTCCTTATAAGTCAAAATAAAATATCATACTAGAACTAACCACAACTAAAAATAGAGGCATTGTTATACTAACACAACAAATTTCACAATATTTTCACAATTATTGAGGTATCAATTTCTTATAAGTCTAAATAAAATAATAAAATATAAGACTATGACCAATCACATCTGAAAATAAATATTTTGTAAAAATGTTGTGTGCGTACCTAGGCATGCATGGAACGTCCTAGGCATGCATGCAACATCCTAGGCCGTCCTCGGACGACTTTGCAACGTCCTAGGCATGCTTTGCAACGTCCTCGGACGGTGTCCTAGGAGTCCCACATCGAAGGAAAACCCCCCCACTTGCTACCTTATAAGCTTTGAAGCGAAGGGAGTAGTGTACCACTAGTTTTTAGTTATTCGAATAACTAAACTAGTGGTACACTACTCCCTTCGCTTCAAAGCTTATAAGGTAGCAAGTGGGGGGGTTTTCCTTCGATGTGGGACTCCTAGGACACTGTCCGAGGACGTAGCCAAGCATGCCTAGGACGTTGCAAAGCCGTTCAAGGACGGCCTAGGACGTTGCATGCATGCCTAGGACGTTCCATGCATGCCTAGGTACCCACATGTTGTAACACTTGTTGTGTGAATCAGTGAATGTGTAAAAGCCACTATTGTAGCTACATTACTTTTTTATTTATTCAATACATACTGTTCATCACTTCATTAGTCCTTTCTTTTTTTCTTTCTTTTCTTTTTTCCAGTCATCGGTTTGTGCTCCTTTTTTTTTTAATATTTATATGAGTTGGTATATATATATTACTATACTGACACAACAAATTTCATAATACACCATGATTGAGGTGTCAATTTTTTATAAGTTAAAATAAAATAATAAAATATAAGACTATGATCAACCACAACTAAAAATAAATGTTTGTGAAAATGTTGTAACACTTGTTGTTATCATGATATTTTCACAATTGTTGAGAACTTAATTTCCTATAGATCAAATAAAAAAATGCTAAGTCCACAACATTTTCACATTAATTTCACAATAAATCATAAGTGGTAAGCTATTATTGATGGATAAAAAAGTGATATCGGTTGTGGGTCCATTTTAAAATCAGTAACAACTTGCCATTTAGAATTTGTTATATAAATATTATGGAGATAGAATTTCTATAAATAAAATATATATATATATATATATATATATGTATGTATGTATCAAGCCGAAATTTACCACGACTAAAAATAAAAGTATTATGAAAATATTGTGACATTTTATTATGTCCCTAGACTTCTTTTGTTTAGTCAAATTTGGTGAGCAAAAATTCACTGTTTTATGCACAATTTTCTTTTGTTGGTTTTTTTTTTTTTAATGAATATTTTAAAGTGGTTGTCCCAATTAAAAAATCAATAATAATTTACCATTTAGGATTTGTTGTGGATGTAACATTACTCTAAAATAAAATTATAAAAGATCATAACAGGGCCAACCATAGCTATAATAAAGGTATTGAGAAAATATCGTGACATTTATTGTGTTCTCGACTTTTTTTTTTTTAGCCAATTTGTTGAGCCAAAATTTATAGTTTTACAAATTTTCTTGGGTTTTTTTTTTAACACATTGTTTAAAGCAAAAAACACACAGTTTTACCCAAAAAAAAAAAAATTAGAGAGAAAAGTACTTCCCCCCTTTATGTTTGGAGTAGTTTCATCCCCCAACTTTAAAGTTGAATAATTTCCTCATTTATATTTTGTACACAAGCATATAGTCCCTGCTGTTATTCTCTTAGTTAAATCCTAAAAAAAATCTTATGATTCCTAGAATATTATGTTGTGCAATATCTAAAATGCCTCACTAAATTTTAATATCCCAAAAATTTTCTATGTATTTTAAGATTTATGTGTTAATCATACTTAAAAAGTAAAAATGGTGATCTATGGTGTTCTATTTGTTACCTAGAGAACATTAATTTATTAGAGGTTTAAATCTTCTAGATTTATAATTTTATATAATAGAAGCTTCAATGACATATGTCTTTTGTTATTTTTTTTTTAATTTCTTTTATTTCTTAAAAAGGTGTTCATTAAAAATTAAGCAAGCTAAGTATCGTAATTAGGCTTATAAAATAAAATGATAAAGAAGAAAGTATGTAGAACAAAATATTCATTGCAAATAGTTGTAAGTATTTAATTTGATGAAGAGTTTCAATTGTAGCATTTGTTATCATTTATTGCGAAAATATAAATATTGTGACAATATTTTATCAAAACTTAGTTGTTTATTGTTGGAAGATGATGACATTTGTTATCATTCTTAATATAATTTTTATGTAAGTAGATACTGTTTTTAGTAAATATGTTCTAAGAAATTAGAATACTAAATAAATAGAGAGTCATGTGTTAAATAACTATTCTAAATTTAAATACATGATTAGGTATTACTTCCAAAAAAAAAAAAAAAATTCTATCTAAAATTTTTATGCTTAAGGGCAGCACGTGCTACCCTTTCTCTAACAGTGTTTCTACTTTTATGTTTATCTTTTACTATTTTTTGTTTTATATAATAATAATAATAATAATAGAAATGAATACATGAGTTTGATTGAGTTAACAGTCAGACAAGACAACTTTTTTGCTTGAAAAGCAATGGAGAATAGAGAATTTTTTTTTTTGAGAAACCACCCCTAGAAAGAAGGGGGTGGAGAATAGAGAATTAAACTATTAAAGTGTCGGCAAGGTACTTGTTTGTCCTTGATTTCTTTAATTGTTGGCAGCCGTTTCTCCCTATTTTGTGGCATTTCTACTTTGTGGTTGTGATCTATGTTACGTAACTTGTGGTTATAATGCATGATAATAATATTATATATCACATGGTTTATTTTATAGAATAGATTTTTTTTTTTTTTGAGAGAATTATAGAATAGAATTTAAAATTAATAAAAAATTCAATTGGAATAATGACATGTAAAAATTATAAGGTCTCAAATGCTTATGGCAAAATATTATGTGTAAAGTTGTAATTTTCAATTATATTTTGTTGACTTTAGTTCCGTGTTAAATTTGATTGTATTTATTCAATTATTTCACTGTATGTTTGTAGGATTTAATGTAAGGGTTGAGTGTGAGAGTTTGGTGAAGAATTGTGAAGAACAGAGAACTTTTCAACCTGCTCGTGACTGGCTCGCGAGTGGACAATCTGCGAAAGGCCACGTGAGAAGTGCATGCTGGAAGCTGAAGAGTCAAGTACCAAGAAGCATCTCATGACTTATCTCGCGACTAGGCCAACTCACGAGATGACTTGCAAGATGCTGTAACGCCCCAAAATTAATAGCAATAAATGTCTATTTAAATTGAATAATTCTTAAAATATGTTAAATAAAAGAAACTAGCAACCTTGACTCTCATCACAAAAGTCAGAGCTCTAATTCACCAATTACAAACATCCTCAAAATAATTCTCCAATACAATGTTTAATACCATAAAAATAACAATAAAATCCTCAATTCCACAAAATAGTTCGTAACTGCTGTCTCCCAAGAATCTCTACTCCAATAATCCCTCTAATGTATCTGTAATGGGAAATAAAAGGGGGGTGAGATAACTCAATAAGTGGAATTCACTAACATTGAGGTGTGGGAACAAACCTTTCACATAAATAATTTTTACAACAATTTCATAACTTGTAATTTATCAATATTCATCATCAAATACTTCATATATATAAAAAGAAAATATCTTTATATTGTGAGCCATCATAATACATACATCAATACAATCACATAACAATTTCCTAGGCTTTTCTCGTGGTCAACGTTTACGCCCCGTTGACAGGGTTGTGCTATCCCCTTTTTGGGACTGGAACCTCCTTTTCATCCCCTTTCTTAAGGATAGTTCCTTTGAAACCAAAAGGTGCACTCCCTTGCTAAGGAGCTCCCTTTTTGGATCCTCAATAATATACTCCCTTGCTAAGGAACTATTAAATGTGCACTGTCCCCTTTTTTTGGGACCGTCCCTTGCTAAGGACTAGCTGCAGTATGATTGTCCCTTGCTAAGGACTAGATACCACACTGAGCTTCTATTCACGACTTGCCATAGGTTTCCAAAACACATTTCAATATGCTCACAAAAATAATCCATTCATAATTCTCAAAAATATAAAGATATATACACACATACAAGTTTAACTAAATTTAGGTTGTCCCACAAGTTTTTCATAAAACGAATAGTAAACGTGCACATCAACCATTTATAAAATATCAATTTATACATAGAATATCAACATATTTCTTTGGTATAAAATAGTTTAACAATCGACATTGTTTTGGGAAAACCCCCAAAATTAGTAAACACCACTTACCTCTTAGTTGTAAAAATAAAGGAAATCAACCTCCCTTGAATCACAACAATTCAGTAGAATTAGAACCTAGCAACACCAAAAATAGGTTCATCAATACACAATTTCCCTCTTAAAAATCTATTTTCACACTTACACGGTTTTATCCTAGACAATACTGATATATCCAAAATCCTCTATTTATTCACCTAACTATCCAATACACTTGCAGCTTTGATTAGATTTCTAGACTTAAAATATTGTTTCCTAATCAGATTTTTCCATTAACGTAATTATAGATATTCATGAAACTTCAATATGGCCAAACCTAATGGCAGGGTCACATGTATGTAATAGATTCAATTAAAATAAAACTCAATATAGGCTGAATGAGGGATGTTTGATCCATCTACTAAAAGAAGCCATATATTATATATGTCCAATCACTCTAATATTATATATATATATATATATATATATATATATATATATATATATATATTCAACCTAGTATAGGAAGCCATGTGATATATATACGCATACCATCTGACCAACCTATATATATATATATTCTTTAATTTCATCCTTCCAATTGTCTAGTATTCCCTTGATGCGCTGGACAAGTTTTGAATCTTGACAGGTGCGTGAATAACAAATTGGGAACTTAGATAGTGCAATAATACCGTAGACTACAAGCAGCTTTTCCTTATTCGCATGGTGACAAACCAATTGCTAAAGTCCAAGCCTATTAGATATAATTTCAAAGTTTCTCTGACATACAGCTTTCTTTGAACGTTCCTAATCTAATATAATAACAATATAGAACATCTTTTACTTAATGTAAGGAGAGGCAGAAATTCATGAGACCAACGTCTCTTAGTTCCTTTCCATGACACATGCCTATATGCACTTGCCTAGTCTAAGTATGATAACAAATCATAGGAGTCCTTTTTCCATTAAGATAGTCATGGAAACCATACCTGAGATGCTTTGCACAGCCGTAGAGAAGAAAGGAAACAGCTCAAACATGTGTTGCGGCTGAAAACAAAAAGGAACTTCTTTATGTACTTCCACGTGTAACTTAAAAGGTAAAAGGCTAGGGTTAACAAGGCCCATATTTTTTTTTTTTTTTTTTTACTTATGCCACTACACTTGGGCTTCATATTCCAAAGTATTTATCTATTTTTAATATCTTAGGCCAACTTTAATTTAATCCATTTAATTGTGGGCCTCCTTATAATTTAAGTATAAATAATTAAATTGGTGTCAAAAATTATGGGGTGTTACATCCTTCCCCCCTTAAAAAAAAAATTTCGTCCTCGAAATTGTACATACCTTCATTAACAAATAACTCTGGGTAATTTGATTTCATCTCATCTTCTCGCTCCCAAGATGCCTCCTCCACTGTGTGATTCTTCCAAAGGACCTTAACCAATGATATGGTTTTGGTGCGTAGCACTTGATCCTTGCGGTCAAGAATGTGGATTGGAACTTCCTCATAAGTCAAGTTGTCGTTGATCTTAAGTGGCTCATAGTTCAAGACATGTGAAGGATCCGGGATGTACTTTCTCAGCATGGAAACATGAAACACATTATGTACTCCTGCAAGTGTAGGCGGTAAGGCCAACTCGTAGGCGACTTTACCAATACGTTTCAGGATCTCAAATGGACCAACAAATCTAGGACTCAACTTCCCCTTCTTCCCAAATCTCATCACACCCTTCATTGGGGAGACTTTCAAAAATACCATATCTCCAACTTCAAATTCAACTTTCCTTCTCGAGTTGTCATAATAACTCTTCTATCGACTTTGTGCTGTTTGCAATCTTTTACGAATCAGATCAATCTTCTCAGATGTCATCTGGATGATTTCTGGTCCCAACAATTTTCTCTCACCAACCTCTTCCCAACACAATGGGGATCTGCATTTTCTACCATACAAAGCCTCATAGGGAGCCATCTCAATACTAGAGTGGTAGCTATTATTATAGGCAAATTCCATTAAAGACAAGTATTTTTCCCAACTCCCTTTGAAATCCAATACACAAGCCCTTAACATATCCTCCAAAGTACGAATAGTCCTTTCTGATAGACCATCTGTTTGTGGGTGGAAGGCTGTACTAAAGCTAAGATTAGTACCCAAAGCTTTATGTAGGCTTTCCCAAAACCTTGAGGTGAACCTTGGGTCTCGATCAGACACAATTGATGCTGGAACTCCATGAAGACTCACAATCTCATCAATATATATCTGTGCTAGCTGATCAAGTGAGTAAGTCATCTTCACTGGAATAAAGTGTGCTGTTTTTGTCATCCTATCCACAATTACCCAAATGGCCTCATGTCCCTTAGGAGATCTTGGCAAACCAGTCACAAAATCCATACATATACGCTCCCACTTCCACTCAGGAATGGGAAGTGGTTGCAGCAATCCTGAAGGTTTCTGTTGTAGTGCCTTAATTTGTTGACAAGTCAAGCATTGCTCCACAAACTGAGCTATCTCTCTCTTCATGTTATTCCACCAATAAATTTCTCAAATGTCACGATACATTTTAGTGCTACCAGGGTGCACTGAGTATGAGGTACGATGGGCTTCTTCCATAATCTCCTTCTTTAATGCAAGATCATTTGGCACACAAAGCCTTTTCCCAAACCTCAAAACACCATCATTAGACACATTAAATTCTGGTCTCTTCCCTTCTTGTACTTCTCCTATGATCTTTACAATTTGTGCATCTTCAACCTGTGACCTCTTAATCTTCTCAATCAAGGTTGGTTGTACTGTCAAACTGGCCATAAAGGCTTGGGAATCACCCATAATAATTTCAATTCCCATCCTCTTCAAGTCATTAATAATCTCCTTTTGAGTAGTTAACAAGGCAGCTAAGAAACTAGAGGACTTCCGACTAAGTGCATCAGCTACCACATTAGCCTTGCCTGGATGGTAATTGATTGAGCAATCATAATCTTTAATCAACTCAAGCCACCTTCGTTGTCTCATATTCAATTCTTTCTGAGTAAAGAAGTACTTCAAGCTCTTATGATCCGTATAAATCTCACACCTTTCACCATACAAATAATGTCTCCAAATCTTCAATGCAAACACCACTGCAGCCAACTCCAAATCATGGGTGGGATAATTTTGTTCATAACTCTTTAATTGGCGGGAAGCATAAGCTATGACTTTACCATGCTGCATCAACACATAACCCAGCCCTTTTTTTGAAGCATCACTATAAATGACAAAGCCTCCCAAGTTGCTAGGGATGGTTAGTACTGGTGCAGTGACCAACCTTTGCTTAAGTTCTTGAAAACTCTTCTCACATTCTTCTGTCCACACAAACTTGGCATTCTTACGAGTTAGTTGAGTCAAAGGGGCTGCAATACGGGAAAATCCCTCCATAAACCTCCTATAATAGCCAGCAAGGCCCAAAAAGCTTCTAATCTCACTCACATTTGTCGGTCTTGCCCAATCAACCACAGCTTCAACCTTACTAGGGTCTACAGAAATCCCTGCCTTAGATATCACATGCCCTAGGAACACCACTTGGTCAAGCCAAAATTCACACTTCTTAAACTTGGCATATAGCTTCTTCTCCCTCAAAATCTGAAAAACAATTCTCAAGTGCTCTTCATGTTCTTCCATGCTTTTGGAGAAGATTAGGATGTCATCAATAAAGACAATCACAAAGCGGTCTAAGTACTCATGAAACACCCTGTTCATCAAGTCCATAAATGCAGCAGGAGCATTGGTCAATCCAAAAGGCATTACCAAGAATTCATAGTGCCCATACCTTGTCCTAAAAGCTGTCTTGGGTATGTCTTCACTCTTGATCTTCAATTGGTGATACCCAGAACGAAGGTCAATCTTAGAGAAGACTTGTGCCCCTTGCAATTGATCAAACAAGTCATCAATACGAGGGAGAGGGTATTTGTTTCTCACAGTAACCCGGTTTAACTCACGGTAGTCAATACACAACCTCATAGTCCCATCCTTCTTCTTCACAAATAAAACTGGTGCACCCCAAGGAGATGCACTTGGTCTAATGAACCCTTTATCAAGGAGTTCTTGTAACTGCTCCTTGAGTTCCTTAAGTTCAGTTGGTGCCATACGGTAGGGTGCTTTCGAAATAGGAGAAGTTCCAGGGAGCAAATCAATGGAAAACTCAATCTCCCTATCTATAGGTATCCCTGGTAGGTCTTCAGGAAAGACATCAGGAAACTCCCTTACAACAGGGATATCATCCAACTTCAATACTTCTTTCCTAGTGTCCACCACATGAGCTAGGTACCCTTGGCATCCTTTCTGTAATAGACGCTTAGCTCGAAGGGCTGATATCACTCTAGGTAAAGCATGCATCCTAGAGCCCTTAAACCGAAACTCAGGTTCTCCTAGAGGCCGAAACACCACTTCTTTTCTAAAACAATCTACACTAGCATGATAAGCCGCCAGCCAATCCATTCCCAAAATTACATCATAGTCATACATGTCCATCAAAATCAAGTCTGCTAACATTTCCCTATCCTCAATTTGGATGACACAAGACTTAAGCATAGAATTACACACTAAAGAATCACCCATAGGTGTGGCCACAGACAAGTCATACTCCATAAATCCAGGTTTCTTATCACATAACTTAGCATATCGAGAGGAGATAAAAGAGTGTGTAGATCCAGAATCAAATAGAGTTTTAGCAAAGTTTAAGAATAATGGGAGGATACCTGCAACCACAGTATCTGAAGCTTGAACATCTTGTGGTGTGAGTGCAAACACTCTCCCTTGTGCTTTCCTCCTCTGATCATTCTTTTCAGGTTGTGCCATTGGGTTTTGTTGAGGAGATGTACAGCTTCTAGCCAAGTGTCCTGTCTTCCCACAATTATAACAAGCCTTTCCTTCAAAGAAACACGGCTTATCTCCATGAAACCTTCCACATGTAGGGCAAGCATTCAAACTTCTACCTTGAGCATTCTGGAGTGGATTCTTATTTTCAGGCTTATTTGATGATGAATTACTCCCAAACCTCCCAAAAGATCCCTTCTTGTTCCAATGACCTTGAGCATTGCCTTGTCGAAAGCCTATCTGTCCAGTGTTTCTAGGTGGGATATCCTTCCTAACATTGTTCTTGAAATCTTCCTCCAGCCTCATAGCTCTCTTAACTGACTCTGCATAATTATCAACCCCTGATGCAATCAAGTGGTGTCGAAGTCTCTCATTCAACCCCTTTTGAAATCTGCTTGCTTTCTTCACCTCAGTAAGGATTAAGTGGGGTCCAAAACGAGATAACTCGATGAATTTAGCTGCATATTGCTCAACAGTCATACTTCCTTGCACCAAGTCAGCAAATTCCCTCTCTTTTCGTTCCCGAACCACCTCAGGGAAGTAGTTATCATAGAAAACCCCTTTAAATTTCTCCCAAGTGATGGGGTTTCTCTCAGTGTCCATTCCCTCCAAAATGGCCTTAGTGGATCTCCACCAACGCTCAGCTTCCCCAATCAACTTGAAAGTTGCAAATCGCACCTTCTGAGAGTCAGTGCAATCTAAAGCTTCTAACAACTTCTCCATTTGCAAGAACCAGTTCTCAGCTTCTGTGGGGTTTGGCTTCCCATCAAAAGAAGGGGGATTCTGCTTCATAAAAGTCTCAAAAGAGCAACCAGCCCTTGCCTCTACTCTACCTGCACCTCTACTAGCAACCTGGGCTAACCTGTCCAACAGTCGGGCAGCAGCTTCATCCAAAGGATCAGTGCGTGTCACCCTAGGACGTTCATTATTTCTCATGTCTTGAGTGACTTCAGCCTCAATATCAACCCTTGCTTTGGTTGGCCTTCTCAAATTAGCAATAGGTTCCTCACTATTGGAATTAGCTACTCTCTTCTTTTTGGGTGGCATGATACCTAATTAACAAGGAAATTAAGAAATATAGATGGTGCAACAATTATTATTGCTAAACATAAGAAGTAACATCACCAAAATTATTGAAAATATCTCATCAAACATATCCTAAATACCTAATGCCCTGACAAAAAAAATCAAGATCATAACCTAGTTTCAAGTGTCTACAGGATCATGACCTAGTTTCAAGTTTCTACAGGACCATGACCTAGTCTTTCAAGTTTCTACAGGATCATGACCTAGTCTTTCAAGTGTCTACAGAATCATATCCTAAGCTCTGATACCAAAATTGTAACGCCCCAAAATTAATAGCAATAAATGTCTATTTAAATTGAATAATTCTTAAAATATGTTAAATAAAAGAAACTAGCAACCTTAACTCTCATCACAAAAGTCAGAGCTCTAATTCACCAATTACAAACATCCTCAAAATAATTCTCCAATACAATGTTTAATACCATAAAAATAACAATAAAATCCTCAATTCCACAAAATAGTTCGTAACTGCTGTCTCCCAAGAATCTCTACTCCAATAATCCCTCTAATGTATCTGTAATGGGAAATAAAAGGGGGGTGAGATAACTCAATAAGTGGAATTCACTAACATTGGGGTGTGGGAACAAACCTTTCACATAAATAATTTTTACAACAATTTCATAACTTGTAATTTATCAATATTCATCATCAAATACTTCATATATATAAAAAGAAAATATCTTTATATTGTGAGCCATCATAATACATACATCAATACAATCACATAACAATTTCCTAGGCTTTTCTCGTGGTCAACGTTTACGCCCCGTTGACAGGGTTGTGCTATCCCCTTTTTGGGACTGGAACCTCCTTTTCATCCCCTTTCTTAAGGATAGTTCCTTTGAAACCAAAAGGTGCACTCCCTTGCTAAGGAGCTCCCTTTTTGGATCCTCAATAATATACTCCCTTGCTAAGGAGCTATTAAATGTGCACTGTCCCCTTTTTTTGGGACCGTCCCTTGCTAAGGACTAGCTGCAGTATGATTGTCCCTTGCTAAGGACTAGATACCACACTGAGCTTCTATTCACGACTTGCCATAGGTTTCCAAAACACATTTCAATATGCTCACAAAAATAATCCATTCATAATTCTCAAAAATATAAAGATATATACACACATACAAGTTTAACTAAATTTAGGTTGTCCCACAAGTTTTTCATAAAACGAATAGTAAACGTGCACATCAACCATTTATAAAATATCAATTTATACATAGAATATCAACATATTTCTTTGGTATAAAATAGTTTAACAATCGACATTGTTTTGGGAAAACCCCCAAAATTAGTAAACACCACTTACCTCTTAGTTGTAAAAATAAAGGAAATCAACCTCCCTCGAATCACAACAATTCAGTAGAATTAGAACCTAGCAACACCAAAAATAGGTTCATCAATACACAATTTCCCTCTTAAAAATCTATTTTCACACTTACACGGTTTTATCCTAGACAATACTGATATATCCAAAATCCTCTATTTATTCACCTAACTATCCAATACACTTGCAGCTTTGATTAGATTTCTAGACTTAAAATATTGTTGCCTAATCAGATTTTTCCATTAACGTAATTATAGATATTCATGAAACTTCAATATGGCCAAACCTAATGGCAGGGTCACATGTATGTAATAGATTCAATTAAAATAAAACTCAATATAGGCTGAATGAGGGATGTTTGATCCATCTACTAAAAGAAGCCATATATTATATATGTCCAATCACTCTAATATTATATATATATATATATATATATATATATATATATTCAACCTAGTATAGGAAGCCATGTGATATATATACGCATACCATCTGACCAACCTATATATATATATTCTTTAATTTCATCCTTCCAATTGTCTAGTATTCCCTTGATGCGCTGGACAAGTTTTGAATCTTGACAGGTGCGTGAATAACAAATTGGGAACTTAGATAGTGCAATAATACCGTAGACTACAAGCAGCTTTTCCTTATTCGCATGGTGACAAACCAATTGCTAAAGTCCAAGCCTATTAGATATAATTTCAAAGTTTCTCTGACATACAGCTTTCTTTGAACGTTCCTAATCTAATATAATAACAATATAGAACATCTTTTACTTAATGTAAGGATAGGCAGAAATTCATGAGACCAACGTCTCTTAGTTCCTTTCCATGACACATGCCTATATGCACTTGCCTAGTCTAAGTATGATAACAAATCATAGGAGTCCTTTTTCCATTAAGATAGTCATGGAAACCATACCTGAGATGCTTTGCACAGCCGTAGAGAAGAAAGGAAACAGCTCAAACATGTGTTGCGGCTGAAAACAAAAAGGAACTTCTTTATGTACTTCCACGTGTAACTTAAAAGGTAAAAGGTTAGGGTTAACAAGGCCCATATTTTTTTTTTTTTTTTTTACTTATGCCACTACACTTGGGCTTCATATTCCAAAGTATTTATCTATTTTTAATATCTTAGGCCCACTTTAATTTAATCCATTTAATTGTGGGCCTCCTTATAATTTAAGTATAAATAATTAAATTGGTGTCAAAAATTATGGGGTGTTACAGATGCACTATTAGGCTGTTTTAATGTGCTTTCCTAATTTCTTTACCAATATTATAAAAGCCCACATTACCCACGAAATTATAAGGATACTTTCAGAGAGAAACCCGTAGAAATATACTTGAGAGTTAGAGATTGTAAACCCATAATCATCTACACATTTCTCATAGTTTTCCTCTACTTCTACCTCTCTAATTACAATTCCTTGAAAGGTTTTTAACCCAAACACATACCTCACCCAATCTGAATGTTGAGGGTTGTTTTGGTGCATGTGGGAAGCATTGGAAGATGCCATCAATTGGCGGATGCAATTTGGAGCAAATTGTGGGATTTGAATAACTAGTGAAGACATGACTTAGTGAAGTCCGTTGGGAGCAGGAACTCGGAGGGTTCAAGTACATTGGGTAGATTAGGCTTGGAGGGTCTTCTTGATATCCTTGTACTTCAACTTTATTCACTAATTGATCATTTCGGCTTGGAGGGCCGCAAAGAGGTTTTTCGCCGAGTACTTCGGTTTCCTCTTCGATAACACGTTTTGGTGTTATCTTGTGTTTGCATCTCTCTTCCTTTACTACTTGTGCTTTATATTTACTTGTTGTTTATATATGCATATGCACTAGGTAGTAGTTCTGATTAATTACGCATTAATTACTCTTATTCCACACTTAGTTTAGTAGGTTAAAAACAATTTAGCCGTTAGTATAAAATTGGGGGTCTAAACAAGCTTTAGTGTTTTGCACTATTGAGCTTTCAATTAGTATCAGAGCAAGTACACATATTTGATTTGAGTATCTTTGTGTGATCTTAGACCCTTGCCTAGCTATGGAAAAGGCTAACATGAATTGCAGTTCATGTGATTGTGATAATGACTCTATGAGCATTTTTAGGGAATGTCATAGTAATGAGCTCATAGAATTGCTAAAATCAAAGAAACATGCTAGAATCTTCTTACACTTCCTAAAATGTTTAGAGTATAGGAATCACATGTTACATAATAGCTTGTGTGAATCTAATTGCTTGATTGAGAAATATAAGAAAATGAATAGACATTTGTGCAATAAGCTTGATAGACTCAAAAGAAAACATTACTCATCAGATGAGAGTAAAATTTTGAGTGAAACTTGTTTTAAGAATCAAGAATGTTTATCACATGCTTGCCTTTTTGTTCATACCGCATTGAAAGTATTTAATTCTTGTTTGTGGTATCTTGACAGTGGATGTTCAAGGCATATGACAGGTGATAAATCTCTCTTCAAGAGTCTTAAAGAAAAGGAAAACAGATATGTCACATTTGGAAATGGTAGTCATTCTCAAGTTCTCAGAAAGGGAACAGTTGAAATTTTGGGACTACCATTGTTGACTGATGTGCTATATATAAAAGGTCTAAAGGCAAACTTGTTGAGCATTACTCAGATTTGTGATGAAAAATTTCTGGTTCAATTCTCAAAGAAAGGATGTGTGATCCTGAATGAATATGGTGTTCAAGTATTGAAACGACTTAGAACTACCAACAATTGTTATGGTGTGGTTCCCAAGCCAAATGTATCAAGTCAAAGTGCTCGTGTCAACTTATTGGAACTATGGCATCAATGTTTTGTTCATGCAAACTATAAGCAAGTGGCAAAAGTTTCAAAACCTAAAGCGGTGGTTGGTGTACCAAAGTTTGGAAAAGTTGAGAAGACCATTTATGGACCATGTTAAATGGGAAAACAAACTAAAATCAGTCATCCCAAGGTGAATGTCATCACCACATTTCATCCTTTGAAGTTACTCCATGTTGATCTAATGGATCCTACAAGGATTGAAAGTTTGGGTAGCAAGAGATACATCATGGTCGTAGTTGATGATTTCTCAAGATACTCTTGGGTGGAATTTCTTAGAGAAAAGTCGGAAGCATTTGAGAAGATGGAGAAACTTTGCAAAAGGCTTCAAAATGAAAAAGGGGTTCCCATTGCCAAAATAAGAAGTGATCATGGGAAAGAATTTATGAATGCAAAATTTGAATCCTTTTGCAATGAAAATGGAATCAAGAAGGAATTTTTTGCTCTAAAGATACCTCAACAAAATGGGTTGTTAAAAGAAAGAATTGTGTTGTTCAAGAAATGCCTAGAGTGATGCTCCTCAACAAGGAAATCCCTCAAAAGTTTTGGGGAGAAGCTGTAAACACATCATGTCATTTTAGAAATCAAATCTTCTTTCGAATGGGTACCAAGAAAACCTCATATGAAATATGGAATGAAAAAAAGCCTAAAGTCAAATATTTCTGGTGTTTGGTAGCAAGTGCTTTATTCTCAATGATAGAAAAAAAAAATCTCGGAAAGTTTGATGCCAAGAGTGATGAAGGAATTTTCTTTGGGTACTACGTGAATAGCCGGGCATATAGAGTATTCAACAAAAGAACCAAGATGGTTATGGAATCAATCAATGTTGTCATAGATGATGCTATACCAACGATGATTGTTGATGAAAGTGGTGATGTTACAAATCTTAAGAAGAATAATGATGATGAAAATTCATCTCAAGACAGTGATGTTGAAAAAAAATCACCGGAAAAGGAATATACTCCTAGTCCATCGAAAAGAGAAACAAGGTCACCTCATGGGCCATCAAGTCCCCTCACTCCACCGGAGGTTCAACCTCCTATATCTTGTGATGATGATGCATCTACTTCAAAGAGACCATCGTCAAAAGTGAGTTTGAATCACCCCAAGAGCAACATAATTGGGGATATGGAAGAGGGTCTTCGTCAAAGAAGAGGAACTATAAATCATGTGACTTATCGTTGCTATCTTGTTCAATTTAAACCTAAGAAGGTAGAAGAAGCTTTGCAAGATAAAAATTGGGTAGACTCCATGCATCAAGAACTACATCAATTTATGAGAAATGATGTGTGGGAACTTGATCTATGACCTAATGATACACATGTGATTGACACCAAATGGATTTTTAAGAACAAGACCAATGAGGATGGTGAAGTTGTGAGAAACAAATCTTGGTTGGTGGCTCAAGGATACACTTAAGTTGAAGGTGTAGATTTTGATGAGTCTTTTTCTTCGGTAGCAAGACTTGAGTCATTTGCGTTTTATTATCGGTGGCTTGTATCATGAATTTCAAGCTATATCAAATGGATGTCAAAAGTGCATTCCTTAATGGGCTCCTCCAAGAAGAAGTGTTTGTTGAGCAACCAAAAGAATTTCAAGATCCTCATTTCCCGGGTCATGTTCTTTGGTTGAAAAATGTGTTATATGGGTTGAAGCAAAGCTTTAAAGGCTTGGTATGATTGTCTCACAACATATCTTTTAGATCATGGTTTTAAAAGAGGTCATGCTGATAGTACTCTCTTTGTGAAATGAGATGAAAAATCTCTTATAGTAGCCCAAGTGTATGTTAATGATATTGTGTTTGGTTCATCAATTGACTCTCTTGGTCAAGAGTTTTCAAAAGAAATGAAGAAGGAAATTGAAATGAGCATGGTGGGGGAGCTAAATTATTTCCTTAGTCTACAAGTGAAACAATGAAAAGATGGGATTTTCATCTCTCAAGAGAAGTATGCCAAGAATCTTGTCAAGAGATTTATGCATCTACACCAATGAGCTCCTTGCCAAGATTGAGCTTAGATCCTTCTGGTGTTAAGGTTAATCTTACACTGTATAGGAGCATTATTAGCAGCCTCTTGTACCTCACTGCTAGCAAACTCGATATGGCCTTCAATGTTGGAGTTTGTGCTCGTTTTCAGGCAGCACCTAAACAATCCCATATAACGACTGTCAAGAGAATCATCCGATATGTCTATGGAACATTTGACTATGGCATTTGGTATGCAAGGGACTCAGATGATTATTTAGCTGGCTACTCAAACGCTGATTGGGCTGGAAGTGCGAATGATAGAAAAAGTACCTCCGGAGGGTGTTTTTATCTTGGTAACAACTTGGTGTCATGGATGAGCAAAAGGCAAAATTCAGTTTCTTTATCAACCGTTGAAGCAGAGTACATTACTGCCGGTAGTTGTTGTGCTTAACTCTTGTGGATGAAGAAGTTTCTTCGTGCTTATGGAATCTCTCAAGATACCATGTGCATTTTTTGTGATAATACAAGTACTATTAATCTCTCCAAGAACCCAGTACAACACTTAAAGTCACAGCATATCGAGATTTGATATCATTTTATTCTTGACTTGGTGGAGGAAAAAGTGGTGTTTTTTGAATTCATTCACATCGAGAATCAAAAGGCTGACATCTTCACTAAACCATTTGATGGTCCACAGTTTGAGTCTCTTTGTAAGACCATCAGTGTCGATATCATTCCTTGACTCTTTTGTTTTGGTGTGACCCTTGCATGGTTTACATTTGTTCATTCTCATAGAAGGGTGCATTCATCATTCATCTCATCATGTGTTTCTTTTACTAGCTTTTTGTTTAAAAGTTTGCTTATTTTTTATCTTACTTTAATGCTTTTGTTTTATGTGTGTAAAAATCCAAAAACCACAAAAAAAAAAAAAAAGAGTATAAAATCCAAAAAGGCTTGTATTTGTGTCATATCACATGATGAGTTTGGCTTGATACCTTCACACTAATGGCGTAGTGTATTTACAAGCTTAGTCTTGTTATGTATGCACATATATTGAATGTGAGTGAAATCTAAAAATCTATGTTTGATTGTTTTAAATAGATCTTCAAGCTTGTCATGAATGTCTAGCTAATAGTCTTGATTGATCTTAATACATGCGTAGACTTGATCTTATATATCTCCTCACTTTTTCTTTTTTTTTTGGGGTCAAAAAGCTCTTCAAACATCAATTTCTAAAAAGAGAAAGCTAAAAAAGTCTTGCTTCGAAAACTAGTTTGACTAGGAAAAGGTGGAGAAAAATATATTCACAATGTATGATGCCAAAGCCAAATACTTATTCTTCAAAGAAATATCAAAACTTTCATGGCATCGATGCTAAAAAATTGAGTTGCATTGATCAAAAAGTATGAAAATGGAAGCCAAATGAAAAGCTTTCAATCAATGTAAACACTTTGGTGAGAAGTCATATACGTTCATTTCTATTCATGAGATAGGTCTCTTGACTATCTGTGTATGACTTGATCAGATTGATCATTGAAGTTTCATGCTAGACTATGGACTAATTCATACTTGATACTCACACAAAACACAATTCTAATGTCCAATGAATATCTATTTCATTTGTGTGATTGTACATGTTTAAATGTGATATGTGTATGCTCAATTACTTGTTGATCAAACCAAAAATATTTTTGAGTGTTTTATTTGTTTTTGGAAGTGATTTCAATCACCTTTGTCCTTAAAAGTTTTTCTCAAAAAGCCAAATTTTTTGTGTTGAAAAACTTAATGTTTGGCAATTTTGTGACTCAACTCGTGAGTGGATGTGTCCCATCCAAGTCGCGAGTTGAAATGAGGAAATTTCAAATTCTTCACAAAATCAGGTAAAGAGTTTTGCGACTCAGTCGTAAGTGCTTCGCGACTCAGACATGACTTGCTAAATCAGACTTGTGCATTTGCACATTTCGTAACTCCATTCAAGAGTGGCTCATGAGTCACTGACTTGCGAAATGCACGAAAAGACAGTTCTAAAGGGCTCGAAATGTCAGTTTTTTAAAAACTTTGTCTTTTTACTCTCCATGACTTCCTCTCCCCAAATCACCAAAATTTCTCAAAACTCAACCAACTTTGCTTGGATTTCACTTCTTGGACTACTCTAAGGTAATTTCTACCACATTTTATATTTCAAATATTTAGATTAAGTTCTAGAATGCTTAAAACCTAGGGTTGAGTTTATTTTGAATGGGGATTGGAGAAAACTTAAATTTTGTCAATTTTCTTGAAATTGTTGATTGGGCTTAGTCCCATTTGTGTTTTTGTTGATGTTATTGGCCCCTTAAGGCATTTTAAACTTGTATAAAGGTAGATTTTTACATGTTCATGCATTACATCACATATAGGGCTTAGTTTTGCACTTTAGGTGTTTGATAAAATGCCCCTAAGGGTTTTTTTCACTCGTTTGGACTCTGATGAGTACCAAATTTTAGGATTTGCCATGTTTACCTATTTGTAACATGTTTTGATCATTGCTTGTGTGTTTACACACTTTGCCCCATAGTGCTTGTTCATGCTTTTTCCATGCATTGCATACACACCCTTGGTGCACGTACCCTATTACACTTGACATGTCATGCATTTTCTCGTGCTTTTAGTCTATTTAGACCATTTAGCATCTATAACATATCTTTATGTTTTATTTATGCTCTTTTAACTTAGATTTTAGAGTGTTTTTGCTTGGTATTTGTTTATGTGGCCATCTTGCAGATGTCTCAAAGGTCTACACGTGGGAAAACACCCATAATTGATCTCACATCCTCTCCCGTATCAAAGAGCACTTGATAGGCATCAGTTGCCTTTGATAGAAGCAGGTTTAAGACATTGTTGGACTTCCAATCCTACAACACTCTCTTCAAGAATGCACCAACTATGGTGGAAAGGACCATGAAGTTTGACACTTTGGGATCAACCTTCATCCCAAGAATCTTTGCTAATAAATATTGGGAAAGTCTCTTTGGGATTTTTGATGAACCAATTGAGGAGCTGATCAAGGAATTCAATTCAAATGCTTGGTTCATTAGAGCTGAGTTGAAGTGTTGGGTTCGAGAAAAGGATTTCATCATCACACCGGACTACTTAGCCAAAATTCTTTAAATACATCATCCGATAGATGTTGACTCAACTTCCTATGATGACAAATTGGGATCTTTTGATCTCATTCTTGAACCTCTATGAGCTGATCTTGAAGTCTCCTCCATAGGTACATCCATTGGCACCGCAAGGTTCTTTCTTGAAATTAAGACCCTTGCATTGATCATGTACTCAAACTTGTACCCATTGACCAACACGGGCTTCATCAACCTTGAAAGAGCAAGATTCCTTTATGATCTCATAAATGGAACTCAAATCAACATCTGTGCACACATTTTCTAGATTTTGGGAAAAATAGCAAGTAGATCAGCTGTTAGGACTTGTCTTCCATTTTGCAATCTCATTATGAAAATTCTACTACTCAAGGGAATTCATCCCTCCCAAGGATGGAACTGTCCTGCCTCATCAAGGTCCAATTTCTTTACAATCATTAAAGAGTAGCAAGTTTCACTCATCTACAGAAAGAGCAAAGAAGAGTGCCTCTAAACCTAGAAAGAGTGAAACAAAAACTCTTTCTTTTGCAACTCCTATTGGGAAATGTATCGTTGTTCCCCACTCCTCCCAATAGCCTGAAGCTGAAGCATCAACTCCTTGGACTCTAGAGCCTCAACCATCTAAGCCTCAGTCTTCTTCTTATCCATCCATTCCTCAACTAGATCGGATGATGCCTATGATAAAAGGGATACATGATCGTATATCTGGGATATCATCTATCATGTATGCTCACAACAATCAAGTTTAGCTTTGCATAACCGGAATTGAGATGCAGTGGATCAAATTCAACACAAGCTTGAATCAAACCGTTAGCCATTCGTGACAAAAAGGGGAAGAAATTTTTTGTTATGAATATGTCAAGATTAGCATATAGTAAAGGGGAGAGCATATTGAAAAGGGGAGCACAATGGGTATACAAAGAAAGTTAACTCATAGCCATACAAGATGAAAGTTTCTAACTGCTTCTAACCTGTCTTTTGTAGTTTATTTTTCTTTGCTTTATTTAAGCTTTCAGTACTTTAGTTTAAACCTCACTTTATCTCTAGTACTTTGTAACTTGATTTTTATAACCTTTATAATGCATTTAGTTATCTATTGCCTTCTTGCTTTAGTTTTCTTTATTGCATCATATTCTTGTTTGACATGCAATTAGTTTTTGCATTGCACTTAATTGCTTGTGTGTCCAGATGTTCATTTACTTGTTAAATGTTCATTGTAGTCATTTCTTAATGATTGTTCATGTTTGATCAAGTTGTGCTTTAAGTTATTTTCAATTGGTATTTACTTGATCGCATTTTACTTGTTCTATATACATGCCTTGATTTCTACTTATCTCAATTCTAATAAAGTTATTTGTTATGTGCAAGTGTTTCAAGTTACTGATATATATGTTACAAGTTCTTTATAGGTTTTAGATTTAGGTGTGAGTGACTTTTGCCTCTGTTCCCAAACTCACGTTTTAAGTCTAGAGTTTGTTTGGGGGATTTTGTCACAAAATAGCCAAAGGGGGAGATTGTAAAGTTGTAATTTTCAATTATGTTTTGTTGGTTTTAATTCCGTATCAAATTTGATTGTATTTATTCAATCATTTCCCTGTATGTTAGTGGGATTTAATGTAAGGGTTGAGTGTGAGAATTTGGTGAAGAATTGTGAAGAATAGAGAACCTTGCGACTTGCTTGCGATTGGCTCGCAAGTGGACAACTGGCGAAAGGCCACGTGAGAAGCACATGCTAGAAGCTAAAGACTCACGAGATAATCCGTGAGATGCTTCCAGGCTGTTTTAATGTGCTTTCCTAATTTCTTTACCCACACTATAAAAGCCCACATTACCCATGAAAATGTAAGGAGATTTCAGAGAGAAAACCCTAGAAATATACTTGAGAGTTAGAGATTGTAAACCCACAATCATCTACACATTTATCTTAGTTTTCCTCTACTCCTACCTCTTTAATTACAAATTCATGAGAGGTTTTTAGCCCAAACACATACCTCACCCAATCTAAGTGTTGAGAGTTGCTTTAGTGCATATGGGAAGTATTGGAAGAAGCCATCGATTGGCGTATGGAATTTGGAGCTAATTGGGGGATCCAAATAACTAGTGAAGACATGACTTGATGAAGTCCGTTGAGAGTTGGAACTCGGAGGGTTCAAGTACAATGGGTAGATTAGGCTTTGAAGGTTTTCTTGATATCCTTGTACTCCAACTTTATTCACAAGTGGATCATTTCGACTTGGAGGGCCTCGGAGAGGCTTTTCGTCGAGTACTTCAGCTTCCTCTTGGATTACACTTCTCGATGTTATCTTGTGTTTGCATCTCTCTTCCCTTAATACTTGTGCTTTATATTTACTTGTTGTTTATATATGCATATGCACTAGGTAGTTGTCCCGGTTAATTGTGCATTAATTACTCTTATTTCGCACTTAGTTGAGTGAGTTAAAAGAAATTTAGCCGTTAATTTAAAATTGGGGGTCTAAACAAGTTTTAGTGTTTTGCACTATTGAGCTTTCATTATAAATTCGACAAAAAGTCAAAACATTTTCAATTTTATAGTTATTATAGATTATAGGCCAAAATATACTATTGAAACTTGCAAAGTGAGCATTTTTAGTTTCTCAAGTTTCAAGTAACTAGTGAACGTTATTGGTTCTTAAATTTTAAAAAATAAGCGATATTGGTCCTTCTACTAACAGTCATTATTCTCAATACCTATGTGACTAACGAAGAAATGATGAGATGTCTTTTTAAGTGATGTGGCAACTTTTTATTAAAAAATTACACATGTATCATGTCCAACAGGTAACCTTTTTTATTTGGGTTTAACCCTAAATCAAAATCCATATTTTTAATCTGATGTTCAATAGAGAGAGAGAGAGAGAGAGTGTGTGTGTGTGTGTGTGTGTGTGTGTGGAGGGGGGGGGGGGGTCATGTATTTCTTTATGAGCACATTTGGGGAATCAAAAAACTTTTATGGTAATATTACGAATTTTATTCAGAATGAAAAACAATAATAACATCATGGGGAAGAGCTTGTTCTAAATAAACAATGACCCTCTTTAATCCAAATAGAAAAATCAATAATGCCTAAAACATGTTTTGCTAGCAAATATGCAGATCTATTACCTTGTTTTCATACATGGAAAACCTCAATTTAGGGAATCATATTGAATGGGCATCTTTGGTTGAGTGGGATTGGAGGAGATTTTGAAAATTGGGAACTTAAATTAAAACTATGGGCTATTTAGCTTGCTTAAAGCATTAGCATTGGGGGTGTAAAACCCCTCAATAATGCTTAAAACATGTTTTGCTAATAAATATGCAAATCTATTACCTTGTTTTTGTACGTGTAAAACCTTAATTTAGGGAATCATATTGAATAGGCAACTTTGGTTGAGTGGGATTGGAGTAGATTTTGAAAATTGGGAGCTTAAATTAAAACTATGGGCTATTAAGCTTGCTTAAAGCATTAGCATTGGGGGTGTAAAACCCCTCAAATTGCTATTTTACATCCACTTATGCTCAAAACCTAGTTTATCTGAGTTGCAATTGCTAAAAAATTTTAACAATAGTGAACATTGGGTTCTTATATATTCGAACGGATTTTTTTAAAAAATAACTATAAATTCCAAACAATATCATTAGTTAGGAAAGGTTTGAAACATATTTGGTTTATAGCAATTCGACTTTTCTGGAGTCGATTTCGGCCTTTGAAAATCTGCTGGGAAATCGAGTGTGAGACACTCGATTTCCAAACTCGAGTGTCTCACACTCGATTTCCCAGTGGATTTTCAAAGGCCGAAATCGACTCCAGAAAAGTCGAATTGCTATAAACCAAATATGTTTCAAATCTTTCCTAACTAATGATATTGTTTGAGGAATTTGGTTATAAACCAAATAATCCCTATTCGAACCATTATAGCTCAAGTTGTAACATTTTATAATATTTTATTTTCTCTCTCTTCCCAAATAAAAAATCTCCTTTCTCATCCCTCACCAATTCTTTCTTTCAACAAACTCAGACTTTCCCTCTCTCAAACCAATGCTTTCTCTTCTCCCAGCTGTCGATCTTTGTCTCTTCTCTCTCTATTGCTTCTCTTATCTCTTAACCGAACTAAAATCTTGCTTTCTCTAGTAGCAGCAGCGATGGCTTTAAGGATGAAATCGATGGTTTATGGGTTTAAATCAATGGCTAAATTGGTGCGTTAGGTTTGTATTAGTGGCTGAATTGGTGGATTGGTTTGAATTGGTGTTTCTAGGCTTGGTTCAGGCGGTTGTTGGATTGGTGGTTTGGGTTTAAATTGGTGTTTGAATTTCGGTTGCTACTAGGATTTGTTTGAGTTTTGAGGGTCTAAGAGGGTGTGCTTGGGTTGTGGGTTGCTACTGGGGTTTGTTTGAGTTTCGGGTGGTGGTGGCAGCGGCTAGTTGTTCGGGTCTTATGTTTAAGTCTGGTGGCGAGTTGTATAGGTTTTGGGGGTTTTGGGTTTGAGTTTTGGTTTGAATTGGCAATTATGGTGGTGGGTTGCTTGTTGGTTTAGGTGTAGGTTTGTTAGATGTTGCTCTGTTTGGTTTGTTTTAGAGGAAGAGATAGTAACTGAGTGGAAGAAAGAGAAAGAGTTGGAGAGGAAGAGAGAAAAATGATAAATAAATGGTGGTGGCGGCGGTGAAGGGGTTGTTCTGGGTTTAGGTTTGTGTTATTGGTGGTTAAGAGAGAGAGAGAGAGAGAGAGAGAGAAAGAGATAGTATAGTTTTATTTTTATTTATTTGTGTAGTTGATATTATTTTATTGGATTATATATACAAATAAGAACTAGAATGTTGGTTGTATGGTAAAAAAGTTGGAAAGATAGATAAAATAACTTTTTAAAGTGTAAAATATGTTTTTTTTAGAGAACAAGATGTGAATGCTCTTATATGATTATATTGTTCAAGATTGAAACTTTGTACTGTGCTTATTGTTTTTGAGAAACCCACATAATTATCATGTACTCAAAAAAAGAATTATCAAATTAAGTTCAGCTCTCTCTCTCTCTCTCTCTCTCTCTCTCTCTCTCTCTCTCTCTCTCTCTCTCTCTCTCTCTCTCTCTCTCTCTCTCTCTCTCTCTCTCTCTCAAGTTAAGCATCACATTCAAAATAGGGACTTTGGATATATTCACCCCCACCCCTTTTTCAAACCTAGACCACCCCCATGCCTATAAAAAAAATAGTAATAATAAATAAAAACTAGTTTTTTTTTTTTTTTTTAGAATGAACTTATGTGATTTTATTAAGGTAAATCAACTACATTTGAATGTAAAAACGAAACAACATGTGATGGGACATCTTCCATCCATACTTGAAAATCTGGTATGCGTATAACATGTTTCGCTAGATTATGAGCTACACTATTTCCGCTTCTCTTAATGTGAGAATATGACAAACTTACAAAATTATTTGCAAACAATGTGACATCCTCTACCAATAAACCCAGTGGGGACAGATTATGGTCTTCTGCCTTCAAAGCTTGGATTAGACCAAGCAAGTCCCCTTCGAGTATGGCATTTTGGAAACCCAGGTCATACACGAACTGTAATGCTTTAAGTGCTGCCAAAGCTTCTATCTCCTCTGCCTTGTAAGCTTGATTTAATTTTTCTGCACAAGAGGCCATAACAGCTCCACTATGGTTTCGTATTACAGCTCCAACACTTGACAAGTTTGAATTATCGAACACGGTGCCATCAAAATTAACCTTGACAAAACCAGATTGCGGAGGTTTCCACCGTGTTCCTCCAATGCCGCTGCTCACTACCTGCAATTCTGCAGTCCGTGTAGTTTCTTGGTATTTCGCCAAAGTGGCTCTTGCTTGTTCTGCCACCTGATGAAGCGGACTGAACTGAAGGTGCAACCTAACTTTATTCCGCTGACTCCAAACACTCCAAGCCATAAATGCAAATAGCTCCAAGGACAGTCCTTTCTCAACCATCCATGACAGAATCTCCTTCACACTTGAGGAACCAATTTCATGCCTGAAATCCCATGCTACCCGATTAGCCCACACCACATCCAACTCCGGACATGACCATAACGCATGCTCTGCATCTTCCACAGCCAACTAGTTGACCCGCTACATAAGTACAAGTATAATTTTAATTTGTCTTCTCACTTAAAAATATGCCACATCACTTCTTCATTAACCATGTAGATATTAAGCCTGATAACAATTAACAAAGTAAACAATAGCGCTCATTTTTAGACTTTCGGTATGAGTAGTGCTCATTTGAAATTTAAGAAACTGAAAGCACTCACTTAGCAAACTTCAGGAACCAATAATATATTTTGGCATACGTTATAAATTAGGAGAATTTTGATTTAAATTCCGTTTCCCCCACTTTTTTATAGAAGAAAATAATGATTTTTTCATGAAGAAAAAATAATGGTCATTTAGCTAATTTAAATAAAATAATATTATAATCTAAAGTTTTTTTTTTTTTTTTATTATGGTAATCTAAGGTTTTGTTCACATGTTAATTTTCTTTCTTTCTTTCTTTTAATGATTTCTTTTTATGAAGAAAAAATAATGGTCATTCAGCTAATTTAAATATAATAATCTTATAATCTAAGGTTTTGTTTTTTTATTATGGCAATCTAAGGTTTTTTTCACATTTATTTATTTATTTTCTGATCACATGTTATGACGTATGAGTAAGTTTGCATGTTTTTTTTATCACATGTTAATAAGAAGAAAAATGAGTAATTTATTTTGTCTTCTTTGCATGCAAAAGATGACTATATATATATATATATATATAGGCCAATTTGCAAATAACTGAATTTTTTAGCAAGGAAATCATTAATATTTCTTTTAGAAAACAGACAACATTTTTCATGGGTTCTTGAAATAGAGAAAGTTTGTTCAACAATTCTAACTCTATATTGGGAACAAAAAGTATTTTCAATCCAGCTAGTCTTGTAGATGGACTTAGCATCAACCTTAGGAATATTCCATTTCTGGAAATTAGGGAGATCAGTATCTTCAACAGTGCTCCTTCCAATGTTTCGTCTCGAATTAGTGATTATTTAAACAATTTGAGATGTCCTATTATGTCTAATTACTGATGGTACCAAGATGTTTTTATTTCTAGAGTCATGCTTCGAAAAGACTACTTGAAGCCTTATTGGAAAGAGAAGTTTATTGCTGGACTGTCTCCTGTATTTGCTCATAAGGTAAAACAAGAACTAATTAGTAAAAATGATGCCATTGATTATGATAATCTAACTTATAGTGATATTTTTAGCACTATTAAAAAACTTGGTATTAACATGTGCAATGATCAAAAAATGCTAAAACAACAGTTAAAAAATAGTAGAAAAGCTAAAAATGAAATGAGAAATTTCTGTGAACAATATGGTTTACCCCCTATTGCCCCTTCCAAGCAAAAAGGGAAAAAGAAACATGATAAAAAACACAAAAGATATAGAATGAGTTTTATTAAATCTAATGATTTTTGTGCTAAAAAGAAACATGCCTCAAGAAAATATGATAAACAGAAATATGGTAAAGGAAAATGTTTTAATTGTGGCAAATCTGGACACATTAGTAAAGACTGTCACAAAAAACCTGGTAATTTGAAAAATAAGCTTGACATGTTAAATATTAATGATGAAGATCAAGAAGATTTGTTTAGAATCCTTGCAACAACTACTTTGTCTGACTCTTGCGAAGAAGACTTTTCTTCATCATTTGATTCTGATTACCAATCTAATGAAACCTCTAATTCACCTAATATTAAAATTGGTTGCAGAGATTCTTGTTGCAATACTGTTAATGTTCTCTCCAAAACCAATAAAACTATTAATGTCTTGACTAAAAGTGAAGAACAAGAAGACCTATTAATAAATCTGATAAGCCAAATTGATAACCCTAAGCTAAAAGGAGAATATCTTTAAAAACTCAAGAAAACCATTATTAAAGACTAAAATGATAAAAGACCAAAATCAAAGATAAGCCTTGATGAAACTTTGGAAAGATTTAATAAAAAGAAATCCAAAGAAGTAACTGTTAATGAGCTCCAACTTGAAATTGCTAATATTAAAGGAGAAATCATTGAGCTAAAAAATGAATTCAAAAACATTAAAAGTGATAACTTTGATCTAAAACAGGAACTGTTACTTTTAAAAATTGATAAACAACTTGATAATCAACAAACTGATAGTGAATCGAATGAGTAAGGAGAGGATGATGCTTCCGAACAACAGGCTTCTCTTTCTGGTAATGTTTCTACTGACAATAAGCAGCTTAACCTTATTAGCAAAATGCTTCCCCCAAAATGGTTTTCAAAAGCTAAAATTGTTGTTTGCCTTGAATATGAATTCAATGTTATTTCTATGATTGATTCTAGTACTGATATGAATTGCATTCAGGAATGAATAATTCCTTCCATGTATTATGAAAAATCCACTAAAAAATTGTTTTCTGCTAATGGTACTCAAATGAAAATTAAATATGAATTAAACAATGCTCATGTTTACCATGAAAATGTTTGTTTTAAGATTCCTTCTATGCTTGTTAAAAACATGACTAATAAAGTGATTATTGGCCTTCCCTTTATAAATGCTTTATACCCCTTCCTTACTAAACATGATGGTCTAACTACTGACCCTTTTAGGTAGAAAGTCAAATTTAAATTTGCTTCAAAATTTGAAATTGATACTGATAATGGTATAAATCTAATTCATGCTAAAAGGAGTTTCAAGTAACAACTCCCAAGTTAGTACTGCTTTTTACTTTACAAAAACAAAACCTCCCTCTACACATAGCAAACATGCTATTGAAGAAGTGGAAGAGACCAAAACTAGGTCTCCAACTGCTTCTGATTTTCAAACTCCTATTATTGATTGTCAACTAAGAGTTTTAAACAAAAACTTTGAAATTAACATGGTTGCTTTGTTTAATGAATTTAAATCTTCAAAAAACAAAAACAAAAGAAAGACCTTCCAAATTACTTTTGATTAAAAAGAAAAAGATCATGTTAAGAGAAAATGGAAAGAAAAAATGAATGGCTTGCAAAAGCATATTTTGTTTTTTGATTTCCTTGAAAATTATTATGTTTCCAAAAATGTTTCAAAAAATAATTTGAAAATGGTAAAGAAATCAAATTTTGTTAAAGAAGACAAAACCGTTGCTCGGTCTGGTATTAGCGGAAAATAGTGTTCCCAGAAGTATTGATAGAGCCATTCAGTTTGCTGATAAATTTCCTGATGCCATCATTGATAAAACTCAGCTCCAAAGATTTCTTGGGTCGCTAAATTATATTGCTGATTTCTACAAGGAATTGAGGAAACAATGTAAACCCCTTTTTGATTGGTTACAATGTAATCATCCACCTTGGTATGATGTTCATACTTCCCTTGTTAAACAAATCAAGTCTCATGTTAAAACTTTGCCTTGTTTGGGTATTCCTACTGTTAATGCTTTCAAAATTATTGAAACTGGTGCTCTCTAGCCTTTTGGCTTGTAGTAACAGGTGTGTGTCTTGCATTCCATTCCAAGAGTTATTTCTGACCTTCCTTTGGTAAGGTCATCGGTGGTTATGTTTGCAACTGGTGGGTGTAAAATACAAAACAAGTATTATTTATCGTAGAGCTGGGGTAGGAAATTATGGCGGAGCAGTTGGAAGAGTTATGGAAGAAGTTATCATTTACGAAGGAAGAGGTTGATGACGTTGAGCTCGGGAGTGGTAGCACAAAAGCGGCAATAGAAAGAGGGAAGAACTGTGCTGTTTTGAAGGCACTCACACACGGAAGTATTAGCTTGGAAGTTCTGAGGAAGAATCTGAGGATGATGTGGAAACTGAAAAAGGGAGTGCAACTTTCTGAGATAGAGGAAGATATTTTTTTGGTGGAGTTCTGTGACTAAAAGGACAAGAGAAGAGTTCTTGACATGAGCCCGTGGAGTTATGAGAAACAACTAGTACTCATTCAAGACTTTGAAGCCGACCTGACTCCAAAGGAGATAGAACTTAAGTGGTCTCCCTTTTGGATTCAGATGTTCAATCTGCCATTGAAGAGCAGAACAAGGGAGACCGAGATTGCAATAGGCTTTAAGTTAGGGAAGGTATTGGATGTGGATGTTCCGGAATCAGGAGTTCAGTGGGGAAAGTGTTTTGAGGGTTAGAATCCGAATTGATGTTACAAAACGTCTAGTAAGGGGAAAACGAGTAACCATAGAAGGAGGGGAGAGTCGCTGGATCAATTTCAGGTACGAACGGCTACCAAACTTTTGCTACAAGTGTGGTATGCTCAGTCATGGTATCAAGGAGTGTTCGGATGGTCATGCAAATGCTCTTCAGACTAATGGAAAGTTTCAATATGGCTCCTGGTTGAGAGGAGAGCCCATGAGGAGAGGATTTAAGGAGGTACACAGCTCAGGTATGGAATGAGGGGTTAAAGGAGGGGGGGACACTGGAAATAGACCAGAGATGGAGAGAAGGTCTGCCACTGAACTGAGAGGGGCTGGCTGTGTGGGTAGTCCTCACGTGCCTAGGTTGGCTGACAGGGGTGACGATAGCCTTACTTGGGTAGAAACAAATCTGCCTTCCCCAAAGCAATTGACAAAAAACTTACACAAAGAAGGAAAGGTCAAGCTGAGAGAAGAAAAGGTAGTAGAGTTTGAAGCACAAAATAGTGAAAGGGCTTCAAATACGAAGTTAGCCCAAACCGAGGAAACCGAAATTATGCAATTGGAGAATGCTTCAAAATAGGGGAGTGAGCCAAAATTCAATTTTGAATTGGCACCAGGTCTGACTGCGGAAAAGCAGGAAACTGACCTAGGAAAAATTGAGGGCCCACAAGGCCCAGTAGCATTGGTTTTCGACGCTAAAATGGGCTGGATTACTGAAACTCTTGGCCCAACAACAAAACATTGGAAACGTCTAGTGAGAGAAATTAAAGGCAAAAGCACTGAAATGGGCCTCAGTTAGGAAAATAAAAAACGTACGGGTCCAACTCCATTACAAGAACTGGACCCCAACGTTGTTGATCAGAAAAAACAAAAGGGGAAGAATCAGAGGAAGCTTACCTTAGAGAATGAAGAAGAAATAGTTGGCGAAGAGGTGGTGGCTGCAGCGCAGCCCCGCTGAGCTCAATGAACGTGATGGTGTAGAACTGCCGAGTTATGGGGTCTACCTTGGTGGTTCGAACTCTTGCCGAGGAGGTGAGAACACATGAACCCCCGCTAGTCTTTTTAGCTAAAACCAAGGCCAGTGTAAGCAAAATAAAAGGGCTCCAATCAAAGCTGAACTACACACAAGGTATCACCGTCCCAAGTGACGATAGGAGCGGTGGTCTTGCTCTTTTGTGGAAGGAGGGTGTGAAGGTGAGTTTTAAGAGTTGCTCAAATTCCCACATTAATGTGGTTGTGTGTGAAAGTGATTCCCCCCCCCCCCCCCTCCCCCAGAGAGCCACCGGTTTTTACGGTCATTCGGAAACAGAAAAGAGACACATATCGTGGAAGTTGTTGGATGCTCTTCGAACTCAGTGCGATCTGCCATGGATCCTCTTCGGAGATTTCAATGAGATAGCCTTCTCATACGAGAAGTCAGGGGGTTTGGAAAGATATGGCAAGCAAATGGCAGATTTTCGAGAGTGTTTAGGAAGGTGTGGCTTAGTTGATCTGGGTTTTGTGGGTCAGCGCTTCATTTGGTGTAACAGAAGATATGGTGATTAGAGAACTAAGCTGAGGCTTGACAAAATGGTAGCAAACGACGATTGGTTGAGGTTGTATCCAGAGGCTAGCATGCACCACTTCTCAATATCCAATTCCGATCATTGTCTGTTGGTCCTTGCTTTGAAGTGTAGTCAGTAAAAAAAGCCGACAAAGAAGAGGTTTATGTTTGAGGCTATGTGGACGAGGGAGGAGGGATGTAGGGAAGTTATAGAGTCAGTGTGGGATCCTCTGTACTGTGACTCAGGATTAAGAATCATGGATAAGTTGAAGCGATGCCAAGATCAATTACAGAGGTGGAATTGGCGAGTCTTTAGGCATGTGAATAAGGTGCTGAAGCAAAATTAGTCAAAACTCCAATTACTAGAAGCCACAAAATGGGGAAATGAGAAGGCAAAGGAGATTAGGAGATTAAAGGCAAAAATAAATGAGTCTCTACTGAGGGATGAGATCATGTGGAACCAAAGGTCTAGAGCTCTCTGGATAAAGTGGGGAGATCGGAACACAAAGTTTTTTCAAGCCACTACTAGCCAAAGACGAAGGCAGAACAGGATAGTGGGGATGCAAGATTCGGAAGGAGTGTGGTAGGAGGATCAGGGACAAATAGAGAGTACAATTCTGGAGTACTTTGCTAATATTTTTAAGTCAGATCACCCTTCTTCCTTTGAAGCCAATTTGAGCGCAATTAATACCCGAATCTCTCCTAAAATGAACGATGAGTTACTAGCAGTTTTCAAGGTAAACGAGGTGGCGCGAGCTATCAAACAGATGCATCCAACAAAATCTCTCGGACCAAATGGTATGTCCCTGATTTCCTATCAAAAATACTGGGATTTGGTTGGAACTGATGTGATTGATTGTGTTTTGAATGTGCTGAATGGTGGGATTTTGCCTAGTGGTTTAAATGAAACTTACATTTGCCTTATTCCAAAAGTTAAAAACCCCCAAAAAATCATTGAGTTTAGACCGATAAGTCTATGTAATGTTCCATATAAAATAATAGCTAAGGTCCTAGCTAACCAGCTGAAAAGAGTCCTTGTGTTTGTGATTGATGAATCCCAGAGCACTTTTGTCCCTAGAAGACTCATTACAGATAATGTACTAATGGCCTTTGATACAATGCACTGTATAGACCAAAGAAGGAAAGGAAAGGAAGCCATTATAGCCCGAAAGTTTGACATGAGCAAAGCCTATGATAGGGTGGAATGGGGATATTTGGAAGTAATGATGAGAAGGTTGGGGTTTCATGACAGGTGGATATCACTCATGATGATGTGTGTACCCAAAGGAAAAATCACCCCATCTAGGGGGCATAGACAAGGTGACCCAATCTCCCTATTCCTCTTCCTACTCTGTGCGGAGGGGTTGACTGCTATGTTGAAAAGGAGGAGGCATTAGGGAATATTAAAGGGGTTGTAGTATGCAGGGGTGCCCCAAGAATCTCCTTTTTTTTTTCTTTTGCGGATGATAGCATAGTTTTTTTGTAGGGCTTCCCTAGATGAAGCTAACTGAGTCATGAAGGTGCTTGAAAATTATGAAGGGGGTTCAGGGCAAAGGCTTAATAAGAAGAAAACTTCCCTATTTTTCAACAAGAATACAAGTAGGGAAGTCCAAGACCAAGTAAAAGGTTTGTTTGGAGCTCAAATTATAAGACATCATGAAAAATACCTTAGGTTGCTGCCACTAGTGGGAAAGGGGAAGAGGAAAGCTTTTAACCGCATCAAAGAGACGGTGGGAAGGAAAATTGCAGGATGGAAAGGTAAACTTCTCTCCAATGCAGGGAGAGAAATTCTTATAAAAGCCGTAGCCCAAGCCATGCCTACCTATACTATGAGTTGTTTCAAACTCCCGGACTCTTTATGCAAGGAGTTGAACTCCATGGTGAGAAATTTCTGGTGGGGGCAGAAGGATAAAGAGCAAAAAATGGTGTGGATCTCTTAGGAAAAACTTTGCACTCCAAAGATGGAAGGGGGCATGGGTTTCAGAGAATTAAAGACTTTCAACCTAACTCTCTTAGCAAAGCAAGGTTGGAGAATCCAACAAAATCCAAACTCCCTCGTCCATAAAGTCTTTAAGGAAAAGTACTTTGCGGGGTGTTCATTTTGGGAGGCACAATTGGGCTATAGACCATCCTATGTTTGGAGCAGTATCATGGCAACCAAGGACTTAGTTGTGAAGGGCTCTAGATGGGTAATTGGAAATGGGGAAAGGGTTCATATTTGGGAGGATAGATGGATTCCAAACCCGGACTCGTTCAAAGTTATCAGTCCAAGGGGTCCTTCAACTAATGTTGTAATGGTTACGGATCTCATTAATAGGGAGACCTGTGGTTAGGATGCAATTTTGGTAAGAAACTCCTTCCTTTCCTATGAAGCTGAAACTGTTTTGGGAATCCCTCTTAGTCCTAGGCTTCCTAAAGACTCCATAGTGTGGACTTGGACTCCCAATGGCCGTTTTACTGTGAAGAGTGCCTACTGGGCAGCCCAGAAGTTGATGCTGAAGCTAAATTTGCATGGAGAAAGAGGGGAAAGTTCAGATGGGTTGAAATCTAAAGCCATTTGGAAGCTCATTTGGAATTTGGATTGCCCAAACAAAATTAGGCATTTCATGTGGAGGGCATGCAAAAACATTCTCCCAACAAAGTACCGCCTAAAGTCGAAAGGTTTGGAGGTGGAAACCAGCTGCGATGTGTATGGAAGAGATGAGACTGCCAGCCATATCTTGTGGGGATGCAAAACAGCAACAGAGGTTTGGAGTGCAACAAAAATAAAGCTTCCCCTTTTGCTTAAGCCTTGCTTAGATTTTATGGACATTGTATGGGAAAAAAGGGAGAGATGCCCAGTGGTAGATTGGGTATTGTTTGCAATTACGAGTTGGAGTTTATGGAGTAATTGGAACAAACTCAGACATGATGGGAGTGGAAATACAGTAGCTGAAAAGGTTAGGTTCGCAGTGGAGTACGCAAAGGAAGTGAGGCAACCTCAACAAGTCAATTCTCGGCCTCCCAATTCAAGTTTTTCCCTCATGGACCCCCCCAGTCTTGGCTGGTACAAAATTAATATAGATGGAGCTGTTTTTGGGAGTATTAGTTGCTGCGGTGTGGGTGTTGTGATCAGAAATGAAAAAGGCCAGCTGATGGGTTCGATGAGTAAACGTATGGAGCTGTCGTTGGGTGCATTAGAGATGGAAGCTAAAGCCATGGAGGAGGCGATACAATTGGCTTGGGATCTTGGACTCAAAGATATCATCATTGAGAGTGACTCGCAGATTGTGGTGAATGCTTTGAGAAGGCAAGGTCCTATTCAAAGCTCCATCATGAAGGTAATTGAAGGCATTGAATGGTCTTTGAGGCAATTTAGTTTGTGGAAGGCTGTTCACACCAGAAAGGGCTGCAATAAGGCAGCTCACATATTGGAAAAAAATGCCAAAGGTTTCGATGATTGTATTGTTTAGGTAGAAGATACCCCCTTAGTTATCAAGGACCAAATACAATGTGATGTAATTAATTTGAACTCTGTTCTGGATTAAATGAAAGTTTATCGAGTGTTGTTTATCAAAAAAAAAAAAAATTGTTGAAATTGATGCCTCTAACATTGGTTATGTCTGAAACAACGTGTTTCACCAAACTCATCTGAACAAATTGTTTGTTTCTATTTCGAAGTCTAGAATAATGCATAAATAAATTATAGTACTATTAAAAATGATATTTTATCTGTAGTACTATGTATTTCAAAATTTCAAAGTGATTTATTAAACCAAAAGTTTCTATTACGAATTGATTACAAAAGTGCTAAATATGTTATAGAAAAAGATGTTGAAAATATTGCTTCAAAACATATTTTTGCTAGATAGCAAGCTATTTTAAGTGTTTTTGATTTCGATATTGAATATATTAAAGGATCCCAAAATGCTATCCCTGATTTCCTTACTTGTAAATTTCTGCAGTGCAATAATGGCAAGTAGAAGATCAAAAGACAAACACCTTGCTACAAAAACTGCTAAACAAATTGTTAAAACAGAACCTGCTTCCCCTGTTGACATTGCTAACTGTTTTATTACCTTAGATACTATCCCTAAACAAAACTACTCATTTGTGCTAGCATCCTCTTATGACCCATATGCTATGATCCTTGTTAACCAACCTGCTAAAACCACCTGTTCCAGAAACTCCAATGCTTCTCAATATATTTCAAAGCAATATCACCAAAACCTGTTTTCCATTGAACCCAATAAGGCGTCAATTACTGACCCACTTAAACTTGCTACAAGTTACTTTCCTTCCAAAATTCCATTGGATTCCTGAACATGCTGAGAAAAATTTGAGATATTACTCTACTATCCTACTCCATGAAAGATCAATTCTCATTAAACCCATAACTGATAAAACCAATACTTCAAAAGTTATTTACCATAGTGTTATGCAACTACACATTGTTACTGAAGAAAAATAGGGCCTAAACCCTGCCTCTACAAAAATGTTTCTCGACTCACCCATCCCATATTCCTATCATGATTACATAATTGCCTGGTTCAAGTTCATGCTACACCAAGATAGTAATATGACTCACTCTTGGTTTGTTTCTTTTGATAAAAATTTTGATGCTAAATTGCCACTTTGGTTCAGCCGTTGGTGGATCCAATTTGGTTCTATTACTGAAATATTTCCGGTACCTCTGGTTGGTTCCTTCAAATATTTCACAAGTCTTTACAAAACAGATCCACATGGTGCTAAATTTCCTGCTACGCTTCATTTTGTTAAAAAATACAAGGTCCCCTGGATTTTAAAATGGCAGTATGTCAAAGAAGGTGATGTCCTTACTAGACAATGGTTTGTTAAATGGTGGGACAAATTTAGACACATTCAGGATGTTATTGATAATGTTACTCGAGAATTTTCTTTTGCTACTAATATTTCCCTTAATAAATCCCATTCGATGGCTTACCCCCTAGTTCAAACAGCTGTGCCTCAAATCACAGCAAATACACCTGCTACCACATCTGCTAAATCCTCTGCCAAGTCCAAAAAGAAGAAATCTTCTCTTGATGGTCTTAGCAAAGATGCTCTTTATGCCCTCCTAAAGAAAGGTGGGAGGAAGATGCTGCTGCAAATGCTACTTCTAGAGAAGAATCACAAGCATCTTCTGAAGCCTCTGTTGCAAATGATAATCCCTATTACCCTTACAATCAGGAACTATTTGGTCATGATGAAGACTCCACACCTGATTTAGGGAAAAACTGATAATGTCGGCATAAGAAGCCAAAAATGTTAAAGAGATTACCTTTACAATTAGGAACTATTTGGTCATGATGAAGACTCCACAACTTATTTAGGGGAAATTTGATAATGTCAGCACAAGAAGCCAAAATTGCTAAAGAGATTCCCTTACTAAAGTTCTGAGTTTTGCTCCTCCTGTCCCTCACGAACCTGTTATGAATAGTAAAAGTTATTATTCACTGTTTAAAATATGTTTTTTCTTCCTATAAAAGGGGGGATGTCGCTTATGAAGAAATTATCCGAAATTTTTCCAGTTTAAAAATCCCTTCTAGTTTCTAGATTGAGATCAAAGCTAGTAACCTTTCCTATTCTTGTTCCAACTATTGTAAACACTATTTTCCTGTAAGTATTTGAATATTTTATCAAAGCTATATTCTGCTACTTTAATATCTGTTTTAATATATTTTTAATATATTGTGCACTTCATCCCCTTTATGGTATCAAAGCCATTCTTTTCTGGCTGGTTGATATTGTTGTTGTGTTCCTTGTAATCTGTCTGTGTCTACCCAAAATATATATATATATATATATATATATAAAGAGCCAATGCTTTAAAGATAGAGTAAAAAGCAACAATATTTTGGTTTGTTTAATTTGCATTGTTTCACGGGCCTCTTTCTTCTTTTCTTTTCTTTTTTTTGGTAATAATGTCCGGTCAGCTCTTTTTTTTTTCTTTTTTCTTTTTTTTATAAAGCTGTTCATTAACACAACTGTAAAGTTGTGAGTTACAACTATGTTTTATGTGGGCTTTATTCCATGACAGAAAGTGTTGTAATTGTATTAATTTATTTCCTTGTATTTTGTAGGATTTTATTATATTGGGTTTAGTATTAAGTTGGTGAAAAATCGAGTATGAAATGAAGAATTAGTACAGTTTTGTGACTAGCTCGTAAGAAGTTTACAAGAAGAGTAACCTGCAAAAAGGGCACATGAGAAGCACATGCTGGAAGCTAAAAAGCCAAGTGCTAGGTTGCTTTTTGCGAGTGCTTCACGAAACGGGCCATCTCACGAGGTACCCACGAAACATTCTACCTAGAGAATTTTAAGTGTGACTCTTTTACCCTTCACCCATACTATATATATCCTCATTACCCATAAAAGTAAGAGAGACTATTCTGAGAGAAAAACCCTAGATAGATTTTCTATAACACAACACACCCGTCTTTTAGAGAGAGAGCTACTCATTATTAGTGAGAAATCATTGTAGCCTCTTCTCCTTCCCTCTCCCATTGTCATACCTTGAGAGGAGATTTGTACCCAAACACAATCCACACATTTTCAGAGTGTAGAGAGAATTTTGGAGCTTGGGAAGTTTTGGGGATTTGCCAAAAGAATCCGGTGTGACTTGACAGATGCAATTGGGCGTATTGTGGGATCCAGAAAGCTAGAGAAGACATGACTCCAAAAAGTCCGTTGGTAGGGAGGGCTCAAGTACATTGGGTAAACTAGGCTTGGAGGGTCTTTTGTTATTCGTGTACTCCAACTTTATTCTCTAGTAGATTGATTTCGACTTTGAGGGTTGTGAAGAGATTTTTCGCCAAGTTCTTCGGATTCCTGTTCGATAACATGTCTTAGTGTTATTTTGTGTTTGCATCTCTCTTCCCTTACTCTTGTGCTTTACTTTTATTTTTTATTGTTCATGTGTATCTACTAGATTAGATCCAGTGACTGCGCTTTATTTACTCTTGTTCCGCACTTAGTTTAAGTTAGAGTAAAAGCAATCGAGCCGTAATTTTTAATTAGGGGTTTGATCAAGCTCGTGTGTTTTTAACATAAATCCGAGCGCTTTCACGTGGTATCAGAGCGGGTACACTTGTTTTGATTTAATTACCTAAGTGTGATGCTTGACCCCTTGTGTTTCATTGCCATAGATAGTGTTTTGTATGCTTTTATGGATGTTTTGGATAATGTTGATTGTAACATGCCATGTGTTTATGAAAATGCCTCTATGAATGTTTATCCTTATGCTTGTGATGACATGTAACATGAATCTTTAGGTGTTGTTAATATTCTTAATGTCAAACTCTTGAAGAAAAAAGCTAAGAAGTTTCATGAGAATTTGAACAAGTTCATTTGTGAAAAGGATGATTTGATTGCTAAGCTCAATGAATCCAAAAAATTGGTTCAAAAGTATAAAAAACTTGCTAAACATTCTCTTGAAAAACTAAAGGAGTTTGAATGTTTGAATGTAGACTTAAATGCTAAACTTGTTTTTTCTAACAAACTTGTTGATGATCTTCAATGTGAAAATGAATCTCTTAAGGTGCATGCCAAGTGTTTAATAGCAAAACTTACTGCTAAAAAGGAAGAAAATCTTTGTTGCAATCATGTTGTGTTACCCGATTTTTTGCCTATTGTGAGTTCTACCTCTAAAGACAAATTGGTGTACATTCCTCCACACAAAAGAAACCAAAAAGTGGAGAGAAAGGCTCTTAAGCCTAAGCTTTCATTTAGGTCTCATTCTAGGGATTTGAGTGGATCTAAGTTTATTCCTGCTTGTCACCATTGCGGTGTGATTGGTCACGTAAGACCACAATATTCTATGATGAAAAGAGAACAAAACGATGTTGTTAGATCCCTCACTAAAAAGTCTTGTGGACCTAAACACATTGTTTGTCACCATTGTGGTGCCTTTGGTTATCTAAGACCTCATTGTTCTAAGTTTCAAGCTTTTAAAAGGATCAAAAGAAAAGAGAAACTTGAGCTTCTTGGAAGTTGTGCTAAGAAATCTAAACCGGATTGGATTGAAAATGGTAAGTTGTTGAAGCATGTGGTTAATGCTCTTACCTCCCTGTCAATGTACATCTTCTCACTCTTCCAACTCTCATCTTACTTCTCTTGAGATACTCATTCCAAACAATCGTTCCATTTGGATGAGGAAGAGTTCCTATGGTTGAACTTTTGCTCTTTTAGTCCTTGATCTAATTCTTTCGATCTTTGTAAGACTCCTCATGCATTAGATGCTTCATTATCATGCATTTATGCATCATGCATCTCTTTTTATGCATTGTTTTTGTTTTTGTTGTTGATCTTACTTTAGTGCTTTGTTTTGGTGTGGGTAAAAATCCAAAAACACATAAAAAGTGAAAATTTTCAAAAATTTTGATTGTATATGTTTGAGCACATATCACATGTGAGTTTGGCCTAGTACCTCTGTACTAATGGCGTTGTGCATTTACGAGCTTAGTTTGTTATATATGCAAATTTTTTAAGTGTGAGCGACATCTAGAAATCTAAATTTGATTGTTGTAAATATACCTTCAAGCTTGTTATGAATGATTGGTCAATAGTCTTGCTTAATCTTGATTCATGCGTAGACTTGTATTTATATATCTCCTCACTCTTTTTTTTCTTTTTCAAAGAGCTCTACAATGTCAATCTCTAAAAAGAGAAAGAGTTGAAAAAGTCTTACTTTGAAAACTAGTTTGACTAGGAAAAGGTGGAGCATATATGTATTAAAATGTATGGTGCCAAAGCCAAAGGCTTATTTGTCAAAAATATCAAAAAGTTCATGGCATCATTTTCAAAATTTTGAGTTATGTTTGATCAAAAGTATGAAAAATGGAAGCCAAATGAAAAGCTTTCAATCAAATGTAAACACTTTGGTAGGGGGTCATATATGTTCATTTCTACAAGTGATATAGGTCACTTGACTTCGTGCTAGTTGTGTATAACTTGATTGAATTGATCATTGAAGCTTAATATTAGACTATGGACTAATTCATACTTGATTCACACACACAACACAAGTTTAATGTTCAACGAATACCTATTTCATTTGTGTGATTATACATGTTCAAATGTGATGTGTGTATACTCAACTATATATGAATCAAATCAAAAAGATTTTTGTTCTTTTTATTTGCTTTTGGAAGTGATTTGTATCACCCATGTTTTTCAAAGTTTTTCAAGTTGATTTTGTGTAAAAAACATGTTTTCTGTATGTTTTTGCAACTTATTTCACAAGTAAGCTCAGTCGCGAGTTTGGACAGAGAGTTTCGCAAGTGTCTTGCGAGTAACTCGCGAGAAGTGCCTACCCGCGAAGTACCCACGAAAATTCCCAACTACTTGCAAAATTTTCCAGATCAGCTTTTTAAAGGGCTTTTCGTGGGATATTTATTTTAAACTTCTCTTATCTTCTCCTAAACCCCTATTTTAATGTTTCTACATCAAAACCCAATTAAGTTCAACTGTTTTTTTTTTTTTTTTCCATTAACATCTCTAAGGTAATCTTTAACTCTTTTTATTGATTTTGATCTTTAGATTATGTTTTTTGGGGTTTTATGTTCATAGTTAGGGATTTCTCAAATGGAGGTTAGAAAACTTAATTTTTGTCAATCTTTTTGATTGGGTTTTGTTTTATATGATGATTTTCTTTGGATGTTAGCCCATTGTGGCAAAAATAACATGTATTTAGGCAAGATTTTCATATGTTCATGCATTATTTAACATACATGTGCAGTATGTGCACTTTAAGTGTTTGATAAAATGCCTAAATGACATTTTCTTGTTGTTTTGGACTTCGATGAGAACCAATTTTTGGGGATAACCATAATTATTCATGTTTATTATGTTTTGATTATTGGTTATGTGTTTTACACACTTTGCCCCATGATTGCTTGCTCATGCATTGGTCATGTATTTCACATGCACACTAGATGCACCTTTGATGCACACACTCTAACACTTGACATGTTTTGCATTCACCCATGCCAATTAAGTCTTTTTAGACCTTTTAGCACATATAAAATATTTCTTGTGTCTATGTCATGCCTTGGTCTATATCTTGTTTCATCATCCTTAGCATGTCATGTTTACTTTATGTTTTGTAGCATTTTGTTTTTAAGATGTTTTATCTTTTGTTTGAGCTTCATTTTCTCATATATCTTGCACCCCTCATGCATCTTATCCTTGTTCATATCTTCTTTTCTTTCCCTCCTTCCTCTTGATTCATTTGTCTATTCGTGACAAAAACGGGGAGAGTATACTAGAGAGTATACCGAATTGTATCGTCATTTCTATGTGACTTATATGCACATTCCCAGGGGGAGAAATTCTATCTCATGCACATTCATAGGGGGAGAAAACCATAAAGGAGATGCATATACCAAGAGGGAGAAGACATCTTTTTATTTTATTTTATGAGAAAACCTTGTTTTGTTTTATTTTATATTATGCTTGTTTTCTTGTTTGTTTTATGGTGCTTTGAGTTATATTTAGTATCTATAATTTGTTGCTCTCATCGCATCGTGTTTATGTGTTAGACATGCATACATCCTTATGTCATTGAGCTTTGTTGATTGCATGTTCAGATGATCATTTGCTTTGCTATATGATTATTGTAGTCATTTTCATATGACTGTCATGTGTTTGATCAAGTTGCTCATATGTTTCACATCACGTTTATTTGATTGCATATTTACTTGTTACATTATACCTTGTCATTTTATTACTTGCTCTACCTTGAGGGTCTAATGCGCTTTGTGCAAATGTTTCAGGTTACAGGTATATATGTTCCAAGTTCATTACAGGTTTTAGATTTAGGTATGAGTGAGTTTTGTCATTGTTCACAAACTCACGTTTACGTCTAAAGTCTGTTATAGAGTGTTTTGTCATGGAATAGCCAAAGGGGGAGATTGAAAAGTTGTGAGTTACAACTATATTTTATGTTGGCTTTATTCCATGACAAAAAGTGTTGTAATTACATTAATTTATTTCCTTGTATTTTGTGGGATTTTATTGTATTGGGTTTAGTATTAAGTTGATGAAGAATCGAGCATGAAATGAAGAATCAGTGTAGTTTTGCAACTAGCTCGCAAGAAGTTCGCAAGAAGAGTAACCCATGAAAAGGGCACGTGAGAAGCACATGCTGGAAGCTGAAGAGTCAAGTGCCAAGCTACTTTTCGCGAATGCTTCATGAGACAGGCCATCTCACCAGGTACCTATGAAACATTCTGCCTAGAAGATTTTAAGTGTGACTTTCTTACTATTCACTTATACTATATATACCCTCATTACTCATAAAAGTAAGAGAGGTTATTCAGAGAGAAAAACCCTAGATAGGTTTTCTACAACACAACACACCCATATTTTAGAGAGAGAGTTACTCATACTTAGTGAGAAATCACTGTAGCCTCTTCTCCTTTCCTCTCCCATTGTCATATCTTAAGAGGAGATTTGTACTCAAACACAACTCACACATTTTCAAAGTGTAGAGAGTATTTTGGAGCTTGAAAAGTTTTGGGGATTTGCCAAAAGAAGCCGATGAGACTTGGCAGATGCAATTGGGCGTATTGCGAGATTCGAAAAGGTAGAAAAGACATGACTCCAAAAAGTCCATTGGTAGCAGGAGCTTGGAGGACTCAAGTACATTGGGTAGACTAGGTTTGGAAGATCTTTTGTTATTCGTGTACTCCAACTTTATTCTCTAGTAGATCGATTTCAACTTTGAGGGTTGCGGAGAAGTTTTTCGCCAAGTTCTTCAGTTTCCTTTTCGATAACACGTCTTAGTGTTATCTTGTGTTTGCATCTCTCTTCCCTTACTCTTGTGCTTTACTTTTATTGTTTATTGTTCATGTGTATGCACTAGAGTAGATCCGGTGATTACGCTTTATTTACTCTTGTTCTGCACTTAGTTTAAGTTAAAGTAAAAGCAATCGAGCCGTAATTTTTAATTAGGGGTCTGATCAAGCTCGTGTGTTTTTAGCACAAATCTGAGCGCTTTCAGTAACAAATTATCATAATTGTAGAGATGGAGGGCCCAGATATAGGTATTAGGCCGTGAGCCGTGCCCGAGGACATCAAATAGTTCAAGACAAGTAAATACTAAAGAAGGCATACAGGTTAATAGGTTATGGAAGAAGTCTGGTCATAAGGAGCTAGAAATGTTGTCTAAGGAGAAGTACCTCCTCGGCTAAATTAAGTAGAGGTCAAAGGTCCGACCCTTCATCAAAAACAAGGCAACAAGCAATCATGCTGACAAGAATAAACATCAGATAGGGATAAGACAAAATAGAGTAAGAAAATATCTAAGAAGAAAGTTGCTACCACCGCATTGAATGCTTTGCAACTAACCCCTTACCCGCATTAAGGTAGAGGTGATACCTGAACAGTAACATTCAGCCTTACAGCTACCTACAAAGACTTCAGGAAGGTGCTGATAGGACAAGTATCAAAGCTAGCAATCTGAACTATATGTGGAGGGCTGAGATGAAGGAAGGAGAATATAAAGGAGAAAAACCCCATTACAAGGGAGAAGGGGGGGGGGGGGGGGGGGAGGTCAGAAAATCTAAGGAGAATCATTGTATACTCAAGTACTGTAATTTTGAATAAGTCTAAGAGAAATATATAAGAACAAACCTTCCTCGAACTTGACCAAGGAGAACTTTTCTTGTTCAAAACTATTTGTTTTATGCTTTTCAATAACGACTAACCTACTGTGATTATTGTCCACCTAACTCATTGAAAATTCAGATTCAAGCCCACTCTCTACAAATTCATTGTTTTGGGCTCTTTAGGCCATTGACCATCTATTTGGGCTTTGGGAGAAAATTGTGTCCTTACAATAATATTTCACAATTGTTGAGGTATTAATTCCTTACAAGTCAAAATAAAATATCATACTAAAACCAATCACAACTAAAAATAAAGGTATTGTGAAAAAAGAAATGTTACATCCACAATATTTTTCACAACACTTTCATAAAAAAAGTATGAATGCATAAAACTATAGTAGTAGCTATATATATATATATATATATATATTTTGTTCAATTTGTACTGTTTACAGGCCTTTTTTCAGTAATATTGCTTGGTCAACTCATTTTATATTTTATATTTTTTTATATACAACTATTATTTAATGCAACAAATTGTCATAATATTTTCACAATTGTTAAAGTGTTAATTCCTTATAAGTCAAAATAAAATATTATACTGGAAATAACCACAACTAAAAATAAAGGTATTGTGAAAAAAGAACTAATACATTCACAACATTTTTCACAACACTTTCATAACAAATCATAGGTGATAAATTGTTATTGGTTCTAATTTAAACTTTCCAACGAAATTACATTTTTACCCACTAATAACAACTTGTAGCAACCTACTACTTATAATTTGTTATGAAAATATTGTAAATGTTAGGTTCTAAAGACTTAGGATTTTATGTATTTAGAACTCTAATGTGTAATGTTGGCAAACCATGATCAAAATAGGTTGTTTAGTCTTGTTTAAGCTTGCTTAAAGTTGTGTAATTCATGTAAAGTTGGAATCGAGCTGATGCAGAAGTTACTGTGCATTTCGGTCTGGCTCGATCGATCGAAGCTTAGACTCGATTGATTGAAACTTAAGACTCGATCGATCGAAAGTCGGCCAGATTGCGTTTTTCTGCAAATTTTCAACTCAGCCCTATCTTATTAAAACGTTTAGGGTTTTATGTTTTTGCCCTAGGTATATAAGGCAAACCTTAGCCACGTTTTAGAGGTTGCTCTTGTTAATCTTACTGCTCTTGTTGCTCATATTTGCGGTTTTGTGTAAATCTCTTGTGAGATCCTTGAAGAGTTTTCCTTTATACAAAGTTTAGGGTTTTCAAGGAAAAGATGTTATCTACACCTTGATAATCAACTCAGTTGCTACATTGGAGCTTAAAGAAATACAAGTGGGTGTGCTCGTACTTTGGGAGAATCCAAGAAAGAAGGAGTCCATGAATTCGGAGTTTGCATGTGGTCGTGTCAATAAGTTCTACTAGTAGGTAGCAATAGAAAGTTGAGCGTAGAGGCTTGTAAGTCTTATTGTATAAGCTTCGATTCTTTCATATAGTGGATTCAAGTTTACCTTGAAGATAGTTAGGTTAAATCCTCTCCAGGTTTTTACCATGTGGTTTCCTGGGTCATCATATCTTGTGTTTTTTATATTTCCACTGCTTTATATACTTGATATGATTATATAATTGTGTTAACCTAAAATTGCATAAATTGACTAAGTTAATCACTTGGCTAATTCTCTAGGTTAATCCAATTGTTGTTTTAAGGGGTCTAAAAACCTAACAGTAAACATAACATTTCTCTTATAAAAATGTTAAAACATCTTCTTGTCATCATAATATTTTTAGAACTATTAAAATGTCAATTTTTTACAAGTCAAAATAAAATATTGTATCATTCTATTGAGCCAAAATTCACTGTTTCTTGGGTTGATTTTTTGTATTTTTTATTGTATTTTTATCTTTAGGCACCATTTATCTAATAGAAAATTAATATTTCCTGGAGAATATTAATTTTCTAGGTTAAATATTCGAAACTTATAATTTATCTAATAGAAAATTCGATGACACATACCTTTTATTATCTTTATTTATTTATTTTCTTACCTAAAATTGGTGTTTATTAAAAACTATGTAAACTAAACATTGCACCTAGACTCATATAGAATGATAAAAAAGAAAGTATGAATGACAAAATTTTTATTGTGTATGGTTGAAGGTATTTGATGAAGAGGTTCAATTGTAGAATATGACATCATTCATTATGAACATTTAAATATTGTGACATGTCTTAGTAAAAATCAATTGCTTATTATTAGAAAATAATGATATTCGTTAACATTCTTAGAAGTTTTTAGTGAGTGAATATTGCCTTTAGCAAATAAGTACTAAAAAAATATTATAGTAAAATAGATATTCATATATTAAATAGCTACCATAACTTTGTGTGTGATAAAAATTTTTATACGCATGAGATTAATTTTGTATGACATTCATTTTTTATTTACATAGTTTTATACTTTTTCAAATAAAAATTTTATTTTAATTTGTAGTATGTGCAAGACATGTGACACTCTAACTACTTGTACCTTAAAAGGTTACGTGTTTTTTTTTTTTTTTTTTAAATAGGAAAAACTTTATTAAAGACCAAAACAAAATAGCCACAGAGCTGCCAACAAATTTACTGACATGCCTCCTTCACGATTACATTTACAACAGCTGAAGGGTTAAGGTTACATGTTTTTTATTCACTGCAATTCTTTTTTTTTTTTTTTTATTCACTGCAATTCTTTTTTACAACGTAACCTTTCATTCTCCCCTAACAACTAACAAGTCTCCACCGTCCCTGTACCGATTCTCGCTGTAGTCATTACAGCTTTCTTCATTCTTGAAATTAAACACAAGGTACAGGTAGGTAAAATATTACTTTTGTCCCTAAATTTTACAAACAGTTTTTTTTTATGTCCTTAAACTTTAAAAAGTTCAATATTTAATTGAATTAATTTAGTTAATTTTTTAGTTTATACTAATTTAACAAATTTATTTATATTTAAATAATTATTAAATTAATTATGACGTTATTACAGTTTAATCTCAATTTAACCTCAGTCTGACCTCAAACCTCAAAAACTTTGCTTCTTTTTCCTCTGTTACACCCCCACACCCACAAACCAATAAACAGCGATAGGGCACTTACACAAACACCCACACCGACATACCAACACAAAAAAAAAAGAGCACTGTTGCGAACTTGTGGGTGATAGATGCTTGTGGGTCGACGGAAAGGGTCTCAATGCTTGTGAAACGCTCAAAGACCCACTACTTGTTTCATACTCCCCAAAAAATGTTAAAATACCAATGGCTTGCTAAGCACAATTAAAAGCTAACCCATATTTGGTTGCTTGGAAAAAAAAAATCAAGTCTTTATATTTCTCTTGCTTCCAGGAGGGTGGAAAAGAAGTTTTCTCTTGAGCCAAGTAGTACTATAGAGCTCAAATAATGGAAAAATAAAAGTTTCCAGCGACCAAACAGATCAAAATTTACATAGCATAGCACAGCAAATCACCACCCACGTCCACCCTCAAAAACCCCATTGTGTAAGACACGAGCCATGGATCAGCAAATCATTTTTCTTGTGTTGGTTCCACTAAATGTAAGTAATGAGAACGAACTAGACTTTTAAGGATATTGGTTAAACACAAAATTATACCCAAGCTTGGTAGGAAAAGGAAATTACACGAACTGTTTCAATTTCTCCACTGGATATTGAAAAGGCAAATAAACCCGAGCTGTAAAAATTTCTCCAATGTTAACAAACCACAATAGTAGCAAAACTTTTGAAATAGCTAGGAAAGCAGGAAGTCCCTGTGGAAAAATCATTCTTTGATTACATCAAAGCAGCTATTCAATGGAAATCAATATCTCCATCTCAGGGCATGAGCAGGACAGGTAGAAACCACAATAGTAGTACAACTTTTGAAATCAGCTAGGAAAGCAGGAACATAAGTCCCTATGGAAAATCATTCTTGATTACATAAGCAGCTATTTTATGGAATTCCATGTCTCCATCTCAAGCCATGAGCAGGATAGGTAGAAACAAACATACGAGGACTGAGCAGGCAACAAACTAAATTCTCTAAATTGTAAGCCCTACGATCCTTTATCTAAAAGAATCATAAGTCTTAGAACTATAGAACACAACATAGATGTTGAAAGTGGCAGACTTTAAATTCTGTACCAACACAGAGTGTAAGGGCTACAAAACCTCCTACATGATCACACATAATCCTGGTAAACAGAACCATCTATCTTACATAATTTAAGAGATCCTGCGTCAGAGACGTGACGTCAATTGAGATAATAATATTCATTCTAATTCAATTTCTCTTCTAGATATATTTTACTGGATAATGAAATCAACCATCAGCTAGAGTGGATAGAGAAAACAGATACAAGAATCATAGAGTAGACGATGAAAAAAAAAGGCAGATATCTAGGACAAAGCTGACAAACAATGGAAGGTCATCCCCACAGGTAATTTATGTTGAAACAAAATCTTTAACATCTGAGAGAATGTAATTCATTCAGTCACGAGTCTAGTTCATCTCCACTATGATGAAAATTTTAATCCAACCCCACTTCTATTCATCCAGGGGAAAAAATCACTTTCTCTTTAGCCCAGAAGGACAAAAAGGCATAGTGAGCAGCCTATCTTCTAAGCACAAAAATGAAATCTGTAGAACAGGCTTCAATCTATTTACCTTAGGGTGTGTTTGGTTTGGCTTCAAACCACTTTCGGAAATGCATTTCCGGAAAATTAGGGTGTTTGGTTGGTATGTAAAATTCGGTCAACGGAAATGCAATTCCGGATTGACCGTAAAATAAGGTCATGATGGGTGAAAATGATTTCCGTTCCTATTTTACCTTCAATTCACTTCCGGAAAGAGAGAAAGAGAAAGAAGGACCAGACGCGCAACAGGGAGAAAGAGAGAGAGAAAGGACTCAGATGCACACCCAGACCGCCGTCGTCGTCCCCTCCACGCGACGGTGAGAGAGACCGATCGCACCCAGACCGATCGCACCCCACCGAAGACCGATCCACCCAGACCGATTGCACCCCACCGAGATCGCATCATGCCCTTCGACATCGCCTGCGAACCCCGAGCTCCAGTCCGACAATCGCACGCACTGGTCTCGTCGATCGCAACACCGCGCCGCTTAATCTCACCGCTCGATCTCGCCTCCGCTCGATCTCGTCGTTACCCATGACCGATCTCATCGCCCATGACCGATCTCTCCCTTTCCATCCATTTTTTATCACTCGCTCGTCCTCGCTCTCTCAGTTTGACCGAATGTGGATTTGATCGAATGGAGTTATTGTGATTTTTTTTTTTTAGGTTTATACGTTGAAATTTCTATTATAAAATTTGTTTGGGAAATGAGAAAATGGGTGAGAAAATGTGAGAAAATAGTAGGAAAATAGCATTTTCAGAATGCAACCAAACACATGAAAATAGTTTTTAGAAAATTTTTCATAATGCAGCCAAACACTCAGAAAATATTTTCTTTTCCCGAAAATACCATTTCCGGAAAATATTTATTTTCCGGAAAATATTTTACACAACCAAACACAGCCTTAGTGAAATTACATAAACTAGATGGTCAAAGTGATCCATATAATGCCCATCAACTTGACACAGCTTAATCAAACTTCTAGTTTCCCCATAAAGAAGGCATAACCTTCTTGAAAGTCCTTTTGCACCCCCTTCCATTAGAGAGAGAGAGAGAGAGAGAGAAGGGGAAGGGGGGGGGGGGGGGGGGGAGGGGGAAAAGGATACTTTTGGTGAAGACTTGAACCAGCAGGACCATATCAGTGATATAACATCCAAAATACCTCCCTATGACCAAATTAGTATCACTGTAACAATTGAAGTCATTAACAATCTCCTCATCCTATAAGCAAATGTATGAATTCTCATATCAGCTTTAAAATTTAAGTAGAATATGCAGCACAACATCAACCGAATTTCTATCAAGATATATTCTAAAGACCAACAAAATAAAACCATAAACCCCATAAGTAAATTAACTTTACTCATATCATAAGCAAATAATCCCATGTATGCAAATTTATACCAAAATTTAGAAACCCCAATGAATTTAACACGGGTTTCAACCAAAATCAGTTCCTTTAACAAAAAATTAAAAAGCATATCATACTTACCAAAACAAAACAAATCAAACAAAACCGAGCTCCTTAAGCCCTATTTTTGAATGCCTCCAACATCAGCTTAGCTTGCTCGTGCACCAACTCCACCCTCTTCACATACACCTCCAACTCAGCCTCCCTCACCTTCTTCCACTTGGTCTCCAACTCCGTTGCCTTGGCACTCCCAATGCCCGTGGCCAATTCCATCTTAAACCTTTTCCCTAACCTCGAAAAACCCTCCTCCCCTGACTCCAACACGGAGTTCAAACACGGATAACTTGCCACAAACTCTTCTTCCTTCTCATCCTTCACTTCCCCATTATCCAAACAAGCCTCCTTCTCCTTCTCCTTCTCCTTATCTTTTTCCTTCTTCTTCGCTGGCAATGCTATTGCAATAGAATTGTTATAGCTATTAATATTGTTATTAGCAATGCCCCTTGTGGGAGGCTTCGCCTTTCTACTGCTACCAGCTTCAATACCCCAAATCTTTTTGGATAATTCAAAACACCTATGCTCATGAGGCTTAGAGAAAACAGGGTTCTCACCATTATCGCCGGCTTTTTCGACATTGACTTGGTACTTCTTCTTCATCCTTCGAATCTTATCGACCACCTGGTTCTTAGACACTTCCACACTGATGTTTTTCTTGATGAACTCATGGAAATCACCCATGTCCGAAATCGGGTCCAATCCTTTCTTGGATTTGTACTCGATCATGCCCTTCAGGACTGCCAGCTCATTCTCATCGCTCCACAGCCGTGGAACGCCTCCAGTGTGCTTCTTCGAGTCCTCATCGTCACCGTTGGTTATTGCTGATGATGATGCAACAACTTTCCTCTTCTTGGAGTTAATGGGCTTGGCGGCGGCGGCGGCGGCGGAGGACTTCTTGGGCTCCATGGGCTTGGAAGCGATCGGCTTGATGGTGTAGGCGGAGAGGGATGGGGAAGGCGGTGAGGACTTGTCGTTGAAAGATTCGGATTCGGATTCGGAGTCCGACCCGGACCCGGATTCGTTGTCGGATTGGGGGTTGGAGTTGGAGACTTTGTTCGATGAAGGGATTACAGTGAGCTTTCCCGCAGGGGATTCTTCATCATCATCTTCATCTTCTTCCTCATCATCATCAGATTTTCCCTTTTCTTGAACAGCGTTGCTAACTTCATGTTCTTCTGCTTCTTCTTCTTCGTCGGAGGCGGCATCGTTCTCAGAGTCTTCTTCCTCTTCTCCAGAGGAAGTAGCAGCGGGAGGTGGATCTTCTTTTAGGCGCTTCGGAGCCATTGTATTTGAACTTTGAGAGACAGAGAGAGAGAAACGATGGAAAGGGTTTTGGGGTGTGAGTGAAAGAAGGGATCTGGGAGGTTTTATATATGTGGCCAGTAGGGTTTTAACCAGGGACTACGGCCACGTGTCTTGGCCCTTTTTTTTTTCTTCTTTTGTTAATGCCAAAGCCAAACGTCAAAATAATCACTAATATAATTTGAGAAAATCAAGAACCATGGTGGGTATGAATAAACTTGTTTGAGTACCCGTTTGTTTCAATCTTTGAAGCCCAAAAGTTGCGTTTTCAAAAAAGTCAGCCCAAAAATAATGCTTGGTTTGTATAAAGTGTAACTTTTTGAAAAAAATTGCGTTTTATATTTGTGAAAAGAACACGAGTTTGATATTTGGAGCTCTAATGATCCATTTTGTTAAAAGTTCGTGGGCATTTGATATATCCGTTGGGGGTGAGTTGGCAATTACCAAATTACCCTTCAATAAAGGGCAAGGTGTCTTCAAAGTCTCACGCACAGTGCCTAATTCCTCTCATCTCATCTCCCTAGTCTGCGCAAGCCAGCTCCCTCACGTCTCTCATCTCTTCTCTCAGCTCTACCCTCTCCGTGCTGCTACAAGCCTCTCGTTGCACGTAAGTCTCTCTTTTCTTTTGTCACCTGTTGAAAATCTTCTTCCTCTTCTTCTTCTTTCTTCGTCTTCTTCAACGAGCCTTCCTTTGTAATTTTTTTATTTTATTTTATTTGTCTAATCTGATCTGAGGAATACATTTTGAAGGTAGAGTTTTGATCAACAAAACACCAAGCAACACCGATCTGCTACCAAAAACCACCAGGTACCAACACTGATCTGAATTTTTTTTTTTTTTTTTTACCTATCAAAATTTTTTTTCAAATCTTGCATGCTTTGTTCTTGCTAAAGATCTGTTTGTTCTCTTCCTAGGTACTAAAAAAAATTCGCATGCCCCATCAGCAGCAACACACCCCACATCCGCAGAGCACGCACACCCCATCAGCACCCCACACAAGTTTTTGTGTTTTAATGTTGATTATTAGTTATTTAATTATCTGGGTTTTTAACGTTGTGGTTGAAAGTCTTTTGCTTGATATGAATTTTCAAGTTTTAGTTATGGGGTTATATTTATTTTTATGTTTTCTAGTATTGAGTGATAGCTTGAGTTTTTTGGGTTGGTTTTTGTGGTTTTTGTTGATTATTAGTTATGTGATTTTTTGGGTTTTGAATGCTTAGGTGTAAGAATTTATTGCTTAGTTTAAGAATTGAGGTTTAAGCTATACAATATATATATATATATATATATATATCTATTTTGGTACTGGATGATAGGGGCTTCATAAATGCCAATCGAGATTCAATTTCTAAAAGAGAACATAATAGTGAAGCAGGTAGCAGTTATGAGCAGAACTCAAGATCTTTAACAGACCCTGCGATGGTAGTTCTTCGTGATTCCATTGCTAATTCTATTTGGGGGATAATAATTAGTAGTTGTCTTTTTTTTTTTTTTTTTTATAATATCATGTAGTACAATTTAAACTTGGGTTATTGGTATGTATTTTATCATCTTTTTTATATTTTTGTGTTGTACAATTTAAACTTGGGTTATTGATATGTATTTTATATCTTTTTATATTTTTATGTAGTACAATTTAAATTTGGATTATTGGTGTATATTTTATCATCTTTTTACATTTTCATTTTGTGCTTCATGATGATGAAACTTATTTAGATTTAATTAATACTAATAAGAAGTCATTAATGGTAATAACAAATAATTATGACACTAAAAAAGAAAAATTGCCCAAACATTATTAAAATAATACCTGTAGGGTTCAAATCTGTTGGGCCGGATACCAACTTTTTGTAGTGAGAGCCCAACAAACTCCCAACAATAAATTTGTAGAGAATGGGTGAAACAACTGGGCTGGTTATGGATTTTGCAACGATTCAATGGATACGAATCATGGTAAAGAAACATTCAAACTCATATCTAATAAAAACCCTCCTTTAGTCCGAAGAGGTTTATCAGTTTATCACTTGGTGAATACAAATTTTCTCTCCCTCCCTCTGTGAGATCTGTTCCCTTTATATATACACATTTTCCCTCATCTTCACCGCACACTTGTCCTTCATCTAAGCGTCCACTCGAGTATTAGTCACATCAGAAGTTTGCTTTAACCTGCTGTGAGTGACAGTGGCTGAGGTTTCACTGTTCAGGTGTCTTCTCCACATAAATGCGGCCAGGAAAGTTGCTGCAGTGCATTAAATGCAGTGATGGCAGCTTTATTTGTAAGATACTTCAGGATATCTCCACGCTTAGGAATGCCCGGCGCTAACTCCCCACTGAGGGAACTTCTACTTGGTCAAGTTCTTTGGAGGTCTGATGAGTGAAAACTCTTCGGACATGCCAGGTTGACTTCGGACGCAATACTAATCCTTCCTTGGTTGCACTCTCACCAGGATGGCAAGGCGTTGATCCTTTTAACCTCTTCAGACAGGAAGTTATATTCAAATTGGGCTTCAGGCCCATCGTATGGCGTTGGACTTTCTCACCCACAATACCAATAATATATTTATTATTATTATTATTATTATTATTATTATTATTTTAGTAAGTATATGAAGTAGTTGATTTAATAAGTATGAAATAAACTCACATCCAAAAAAAAAAAAAAAAGTATGAAATAAACTCCGTTATATATATATTGTCATTTTTGGTAATTTATCCCTGCCACTTTTATAAGTACTAGCCAAACACTCAACTTTTTCAAAAAGTACTTTTTAATAGCTTTTACCAAACACTCAATTTTTTGAAACTCCACTTTTTCATTATACACTTTTTGAAAACTCTACTTTTTCATTATGCACTTTTACAAAAAGCTGAACCAAACTCACCTTGAACCCCTTTCATAAGCCCAAAAAGTAGAGAAATTATAAAGTCCTCATGTGGACAAGTGACGTGATACATTATTCCACTAAAAGACTTTTACCTGTTTAAAATTGTTGAGTTAGAAAATTTTTTTAAACAGAAATGATTATTGACTTAGCAATTTTAAACAAGTGGGAGTCTTTTAATAGAATGGTAGACAAATAACGTGATCCACTAAAAGACTGTATAATTTATCCAAAAAGTGGGTCTTGCTAAGTGAACTAGGGGCTACTTGCAAAACCTAAGGTTTATGAAGGAGATTTGTGGCTCTTGCTATATATTACTGAAGTTTCAGATAGCCATTTTAGGTCCTAGAGCACTCTAATTTGTTAGCCGACTTTTGATGCGTTCTGCCACATTGAGCAACTTCCTTCGAGGGTGAATTAGCTAGGAATATGCAGCCAATTAGCTTTAGTCAATTAATTTCTTTATTCATGACATAAGCAGCCCACTCCTTTACCTAAACAAAGGCAAATTTGAACCTTACCACTAGTTTAACACCATAGAGGTCCGTGACCTCATTCATTATCCATAGATCAGTCCTTAAGGATGCCCCCAAACTTGCTAAAAGCACTCCATTAGATCTAACAAAGTAACAGGACTAATCTTGGATTAAACATTGAAAATCTAGTTTCAAAATAAAAGTCCATTTAACAAGGAGTAGCAATATTTTTGGAGGTCTTGGGATGAAAATAGTGGCATAGAAGATTCTTCCCTCTCTCCCTCTCCACCTCTCTCAACTTTTCATTCCTAATATGTGAAAAACAGTTTCAAACATAGGATATTGTGCACATTTTCCCCATATTCTTAGCACTTGATTTCACTCTTGTGACGCATTGGAAATTTGGGCTTGACTCCGTTGGTTTCATCGCATTTTAAAGAACCCAAGAGAAGTTTTCGGCTAATTTCCCTATTTATTGTCCCCGACATTGATTTGTAAAAATTAAAACCACAAGCCAATGTGAAAAATTAATCATCATTGGCAATATGGCACATTTACAACTTTTTTTTTTTTTCCAAACAATTTAGGTTTGCAATTGTGTTGAATTTCTAATGATCTAATATTTTGGATTCCCTTTGGTAGTGAGAAAATAGTGTACAATTTTTTTTTTTTTTATAAATCCACTTATTATCATAAAACTAGTGTGTAACCTCGTGCATATGCACAAGTACATTTAAAAACAATCACAATTATATATATATATATATATATATATATATATATATATATATATATATATGATTTAGAATCTAATTGGATTTAGACTCTTAGATTTTTGCACCCAATAATTCACTTGTCACAAAAATTAAAAAAAAAAAAATTTAGATGAGACACATGGCAAAAAATTAAATTTTAATTAAAATTCAATTTAAAATCTAATTGAATTTAGACTCTTTGATTTTTGCATCTAATAATTCACTTGACATACAAATTTAAAAATTAGATGAAACACCATGGGGCAAAATTAGACTCCAATTTAGAATTTAATTGGATTTTATCTCAACTTTAGCTATTAATATATATATATATATATATATTTATTTATTTATTTATTTATTTATTTATTTGGATCTTCTTTTTCTTTTTTCTTTTTGTGGGTGAGAAAGCCCAACGCCATATGTTGGGCCTGAGGCCCAACTCAAATACGACTCTCTGTCCGAAGAGGATAAAAGTATCAATGCTTTGCCATCCTGGTGGATGTGCAATCCATAAGGGACAGACGCACCGTCCGAAGACAACCTAGTTGGGCCGAAGGGACCTTGCCCAACGGAACTGCCCAGAACTTAATCGAGTAGATATGCTGAAGAGCTCCATGCCAGGGCTGAGCTTCGGGCATGTCCAAAGGCGTAGCTATCATGAAATATCTTACCAATAAAGCTGCCACCGCCACATTTAATGCACTGCAGCAACTTTCCTGACCGCATTTATGTGGAGAAGACACCTGAACAGTGTATCTTCACCCACCACTACTCACTGTGGGTTAAAGCAAACGGCTGATGTGACTAGTACTCAAGTGGGCGCCTAGATGGAAGACAAGTGTGCGGTGAAGATGGGAAAAGGGTGTATATATAAAGGAAGCAAGTCTCGCAGAGTGAGGGGGGGAGAAAAAATTGTATTCACTTAGTCTTTATATACTAATCCTCTTCGGACCAAAGAGTTTTCCTGTTAAAAAAGCCTGTCTCAATCCTTTTTTCTTTTAGATGGTTTTTGCTTGTACGAACCGTTGCTAAATCCGCTACTAGCCCAGTTGTTCCACCCATTCTCTACAAATTTATTGTTGGGAATTTGTTGGGCTCACAATACAGGGAGTTGGTCTCAGGCCCAACAAATTTGGACCCTACAATTGGCGCCGTCTGTGGGAAACAGCTTGAGCGAAGGTGGAAGCAACACCTCAAAAGATGGCTGAACCAAGGCAACGACCAGCTGAGTCCAGGTCATCTAAGCACACCGATCCCTTTCTTCATCTGGAACGGAGGCAGGATCGTGAGGGAAGTGTACACACCGCACGTGACGATCAAAACCAATCGCATGGGGAGAGCCACATGTCTCATGCAGAGAAGAACAAAGACATGCAGAAGGAAATAGACAGGCTCAAAAGGGAGTTGCGCCATGCAAAGAGGAAGCACAGTCCCTCGTATTCTGACGAAGATTTTGAGGACGAACAGGATGTTGGCTATAAACAGAAACATTGAACGCCGGTCAGCGAATCCTTTACCTATGAGGAAACGCGTCATGACGAGAGGAACCCTCAGAATCCCTTACCGAGGGGCGTAGGGAACGATGCTATGAGCAAAGCTCTGGATCAGATCTCCAGGTCCCCTTTTACACGTAATATCGAGGGTGCCAGACTTCCCAGGCATTTCCACCAACCTACATTCACCATCTACAATGGCCGGACCGATCCAGTGGAACACGTGAGTCACTTTAACCAGCGGATGGCAGTCCACTCCAGGGACGAAGCCCTGATGTGCAAAGTTTTTCCCTCCAGTTTGGGACCAATAGCCATGAGATGGTTCGATGGTCTGAAAGCAAACACTATTAGCTCTTTCCAAGAGCTAACCCAGGCTTTTGGGTCTCGTTTCGTCACTTGCCGAAAGGTGCCTCAGTCCGTGGCCTCGCTGCTGTCCGTCAGCATGAAAGGGAACAAGACTTTAAAGTCGTACTCGGATAGATTTTGGGAAACATACAATGAGGTAGAGGAAGACTGTGAATCGATGGCTGTTAGCTCTTTTAAACTGGGCCTCCCCACTGAACATCCCTTGAGAACGTCTTTGTCGCGCAACCCTGCCACCAGTATACGCCAGTTGATGGACAGGATCGATAAGTACAAAAGAGTGGAAGAAGATCAACAGCAGAGTAAGGGGAAGGAGAAGGTTATCCCTCAGGAGGGAAGGGATTTCAGGTCGGACAGGCAAAATCACAACAGGCTGAGGAAGGACTGGACCGGACAGAGCACAGCAAACTTCCAGGCGGTCAATGCGGTTTTTCGCGAACCAGTACACCAAGTCCTGGATAAGATAAAAAACGAACCATTTTTCAAGAGGCCGAACAAGATGGTAGGAAACCCTGAAAGGCGCAACCACAATCTTTACTGTCAGTATCACCTTGATCATGGGCATACTACCGAGGATTGCAGGAGCCTGTGGGATCATTTGGATCAGCTGGTCAGCGAAGGCAGACTAAAGCACCTCCTGCACCACTCATACGGACACGGAAATCAGACAAGCACGGGGCCTAGGAGAGGCAACTCAGTGAAACCTCCCTTGGGGACAATCAATGTCATTTTTGCTGCACCTGGGAGGACAGGGTCCCACCCATCCAAGGTGTTGTCAGTAGCCCGAGTGCCCTTGGAAAGTGTTAACAGAGAGCCGAAGAGACACAGGGTGGATATTCCAGTTCTGGGCTTTTCGGAGGAGGACAAAGTAGGGACTATCCAGCCGCATGATGATGCCCTAGTAGTTACTCTAAGAATAGGCGGATACGATGTCAGGAGGGTAATGGTAGATCAGGGTAGCGCAGCAGAGATTATGTACCCAGACCTATACAAGGGGCTGAACTTGTCCCCCGAGGACTTGACTCCGTACAGTTCTCCTTTGGTCAGCTTTGATGGCAAAGTGATCATTTCGAAGGGGCAGATTAGATTGCCTGTGCAAACCGGTCACGAAACGGTGGAAATGGATTTCATAGTGGTGGACGCCTACTCGCCCTACACCGCTATAGTAGGCAGACCTTGGCTTCATACCCTTGGGGCTGTATCCTCCACACTACACCAGAAGATTAAGTATCCGTCCGAAGGAGCAGTCGAAGAAATTCGTGGAGACCAGTCCACGTCCAGGCAATGTCTAGTGGCGGCCATCCAGCACCATCCTCAGGCTGAGACCTCGGGCTGTAACGAGGGGAAATTGTAGCAATTAAAGTCGTCGGTGCCGGACACCGAAGCTTCGGCCGAAAGAGGCAGAGTGCGAAAGTTTGGTAAGGGTAGTTATCGGTAACGACCCAGAGAAGTTCTTTCAAGTTGGATCCATGTTTCCCTCTTAGGAGAAGGAGGGGTTGATAGAGTTCCTCAGAGCCAACGTTGACGTATTCGCGTAGGACCCCGCGGAAGCCCCAGGAGTAAGTCCAGAATTCATCTGCCACCACCTAAACGTTAATCCCACCATTATCCCTAAAAAACAACCACTCCGACGACCGTCAAGGGAACACGCTGACGCGGTCAGGGATGAAGTGATGAAACTCAAGCAGGCAGGGGCCATTAAGGAGATCTTCTACCCCGAATGGCTGGCTAACACGGTGGTGGTGAAAAAGAAAAGTGAGAAATGGCGGGTGTGTGTGGACTTCACCGATCTTAATAGAGCTTGTCCGAAGGATCCATTTCCAATGCCGAAGATAGACCAATTAGTTGATGCTACTGTCGGACATCCTCGGATGAGTTTCTTAGATGCCTTTCAAGGTTATCATCAGATAACCCTGACTCTCGCCGACCAAGAGAAAACATCTTTCGTAACCCCGGTGGGAAATTATCACTACAAGGTGATGCCGTTCGGCTTAAAAAACGCAGGGGCTACCTATCAGAGGATGATGACGAGGATGTTTGAGCCACAGCTGGGCAAAAGCATGGAGGTTTATATTGACGACATGGTGGTTAAAAGCAAGATTATTGCCGAACACATTGGGGATCTCAGGGATGTCTTCGAAATTCTGAGGGGACACAGATTGCGCTTGAATGCCTCCAAATGTTCGTTCGGTGTTGGATCAGGCAAATTCCTTGGGTATATGGTCACACACAGGGGAATCAAAGTTAACCCCGATCAGATAAGGGCCATCAACAACTTGCGAGCTCCTCGGAATCCCAAGGAAATTCAAAAGCTGACTGGGATGACCGCTGCCCTTAATAGGTTCATTTCCAGATCAGCAGACAGGTGTAGGCCTTTCTTCTCGTTAATCAATAAGTGGAAGGATTTTGAATGGATAAAGGAATGTGCTATTGCCTTCCAACAACTTAAGGACTACCTGGCTAAACCCCCCATCATGTCCAGTCCCCAACCAGACGAAGTCTTGTTTGCTTACATTGCCGTGGCCCCTAATGCTGTAAGTTTGGTGCTGATCCGAATAGACTGTGGAGTGCAAAAGCCAGTTTACTACGTACGCAAGTCGCTACAAGAAGCTGAAATCCGCTATTTGCCACTAGAGAAAGCCATTCTGGCCGTTGTGCTGGGTACTAAGAAGTTGCCCCATTATTTTCAAGCTCACACCGTTATAGTCCTTACCCAGCTCCCCCTCAGAGCCGTACTCCGAAGCGCCGACTACACAGGAAGAATTGCCAAATTAGGGACGATGCTAGGGGCTTTTGATATCAAGTACATGCCGCGCACATCAGTGAAGGGCCAGGTCCTTGCAGACCTGGTCGCTGAATTCACAGAACCCCATTTAGAGGAAGCAGCACAAACTCTAGGCGCGGGAGGAAGGCAAATCAGCACGATTGCGTCGCAAAGCACCTTACCCTAGGAAGTGTATGTAGACGGCGCATCGAATCAGAGGGGCTCAGGCGTAGGGCTAGTGTTGATATCCCCCGAGAAAATCATCATTGAAAAAGCTTTAAGGCTAGACTTCTCAGCAACGAATAACGAGGCAGAATATGAGGCTCTATTGATGGGGATGAAGATGGTGCGAAGGATGGGAGGAAAGTCCGTTGAGATATCCTCAGACTCAAAGTTGATCGTCGGCCAAGTGCTGGGAGAATTCGAAGCAAAAGACGAGAGGATGCAGGGATATTTGAACCTGGTCAAGTCCCTACAGTCGGAGTTTGAATGTTTTACCCTTCGGCACGTCCCTAGAAGTGGCAACACGCATGCCGATTCTCTGGCTACACTCGCCACCTCTTCGACGCAGGAATTACCAAGGGTCATCCTGATTGAGGACGTACAGAGGCCTACGGAGTTAAGAAAAAAGGTACTCCAAGTTCACTGCGTCGGAACCAACCCATGCTGGATGGATCCCATCATCAAGTTCTTGAGGGACGATGTGTTGCTTGAAGAAAGGGTGGAAGCGGACAAAATACGGAGAAAAGCTACAAGGTTCTGGCTGTCCGAAGGCCATAAGCTGTACAAACGATCCTATTCGGGCCCATATCTGCTGTGCATGGCCCCTGAAGCGGCTGAATCAATGTTAGAAGAACTGCATGAAGGAATCTGTGGGAGCCACACTGGAGGGAGATCTTTAGCTCATCGAGCTATTACTCAGGGTTATTGGTGGCCAAACATGCAGAGGGAGGCCCATGAGTACGTGAAAAAGTGCGACCAGTGCCAGCGGTTTGCGCCAAGCATACATCAACCTGGTGGAGCCCTTAATCCGCTATCCAGTCCATGGCCTTTTGCTCAATGGGATCTGGACATCGTGGGCCCTTTCCCTAAGGCAGCAGGAAACAGGAAGTTCTTACTGGTCGGAACGGACTACTTCACCAAGTGGGTAGAGGCTGAGCCTCTAGCAAATATCAGGGACGTGGACGTGAAGAAATTCATTTGGAAAAACATCATCACCAGATTTGGAGTCCCACATACCCTCATCTCGAACAACGGGCTTCAGTTCGATAGCAAAGCTTTTAGAAGCTATTGTAGTGAGCTGGGAATCACAAATAGATACTCCACCCCCGCCTATCCCCAGGGAAATGGGCAGGCCGAAGCCACCAATAAAGTCATAGTTAACGGGCTAAAGAAGAGGCTGGATGATGCGAAGGGTAGATGGGTAGAGGAACTACCCCACGTATTGTGGGCGTATAGAACCACGCCTCGTAGGTCCACTGGGGAGACCCCTTTTTCAATGACCTATGGGGCTGAAGCTGTTATACCTCTCGAGACTGGGTTCCCAACCTACAGGATTAGCTCTTTTGACCCAACCAACAATGATAGGCAGCTGGAAAAGAGTCTGGATCTGATTGAAGAACGAAGGGAAAGCGCAATGGTCCGATTGGCGCACTACCAGCAGAAACTCAAACAGGGCGATGACATCAATGTGAGGTTGAGACCCCTTGAGCCTGGTGATCTTGTCCTAAGGAAGGTGGTAGGGAATGCAAAGAATCCAGCATGGGGAAAACTGGGGCCGAATTGGGAAGGTCCATATCGTATCACTTCGAGGGCCGGCGTTGGAGCATACTTCCTGGAAGACCTGGATAATCATGTAGTGCCCCGGCCATGGAATGTAAATAACCTCAAAAGGTACTACTATTAAGAGAATTTTTCTTTCAGTCATGATTGCACTTTTGTTACACTGGTTTTTCTCAAGTGTTTAAACTTAAATCCAATCATGCCTGTAGTCCTCGGACCAGATGATTCGGGTTAGTTAACACTCCATTACGATTTCTCAAGTGTTTAAACTTAAATCCAATCATGCCTATAGTCCTCGGACCAGATGATTCGGGTTAGTTAACACTCCATTACGATTTCTCAAGTGTTTAAACTTAAATCCAATCATGCCTATAGTCCTCGGACCAGATGATTCGGGTTAGTTAACACTCCATTACGATTTCTCAAGTGTTTAAACTTAAATCCAATCATGCCTGTAGTCCTCGGACCAGATGATTCGGGTTAGTTAACACTCCATTACGATTTCTCAAGTGTTTAAACTTAAATCCAATCATGCCTGTAGTCCTCGGACCAGATGATTCGGGTTAGTTAACATTCCATTACGATTTCTCAAGTGTTTAAACTTAAATCCAATCATGCCTGTAGTCCTCGGACCAGATGATTTGGGTTAGTTAACACTCCATTACGATTTCTCAAGTGTTTAAACTTAAATCCAAGCATGCCTGTAGTCCTCGGACCAGATGACTTGGGTTAGTTAACACACCCTCACAATTTCTCAAGTATCGAAACTTAAATCCAATTACACCTGTAGCCCTCGGACCAGGTGATTCGGGTTAGTTAACGCTCCTTTACAATTCTTACAAGTGTTTAACCTTAAATTCAATCACGCCTGTAGTCCTCAGATCAGTTGATTTGTTTTAGTGGGCACGCTCGCGTTACTAGTCTAATCTGGCGTTTGGCGGAATATGTAGACTTAAGCAACATTACGTCAGCTGTTATTGCCATAATTCTTTGTTTTAGCTACGTATAGAAGATTACCATGTTTCTAATTTATTCTTAATTACCAAACTGACATTATTAGCCATAATAACGCAATCTGACAAGTACTACAAAGGCAACAAGTAACAAAAATAGACTATTTCATTCATTGAAAGTCGATTTCATTACAAAAAATGGCAAAAAGTATCCAAGCGATTACACAAGCTGAACGTCCTGAGCTTTATCTTGAGGCGCTGGGTTAGGCTTTGGCAAATCGCTCGCATCTCCAGTCTGAAGAGGGGCCTGGCCCGTCTCAGCTGGGGCTGGGGGATTCTGATCGGCCGAGGACGCTTCCAAGGTTTCAGGCACATCGCATATATCAGGATCATAGTAGATGGCCCCAGGTTGCCTTAAAGCTGACTCTGCAGGGACTCCAGCTGCGTCGAGGCATTTGCTCCACGTAATGTCGTAGTAGCCCCTGCAGACCTTGGCAAACTCCTCGGTCAGCCTTGCTTGGGTCTCTTGCACCCCCAGCATATAAAAAGCCTGCTTCTCAGCCTCAACTGCCTCCTTGGCCAACTGAGCGTCCTCCTTGGCCAATTTGGCAGCGTCCCTGGCCTTTTCTAGCTCAGCACGAAGTTCCATTACCAACGCCTTCTGTGTTTCCAGATTAAGTTCAGTGGTGTAGAGCTGTTGGCGTTGGTCTTCGGCTTGCTTTTCAGCTGTCTTCAGGCCTGCCTCTATGTTTTTCCTTGCCTTAGCCTCCTCTTTTAGCTGCTCGGAGATGCGAGCGCTCTCGTCCTTTGCCTTGCCCAGTGCTATCTCAACATCCTCCCTGGCTCGAGCTGCAGCTTGCACATCAATGTCTTTCCTTCTATTCCACTCTTCGGCCACGTAAATCTGTTGGGCAATCTGCATGGAAACCAAAGAATTCTGCGTAAAGCTATGAACGCACGTAAGGTATGAAAAAGGGCTACAGATGAACACCACTTATCTCACCATGCCTAAATCCCTTTTGAGGGACAAAAAGAGCTCCTTTTCGCTGAAGCGCCGATAGGACTCCATATCCTTAGGAAGGAGGAGAGGTTTCTCCAGCGCCTCTGCTATGTACCCGGCCTTCCCACCGGCGTAGTTTCGGAGAGAGGCGTCATAAGGGATGGCTGCGCCATCCAATGTCAGCTTCGGAGACCACTCTGGAGTCCCCCGCCGCACGTCTGCGACCATGTTGTCTTCTCTACTCTCGGTTGAAGAAGCCCGTTTACCTCTAGTATCATGGGCCCTCTTCTGTTGCTTGGGGCCCTTCGGAGGGACCACTTCCCCTTCCTCAACATCCGTCACCTCTGTCACCACCCTTTTCTTCTTCAGATCAGGCAGTGGTTTTAGGCTGGGATCTTTCGGAACTGGAGGAAGAGGAGTGGGTGGTGGGAGGTTGGCAGCTGGCTGGGACATGCCAGTACCCTTGGCCGCCACCTTTGGCCTCTTGTTCTTCATCAATTGGTCCAGACTCTGCATGTCTTCTTCTTCTGAGTCGTCTGGCACGGCTATGTTCAGGAGCGGGGCAGCAGAATGCCTATCAAGCACCTCTTCGGCAGCCAAAATCTCCACTTCCCCGGAGCTTTCCTCTTCGAACTTGAACTAGTCGATCTGCCGGTCAAGCGAAGGGGTAGAAGAAACTCTTTCCTCCTCTGCTACCGGTTCAAGGGGGACTTGTTGAACGGGCTGAACGAACACCGGTATGCCTTGCGGATTAGGATGGGGCACCGGGGCGAGGTCGAAGGGGGCCAAAAAGGTCTTCCGTGCCACGTCAATGCGGTTTATGCGGCGATCCCCAAGTGTTATGGCGTTGCCTCTTGGCTGGAGTTCAGACTTCGGGGTATAGCCGAGGATGAGGGGAACGGACCTAAGCTGTCCGTCTTCACTCACAAAGATCTCCGACCGAAGAAGGTAGTTCAAGGCCGCAGTATTTGTGAGACTCAGCCGAGGAGTTACGTACCTCCTATCTGCAAACATGGCGATAGAACTGTCAGTGGATTGCAACATGGCGAAAGGAAGTCCGAATAGCTAGAAGCAAGAAAGTTAGAAAAGCTCAAGGGGGAATGTCCCACCTGGCGCTCCTGGCGTGGTTGGGCAATGAATCCCATCATGCCAGGCACCCGAGACGATCAGATAATCGTCCTTCATCCCTTTGTTGGACTTGGGAAGACCGGAGAGGAGTCTGACGACATCGGATCGGGACCTTAAATAGTATCCCGCCCCTTCTTTGGTACGACATTCGTACATGTGTACCACGTCGTGCCAGGTTAATCCCAAGCCTAAATGGCGGTTTAGGTCATCAACTGCACCTAAGATTCTAAAGGTGTTGGGTGCGCACTGGTCAGGACTAAGCCTATGGGCGGTAAGGTAGCTTCTGGTGACTGGACCCATGGGAATGGTCATCCCTCCCTCCAGGAAGGCGATGATGGGGATTATCACCTCACCCTCCTCTCGGTCTAGTAATAACCCCTCCGTGAAGCAATACCTCAAGCCCACCTCCTGAGGAATGCGATATGTTGCCCTAAACTTCTCTATCTGGGAGGGGCTGTCCACTAGGTACTCAAATCTACCCATTGTTAACAAGGTTAGAGGGAGGGAAACACGAAACGGCGACTGGGACAATCTACCACGGGCCGAAGAGGCAATCTGAATGTAATACGAAAATCTCAGGGAAAGAACTTACACAGAATCGAATTGGAGTAGGAGCTTTGGCCTCGCGGGGAGATCAAAGCGGATTCTGGAACGGGCTGAAGCAGATGACAGGAAGGGCTTTGAGAGTCTGAGCGCTTGAGTTCACTGGGAGTTCTGAAGTTTGTAAAATGAGAAGACAATCCCATCTGGGACTTTATATAGTGGCAGGTAAAGTGGTGGGACTTACCCCGCCCAAAATTTTGAGGAGAATCTCGTCCGTTGATTTGAAATGGACCGCTAGATTTCAGGGACAATACGCCGCCTGGAGCAATTAATGACGCCTCGGAAACGGCGCGACAGCAGCGGTTATAAAGAAGGCGCCTAAATTCATGCGCGCACACGTGTGAAGTCAAAGTTCAGTGCCCTCATTTGTCAACGATCAAAACCCCACTTTTTCTCTTCGGATGCGAGGTAAAAAGTGAAATTTTGAGGGGCTATTGTGGGTGAGAAAGCCCAACGCCATATGTTGGGCCTGAGGCCCAGCTCAAATACGACTCTCTGTCCGAAGAGGATAAAAGTATCAATGCTTTGCCATCCTGATGGAGGTGCAATCCATAAGGGACAGACGCACCGTCCGAAGACAACCTAGTTGGGCCGAAGGGACCTTGCCCAACGGAGCTGCCCAGAACTTAATCGAGTAGATATGCTAAAGAGCTCCATGCCAGGGCTGAGCTTCGGGCATGTCTAAAGGCGTAGCTATCATGAAATATCTTACCAATAAAGCTGCCACCGCCACATTTAATGCATTGCAGCAATTTTCCTGGCCGCATTTATGTGGAGAAGACACCTGAACAGTGTATCTTCACCCACCACCACTCACTGTAGGTTAAAGCAAACGGCTGATATGACTAGTACTCAAGTGGGCGCCTAGATGGAAGACAAGTGTGCGGTGAAGATGGGAAAAGGGTGTATATATAAAGGAAGCAAGTCTCGCAGAGTGAGGGGGGGAGAAAAAATTGTATTCACTTAGTCTTTATATACTAATCCTCTTCGGACCAAAGAGTTTTCCTGTTAAAAAAGCCTGTCTCAATCCTTTTTTCTTTTAGATGGTTTTTGCTTGTACGAACCGTTGCTAAATCCGCTACTAGCCCAGTTGTTCCACCCATTCTCTACAAATTTATTGTTGGGAATTTGTTGGGCTCACAATACAGGGAGTTGGTCTCAGGCCCAACAAATTTGGACCCTACACTTTTTTTTTTTAATAATGGGGGTGGGACTTTTTTGTAGAGAGAGTATGCCATTTTTGGCCTTAGGGCTAGGCCTAAATGGCCTGGGCCTTGAGTCTGCTTGTTTAATTGTTCAGTATGTTGTGAGATTGAGGAATTGAGGGGAGGGTATACGTCAAGTTCAACCATATGCAATGTAGTTCCTCAAATAGTAACAACTCAATTATAATGAAGAATTTCAACAGATTACATAATGACCAAGAAAATATATTATCCCCGGCATTTTTCCCCTTCTTTAAACAAGTTGGGGTGTATGGGAAGATAAAATCATAATAGACTATGGACTAATATATGGTTCACAAGTGTAAATGTATAAGATGGCAACAATAATGAGTATTTATATACTTTCTTCTGTACAACCAAAATCTTTTTGCTAATGTAGATGATACAAGTCAATCCGTTCTCAGGCAATCCTATTTTCAAAAATTAAACTTCCATCAGCTGACAAATAATCTTTTACTGAAATCCAAGAGTGAAATTCAAGTTTCATATTCTGTTGTTGGATGGAATTTTGATGTGGGCTAGTTCTTCTAACCATGATGATCTGCTCATCTTGCCTCCGAGAATTCCAAGCAACTTGAATAAATGCCCAAGACACAGAAAAAAAAAATTGTAAGCATAGTCACATGAATTATGGGGAAGCTCTTAATCTTCAACAAAATTTACAGTTTGTACATATGAAGTTGTTTGAGATAAACTTCCAGCCATATTTCTATCTTGGAAACTTGTGTGTTATTAGATTGATGTGTCAGGAACATTTTAACTAAACAACGAAGAAAGTTCAACACAATCAACCTACAGGCTGTGGGAAGGGGATTAAGAAATCCTTGCCGCCTAGTTTTGGCCATTTGCATCTCATAGGACATACTATAAAGTTGATTTAACTTAGACTCATTGACTCCGACAGTGATGCAAAATCTTTTTGAGGATTTTAACATGTACGCTATACCTTTTTTTTTTTTTACAATAATCACAACTTGAAGTTACTTGCATGCAGCACACCAAGCATATGCAATATGCTAGAAGAAAGCTTCTTCCAATTAAAAATTCTTATGTACCTATTTGAAATGAAAGCTATGGAGATAGACTCTCATCATCTGAACTAGAGTTGTTGTCCATTCGCCGCTCCATTATTGCAGGAAATAGCCGCGGACGTATATCTGTAGACTGCTGAGATGACACTGATGGAACCTCTTTCCTGGTAATCCTCACTCTCTTTGTTCCGGCATCTCTAACTTCTTTACATGCCTTATCTAACATTCTCAAGAAATCACGTACAATTGCAAACAAGCGCAGGCCTTCATCCTTTCCTGCATTCCCATGGAAGTAATCTGCAGTACTTTTCACTAGAGCCATTATTTTCTTTTCTTCCTCCAAAAGCCCTGAAATATCAGCTTCCACAAACTCCACAAAATTGGCTAGCACATGATTGAATTCGCTGTCTTCATCCAGACTCTTCATCTCAGCATTTAAGAAACCTTTATTTTTTATCAATGATTGGCTGAGTTTTGATACTGTAGATGTTAAAAGATCAGCATCTATGAATGCTGCCTTTTTAACATCTTCCAGTTCATTGCTTAAACCTGAAACCACCAGAAGACCAAGCCTGCGATAGTGCTCTTCTGATTCTTCAGTGAAATCGTCAGTAAAATCATCTGTCTTCATGCTGGATAGGCTCTGGCTTTCTCTGGCTGTACGGACAGCTCGTATGCCTTCAGAACGGATAATCTCCTGAACAACGAAGTGCAGTAGTGTGGTCTTGCCATCCGTTCCCTTTACATCAGACAGTTTCAAGAGAGTGTCAAGCTTAAATGCATGTGCACCACCTCGGTAGGTACCATCATTCATGCGGTTACCAGTTTTGAGAACCGCTTCTAGGAGTTTCAGGAATAGCCTGCTATTTCTTAGTTTGTTACAAGCAACCTGCCATTTAAAATGAGGCATGGTTATATAATTATGAACATCTGATACTGTTTTCTAAAGCAATAGAAGATCTGGCACATTAAAGCAACATTCCACATAACCTTTTTAGCATATTAACTAAGAGAATGCCATAGTCCCCAATCCTGTACCTATGTATGTATACTAAATAGGAAATATTATATCAGAAATATAGCAATATAAAATTAAGTGTGAGACACAATTCCTATCTCTAGTGTCTCACCTCTAGAGTTGCCAAGGATTCTTTAACGTTAGAGACCTCCTCCCGAAGGGAACTCATGAATAGAAGTGACTCTAGTCGTTTAAATGCAAATGGGATGTCAACCAATATTTTGAGGAATTGCTCTGCAGGGCCAAGTCGAGAAATATCACCACTATATAGCCTGAGCTTCAGCTCCTCTTCTGTTGACGGTGCCATCTTCAACAAAGTTTGAAGAAGCTCAACAGGAAGCTCATTACCTGATTCAATTAAATACTAATAAGTTTTTGATGACTTCAAACCCAACAGTTTTAAGCATTTACTAAACTTTGGCTAGGTGGATATGAAACAAGGCATTAACTGTCGTATAGGAGAGCATACATAATAGCAAGTAAAGCAAATAATTCATTGCTTCTTTGGGGTAGGTTTACACAAGTTTTAATTATGTACAGGCTGTTCATCCTTATTTTCTTTAACATATTATGCTCACTTGTCATTACACAAGCATAGTAATGAGGATGAATGGCCAGTAGACAACATGCTTGAATCACCCATGAAGGAGAACTTCGTCTGAATCCCCCTCACCCCAGTTGATGTCAGCAAAAAAATAAAATACTTGAACCATCCACAATAGTTTTCTTACAAAACTTGCTTCTTTCACCAGGCAGAATAATAACAATCAATGCTTTATAAGCTGTTCATTATGAATAATTTTTCACACTGCAAGCTAACAAGAATTATTAGCTAATTACGAAAAAATGGTGATGTTAAAAATATGATATAGGGTTATTAATAATTAGCTATAGAGAAAATTCAAACTCAACCTAGCAATTCTATATCAACTTCTGGAGTTCCTAACTGGTCCACCAGCTAACACTCATCTCAATTGGTTCAAATCTAAACTTAGATGAAGATTCAAGACTTCTTTTTGTCTTTTTTTTTTTTCTTCTTCTTTTTTTCTATCATTACAAATCTTGAAATTTCAGATGTAAATCCAACACGACATAATTATTTATTTGCTTCTCATAGCACACATTTTATTACCAAGCAGCATCAACTATTTCCCTAAACACAGCAGTTTCTTGTGGGTCCAATTATGGGGAAGCTCTTCACTGATGAAGTTAGAATATACCCTTGAGCTGAAGCACATAACGTATAAAATGAAAAGGTTTGAATACAAAAAGATTGATTTGGAATTTTAGAGTGGATATTAAGGAAAAACCCTCCACGTGTAAGGAATAAAGAGAGAGAGAGAGAGAGGAAGGGAGAGAGACCTTCTTGAAGAGCGTCAATGACTTCTTCTGTTGTCACATTCAGGGCTCGTAGAAGAATTGATAAATTTTGTGCCTTCTTAGCATCAATAATCTGAACATACTGGATTGACGGTTCAAGGGACGCTAACTCTCTCTTGCGGTCAATTTTATTTTTATCCATGTTGTTATAACCAAATAGAGACTCTATCATCTCCTCATTGAACCTGAAAAATTGTAATGAATTCAGAGGTTAAAACGACTGATTTGACTTTTGCTTATTCATGGAATTTGAAGTTATATAGATAGAGGTATATCCATACTGAAATGATCCAGAATTGATCTCATGCCAAACCATTGATTGATCAGGGTTGGCAAGAACCTTATCCCAGAAGAATGGCTTTAACTTGGTTTTTGGGGCTCCAGATTCACCATCAAGATCACTTCCCTCGCTAGAATCATTACTTCCTCGATGATTTAGTCCAAAAGGTGAAGGTTGATATTTCCCAGGCATTGCTTTTGGTGGAGCAGGTGGAGGGCGAGCAACTTTAGGTGGTGGTGGGGGTTTAGGAGCAGGAGGAGCAATAGGAGGAGGGGGAGGTGGAGGTGGTGGTGGTGGTGGTGGTGGACTTGGTGGAGCAAGAGACATAGTAACTGATCTTCCAGGAGGAGGCTTTAAATGGAGAAATGGAACTGGCCCTGTACCTTCTGATGATAATGCCCCAGCCAGTGAGGAATCATTGGTTCCATGCTTCATGGACATGTTGGTAAGGAAAGAAGGATTCACTCCACTATTAATACTGAAATCTTTGCTACTTGAATTTCCTATACTAACAGACTTTTGAGAAGAACCTGAAAGATTAAACTTATACACATCATCAGAAAATGCACTACTGTAATGGAAGATAATAATGAGTCAATGATAAATAAAAACTGACAAAAGAATACCACCTGAGAAATCACTCATTCTTAAGTTGAGAAGTGGCCTCTCATCTCTTTGTCCCTCTTTAGGTCCAATTTTGTTGCTTCCACCCTTAAGACAGCAAATGAGGAGCAGTGCAAGAAGGGCAAGGACCCCTACTGCAGTTGCAGCAGCAACCACAATTTTTTTCATCTGATAGCTATCGTCCTTTTTTGGTGAATTTTGTGGAACAACAGAGTGATGTGGTGGCAAATGTTTAGGACGTGGAGGAGGTGAGCTGATCACATCAAGTGAAGGAGCTGGCGCTTCAGGGGCCTGAACAGGGGGGTTTGGATTTGGAGATGAAGAACTGGAAGGTGCTAGATTAGATGGTGCTGGACCATAATTAGGTGATTCTGCTTCTGTTGTGCTAGGAGTTGGAGCTGGGCTTGTTGCTATCTGTCCAGGTGACTGACTAACCAGATGTCTTCTGGGGGCATTTGGCAAACTGAAAAGCAACTCAGCACACTTGATGAACCTATTCTTGAAGCTATCTTCATCAGGATGAAACAGAAAACTTTTTCTTCTCAAGCAATCCAAAACTAGTTGTCTCATATGGGGAGGTAGAACCCTTATGGCTTTGTCTATTTTTCTTTTTGGCAGCAATCTTGATTTTGTATTCCTGATTGCTTCCTGTAGGATGTTCAAGTCAAAATCTTCAAGAAGATCCTTCCTGTCTATCAATTCTTTCCTGCAATGGACCCATACTTGCTCCACCTGTAGTCAGAATATTGCATCAAATATCTCTGTAAATCATTCAAACCTATTTCTAAAAAATTGCTATTTTCTGAGTTCAGTGTGAGAACTATAAAATTTCCATTACTTCCCTTAATTGCTGTCGCATACCTCGAATCACTAGAACCCTTACTTGTATCAAGGAAGCTATCCAAGAAAAGACGATGCAACAAGTGAGGTTTTCTAGTACATACACGTACATTAACAAGAATGCACTTGTGTAAAGATTATGGAAAGTAAAATCATTTATCTACATAGCTAAATCAGTTTGAAAACAGTAGTTACTATAGATCTGCCATTCTAGATCTAGTATTCAGTCTTTTGGATTGGCATCTATTCTCTATTGCTGTATCTCAACTATCATAAGTGCCTAGATGAGATTGAACCTGTTTCATACACTTATCTGCTTTTTTAAAACACCAGAATAAGTAAAACGGCTAGCAAAGAGCAGGTCCTTGAACTTCTTGCAGGGTCAACCTATAAACACAGCCTAAAAGCCAAAAACATTTGAAGCTCCAATGTGCTGTAACTTGCAAATTGATTCTCCCAGGTATTTGCAAACAGAATATGTAAAAATATTCTTAGTTTTGGTCATCATAACATTTGCTTCCAATGTCACATGTAGAAGGAAGAGACAAATTAACTGTTAGTAGCAACCAAGAGTAGAACACAGTTGGTGCTTGAACCTTGAATACTTCATTACCCAGCTAGCTAATCTTCCAAATATGAAAGAGTGTTTATTGCTTTCAGCAGAAAATAATGGCAAAAAACAAGGTGCAAAAAGCTGCATAGTTTCATTTGGAGCAAGAATGTATCATTCACAGACATACCCTCATTGCTCTCTCACCTGCTTATTTGACTAAATAGTATAACCATTCAAAATTATGAAAAATGAGGCAGAAAGACATTTGTGTAGACCTAATTTTAGAAAATCAGTCTTCCTTTCTACCACTACCAAAGGATATCTTTGTGATGAACAAAGATACGTCGTTGCATTAGGAGTTTTCCACTTTATACTTTACTACCTACAAACTACCTTGTCCCATAGGGACAGAGGATTTTTTTTTTTTTTTTTTTTTCTCTTTCTCTCTCTTTGTGACATCATTTCTTAGTCACCAAGCTGGAAATATTTTTGAAAGCTCAAATACTCTACTAAGTATATTTATCTAAATCCCTCTTTCACTATTGAGAATTCAAAAGGTTGGATTAGAGTTCTCCAAAGTTGTCATAGGATGGAAGGCCAGAATTGACAGGGCCTTATGTTAAATTGAATTCAATTAAATCTTTTCTCTTGAACTTTTTGTCACCTTTGATTTAATTTAGACCCAATTTGATCCAATAATATCACAAACTTAATATTTACAGACTCAACTAATATCTAAAGAAAGTGATCATCAAGAATCAACAAGCATTGTAGTCAAATTCTCTTCGTTTCAGAAACCATAAAACTCAGGAAACTGGCAATATTACTTCTTTGATAATTCCCACAAACTGAAGCAGAGCCATAAGGCAACCAATTGCAAACTACATCCTAATACCAGAACTGTAAAATGGGAATAAATCTGAAAAACCATAATTGCTACTAATAATTCAAACACAGCAAAAATAAACAAAAAAAAATACATTAATGCATGAGTTTTCATACCATTTCATCTTGTTCATGCGTTTTCAAGGAATCTCCATTGCTAAAAAATGTGTCCATGGTCCTCCTCTTCGCGTCTGATCCCCCTATCGCCAATGTGCAAAGCAAACTCATGAAGACAACCGCATAACCAGCCCTTCTCAATTCCATGTCTTCCCAAATCACTCAAACCACATATTTTCCTTCTCATTTCATCGGAATTTGAATGAAAATCCTTCAAAACCACTCTAACCAAACCAAACAAAACATATATCTATAATCTCTCCTTCTCAAATAGCCTTTAGCTTCCAATACTGCTACGTATAATTCAACATTATGAATTGGAATTCGAACGTGACCATGATACATTTACACCAAACATATGTATCAAACATTGATGTAATGCTCAAAGGTGATCATGTTAAGGCAATATCTCCGCAAGAACCAATGCCACCAACGTAAAAGAATCAAAGAAACCAAATCATGCAAAGCTCTAAGCCAACCCAGAAGCTGAAAACTTTGTTTGAATCCGAATTTTTGGGTGGTACGGATCAAAATTTTTTCTTCTTCTTTTTTTTTTTCTTTCCAAAAATAGTTTTTGAATGTATTTCAATGGAAGAATTTTCTGTTGGGATTTTTTTTCATGCGAAAGATTTGATCTTTTTAGGAGAGAAGAAGAGAGAGAGAGAGAGAATGACGCGTAGACTCGAAAAGACGTGAAGAGAACAATGTGGGACACCCATGAAATATTTATAATCTCTCCTCAAAATTAATTTTTGCTATCTTTTCCTTTCTTTTTTTCCCATATTTTTTGTGCCTTCGTTTTGTTTTGTTTTTTTTTTGTTTTCAAAGTAAATCTAATCGCTTAATACTGATTTATCTGTTTACAATGATCAATGCCTACCAGAGCATGTTACACTTACAATCATCCACAAACAAAGTTGTGTATACAATTTTTTTAACTGAAATCGTAACTTCTAATCATTTTCCTTGTAAAATTATCATATTATAATATATATATATATATATATATATATATATAACAGATAAATTCAATTTACTCATGTTGTAACTCATATTTTTCACATTTATCTTTTTCTTCCCATTTCTTTCCCCCTCTCTCTCTCTCATAAATGGCTTCCCAATTCCTTATACTATTACGCATATTACCAAGAACTTACGGAATCTACCAAGCAGCAAATTGTGAAAGCAGATTTTTCTTGATTCCTTACAATATATATATATATATATATATATATATATATATATATATATGTATGTATTTTCCCCTTTTCCTTTTGTCTCATCTTTCGTTTTGTCAAATGGTGAAAGATTACTTTGGAAAAAAAAGGTTCAACAGAGTTATATTTTTAAAGTATGCTAACATGTGGAGTAATTTGAGTGATTAGCAATTGTGAAAAAAAAAATAAATAAAAAAAAAAAAAAAAAGGGAGGAAAGGAGATAAACATGGTGCATTTTTTTTTAAAAGCAGAAATCATTATAATAAATAAAATAAGAGCTAGAATAGATGGGTTCAGCCGCTTCAGTGTGAATAGGACCAAAACTCTTTTTTTTTCTTTTTTTCTTTTTTTTTTTTGAGAATCAAATTGGACCAAAACTTAACCTTAATTTTAGTGCAAATCCAATAATGTAAGTCAACGTTTCTCCTGCGTAGCACCTGGAATTTTGGGAAATAAAAAAGATTTATAACGTGGCTGTTTCTATTTTTATCTTATATCTAACTAAGTTCAAAGTTTGACTTATCTCTAGTATTTTTTTAATTTGACATATCCTTTTATTTTATATATACAATCATGACAAGTGGTAGCGAGTTTTAATCTCTACTTTTTATTTAATTAGTGGATGATGTGACAATTTCTCATTAAAATAAAAAGAGATTCAAGTTAAAAAAATATTGGAAGTAAGCCAAACCCTTAAATCCAATAGTGTAAAAAATGTATAACTCTTCATCTCATATATATTAGTACATATTTTGTAAGTCTAAATATATTAGTTTACATAAATATTTGTTTCTCAAAAAAAAAAAAAAAGTTTACATAAATATTTTTTAACTTAAAAAAATGTTTTTTTTTTGGGTGAAAAAGTATAACTATCAAATATTAAAAAAGAAAACATGTTTTACTATACTAAGTTACTAACCATAGTTCGGGGGAGACTGGGTATATGGCACTTAAACTAGACATGAGCAAGGCTTATGATAGGGTGGAGTGGTTGTATATGGAGAAATTGATGAAGCAAATGGGTTTTGGAGACACTTGGGTAAATCTGATGATGCAATGTATTTCACAGGCTACTTATTCTGTATTGATTAATGGAGAACCACATGGCCACATCACACCCTCGAGGGGGCTGCGCCAAGGAGACCCTTTGTCTCCTTACTTGTTTTTATTATGCACGGAAGGGTTCCATGGTTTGTTGAGAAAAGCAGAGGAGAATGGTGATATAAGGGGTGTTTCTATTTGTAGAAGTGCACCAAAGCTAACACATCTTCTTTTTGCAGATGACAGCCTTATTTTTTGCAGGGCCAAAATTAATGAATGTGAGAAGCTTTTGGAGATCCTAGCCACTTATGAGCAAGCATCGGGGCAACAAATAAATAGAGATAAAACTACTCTATTTTTTAGTAAGTTCACTTCCCAGCAAATGCAAGTTTCAATTCAAGCAGCCCTTGGAGTACCCGTGGTCAAGCAATATGAGAACTATTTGGGATTACCAAGTTTTATTGGGAGAAAAAAGAAGGATAGCTTTGACAACATTAAGCAAAGAGTCTGGAAAAAGCTTCAAGGCTGGGAAGGAAAGCTTCTATCACAAGCGCGAAGAGAAATTTTAATTAAAGCGATGGCTCAAGTATTTCCTACCTAGACTATGTCATGTTTCAAATTACTGGTTACTCTTTGCTATGACATTGAAGCTCTCATTAGAAGATTCTTTTGGGGGCAGCGAGGAGATAGTCGAAAGGTGCATTGGGTAAGGTGGGAAGAGTTATGTAAGCCAAAGGAGCAAGGAGGGATGGGCTTCAAGGATTTATCCCGTTTTAATGATGCTTTGCTCGCTAAACAAACTTGGAGACTTGTACATAACAAATCCTCATTGTTTTACCGGATTTTTAAAGCGAGATTTTTTCCAAATTGTTCAATCATGGAGGCCACTTGTCCAAGCTCGGCATCCTATGCTTGGAAGAGTATTATAAAAGGGAGAGATGTGATTAAACATGGAGCTATTTGGAGAATTGGAGATGGGAAGTCAGTCCATATTTGGGGGGATAGGTGGTTGCCACAAAAAAATTCAGCAGCTGTTTTGTCTCCACGGGTAGGTGGTTTGGCTGAAGCAAAAGTCCAAAGTTTGATTGATGAAGAACGAAGATGCTGGAAGACTGAGCTAATTGATGAAACCTTGCTGGATTTTGAAGCAACAATGGTGAAAAGCATTCCCCTCTGCCTCATCGAGTAACCGGATGAATTAATTTGGCCTCACAGTGCAAATGGAGTCTACACAGTCAAGTAGGGTTATCGGTTTCTGCAGACAAAATGTCAGAACCAACAACCGGGTCAATCTGATCCTTTGATGCTCAAGCCACTGTGGAAAGGGATATGGAGTCTCAATGTGCCAAGCAAAGTGAAGAATTTAGTTTGGAGATCTGTCAAAAACTCACTCCCCACGAAGCTGAACTTAGTTAAAAGAAAGGTGTTAACTGATGACTGCTGTGATCATTGTAAAATGCAGAAAGAAGACACCATTCATGCTCTCTACCTCTGTCCGAAGTTGGAGGAAATTTGGCTCGCGGTACAAGCTTGGAACCAGCGCAGTCTACGGCAAGCGACAAGCTTTATTGATCTCATGGGCTGCATTTTGGCAGAGAACAGGGACCCGGACCTGTTTGCTATGGTTGTATGGGCTGTATGGAAGAGAAGAAATGAAATGAGAGTAGGGAAAAGAGGCGAAAATCTCCCAAACTTGGTGCAGCAAGCTCGATCCAGATTACAGGACTTCTTGCTGCATAATTCTGCAGCAACGGCATCTACGGGACAACTTCCAACGCAGTGGCAGCCCCCAGCGCACCAACAGTACAAGATTAATTTTGATGGGGCACTTTTCAAGGATGAAAACCAGGCGGGATTAGGGGTGGTGATTAGAGACAGCAGGGGGCAGGTGATGGTCTCCTTGGCGCAGCGAATCCCACTACCTAGTACAGCCATTGAAGTTGAGGCCTTGGCAGCTCGGCGCGCAATGGAGTTGGCTTTGGAAACTGGTCTTAATAAGGGGGTTTTGGAGGGTGATTCACTGATCCTCATGAACGCTTTGAAGTCAAACTCTCACAGCCTTGCACAGTTTGGTCATATTATCAATGATATACAGTACTTAGCCTCTCAGTTCCCCATTATTTCTTTTTCTCATGTAAGGAGGCATTGTAATAATGTAGCTCACTCCATTGCGAGACGGGCAATTTCTTTTTTTTCATTACAAGTCTGGATGGAAGATGTACCACCAGAGATTACAGATGTACTTCAGGCTGATTTTCATAGCCTTAGTTGAATAAAAGTCTTATGATGTGGATTCTCAAAAAAAAAAAAAAAAAAAAAAAAAAAAAAAAAAAAAAAGTTACTAACCAAAATATCAATACCAAATACCCAAAAAAAAAAAAAAAAAAAAAACTTTTAAACAATTGAAGCCGGCCAACAGAGGCAATATTTTAATGTATATATTTATCTTTGATAGGGCCAATATGTTTATTGATTTCAGAGGATATTTATACTAGTTTAATGGCCTCCCTACCCTATTCTAGACCAATGCAAAGAAAATATTAGTAAAAAGATGGCATGTAATTGTTAGCTTAAAAATGAGTCCACTTGTTTCTGAAAAAAAAAAAAAAGAGTCCACTTATAAACATTTTAAAAATAAATTATAATATAGATGAGAGTTCTTTATTATTTTCTTATTTATTTATTTATTTTTGGGTCATGCTATACATGTTTATATCTCTATGCCGTTTTGGAAAAAGTGAGTAAGTGACCACATAATTGATATTCTTTTTCTTTTTTTGACAGAAAGGTAGTTGTAAGTTGTGACTACACAAGGGAACGTTAACCTTTTTTTTTTTAAGAAGACGTCTAAGGAACAGTTTTTTTTTTGAGAATATGTCTAAGGAACAGTTGACTTGTAACAAACCAGCGTTTTTATTAGCATATTTGCAGACCCAATATAATGCTAGTGTCATACGGACCCATTTTGTTTATTAATATAAATCAAATTTGGTTTAACATGCCAGCTCGATGCCAGTATGTGTTTGTTGAGATAAAATACGAACTTTCAATTTATTTTCACAGTTCTGTAAGATTGTGACAAATGTTCCAATTTATCTTCCCTTTCTCTTTCATTAATTGGGGTCAAATTAAAGTCATTTATTTTTAATATATATATATATATATATATTTTTTTTTTTGGGAGATAAAACTATTCTAGCCTAATTTAGTGTATGCATATGAAACTCTCTTCTAAAGACTTGAGAACTCTGTCCATTGCCCCCTCAGACCCCTAATCTTACAAGCACTTGTGAAGTAATCATCAAGTCAATGATGTGTGGTGATATTATTTTTTATATTTTTTTTTAAAGGACGAATTCATTTTTTTTTTATTGCTTTGCTTGTGAGTTGTGAGGCTTCTTGAGTTTTTCTTTCTCTTGACCAATTTATAAGTTTATGTTTTAATCAATTCCCAAGAGGCATTAATATGCTTTCTAGGATATTAATTAACAAGTTGTAGGTGTCTTTCAAGATTGAAGTGAGTGGTTAACAATATAACACATTTTGAAACTTAAGTTGATGGGTAAAGTTTCAAAATAAGTTATATTGTTAACCACACAGCTTAAGTTCCAAAATATGTTATATTGTTAACTATTCACTCTTGTTACTTCAATCTTGAAAGATACCTACATTTGTGTAAATAAGGCCTTGAAACCACAGTTTCTATTAAGTCCATAAGACTAGGTTGACAAACCATGACTTTGTGTAATCAAAAATAGGAATCTTAGGTTATGTTGGCAACAGTTTTTATTTTCTATTTTCAAAAACTTGTTTTAGGAATATAAAGAAAAAACAATTTTCTTATATTTTTGAAATAAAAAACATGTTTGGTTAGTTGAAATTAAAAAAATAGTTTTTTGAAGAAAAAAAATAGAAAATACTAAAAAATGTTATTACTAGGATTTAAACTCTGATGCTAACTCATTAAATGAGACAGATTTATTAAATCAAATGCGTATTTTCATTGACTTTTGAAAACTAAAAACTGAAAACAGCATTTTGCATATTTTCAGTTTCTTTCACAAATTAAGTTTTGGGAACAGTTTTTGTTTTCTGTTCATTTTGGGTTGCCAAATAAGTTTTTTAGTCTCAAAAATAGAAAATTGTTGTTAAAAACAAGAAATAAGGGGAAAAATCAGTTACCAAACATACCCTTAGTGTGTTTAAAGCCAAGTTCAAGTTCAAGACAAGCCAAGGTTCAAGCAACAAAAGACCTAAAGTTTCTAGGATCCCAACTCCAACTTGATTCCATCTTGACTAAGGTGTGCGCGGGTTGGATTGGGCGGGTGGAAGGAAATATTTTTGACTAACCCACTAATGGTAGGTTAGGAAAATTCCAATATACAACCAACCCACTAATCTATAAATCCGGTGAATCGGTTGAAAATATTAATAGTTTCAACTCGTCAGGTTGAGCAGGTTGAGCGGGTTGACAAATGCAATTAGCTAAATGAAATTATTTCAATTAAATTGGATTAATTATAGTTTCTTCCCTCAAATAAATAAAAAAAGGAAATAAATAATTGAAATTTTTATTAAAAACAATCACAAATACTACATTATTTTTATTAGAATGACTAAAATTTTATCACACTAAAAATAAAAATATCTCAGAATCTTAAATTAGACATGTACATAGAGTAAAAATAATATTAAAATCTTAAATAGAGTGGTTGGAGTTTATTAGTAAGAGAAATATGAAAATGAAAAAATAAAAAGAAAGAGAAAGAGATAAGAGAAATAAAGTGGGTGTGTATGTGAGGTAGAATTTTGCAACATATCTATATATAGGTGGATAGGTCGGGTTGTGGCGGGTTAGAAATATCCCAACCCGTTATTCAAGCCAACCCACTAAATTATCTATTTAACCCACCCAACCCCACATGTCTCACTTAATAGACCTGCATGGATTGGGTTGGGTGGGTTAGCGAGTCAGGCGTTTTTTTTTTTTTTTTTTTTGCACAATTCTCAACCAATCAAATTTGAATCTTGACCGATCAAGATTTGTGTAGGTTTTGTTTCATTGTTACATTTCTTTCAACAGTTTGTTAAAGGTTTTTGTGGTTTTCAACTCAAATATAAAAGCAATCCTAGAGCATGTTTTTCAAGACTTTTGGAGAGGCATGTTTTGTACACTAGCATTGGAGATCTTCCAAGATCCTCGTAAGGCTTCAACCAAAGATCTAACTCAAGTTCTAAAGATCTAGTGATTGAAGTGAAGTTGCTGCAAACTAGTTACACCGAAATTGTTGGTACAAACCTTCAAGTTGGTACTTGAAGTCATGAGCAATAGGTTCACGTTCAATAAAGTCTATAATAGAAGTGTTTGTGGATTCGTGACTACGTGGGGTCAGGGGTGCATGAGGTACTAGTAGATTTAGGGTAAAGTATATTTTAAAACTTTCATTCTATTCTAGTGGATTATGTTTTACCTTAGGGTTGAAAGGTTAAACTCTCCAAGTGGTTTTTATTGTGGGACAAGTTGTTCATTGGTTTTCCTTCAGTAACCATTGGTTTTCGAGCATAATTGGATTAAAACTCATCTTGACTGTAAAACTTAGTAACTTGCCACAATCAAGGCCTAAATCCCTAACAGATTCAACAATTGTTTTCTTCTCCTCCATCTTCATATCTTGAATCTTTTTCTTTCTCTAAACGTTGAACTTTGTTATCGATCCCTCAAAGAGTAACCAACATTTTTCTCTAAATCTTCCCACTATCTCTAATCCTTTCCTTTTTCCACCATAGCAATATAATGTGTAATCGTAATCGAATCTCTAATCCTTTTTCATTGTTCTTTTGGTGAGTGAGAAATTTTGTTTTTTCTTGTAGAGAGTACGGGCAATGGGATGGTAGCAATTGGGCCTAAAACTGACAAAATAGCTTGTCACATTAATTAAAGGGCCTAGTTAATGGGTATCCTTGGGACATTTGTTAAAAAATCATTTTAGGAAAATTTTAATACAAGTTAAAAAATCATTTTAGGAAAATTTTAATACAACTTTTATAGGGAAAAAATGTGTCAAAAAAATCAATTGTTTTTTCTTTTCCCCTAAAAAAGTTTCTTAAATATTTTCTTAATGAATGCCCTCAGGGCATCCTTTAGAAAAATCCTTTAATGAAATTGATTGTGAGATTTACTATTTATGTGAGATAAAGGAGTGCTCATTTAGCACTTTTAAAGTATTCTATAATTTTTTATTTGTTAGAGTACCAACACAAAAAGAGTTAAAGATCTTAATGCAACACCATAAAAGTTCCAGAGGTCTTATCGCAATTCCCCCAAATATAGGTTTCATTCCCATGGTATATGTAAGCTTGTTCGTGTTGAAAATTTGGCCCAAAGATGCAATTCATGGTGCAAGAATTCAAATCAAAATCTAATATGAACTTATTTGTGTTTTTAAGTATTTCTTATGAGGAAAGAAGTTTATAATGGTACTTATTAATGCAAATTCTATTTTTCTCTCTCCTCACTTATTCCTACCTTCTCTCATTTATCACTCATTAATGCAAATTATTAATCATGATTGATTCCATCTTACACTCTCTCTATTTGTTACATTCATATGGCATGATCAATAATGCACCAGTAGCCGTCATTAGTTCCATTCATAAATCATAACATGACGTAAGTAGCGGACTTGACTTACCAACACGAATCGGGATTTAAGAACACATCAATCACAACTCGACACGCGCGTATCAAGTCAACAATAACGACCTGACAATATCATTTTGGAAAATCCAATTCCTCATTTATGATTAGAGCCATTAATCACAAGGAAAATTTTTCTTATAATGACACCATTTTAGGGCTTGCTATTATTTTTCATGACAGCTTCCATTGCCATTGGCCCAGAAAACAAAAATAACTTGTCACAAGAAAGATGCATTAAACAGATCACTACAACTCTCAAAACCTCTGGACACCTCTTTTGTTTTGGGATTTATATAGTAAATCATGTTCCACATTCAACATATTTAGAGAAACGGGGCTACAAAACCACAACAGTACTCAGTAACAGATACTAATCCTACTGCTTGTCATGTAAAACCATGAAAGCTGCCATAATGTCAACCTTGGGATGTGCTACCACATTGAAGGTTCCAGTTGCTTTGGGTTTTTAGGTAGTCAATACTAAGGTGCGGCCCCCCAAGCGAGCATGTCTTTTGCTGGTGATGATCTTCCATCACTGGATTCCTATAGAACAGTAGCAAAAGCTCAGTTACCAAATCTGAGATGCCTTGAACCTCACTTTCTAACAGTTAGTGACTTATGGCTACATGCATATATATTTACAATGCTCAAATGTGCCGATAAACCAGAAGTACAAATGCTGATAATCTATGAAAAAATTAGACTAAATTGAAGAAATAAAATCTCAATACCTCCTTCCATTAGAATCTACAAACTCTTCAGCCATAAAATTTGAATCCTTTATATCAAGAACAGGTACCTACGAGTAAAATACATTGAAATGATTAACACATTTTACACAAAACAGCTACATTAATTGAGAATATTGGTGTAGAAGTTTATAGTAGCTTTTGTTTATTTATCTTTCTCTTACTTCACTTGATTGACTTTCCTTTTCCTTTCCTACTTCAATGTTGTCAGGTTCCAGTGGAACAATTTGTTTACCAAGCAGCTTTGCCTGCTAAAAGGGAGAAGAAAAATTGTTAATTCCAACTTTGACACCAAGAAATAAGTGAGCCGTGCTGAATATACTCACTTTCATCTCTTCAATACGTTGAATAGCATTAGTAAGAAAATTCTGGTGCACCAGAGCATCATAAATCGAGGTGATCTTCTCTATATCTGGATTGTAGGACCTTTTTTTTCCATGTTCGCACAAATAAACTCAATTAATGTCAGAATTCTTAAACCTATGATAAATCACATTCACATATTTATGTGAATTCTACAAAGTAAATTTGAAAATATAAAGGTAAATGAAAATTTGACCTCATTTTTTGCTGCATTTCATCTTCTAGCTGATTGAGATCATGGAGTTCTTCTCCAAGAGTCTATAAAGCCAAACAGAGAAAAATCATATACTTATGTGTAATTGTTTGGTTACTCATGAAAAGCACACTCTTGTAAGGCTAAAACTGTAAATAATTCAAATGCTACCTTAAGTCTGAGCTTGGCATGCCATTACCAGTTTGTGAATCATTTTGATGGAGAAACAAGAGAGAATAAGAGAAGAAAAAAAAAGTCAGAAGAAAAGACATGCATAAATTGCTAAAGGTCTGTGCTACTGTGTATGTGTGTGGGAGAGAGAGAGAAAAAGAAAAGGTCATACTTTGCTATCTGTTCCAGGATTTCTCCTTCATACTTCGAATTCTTGAGGCTTTGATATAAACACTACAAGTAGAAATTATAACACAGCCAGGTAAGTTTGCCCATATAGAGAGAGGGGGAAAAGAAAGTGTGGTAATTACCTCTTCATTCTCAATAGGCCTGCACAGTCAAACAACAGTATTATGTTATTCAAAGAAAAAAAAATAATAAAACAAACTTAGCTTAAAAATAAGGTACCACAAATAAAATCAGAAACATTTTCAAAACACACCCTCCTCGTAATTCATTAGGCCGGTCAATATAACGAAGAAAGATATCCTCAATCCTACAAAAAGCAAGACAAAAATCATCTCAAAACGTATTTGAGAAACAATAGCACAATAGAGGAAGAAAGAGATATAAACCAAGTATTCAAAAATTAATATTGATAATCAACCTTCCATTGCTTGCAAAGCTAGTCAATCGACCAGTAGGAGAGAACATCACAAGACCAACATCTGTATCACATAAAACTGCTAATTCAGAAGCCTTCTTAATAATTCCATCCCTACGCTTACAATATGTTACTTGAAGCGAGCTAGGATTCTCAATTTTCTTCACAATGAGCTTCTTGCGAACCATTGTCAATCACAAGAAGAAAAGATGGAATACAATTTGTTCTTGAGTAAATTGAGTAAATAAAGGGAGTTTATAGGGTAAGGAAAGGACAGTGCATTAATTTGTTCAAGCCATGCAAAAAGATAATATTGTTAGGGTAATTTGACAATTGTCAAAGATTCCTCAATTCATAATTACTATAGGATTTTTCTGAAGTCATTTGTAGTAAGATTTTCTGGGAAAGTTGTAGGTTATCTTGAAAAGCTAAAACGTTGAATTTTTCTACAGTTACAGGATTTGAAAGTTTGTAGAAAAGTTTGAATTTACCAAGATTTATATAACGCAAAATTTCTCTGGCTGATTCCTTCTAGTAAAAAAAAAAAGGATTTATATACATATAATTTAGATATTTAAATAGGTTTTGCGGAACTACTCAAACCTCAAAACTTTATTATTGAATCATCAAAATGACTTCAATATTCCTTTTTAAGTTTTTATTCACATAATTTTTGTGAATCCATATGAGCGTTAGAGACATTTTGTACCTGATGATACTTTTTCAACTAAGGATAATAATGACATTTATTACATACGTTTTGATATTGGAAATAAAAATTTAGAGAGAATTATCAGTGTTTTATCAAATGAAAAAAACATTGTTGAAAAAAATATGGCTTTTCGTGAAATGAAACAAAAAAAATAGGGTCATCAAAGTCATTATATTTCTATGAAAAAAAAAACTCAAAAATAAATCTAATATTATTATTGTGGGGGTAAAAGTCCAACATCATGTGTTGAGCCTAGGGCCCAATTCGAATATCACTATGTGTCCGAAGAGAAGAAAATGATTAGGAAGGAGTCTAGGTGGAAGAAATATACCCAGAAATGAACGAGGAAGATAGTCCGAAGAAAATCCTAATGGTTCGAAGAGGTCATTCCCCTCGGACACCAAGGGGACTTGATCAAGCAAGTATACAGAAGGTTTTATTGATCTTTCCAACAACTTCAACGACGAGGACAAGCTTTGGGCATGCCTTGAGATGATAAGAACGGAGAAATATCTAAAGAGAAAAGC